>OU026146.1:60519636-61119636 GCA_907269125.1 Eristalis pertinax
ACGGGTGATGCGTTCACGCGTTGCTACGCCATCCCCCCACCGCCACCGATGCGAGACGTCGAACCGTACCGCGACCCCTGTGTCCCCTCACCCTGCGGCCAGTTCGCCGAGTGCCGAACCATCAACAACCTCCCGTCGTGCTCATGTCTGTCCACTTACATCGGCCAACCGCCCAACTGTCGCCCCGAATGCACGCTCAACTCGGACTGCCCGAGCAACCAGGCGTGCCTGCAGGAGAAGTGCAGGGACCCGTGCCCCGGATCCTGCGGACTGAATGCGATCTGCAACGTCCGCAGCCACATCCCCATGTGCACGTGCCCCGAGGGCTTTGAAGGAGACCCCTTCACAGCCTGCAACCCCGCCCCACCGCCACGTAAGCCAGCAGTCGCCACCCCCGGCAACCACAACTCAGTTGTAACCGTCTCTCCCCTTTCAGCACCACCCTCTCGCGATGATCCGTGCAACCCGTCGCCGTGCGGCCCGAACGCCATCTGCCGCGACGGACAGTGCACGTGCGTCGAGGAGTACCGCGGCGACCCGTACGTCGAGTGCCGCCCCGAGTGCGTCCTGAACACAGAGTGCGCCCGCGACAAGGCGTGCATACGCAACAAGTGCCTCGACCCCTGTCCCGGCACTTGCGGCAACAACGCCGTCTGCGAGGTCATCAACCACATCCCGATGTGCCACTGCCCGCCGGAAATGTCCGGCAACGCCTTTGTCCAGTGCTCCCGGACGCCAAGTAAACCAGACTCAGACTCAAACCTAGGCCAGCCCCCCTCTAACCCAAGCCCCCCTTTTTTGCAGAGCCGGCGATCGAGAACCCATGCAACCCGACCCCCTGCGGCCCGAACAGCCAGTGCCGCGCCGTCAACGACCTCGGCATCTGCTCGTGCCTCCCCGGCTTCGTAGGCACCCCGCCTAACTGCCGACCGGAGTGCGTGACCAACTCAGAGTGCCCCGCCGACCGCGCTTGCGTTAACCAGAAGTGCCAGGACCCATGCCCGGGCACCTGCGGCCGCAACGCGCTCTGCAACGTGGTCAACCACAACCCATTCTGCGTCTGCCCGCCAGGCTACACTGGCAGCCCGTTCGTCGTCTGCGAAGTCAAAGGTAGACTCCCCCTCGCCAACCCGGTGTCAAATGATTCTGAACCCTCCCCCCTTTCAGTCGAGCCGCCACTCCAGAAGGACGAGACCGATCCCTGTTACCCGTCGCCGTGCGGCCCCAACTCGCAGTGCGTCAACTCCAACGGCAGCCCATCGTGCTCATGCCTGCCGCAGTTCATGGGCGCCCCGCCCAACTGCCGCCCCGAGTGCATATCGAACTCGGAGTGCTCCAGCGACAAGGCGTGCATCGGCCAGAAGTGCACCGACCCATGCCCCGGCTTGTGCGGCCTCAACGCCGAGTGCCGTACGGTCAACCACGTGCCCAACTGCGTTTGCGCTACTGGCTTCGTCGGTGACCCCTTCACTCGATGCCAGGTCATCCCTGAGTCAGTCCGGGATCAGGTCGATCCCTGTCGGCCCAACCCGTGCGGCAGCAATGCCGAGTGCCGACAGCACGGTGCGGTCGGCTCATGTGTCTGCCTGCCCGAGTACTTCGGCAACCCCTACGAGGGCTGCCGCCCCGAGTGCGTCCTCAACTCCGACTGCCCCTCGAACAGGGCATGCATGCAGAACAAGTGCGTTGATCCTTGCCCCGGAACATGCGGCCAGAACGCCGAGTGCCGTGTGATCAATCACCTGCCGTCGTGCAACTGCTACCAGGACTACACTGGTGACCCGTACCGCTTCTGCTCCCCCGCCCCGAAACGTAAGCATCCCCCGCCGTCCAGTTTGACCTAAAGACTCATCGTTCTCCCCCTCAACCCTCGCCCACAGCTGTCCAAGACTACGTCAACCCCTGCCAGCCGTCTCCGTGCGGCCCGAACAGCCAGTGCCGCCAAGTGAACCAACAGGCTGTCTGCTCTTGTCTGCCCGAGTTCATCGGAAGCCCTCCCGCGTGCCGCCCCGAGTGCGTCATGAACACCGAGTGTCCCCTGAACAAGGCCTGCATCAACCGGAAGTGCGCCGACCCGTGCCCAGGCGTGTGCGGCCTCAACGCCGAGTGCAACGTCTACAACCACAACCCCATCTGCGCCTGTCGGCTGACCTTCACCGGCGACGCCTTCACCAGGTGCTACCCGATTCCACGTAAGATTTCCGCTCACCCCTCACTCGCTCACGAGATTGTCTCAAAATCCACGCCTGCCCTTCTTCCAGCCCCCGCCGACCCTCTGCCGGAGCGAATCCAAGACCCATGCGTCCCGTCCCCGTGCGGACAGTTCTCGCAGTGCCGCAACAGCAACGGAGCGCCGTCGTGCTCCTGTCTGCCGAGCTACCAAGGAGCACCGCCGAACTGCCGCCCCGAGTGCAGCGTCCACTCGGACTGCCCCACAAACCGCGCCTGCATCAACGAGAAGTGCCGCGATCCGTGTCCCGGCTCGTGCGGCATCTCCGCCATCTGCAACGTCCTCAACCACGTGCCGAACTGCGTGTGCCCCTCGGGCTACACCGGAGATCCCTTCACCGCCTGCAGACCTGAACCGCCAGTCCAACGTAAGACCCCTAAACCCCACCACCACCTAACCTCGTCACACTCTCTTACCGCCTTTCGCATCCCAGGTGATCCAGAGACCCCAGACGACCCGTGCTTCCCATCGCCCTGCGGCCCCAATGCCAACTGCAACAGCGGCATCTGCAGCTGCATCCCCGAGTACCGCGGCGACCCCTACACCGGCTGTCGCCCCGAATGCGTCCTCAACTCCGACTGCCCCCGCGACCGGGCCTGCATCCGAAGCAAGTGCGCCGATCCTTGTCCCGGAACTTGCGGCAGGAACGCCCTGTGCACCGTCTCCAACCACATCCCGATGTGCTCTTGCCCAGAGTCAATGACCGGGAGCGCGTTCATTCAATGCGACCCGCTGCCCACGCCAGTCGTGCGACACCCGTGCAACCCCTCGCCGTGTGGCCCGAACAGCCAGTGTCGCGAGTTCAACCAGCAAGCGATCTGCTCCTGCGTGCCAGGCTTCCTGGGAACCCCGCCGTCCTGCCGCCCCGAATGCACCACCAGCTCGGACTGTCCGCTGGACAAGTCCTGCCTGAACCAAAAATGCAGGGATCCCTGTCCCGGCACGTGCGGCATTCGAGCGCAGTGCATCGTCCGAAACCACAACCCGCTGTGCAGCTGCCCGCCCAGGCACACCGGCAGCCCGTTCATCGCCTGCCAGCCAATAAGTATGACCCACCACACACCTCCCCTAGCCCAGTCTAAGTCTCCTCTTGCAGTTGAACCACCCCAGCGCGACGTAGTCCCGAAAGACCCGTGCCAACCGTCGCCGTGCGGCCTCAACGCACAATGCGAGCGGCTGAACGACGACCACAAGTGCACCTGCCTGCCCCAGTTCATAGGAGCCCCGCCCAACTGCCGCCCAGAGTGCGTGAGCAACGCCGAGTGTGCCCAGAACCAGGCGTGCATCGGCCACAAGTGCGCCGATCCCTGCCCCGGTTCGTGTGGATCGCAGGCCGAGTGCCGCGTGTTCAGCCACAGCGCCATGTGCTTCTGTCCCGACAAGATGACCGGCAATCCGTTCGTGGCCTGCGTCCGGCAAAGTGACCCGCCCACAGAAGTGGCGCTGCCGTGCAGCCCAAGCCCGTGCGGACCGAACGCAATCTGCTCGCCACGGAACGGCTTCAGCAGCTGCCAGTGCCTGCCCGACTACTTTGGCAATCCGTACGAGCTCTGTCGGCCGGAGTGCACACGCAACTCTGACTGCCCGGCGGACAAGATGTGCGACAACAACAAGTGCAGGGACCCCTGTCCCGGCGCTTGCGGCCAGAACAGTCTCTGCCGCGCTGTCAATCACGCGCCCAACTGCGAGTGCTACCCCGGATATGTGGGCAATCCTTACGTCGCCTGTAGTCCTCGTGTGGAACGTAAGATAAATCTTGTCTCTCTTTCTCTTAATCTGCGACTAATCTCCGCTTCTCGCTCAAAGATGATCAAAATGGTTTCAACGCGACTAAAATTTTAGGCAGGCTCTAGACACTTCTAACGCAGAACTTTACTTTTAAGTGCTTTCTAGATTTAAGACCGGCTGACTTCTCCTTCTCTGCTTAACAGTTCTAATGCTTTGTAGTCTTACCGCTTATGTGAAATTTAGGGCTTATATTTATTAAGACTGCTAATTTATTTAAACCGCCGCGGCTTATATTTGTGACGTTTTTTTTTAACCGTATCGTGTTCTAAAGTGTTTGAAATCTGCCCAAGACTTGTCCAGAAAATGAATGGTTAATCAGTTTTTGAATTTTTGACAGCATTTCTGACAATCGAAGTCGAAATTTGGCTTAAATTTGAATTCAAAGAGCCCGCAATCTATTTTCTTACCAATGTACTAAAAATTGAAGTGCATTTCCGGTCACCATTTTTGGCTTGACAAGTTTTAGGGTAAATTTTATAAGTTTTAGCAAAATTTAATTCGGCTTTTTACACACATTTTCTGACCAATGTTCCCATATTCAAATTTAAGAGACATTTTGTCATGTTTTTGGTTCCATATTGCACAAGCTTTGATCCAAAAATGACCACAATTCGCTTAAATTTCGATGCAATTTTGATCTAACTTTTAGAACGATTCTATTTAAAGCCAAATCAAGTCAAAATTTACATGAAGTCGTATTGTATTTTGGTGGACATTTGATTAGGTTTTGGTGAAAGATCCGGTGCACTGGTACTCAAATTTTAATGAAATTTGGATCAAATTTAACTAAAATTGTATCCAAAGTTTGATCTTGATCAAATTTTTGGTTGATTTTCGATGCAATTTTGGTCAATATTTTTGAACGATTTTGATAACAGCCTGGACGTTATATTGAATATTGGTCAGAATTTGGTTTGATTTTGGTAAAAAATTCGTTCGACGAGTTGAGCCCTGTGCAGCCAATCGCACCGACGTCCTCCTCGTCGACACTAAAGCTGCCTTCTACGACAAAATTATTCAAACTAAAGTTAAATTTTGATGAAAATTAACTAAAATCATGTCAAGAGTCTGTAAAGTTTGGATCAAGTCTTGTCAAACTTGGATTCTGATACAATGTTGGTCACCTCTTAGGATCACTTTCATGAAAGCCTTGTCAAATTTGACCCAAAGTATGCATAATTTCGGTCAAATAGTGTAAAATGTTGGAAAAAAATTATTTAAAATCTCGTCAAAAGTTGACGATATGAGAAGTTTCGAACACAGAACAAGTTTTGTAACATTCCCCAAAATTGACAAAATTACAAAAATGTGCACAAATTTTAGTCAGATTTTGGTCAAAATCATTTTCTTTAAAATTGCATATTTTATGGTTACTTTTTGTCACTTGCTTTTAAATTATTGCCAATTTACTCACAGTTTAAAATTGTTTTGACCAAATTTTGTTGAATTTTGATACAATTTTGGTCAAAAATCTGTTCAACAATCGTGAAAGCTTTATCAAATGTCTCAATTATTTGCCCAGATTTGGTAAAACGTTTGCAAGATCAAGTTCATTGTCGATCAAAATTTCGTAAGATATTCAAAATTTGGTAAAGTTTACATTTTTGTTGGATTTTGTCCTAAAATTGTCGTGACAAATTGTACTCAAAGTTTGCACAAACTTTGTTTGTTTTTACAAAAAGCCTTGTCAAATGTGTCAGAAAGGATTGCCTCCTATTTAGTAAATTCACTTTCGGTCAAAATTTTGCATTTGGTAAAGTTTGGATCACATTCGTCAAATTTTTGGTTAGATTTTGACACAATTTTGCCTTGTTAAACTATGCACAAAAAAATATTGCACAAACTACACTGCCTAGAGGCCTTAACGCAAAAAGATTAGGCCTATTCTTCAACGACTTCTGCAGAAGCTGCCTAGACGAAGAAGAGGAGGAAAACACCAAACACCTCCTCTGCAATAGTTCTGCTCTTGCCATAATCAGGAAAACCATTGCAGGCTCCTACTTCTTCTAAGGTCTAAGCGACCCCAGTTAAGTACCGGCCAACGCGCTGAGAAACCCGTCATTTCGGAACACTCACTTGGCCGATTTTGACCTAAGTGCCTTAATGCTACGACCTACCTACCTACTTCGCACAAACTTGGTATGGTTCTTGTCAAAATTTCTTGCATTTTCGGTCAAAATTGTGTAAAATTTGGTCACCTTCAAAGTTCCAAAGGCTTGTCAATTGCGTTGTCTGCCCTTGTGTTTTTTCTTAGATTTTTTGTTAATTGAAATAAACCAGTATCCTTTCGCGATCGAAGATGGCATGTCCTCTCAGTTTCACCCGAACGTTGACGACTCTCTCTTTTACTCCCGAGGGTAGCTTCTGTTGCTTTTTGAGTCAATTGAGGTTGGGATCATTTTTAATCCTAGTGCAATATCGCTCAACACAAGAAGTTGTATTCTAATGAAACAAGAGAAAATTAGTTCAAATGTTTTTCTTGAATGCATTTTACACAAACGCTCAGCCTTTTATTCGTGGTGGAACGCTTCTTGATCGCTTTCGCTGGATTTAATGAAGATGATACAGATATATCCTCTAAGGATTGTGCTGATGAATATTCTATTGAAACAGCTGCAAGCAAAAATGCGGCTTCACTTTTTTGAAAATAATGAATGAATTTAAAGCAGACATTTCGCCAACAAAATCGCCACAAACTGCCATATGATGATGGAACCTCTTGTGAAATAGGCACTCCCTTTGCCTCCTTCATGTTACTTACTTACTTATCAGGCCGACGACCCATAGAGGGTCCGATCCTGAGCAATTGCTGGTTTCCATCGTTGACGTTTCTGCGCACGCTGCTTCCAGTCAGCAATTTCTTGGTCTTTATACCGGAGATTCGGTCTTCCTCTCCTTCTCGAACCAGTAGGCACGGTTTCAAAGACCCTCTTTGCTGGAGCATTGTTGTCCATGCGTCGATGTGGCCGAGCCAGTGCAGTCGACGGATTTTTGCCTTCCGGGCTACATCCACATCATGGTACAGCTCGCAGAGTTCGCGGTTATGTCTTCTCCTCCATTCGCCCTCCTCGCAGACGGGACCATATATCCGACGTAGAACTTTTCTTTCGAAGGTACCAGGAATCAGCTCTGCAGTTTTGCTTAGCGTCCAGTTTTCACCTCCATAGAGCAGGACTGACAAAATAAGGAGTTTTGAGTTCAGTTGTTTTGACAAACCGAAATAGCACCGGTTGCCAGGGCGATTCTACGTTGGGTATCCACTGTGATGTTGTTAGTGGAGTTCACGTTTGCCCCGAGGTAGACAAACTCCTTTACTAGCTCGAAATTGCAGCTGTCGACTTCATGTTACATCTAAATATTCTCAATAAACAAAAGGACAGGCACTACCTGTCAAATCTCCAAGCAAATCTGGCCCAACCTCGATCATACAACTTGATCTCCTTTAAGAGATCCAAAATTAGCACTGCAGATTAGGTCTACATGCAAAAAGACTAGGACTATTCTCAAATGATTTCTCCAGTAGTTGCCTTGACGAAGAAGAGGAGGATAGTGTACAGCATCTTCTCTGTAGCTGTCCTGCACTACTACTTCTTCGATAAAAAAGTGCATCCAAAGCCACCTACTACCTAGCCTAACCTAAGGAGAAATGTCAATCATGTTTGCAAATACAGCCATTGGCCATCTATTGATTTTCTTTGACAGCTATGGCCAGACCGTAATATCGCTACTTTTCATACGAAAAAGTTATCCATTGTTAATTTGTGATCTTTCAAACCATTAACGAGATCCAAAACAACACACACCAGCTGGCACTAAATGCTTTTCCCAAATATAATTGAATCAGAAACCAGAGTTTTAGTCCATATTTAACTGATTTCGACGGCATGTATTGACGAAATTTATACCGTCCACGAAAAGCAAGTAATTGGTCATCAGCTCTAACAGATTCGTGTGGATTGTAATAATCTGTCAAAAAGTTAGACCGAACGAAGACATTTTGAAATGTCTTGTATCTTCGTCTCGACATAGTTTCTGTATTATTATTGCTTTCAATTAGACAACGTAGTCAATTAAACAATAACGACGGTCATAAACATTTTCCCCCTAAATTAAGCGTTGTAATAAAATCAGTGACAATTAAGCAATTAGTGGTTTTTTGAAAGAAAATAAAATCACAGGTAGTTTTTGTGTAGATTTATCCACAATGATGACGGTTAAATTGTTGCCAATTTAGTTACAGTTTAATAAAATATTGATCACATTTTATTGCAGTTTGATACAATTTTGGTTGGCACAAACATTTTCGGTCAAAATTAAGCCATATCTTGTCAAAATTGATAACGTCAATCACACTTGTTCTTCCAAATTTCTAAAATATTGGCAATATTATGTCATTTGCTTAAAGTGTCATCATCATCATCTTCTGACCCGCATGATCCACTAAAGGGGTCGCGGGGGTAAATCACGCACGAGAGATCTCCAGGCAACTCGATCCTCCGCCATCGACTCTAATTCATCAGGAGCAATGCCCAAGCGTAACCCGGCGAGTTTTTGGACTTGGTCCAACCACCTCGTCCTGGGTCTGCCAAGCGGTCGTCTACCTGATGGAATCGCATTCAACGCCCGCCTCGGAAGTCGTGGTGATGGGGACATTCGTGCCACGTGACCAAACCACCAAGGCATAGCCTTTCCGTTCGAAGAAGCAGCTGCTCAATGTTGAGTTCCTCGCGCACTGCCGTGTTTCTCAGCCTATCCCGGCGAGTAATTCCCACAACAGCACGAAGAAATCTCATCTCAGCAGCTTGCATACGCGATCTTATTCTTTCGGTCATTACCCAAATTTCACGACCATAGGTGAGAGTTGGAACAAATACTGAGTTGAAAACCGCTAACTTGGCTTTGACACCAAGCTCGGCCTTTCTGAATACAGAACTACCAAGCTGTGTCAAAACTGACCCAGCTTGACCAATCCTACCGGAAAGATCAGCATTACTCCTTCCATCACTCGTGAAAATACCCCGATACTTAAACTTCTCCACCTGCTTCAATGGGACTCCAGTAACATGCAGAGCGCATTGAACAGGCGTTCTGGAAATTACCATAACCTCCGATTTGTCCACGTTAACCCTTATTCCAGCATCAGCACATACGGCCACAAACCTATCGAGTGCGTGTTGGAGTTCCGTCTGGGAGGATGTGAGGATATCCATGTCATCTGCAAAAAGAAGATGAATTACTCAACTCTCCCAATGTGAAACATTCCTCACCTCGGCTGCGCTGTGTCACAGTCTAAAATTATTTCAACCAAATTGTGTTACAAACTGATCAGCGTTCGTGAAATATACCAAATTTGTTAACATTTCTTAAAGTTTTGATGTTGACATTTTGTTAAATTTTTGGTTAAATTTTGACACAACTTTGCCTTGTTAAATTATGCTCACAGCTTGCGCAAACTTGGTAACGTTCCGCTTCTAAAATTTTACACAATTTTGAACAAAAATGAACGAAATTTTGGTCAAAATTAGGTAAATAATTTTAAAGTCTTGTCAATAGTTTGGCATTTACTTAAGTTTTTGCCAGTTTAGTCATAGTTTAATAATTGTTGACCAAATTTTGTTGAATTTGGATAAAATTTTGGATCACATTCGATGCGCGTTGCGGATTCACATTTCAAAAGCCTCGTCCAATGTCTCAAGGCATGGCATAAACTTGATAAAGCTTTTCTCAAAGTTGTGTTGACTTTCAAAATTTGGTGAAATGTTGTTCAAAATTATTTAAAATCTTGTCGTCACGTCACAGTCAAATTAGAAACATTTTCAAATTTGCCAAAAGAATACAAAATATTCAACAAATTTTAACGACATTTTGGTTAAAGTCTTATTCTTCCAAATTCCTAAGGTCTTGGCGACATTTTGATAACATTTTTAACAATTTATTCTCCGCCTGCTAAATTTTGCCCAAATTTTGGCAAACTTTGTTAAATTTCGACGCATTTTTGAGAAATCAAAAAATTTAAGATAATATTCGTGAAGACTGCTAGAAGTTTGAACGTTGCTGAATATCTGATATTAGTCAAAACTGAGCAGCAAATGCAAAAATGATCAAATTTTGATAAATTTTTCACATTTTAGTAAAAAATTTGACAAAATCTCATTCAAATAATGACCATTTGTCACACTTTCGTAAAGGGAAAGTCGGAATGGAGTCAAAGTCTGTCGAAAATGGTCAAAAAAATGTGACAAAAAATTATAGAAAAGTCTGCCTGATCGTCCTTACAATTTGCATAGCATTTTTTTGAACTGCTTGTTAAATTAGGGCTACTTTATGATAATTTTTTTTTTCAAAATTTCTTCAGAGCCCGCCGATCTCTTTGCTAAACTGATTAAAATCTGCTAAAATTTTGCTCAAAATCTGCCAGACCTTCGCGAAGACCCTCTCTCAAAACTCTAACCCTAACCCAAGTCTCTCGCTCTCGCTCTTGCCTTACCCGCCGAATACGCTTGATTTTGTCTGCTTATATAACTTATGCCCGCCTCCAGCCTCTTGCTTCACAAAAACAGAAAAAACCGCCTCTTACAGCTTGCTTACCGCTTACTCTGCCAAAGAACCACAAAAGCTCAATTATTTCCCCCTCCACAGCAATCCCAGAGTACGTGAACCCCTGCCAGCCCTCGCCCTGCGGACCGAACAGCCAGTGCCGAGAAGTGAACAAGCAGGCGGTGTGCTCGTGCCAACCCGAGTACGTTGGCACTCCGCCAGTTTGCCGGCCCGAATGTGTCGTCAGCTCGGAGTGTCCCTCGGACAAGGCCTGCATCAATCAGAAATGCGCCGATCCATGCCCCGGCTCGTGCGGCATCAACGCCGACTGCCACGTCCGCCAGCACAGTCCGCTCTGCTCGTGCAGGGCTGGCTTCACCGGCGAGGCCTTCACACGCTGCTACCCGATTCGTAAATATTTTCCCAGCCCCCAGTCTGAACATGCCTTAATAGGCGCCTTCCCCCTTTCAGCGCCACCGGCCCCACCATCGCCGAAGAGAGACGAGAACCCCTGCATCCCATCGCCGTGCGGATCCTACGCACAGTGCAGAGAGATCAACAAGTCCCCGTCGTGCTCCTGCCTCGCCAACTACATCGGATCCCCGCCCAACTGCCGTCCCGAGTGCTCGATCAACTCGGAGTGCCCCAGCAATCAGGCCTGCATCAACGAGAAGTGCCGCGATCCTTGCCCAGGCTCGTGCGGCTTCGATGCCATCTGTAACGTCATCAATCACACGCCCAGCTGCTCGTGCCCGCTCGGCTACACTGGCGATCCATTCACCAGCTGCCGACCGACGCCACCACCGCCAAGTATGAACCGCGTCGCAGCCGCCTTTAGAACCTCCTCTAATTCGTTCTTCTTCTCCCCGCTCGCCGTTGCTTCTCTAGAATCCGACGTGACCGTACCCAGAGACCCCTGCAACCCTTCGCCCTGCGGAGCGAACACCGTCTGCAACAACGGCCAGTGCTCGTGCATCCCCGAGTACCACGGCGACCCGGCAATAGGCTGCCGCCCTGAGTGCGTCCTGAACTCGGACTGCCCGAGGGACCGCGCCTGCCTCAGGAACAAGTGCGTAGACCCGTGCCCCGGAACCTGCGGCAGGAACGCCTTGTGCGAGGTCAACAACCACATCCCGATGTGTCGCTGCCCCGACAACATGGCCGGCAACGCGTTCGTCCTCTGCGAACCGGTCAAAGGTATACGCCACCCCCTAGCTCCACCCACCCCGCCACAGAGAGTAACGATTCCCTTTTCAGCCGTCGTCCCCCGCAACCCATGCCAACCGTCTCCGTGCGGCCCCAACAGCGAGTGCCTCGAGCGCAATGGCAACGCCATCTGCTCCTGCATCACCGGCTACATGGGCAACCCGCCCAGCTGCCGGCTCGAGTGCTACACGAGCTCAGACTGCGCCCAGACCCAGGCGTGCATCAACAACAAATGCCTCGATCCCTGCCCAGGCCAGTGCGGCCTCAATGCCATCTGCCAGGCCGTGCAGCACAGGGCGCACTGTGAGTGCGTCCCTGGCTACAGCGGCAACCCCTACAACCTCTGCCAACCCCGACAACCCGACCTACCACCCCGCGACGAGAACCCATGCCACCCGTCGCCTTGCGGCCTCTACTCCGAGTGCCGCAGCGACAACGGCAAGGCCAGGTGCACCTGCTTAGCAGAGTACATCGGCCAACCACCCAACTGCCGCCCCGAGTGCTCCAGCAACGACGATTGCTCCAATAACTTAGCTTGCATCAACCAGAAGTGCCGCGATCCCTGCCCGGGATCGTGCGGTCAGGACGCCCAGTGCATAGTCACGGTGCACATACCGAACTGCGTGTGCCCTGCGGGACTCACTGGCGATCCGTTCTACCGCTGCACAGTGGCTCCAAGTAAGCCCCGACTTGGCCCTGTCCCCCCCTTAGACAGCCCTCCTTAACCGTTTTGTTTCCTCCTCTCGTTTCAGAACCGCCAGCCACGAAGGAGCCCAAGAACCCGTGCTACCCGTCGCCGTGCGGCATCAACACCGAGTGCCAGGTGCGCGGTGACAGCTTCACGTGCGAGTGCGTCAACGACTACATCGGCAACCCCTACGAGGGCTGCCGTCCAGAGTGCATCGGCAACTCGGAGTGCCCAGCCAACCGGGCCTGCATCCGATACAAGTGCGCCGACCCGTGCCCCGGCACATGTGGCGTCGAAGCCATCTGCACCATCCACAACCACATCCCCGTCTGCTCCTGCCCGCCCGGACTCACCGGTGACGCGTTCCGCCAGTGCACGCCCATCGTGAAGAAGGACGAAACGCCTCAGGACAAGTCCGACCCCTGCTACCCGAGTCCGTGCGGACGCAACTCGATCTGCAAGAGCAGCCGCGGCAACGCGGTGTGCGAATGCCTGCCGGGCTACTTCGGCAACCCGATCGGACAAGGCTGCCAGCCCGAGTGCACGCTCAGCTCGGACTGCCCCAAGAACCGCGCCTGCGTCAGCAACAAGTGCGTCGACCCATGCCCCGGCGTGTGCGGCTTCGGAGCCCAGTGCCAGGTGGTCAACCACAACCCGATCTGCTCGTGCCCCAGCCCGATGGTCGGCAATCCGTTCGTGGAGTGCCACATCCCGCCCGCCGCTGAACCCAGAGACCCCTGCAACCCGTCACCATGCCGCAGCAACGGAATTTGCCGCGCGATCAACGGCGCCGCCACCTGCTCGTACCCCGAGTGCGTCACCAACGAGGAGTGCGCCCGCGACCGCTCGTGCGTCAACCAGAAGTGCCGCGACCCGTGCATCAACGCGTGCGGCGTGAACGCCATCTGCAACGCCATCAACCACAAGGCCATCTGCACGTGCCCCGCAGGTTTCTACGGATCCCCGTACAACGAGTGCCAGCCGCAACTGGACGTCGTGGTGCCGCAGCCCGAGTGCACCACCGACAACGAGTGCTCCAACGACAAAGCCTGCATCAACCAGGAGTGCAAGAACCCCTGTGACCAGGCCAACATCTGCGGCCAGAACGCCAAGTGCCACGTCCAGCTGCATCGCCCGCTCTGCGTGTGCAACGAAGGCTTCACCGGCAACGCCCAGACCTACTGCCACTCCATTGGCTGCCGCTCCGACGACGAGTGCCCCGCCACCGAGGCATGCGTCAACAAACAGTGCCTCGACCCGTGCCTCTTCACGCAGTGCGGACGTCAAGCCACCTGCCGAGCCGACTACAACCACAAGGCCCGCTGCTACTGCAGCGAGGGCTACCGCGGCAACCCGCAAGTAGAGTGCGTACGCCCTGAGTGCACCCGCGACTCCGAGTGCGCCTTCCATCTGGCGTGCATCAACGAGCGCTGCGAAGATCCATGCAAATGCGGCGTCGGCGCCCAGTGCCGCGTGGACAACCACAACGCACAGTGCCGCTGCCCACCAGGCTACACCGGAAACCCGCTCCAGCAATGCGACATCGTGCCGCTCAAGGAGACGCCCCAGTGCACCGTCGACGCTGACTGCCCCAGCAAGCTGGCCTGCTTCAGCGGCGAGTGCAAGAACCCGTGCTCCGAGACCAAGCCGTGCGGCCAGAACGCCATCTGCTCCGTCGTCGACACCCTGCCGCTGCGCACCATGATCTGCCAGTGCGAGCCCGGATTCATCGGCGACGCCGACGTTGGATGCCGCAAAGGTGGGTCCCCAAACCGGCCAGGCACGGAGCTGCCCAGCCCCGGCCAGCCATCTAATCGTTCTCATTTTCAGCGGTGCAATGTACATACACGCGCACGAGTCTGTACATATTCAGGTTCCCCAGCACCTAACCCCACTTTTTTTCTGACAATCCCCCCCATTCACCGGCCTTCTCCCCTAACACTTGACTAACTTCCGGCGTTTGTCATTCCAGAACCGCAACGAGACCACGGCTGCCGCAGCCACGACGACTGCCCCGACACCGAAGCCTGCCGCAGCGGAACCTGCATGAACCCGTGCATGGACAGCTCGCCGTGTGCCCGCACCGCCGAGTGCTTGGCGGAGCGACACCGCGCCGTCTGCACGTGCCCGAGCGGCCTGCTCGGCGATCCGTTCGTCAACTGCTACGAGGAACAGAAGACAATCGTGGCCGGATGCACTCACGACTCCGACTGCGCCCCGTCCATGGCCTGCATCAACAGCCGCTGCCAGGACCCGTGCGCCGAGGGCAACCCCTGCGCCGGAAACGCCGAGTGCCGCGTGTCCAACTACAGACCACTGTGCTACTGCCCGCCCGGATGGGGAGGCGACCCACAGACCCAGTGCTACAAGAGTAAGTACCCACGCCCCCACTCCCCACGAGCGCCACTAACCACAGCCTCCTTCTCCGCCCCTCTCCAGCCGAATGCAAGATCAACGCTGACTGCCCCTACGACAAGGCGTGCATCAACGAGAACTGCGTGAACCCGTGCACCTTCGGCTCAGTCCGTTGTGGCACGGCCGCGCAATGCGAGCCGCAGAACCACCAAGCGGTGTGCGTGTGCCCGCCAGGAACGCAGGGCAACCCATTCGTCTCGTGCATCCGAGGACACTGCCAATACAATGAAGACTGCGCCGACCACGAGGCGTGCGACCGCCTCAACCGCGTTTGCCGCCCCGTCTGCGATGAAGACACATGCGCCCCTAGCGCCGTCTGCACCGGACGCCGACACCAGGCACTCTGCGAGTGCCGCCAAGGAACCACTGGCAATCCGTTCGTGGAGTGCGTCGGCTTCAAGGAGCCGCCCAGCCCCAAGCCGGAGTGCGAAGTCGACTCCGACTGCCCGTCGCAGTTGGCGTGCATGAACAACCGCTGCGCCAACCCGTGTGCCGTGCCCAACGTCTGCACACCGCAGCAGACCTGTAACGTGCTCGACACCCTGCCCGTGAGGACAATGATCTGCAAGTGCCCCAGCGACATGGTCACCGACAACTCTAGGAACTGCGTGCCCATCAAGCACGACGTGACCACGGGCTGCCAGCTGAACGAAGACTGCGCCAACAGCGAGGTCTGCCAGCGCGGCCAGTGCATCGAGGCGTGCCGCCTGGATCGCTGCGGCCTCAACGCCCAGTGCAGGTCCAGGGACCACTACGCCCAGTGCACGTGCCCCATCGGCTACGAGGGCAACCCCCGTGTCGAGTGCAGTCAGCTAGGTAAGTCCAACTCTCGACGCCCCCCGTTGGAGCTCTCTCTGACCCACTTTCTCTCCTAACAGCCGGCAAGACACCAACCGGCATCCCGAGCGCTGAGTGCTACAAGGACGACGACTGCGCCAGTGACCAGACGTGCCGCAACGAGCGATGCATCAACCCCTGCGACGAGGACACGTGCGGCCGTGGAGCCTACTGCCACGTCGAGAACCGTGAGCCGATCTGCCGCTGCCCGCCTGGATACTCCGGAAACGCCAGAACCGCCTGCATTCCACGTAAGTTGCCACCCTCCCCCCCGCACCAGGCCAGCTCTCATGTTCTCTACCCACCCCTCCCCACTCTAGCTGCCGAAGTGTCGCGCATCGGATGCAAGTCGAACTCGGACTGCCCGCAGACCGAGGCCTGCGTCAACGAGCAGTGCGTGAACCCGTGCAACTGCGGCAACAACGCGGACTGCATCGTCAAGAACCACCACCCGGTGTGCTACTGCAAGGCCGGCTTCTCCGGAAACGCGCAATACGGCTGCGTCCAGATCGGATGCTCGTCCGACGACGAGTGCTCGCTGGACAAGCAGTGCGTGAACCGTGAGTGCGTCAGCCCTTGCCTCATCTCGGACCCGTGCGCCCTCAACGCCCAGTGCTTCGGACGGAACCACCGCGCCATGTGCCGATGCCCACAGGGACTCGAAGGAGATCCCTTCACACGATGCATCCGCGTCGAGTGTCACTCGGACTACGACTGCGCCTCCAACCAGGCCTGCGACCGCAACCAGTGCGTCAATCCGTGCACAGACAACCCGTGCGCCCAGAACGCCCTCTGCTCCGCCATCAACCACGCAGCCGTCTGCAGATGCCCGCCGACAGCGCCCCTGGGCAACCCACTGTCCTACTGCGAGCGGCCTCAGGTCGAGCCGCAGTGCATCAACGACCCAGACTGCCCCTCACGCTTGGCCTGCATCGACAACAAGTGCCAGGATCCGTGCGTCAAGCTATCGCCGTGCGCCAGCTCGGCAAAGTGCAGCGTGCTGGACAGCGTCCCGGTGAGGACCATGGTCTGTGAGTGCCCAGAGTCGCACGTCCCCGACTCGCAAGGAGAATGCAAGCAAATCATCCTCCAGACGCCGCCTGGATGCACCGCAGACAACGACTGCCCCGACACGGAGGCCTGCGTGAACCGCCAGTGCCGCAACCCGTGCAACTGCGGAACCAGCGCCATCTGCAACGTCCAGAACCACAGGGCCACGTGCTCCTGCCAGGATGGCTACGACGGTAACCCGTACTCGGTGTGCCGCAGCATCGGCTGCCGCGTCGACGGCGAGTGCGATTCCGGCAAGGCCTGCATCAACGGCAACTGCGTCAACCCGTGCCTAGTCAACGACCCGTGCGGCATCAACGCCGAGTGCTACGTCCAAGGCAGCCAACCCATGTGCCGCTGCCTGTCTGGCTACCGAGGCAACGCCTACGAGCGCTGCCGCGTCATCGGCTGCCGTGCGAACAGCGACTGCCCCTCGGACAAGACCTGCATCAACGAGCAGTGCGTCAACCCGTGCATCTACGACAACCCATGCTCGCCACGGGCCGAGTGCAAGCCGCAGAACCACATCGCCATCTGCCGCTGCCGCAACGGCTTCAACGGCAACCCCTACATCGACTGCCGACCGGAGATAACCGCCGAGTGCACCTTCGACACTGACTGCCCCTCGCGCCTGGCCTGCATCAACAACGAATGCCTGGACCCCTGCCTGGCCCTTGAGCCGTGCAACAGGCCCGCCAAGTGCGAAGTCACGCCAACATCACCCGTGAGGACCATGATCTGCATCTGCCCCGACGGCTACATCAGCTCGGGCAGTGGAACCTGCAAACCGACCAAGCCCGTCATCACCCTCACCGGCGGCTGCATATCCGACCCGGACTGCCCGGCCGACAAGGCCTGCATCGAGGGAGTGTGCCGCGATCCGTGCAACTGCGGCGTGAACGCCGAGTGCCGCATCAAGGACCACAAGCCGGTGTGCACGTGCCGCCAAGGCTTTGAAGGCAACCCCGAGTTCGAGTGCTCCAAGGTCGAGTGCGTCTCGGACAGCGCCTGCCCGTCCACGCACAGCTGCAGAAACGGCCTCTGCATCCCTGCCTGCCAGGAGAAGCAGTGCGGCCAAAACGCCGAGTGCATCGCCCTCAACCACCGTGCGATCTGCGAGTGCGCCCCCGGCTTCGGAGGCAACGCTCGAGTGTCCTGCGTCCCCGTGGGCTGCCGCTCGGACGGCGAGTGCCCCAGCGACAAGGCCTGCGTGAACGGCAAGTGCCAGAACCCGTGCGACACCACAGCGGCCTGCGCCATTGACGAGGTCTGCAAG
Source organism: Eristalis pertinax (assembly GCA_907269125.1). Classification (NCBI taxonomy): domain Eukaryota; kingdom Metazoa; phylum Arthropoda; class Insecta; order Diptera; family Syrphidae; genus Eristalis; species Eristalis pertinax. The sequence continues at coordinate 60,537,664 of OU026146.1, forward strand.
GTCTACCAACACCGACCGCAGTGCGCCTGCCCACCAGGCATGGTGTCCCGCAGGAACGGCTGCGAAGCAGAACGCACCGACATCTGCGTCTACGACTCCGAGTGCCCCACCCAGACCGCCTGCATATCGGGCGAGTGCGTGAACCCGTGCAACGCTACGACGCCGTGCGGTGTGAACGCCAACTGCCGCGTCCTGGACACCGTTCCAGTGCGCACCATGATCTGCGACTGCCTCGAAGGATACACCGGCAACGCCGCCGTCCAGTGCGACAAACGTGAGTTCAGCCCACCCTCCTCCCATCGACACCCGCTAAACTTTTCTCTGTCTTTTCAGGCTCCCTCTGCGTCATCGAGAAGGGCTTCGTGCGCGACGTCGACGGACAATGCGTCTGCCCGCCAGGAACCGCCCTCGACGTCTACGAGTACTGCACGCCATGTGTGGTCGAGAACGGCTTCAAGATCGACGAGACCGGTCACTGTGTGTGCGCCCTTGAGCGCGGCATGGTCATCGACGAACGCGGCCGCTGCATTTGTCCCGTCGAGTACGGCTACCGCCTGACCAAGGACGGCGAGTGCATACCCACCGTCCAGGTCGAGTGCCAGTCGGACGAGGACTGCGCCGACAACCGCTACTGCAACCAGGACACGAAGACCTGCGAGGACGCCTGCCTCTCGAAGACCTGCGGCATCAACGCCTTCTGCAACACCATCAACCACAAGGCCGTGTGCCAATGCAACGTTGGCTACACCGGCAACGCCGAGGAATTCTGCAGTAAGTCCAAACCCGCCGCCCACCTCCACCCACCGACAGTGTCTCTATAGCGCCCTCACCCCTTTCAGATCACACCAACTTCCGCACGGACTTCCCGCGCCCTGAGATGATCGTCAGCTGCCTCGCCGATGGCGTCCAGGTGCAGATCCATCTGCCCGAGCACGGCTTCAACGGAGTGCTCTACGTGAAGGGCCACAGCAAGGACGAGGACTGCCGACGCGTTGTCAACCTGTCCGGCGAGTCCGGCCCGCGCAACGAGCTGTTCAAGGTCCACTTCGGCAGCTGCGGACTGATGCACGTGAATGGAATCGCCAGCTTCGTGCTGGTCATCCAGAAGCATCCCAAGCTGGTCACCTACAAGGCGCAGGCGTACAACATCAAGTGCGTCTACCAGACCGGAGAGAAGAACGTCACGCTGGGCTTCAACGTGTCCATGCTGACCACGGCCGGAACCATCGCCAACACCGGCCCGCCGCCCATCTGCCAGATGAGGATCATCACCCACAACGGCCAGGAGATCAACTCCGCCGAGATCGGTGACAACCTGATGCTCCAAGTCGACGTCGAGCCTGCAAGTAAGTGTCCCTAGGTCTCCCCCATGACCTGCTCTAATGCTCATCTCATTTCTAGCAATCTACGGAGGCTTCGCTCGAAGTTGCATAGCCAAGACGATGGAGGACAACGTCGAGAACGAGTACATCGTGACGGACGAGAACGGCTGCGCCACAGACCCGACCATTTTCGGCGAATGGGAGTACAACCCAGACACGAACAGCCTGCTGGCCAGCTTCAACGCCTTCAAGTTCCCGTCCAGCGACAACATCCGCTTCCAGTGCAACATACGCGTGTGCTTCGGCAAGTGCCAACCCGTCAATTGTCGGGGCTATAACGCCTTCGGCAGGAGACGTCGTCGTGCCATCGCCGACAACTCAACATCGAGCACAGCCGTGTCGAGCGGCAATGGCGCCATGGAAGGCACTCTGCGCGAGGAGATCACAATCCAATCGAACGCCATTCTGACGTTCGAGAAGAGAGAGTCCAGTTCCAGTGATTCAAACAGTAAGTTGACTTGATGGTTCCTAAAATTCCCGATAGGTGGAGTCGGAGACAAGGGCACTGAGTCTTTGATGAGGCCCTCGAAGGAGAGTTCTTAGAGTCCTAGGATCCATGCCAGATCCCCGCTCATCTTGCGAAATAATTCGCGAAGACTGTGAGGCCTTAATGGTCTTCGATTGACTTCGACTTCGATACGATTTCCGACTTCGTAGGGCCTTCGAAGAGTGTGAGGCCTCAATTGTCTTCGATTGACTTCGACGTCGATACAATTTCCGACTCCGCGGGGCCTTCGAAGACTGTGAGGCCTAAATAGTCCCCGATTGACTTCGACGTCGATACGATTTCCGACTCCGCGGGGCCTTCGAAGACTGTGAGGCCTAAATGGTCCCCGATTGACTTCGATCTCGATACGATTTCCGACTCCGCGGGCCTTCAAAAACTGTAAGGCCTCAACGGTCCACAACTGAAGTCGGAGTCGATACGATTTAAGACTCCGCGGCGCCTTCGAAGACTGCACGGCCTCAATGGTCCTCAATTGACCTCGACGTCGATATGATCACAGTCTCCTTAGGACACTCAGAGTCCTAGAAGGCTGTGCGACCTCAACGGTCCTCGATTGGCTTCGAAGTCGAGGCCTCAACGGTCCCCAATTGGCTTCGAAATCGATATGATTTTAGACTCTTTAATATCCTCAGAAGACTGTGCGGCCTCAATGGTTTTCGATTGACTTCGACGTCGACACGAATCCCGACTCCGCGGGGCTTTCGAAGACTGTGAGGCCTTAATGGTCCCCGATTGACTTCGACGTCGACACGAATTCCGGGGCTTTCGAAGAATATGCGGCGTCAATAGTCTTCGAAGTCGGTACGCCTCCAGAGGGCCCATCGTTTCCCCTGCAAATCCAACACAACTAATTATAACTTTTCCATTTCCAGTCAAACCATCTGCCCAGCGTGTCGAGGACATCTGCGTGTCAATGGTTGGTCTGATCATAGCTCTGGTCATCACAGCACTGCTGGCGCTAGTCGCCGTCGCAGTCGCTGTCTCCTGCTGGCTAATGGCCTACCGAAGACGACCAAAAACCGTTGGGCCCCTGCCACATCCGCCCGAGTTCCCGAATCCCCTCTTCACCAACCCGGAGGCGATACCAGAGCCAACACCTGACTACATATCATAAGACCGTAAATAGTTCATAAAATCTAGGTGCTTGCACGCCATCGACAACAGCACGTGCAACCACACCTAAAAGACAATCAAATCAACCCCTAGACATGTAAGCTAAGACAAGACAAAACCCATGTAAATTACGTGCAAAAAGATGCGCAAGCTAAGAAATTGAATTACTTAAAGAATCCTGTGTACATTGAAAAGGAATTGAATGCTTTAATCAAAACGACGCAAGCATTTCTCTCAAAACGAAGAAAAGAATGTGTCAAAGTTTCTGAAACTAACCCGATTTACAATACGTTAAGATTAAGTGTAAAATATGCTGATGAAGAGCAGAAAAAGAAATGTCTTTGCTTTTATGCAACGACTAGATAGCACTGAGTGGAATGTAGGGCTTAGACTGAATGCGGCTCGAAGGACCACTTGACGTTTAGGTAAAATCAAATTCATTTTTTTCTCTTTTTTTGTTCTGTGTGTGATCAACTTCTGGTGGGAACGTGATGGTAGGGAGCTTCAAGAGAGCTCCAGAATGGTTGTCATACTGCCAAAGCTCCGATTGAGACATCTGAGATCACTGAAAGGAGAAACAAAATGGCAACTGGAAAGGAACAGGAAGTGACACACGTTCTTAGAGAAGTTGACCGTAGAGCGACATCTCCTCCGTTAGTCGAAATTCATATGCTTTTTTTATAGGATTAATTTTGTAAAATGTTAGGGCCTAAATCACAAAGTACATACGAGCGAAGCGAAATGAGAATAACATAAACTGCCCTTGAAACTGGAAGAAGATGTATGTATTATCGTCCTCCCCCCCCCCCACTCATGGTGAAGGTGTAACTTCCCTTCTATAAAATGTACTATAAAATATACTGCCTATGAAAAAAAAGAAACGCTTGAAAGTTAAAAGGATATTCCCCGTTTGGATGTACTTTTTTTTTACTAGAACAACAAAATACTCCTGCCACGTAGTATTTAGGAAAAAGAAAAAAAAAGTCGCATAAAATTATGGGCATATTCGAGCACTTATGGGACACGCCCTTCTGGAGAGAAAAATTGAAAAGGAAAAACTTGTATTATAATATCACTTAAGCACTGTGGATTACTTAACGGTAATCGGAAGACTTCACTCGACTCAAATGATTTTTTTGGAATCCCTGTCCCAGGGGAGAATTTAGGTAGACTTTAGTTCCCCCCCCCCCTTTTTTATAGGAAACTTTATTTTATTTTAAACGACGATTAACGGAGGATTTGAAATTGATTTATAATATTTACTAAAAAAAAAACAACAACAATCTCTTAGGCAGCTTAGAGAAGTTATTAAACAAATAAAAAAAAGAAACACATTTTCCCCTAATTAATACGTATAGTCAAAGATATAGTAACTCTTTGTAAATTTTTATTTGAAATTGTTGTGATTATTTAGCAGAGAAGAAATAATTATAGGAAAAAAACAACTACATATATACAACGAACAAAAAGTTTTATCTCCTTCACTGAACGACCAATGCACATCAGTCACTGAGCCAGTGGACGTGACCCTGAGGAATGGCTGCAGCGGCGAGCCGCCGAATTATCACCACCAACTGATTTCCGTTGGGTCTGATGCAGCGAAATTGTTAGGCCCAGCATCAGTTGGTCTTGCATACATTCGGCCCTCACTGCCCCGGCACCCAGGGCACATCCATTCTCTGACCTTAGTTCACACGAATTTATGAAGGAGAAAATTAACAAAAAAAAAAAAAAAAAACAATTTAAACAGCATAAACTAACCGATATTAATTAATTAAAAAAGAAAAGAAAAAACAATGTATAGTCACTACTTTAAGGCGATGTTTAAATATTTTATTTTATTTTGTGTATTTTATTTTATTTTATTTTTTATCGATAAAAAAAAATGTGTATAGGGTCTTAACTCCACTCGTTAACTATTCTTTTTTAAGTTTGATATCATATAAAAAAAAAGCGTATATATTTTTTTTTTTTAATTCTTAACTCAGTTTTGTTCAATGCAATAGGTAAAGTTAAGCCATTTAAATGAAGCAAAAATTAATGAAAATAGTTTCAAAAATTTTGAATACTTCACTCTTTTTTTTTCGCCCCAAACTTTCAGTCTCGTGTTTCCTATTGTATTTTTTTGACATTTCGAAAAAATATATTTTTATCTTTTTGCACAAATATGAAACGAGCTATGCAATGCAAGAATTGTGTAACGAAAATTGTAAATTGTTTTTCAAAATAGTTAAATGAAAAAAAAAAAAAAAAATAGATTTAAAATAAAAAATAAAATAAATAAAATGTCCGCTTATGTAAACTAATAAATAAAAAATAAAAATGAATATATAAAAAAATATCTGAGGACTTCTTTTATTTTCACTTCTTCTCCTTAGGGCGCTACAGTCCGAGGTGGATCTGGGCCTCACTCAAACATATCTCTCGCCAGCTGCCACCAGTCCGCTTCGACTTGTGTGCGCCACATTGTGCGTGAACGTCCTCTGTTACTTACCTTCCACAGGCTCAGAGTCGAACATTCTTCGAGCCGGAGCTAACTTGTCCATACGTTCTACATAGCGTGGTATCCGTAGACGCCTGGCTAGACTTATGTCGCTGTACAGCCCCTACATTTCGTGATTGAACCCTCTTCTCCAAATGCAATCAACGCAAACAGGATCAAAGATCGCGCGCAGAACTTTTCTCTTGAAAGTACGAAGACCCTCTTCATCCGCTTTGGGTATAATCCATGCCTCTGATCAAGCTTTTCTTCTGAGAGAGGGCTCTGTCACTAAATTGCATCTAGAGCCCATAGAAACATCGGTTGGCAAGAGTTATTCTGCGTTTGATCTCGGTACTGATGTGATTTGTACTGTTAGCGTAGCCGAGGTAGATGAAGTCCTTCTCTACCTCGAAGTTATATCTACCTGCGGTCGTTACGTCAGTAGTATGGCATGTAGCGCCGTCTTTTTGAAACCACAGCTCGGATATATCGTTGTTCCCGTACTCCGGCCACAGAAAGTGGGTTATCTTCACTCTGTACCTGAGACCATTGACGATAGCGGTGTATGCTTAATCAGTTCGAAAGAAATCAGGGCCGATGATGCCACCATGCAATAAACCGCACCAAAGGGCCAATCTTTTTGGATGAATTGATGCTTGGTCGAACAGTTGTGGCAGCTACTTGCTGTCACAGCCCCTGCGCCGAAAATGGGGCACGTCCGAAAAGATGATATTTTAGCCAAAATTTAGATCTGCGGCCAACATTTCGGCGTTGCCTATGTTCGTCCGGTCGTCCACTCTTGCGTCAGCACAATCGCCCTTTTCCAAGTCCAACCGGAAAAGGACGATCTGAATCTCTGGCGTGCCCAATTGAGACGCCTTCGGTACTGGCTGCGACGGCAGCTATGTTTTCTTCATTTAGCACCAATCTCTGCCTGGTTGGTGGCTTAAGATCCATGGTAATGTACTCATGATCAAACTTTTCCACTCTTCTTCTTCTTTGTTTGGCGCTACAGTCCGGGGTGGACCTGGGCCTGGATCTTTCGCCAACTGCCTCCAGTTGTGCGCACCAAGTTGATTGAGGTCCTTCTCCACTTGTGTGCGCCCTCTGTTGCGTTGTCTCAATGGCTCGGAATCGAAGACTCTTCGGGCCGGAACTGTGGTGTCAATCCGCTCTACGTGACCTAGCCATCTTAAGCGTTGGATCCGAAGACGCTTAACTAGGTGCATGCCGCTGTACAGCCCGTACAGTTCAAGTTCTAGATGTCAAAGCTATTTTCCAGATGACAACACTGCTGCAGTACATGAGAGACCCACGGTTCCAGCAATCATTAAGTCACACGCTTAACACTAGAAGACGTGCCCAAGGGATGCTTGATGTTCCGAGAGCATACAACTTCTATGGAGACCGAGAACTTTGTTGCACCGTCCCCAAATTTACGAATTCGCTGCCACAGTATATACATGCTGCACAAGTGGCACAGATTCAAATTTTGGGACACTCTTTGCAATCTTTAATGAAAACCCTTGGTCATCTATCATAATTCCTCCTTCCATGAACTTTGATACAAATGCGCTCTTGTAAATCTGAATTTCCTCGCTTGAGATTCCTACCTCGTCACTGTCGATAGTCTAGGACGTCTCTGCCGGCGTCACACATATGTATTTGCCTTGTCACAATTCATCATCATCCGCACCGATACGCCAAGACTTTGATGGAGAATATTTACGATTTGTCGCAATTAATCGCCTGCCTGTGGCGGCTCTCTGCTGTATCCTATCACTCATCTGCTGTCGTCTGCTTGTTAGACTGCATGTTCGTAGATAACCTCGAAATGGATTAAAGATTCCGCAAAAGTGAGGACCGCTGATTGAGGCCGACAGATAAATCTAATGACAAATGCATGCGATAATTTGCCACAACTGTCACAGACGCGAGTGATGAGGGCAATCTTTGGAGGGCTTCCGGACGTTTGACGAGTGATAAATTGACGCGAAAAATGCCGCGATAATGGCTGAGGAATTGGAATGAATTTATGATGGAGGGGCTTAAGTTCGAGTGTATGTAAGACATTTCCAGTTGGTCTAGTCAAAGAAATAGTGTAGCCTGTTCGTCATTGAAGCTTCTGACTGCATTCACATGGTGCCTGATACCGCAGGTGCTTTGCAAGTAAGCTTGGAACCAGTTATGACAAGCTGACTAACGCTGACTCTATTTAGTCTGCTCAGATTATTGAAACAGTAGGCTCCTAGATACGAGTACCTACGACTTGCCAGAACTCTACATGAGCAGAGGAGGTGATTTGTGGTTTCTACCTCCGTTTCTATATCCAGAAATCCTTGTATAGGACATCCATCCTGCGGACGTGTATGCCAATTGGGCAGTGTCCGGATATAACGCCGATGAGCGTCCTAAGTAAATAACTGCTAAGTCTGAGCAGCTATTGTTTTACAATAGTTGTGTGTATCTTAGGAAGACGTTAGACAGTAGCGATCGACATAGAAGGTGGCACTCACCCTGGTGTTGGAGAAGAGGTCGTGCCACACTTAGCGAGTTCATCGACAGTGCAATTTTCCGGCATTTTACGGTGCCCCGGCACTCGAATGCGGTGTACATTGAAATGCGCAGCCATCTCGTTCAGAGAGATCCTGCAATTAAGGGAAGTTTTTGAGTTGAACATGACGTTGTCCTCTGACTAAATTGGAGTCTGTTCTGGTTCCCCCTGCGTCTATAAACATCCAAAGAGTCTCATGGCTGTCTCGAGGTAAAAATCCAGTATGCGACGCTATAGTCCCCATTTGCATCCAATGGGGTTTTACAGCTGGATAAGGGCAGAAGCGACCTTTCAAACCTAAATATTGAATTGCCCGCCAACTTAATTATCGATAATGAGACCAAGTGCAAGTCATCTGCTCTCAGTGATCTGTAAGTCGTTTCTAGTGCTCTTCTGTACATTTTAAATAAGAAATGGTATTCCGAACCTCCAAGTGAATGATTTTCTGCTCCTGTGAGACGAATAAGCTTCACTCACACAGTTCGAGTGGCCTTTGTACATCATTCAGTTGCTGTGACAACCTTACTTACTTACTTACTTATCAGGTCGGCGACCCATGGAGGGTCCGAGCCTGAGCAATTGCTGCTTTCCATCGTTAACGGTCCAGAGCATGCTGCTTCCAGTCACCAAGACCAAGCAGTCTTGCATCAGCGATCACTTGGTCCTTATACCGGAGATTCGGTCTTCCTCTCCTTCTCGAACCAGTAGGCTCGGATTCAAAGGCCCTCTTTGCTGGAGCATTATTGTCCATGCACTCGATGTGGCCGAGCCAGTGCAGTCGACGGATTTTTGCCTTCCCGATTACATCCACATCCAGGTACAGCTCGTAGAGTTCGCAGTTATGTCTTCTCCTCCATTCGCCATCCTCGCAGACGGGACCATATATCCGACGTAGAACTTTTCCTTCGAAGGTACCAAGAATCAGCTCTGCAATTTTGCTTAGCGTCCAGCTTTCGGCTCTGTAGGGCAGGACTGGCAATATAAGAGTTCCTTCGAGTCAGGAGTTGTGAGCCCAGTTATTTAAACCGAAGTAGCACCGCTTGCCAAGGGCGATTCTACGACGGATCTCCACTGTGATGTCGTTTGTGGAGTTCACATTTGCCCAGAGGTAGACAAACCCCTTTACTACCTCGAAATTGTAGCTGTCGATCGTGAAATTTTGTCCAAGGTGGAACGTTGTTTTTGCTGTGACAAGCAAACCTCCAAATTGCATTTGGCTCGTTTAAAGAAATGCATCGTTGATAAAGTTGATGAAGACCTTTTGGGTTCTTGAAAAACGATTTAAAGCGTTCACTCAAAACCAAATTCATACATACATAATCTCATATCTTGAGCGATTATTTTTTGATTCGGAAAGAGAAGATGAGGACGCGTCCCATGCTAGACTCAAAAAATGATGTTTAAGAGACTCTAGTAACACATTAGAATTGAGCGAAAATTAGCAAATATTTAGAAAGACAAGAATACAACAAACTCGATGGACTTCCCAGAAAAAATAAGGAGCACATCAATTCCACCGGTCTTACTAGCTTTGTGCAACTTTCAATCTCTGAAACTGCGGAGTTTGTTGTCAAGCAAATGTTGCAACAAATGCATTACTGAGCATGGCATAGAACACAGTTTCAAAGTTTTTTAGTTTTGTAGCTTGAAGACAAATTGATGAGCAGAGGAGGTGATTTGTCGGGATAGTAAAAGGCGGTTCTTGTTAAATGAACGGAAACTAGGATTTAACCTGGAGACTGTTACCCGAATCATTAGCAGTCACACCTACGCCAGAGTAGGCCCGTTGTGATTCTCCTATACCATAAGCCAATTAGCGCATCAAAAGCGAAGTTGATTGATACTGATGTTATTAAGTTTCGTCAAGTTATTAAGTGCCAGTAGACCACCGTGGTTTTATGTTAGTAATCCATTCAAGCTTTCGTAGATTTTTTGCAGGATGGTAGGCAGGTCTCCATCCGGAAAGAGTGCGGAACTATCACTACCAGCGAGTTCGTCCGCATCACAATTCTCTGGAATGTCACAGCGTCCCTGCACCCACATTAATTGGATGCTAAAATACTTGGCCATCTCGGTGATTGATAGTCGCAAATTCAGGAAAGTCTAAGAGTTAAAAGGGACTGCGCTCAGAGATTTGATCGCTGCCTGGGTGTCAAAATAGATGACGATATCTCCGCTTGATATAACATTTTTTTTTTTTTTTAACCAGGTCGGAGCTTCTTTAATCGCTATTGTCTCTGCCTGAGAAACGCTACAATGAATTGGCAGTCGAAATGACAATTGAATGTTTAGATCCTTAGAATAGACACCCGCTCCCACACCATCGCCCATCTTCGATCCATCTGTGAAAATTCGCAGAGGACCATTCAGAGTCTGATGTATGATCTGGGGGGAATGCTGGTTGAGAAATTCTTCTCGAAGAGTAGCCTGGATATTAGGAGATAGTAAAGTGCCCGGCGCGGAGTTTCTTCCACATATGCAGCGATTTCGGTCTTATCGCCATGCTGTCCGTTGCGCCGTCTATCAACTCTATCGGCGGGAGGTTGAGGAGTACGTTCATGGCCTCGGCGGGGCTCTGGGGAATTTTGAGTCAGAATCGGTCAAGTCAATTGGTCGGGAACTTTTTTTTAAATATGCGGATTTTTAAACACCAACGTAAGATATGTATTTACATAATCGAGTGAGAACTTTTGTTTCAATTTGCGTCCTGCCTTTTTTGACGATACAATCGAAGATTGTGGATTGAACCAGAATAGGTGCTTCCAATGGTCGACTCAAAACAACAAGTAGATGCTCACAAGGAGGAGTTCTATCGCCCCCAATGTGGAAAAAGTCTGTCAGGCACAACACTGCCTCCAGTGAACGAAGTAAAGTGTCTAGGAGGAATCCTAATCTGGAAGAGGCACAGATAATTTGTGGATGCTTGACGGGTGGATGTACGAGTATATAGCTATTGTGAGACCCACAGTTACCCATGGAGCAATAGTATCGCCTGAGAGAACCAACCTGGTTAGCGCAAGAGGAAACACTGAACAAAGTTCAAAAGTCGGCATGCCTCTGTGTTACAGGGGCCATGATACCTTGAAGCTGACTCCTTTGCATCAGGTAGTCGCAGAATGTGCAAGCAAAGCAATCATAAGAATGGCAAAAGAATTGATAGGAAAACACAGGTGCAGTACATCAAGACAATTCGATGCACTAGTCAAAAAACGACCACTCCTGGCCAATCCGAAGGATGACACTTAGGAAATTCCATTTCAAAAAGAAGTTCACCTTTAAGCTCAGCTCCAAAACGGACTCGATCAATGAATCCATAGTCCACAGACTGAGGAGCAATACCGTAAAATGGTTTACTTATTGGAATCAAGAACCGATAAAGGAACTGCAGCAGGGGGTATTCGGACCCAGGACAAAATACTACGCATGCATGGGCAAACGCACCAACATCTTTCAAGCTGAAATCTGTGCCATAGGCAGATGCGTCCAAGTCAATCTTGACAAAAACTATACCATTTATGTCATAGCAATAATGATGGATAGTCGAGCTGCCATCATGTCACCAGACTCCTACATCATAAAATTCTTGCTTGTGACGGCAATGACTACAAAAGCGCAGAGAACTGAGTAGGAGAAACAAGGTAAAACTCTGCCGGATGCCTGACCACACGGGGATAGAAGGCAATGAAATGGCTGACTTAGGAAAGGGGTATCGGAACCGTTCATAGGTCGCGGTGTAATATACCCTCACCAACAATAATAGTAATAATGGTCGACTGCATCGTGTAAACTCGATTGTTTCATATCACTTTCTGGGACCACGGGTCTACCACGATTACATTGTTGAACTGCTTATTGGTGTTTACCTGCCGAAGTGTATAACAACTCAATGTCATTATGCGGCCTTGCCTCCCAATTAAGTAACATTTAATTCCCACCCGTATCATTCTAAGAACCTAATTAACACACCCATTTTTACTTTGCTTTTCAGGCTAAATTCAAACAATGAGTCGAGCCATCAAACGACTTAACCTGTTTCATTTCATTTAATTGCAACAGACCCTCCGCTTCCCTTGGAAGTATGTTCTGCAACCGACTCCGGATGTTTGGAGCGTGCAATGCTCTTTCCAGGTCACAGATCGGCCGATTCTTCTTTCATAGTTCGTCTCGCACAACAACATCATCTTTAAATAAGGCAATGCTTTCAAACAATCCACATTCCCCCTCGCGGCCTGTCAAATATTTACATTCTCACAAAACCCGACGCTGAGCCCTTCAAATGTTTGCCAGAATCTCTTGCGAAAGCAGCCAACAGCGATACCCATTGTTTGTCACCGTTCGAGTTCAAACGCCACTTGTCTCATTTCACCCAACGAATCTCTCGCGGGTGTTTCAATTCCACACAGTTCCACTCGACAAGCTGTCAACAGAACTGTCACTCGTCACACGTTCATTCACAAAGTAAACAAGACGCCACTAAGTTCTAAGCTTTCGCCTCTCCCTCTGGAAACGGAACAATGCAAGTTCTCGCTCAGCTGCGCCCTCTCACCGCCCCACCCATCGACATGTCGCCCCAAAACAGAAACAATTGCAGAACTAGTAGCAAATCATTTTTATTTGTTTTTTTTTGCTTCTGTTTTCAAAAAGCTCTTCGGCGTGTCAGCTTGGATCTTAGATATCAGTCTCTAGAATGTGATACCCGTGAACACGATCGCGTTGACGATCAGTTGACATTCGAAAGTGGCAGCAGTCGCACAAAACGCGGAACCCACTCCCCACGAGATAGTCATCGATTCCCCAGTGATCTTGTCGTTTCAGCTGAGTGCCACTGTGAATAGATACTCGTCGTCCTCCTTGGGTTAGGATCCTCGTGTCGAAGGATTGCGACCACACGCAGTGCATCCGATTGTCGAGGCAGTGCGAAGATCAGTGATCGTGTCGGGTTTTGTTGTTGTTTTTTTGCGGAATTTTCTCTTCGGACTCGGTTTTAATTGAATTATCGGACGGATTCATTCATAGAACGCGTACAAGTCTCTCGACGAGTGGAGCGGAATTTCCGTTTCGCATCGAATTGCGTGCACAGTAATCACAATGATTAGTGAAGTTGAGTGCCAGAGTGTCGCGTGTGTGTGAGTGCCCCAAGTCCAACGCCGAAAATTTCAGTTCGCGCAGCAACGTCCGCCGAACAGAAGCACATGCACAGACATCAATCAATTATTCAATTACATTCGAAAAGAACAAGTGCGTTCGAGTGCAGCCATTCGGCGGTGGGAGGCGTGCCGCAGTTGCCGAGACACTGTATCTGTGATATCATGGTATGGCGAAGTTCTGATCTAAGACGATGCCATAAGAGCGGGATTTGAATGCGCTATCAGCTTACAACCTGCTGCCGCTTTGAGTGGATCGACACGTCGCGATGAGATACTGTATCTATCGGCAAGTCGATCAGCGACGGGTGTGCGGTCTATCTGAGATCTTTTCTGTTACAGATAAGCACGCGTCATTGTTAGCTTTATGTTAATTTTAGTGTGTTACAGTTTTCGTTGGGTTTCCCTTGTGATCTCTCTTCTTTTGTATCTTGTATCTTGTATATTGTATATTGTATATTGTATCTTGTATCTCGTTGCTCGTTCTCGTTTTGTGCTAATTTAATAATTCAAACCGACATCTGACCTCTTTTAGCGGGTGGATGAGCATTTTATCTGAATCATCCTCCGTTTGCTGTGTTTTTTTGTTTTCTTTTCTGTCGTCCGGTGGCCACTATCTGATCGGCGGAGTGTTGGGGTATCTGTATCTTATCTGTCACGCGGTTGATTAAATACTTGTATCTCTCGTATAGATTCGACGAAGAACCCCTCTGCAGTGAGTTGAATGGAAGGGGAATTCCGTTTTGATTGACTTCACGTCTCGAGGAGTCGTTAGTGACGGCGCCACGGTGGCACATCTGCTCGATAGACTCGCAATGAGTTTGTTTTTAATTGATTTTGCTTGAGAAAAAACATTCGCACGATCAACTGGACGTGACTTGGAGGTGATATCGCTTGCTAGACGGGCCAACATTGTTTGTGTCATGAGTGAAGTATGCAACACAAACATGCTCGTGGAACGTAGGGCGTTGACAGTGACTGCGCGCTACTAGGCGTGAATTCCAGCTGTCTCTACAACTTGTTCGCTTTCTGTTCCGTCTTCTGATTGAACTGATCTGCGTCGGGTGTAGTAACAGGTGTTACATCTCGGATTTGTGAGCTCATTTGACAACAAAATGTGCCCCACAGCCTAAGCCGTGCATCAAATCACTGCCTTGACCCATTTCGATTTCAATTGACTCCCGTTCAGTTGCTCTTGGATATTGTTTGTTCAGACGAGGAACGATTTGGTTTTAGTACCGACAATCGGGTACGGAGCTACTAAAGCGTCTTAGCTCTCATCCAGCTGTCCCATATTTTTCTTAAACTACGCACATTGTCTGTAAATCTCAGCGAGAGATTCAAGGGCTCTGGCAAGTGGTAAGCGCTGGACAAAAGCACAAGAAGTGAGTCGAGGATTTTTCGTCTGTCGTGTTATAACAACACACAACGGCAGTGTATGTTATGAGCAATTTCCTGTTCTGTTTGAAGCCAAAAGAGTTCTCTCGAATCCAGAATTCAGCCATCCATCTCTTGCATCCAGACTCCTCTCCATCCAGACTCTTGCAGAATTTTGTTTCGATAACGTATTCCGGATTCTGTTGTGCATAACGCCGGCTAACCTTTAAATGCACGATCTTTAGGGAAACCTGACGTTCCTCCAGTTCTTAGAGTGACATGAAAATGAAAAAAGGACGCCTCTTCCAAAGATTTCCCTGTGGTGCCGCAGTCATTCACTTCTTCGGTTCAAAATGCTTTTCGTGTGTTTCTTGTGTGTGACTAGAGTCTGTTTTTTAAAAAAAAAAGTTCTGGTAGGAATATGGTTCCACGAGCCAACGATCTCTGCCGATATGTCTCTTGAAACGCATATAAAGGTTACTTCATTAAGCCCTTCATACGTATCTTTAAATTTAAATAAAACAATATGTGTGTGAGATATCAACGAAATGTATTATTCGCTTGAAAGGCTTATCGATGCCATTATGTATGGAGTATAATATCGATCAAATGTACCCCGCGTTTCTCTGGGTGGCGCGCATCCGAAATGTCCCATTTTCAATGACTCTGGCACATAAGTCAGGCTGAACTTGACCGATGGCATGAGTTATGTTGGCCTTGAGGACCTCTATGGTCTGCAGCTTATTCGACCTGTGACTTCAGAAAACCCCACAAGAAAAAGTCTAATGGGGTCTACAATCGTCACTATCTCGGTGGTGACTGTGGCGCATGCTCTCGAATTGCTCGTGCAGAATTTCCAATGTTGCGTGAGTTGTGTGGCATGTAGCGCCGTCCAGTTGAAACCACATGTCGTTGGTGTCCATATCATCCAATTATGTCCAAAAGAAGTTAGTAATCATCGACCTGACTATTGCGGTGAAAAATAAAACCTAAGCCATTTTGCCTAGAAATATGTCACTTTGGGTATTTTTTTTTCACTTCGGAACCACTGTGCCCCACACCAAACAGTGACTTTTTCGGGATGCATTGGGCGCTCCTGGATCTCATGTGGATTGGTATCGTCCCAAATTCGACAATTTTGTTGGTTGACGCATCCATTCATCTAGAAATGGGCCTTATTTTATGGGGTGCCTAAAAGGGCGTTGCGCGTGGGACGTTGCCCGAACAGAACACCCATTTTGATAAAACAATTTTATCACTTACACGTGTTGTTAAACGCTATGGCCGTCCACAGTGATTTGGCAAGACTGAATGAATGACAGCCCATTTGACAGATGTAGCTTCAACAATATGGCCGCTATCAACTGTCAAAGTTCGGAAGTCCCTTTTGGATGGCGGATCACCCTTTAGTTGATATCCTTCCTATCGGGACGTCCTCTACTGTCTTGCCCCACAAGCTCCGCGTCATTAACACTGCCGGTCGGAGCCAAGTTGTCCAGACCGCCTGCATCACCTAGCTAGACTCTCCACGCATGCAGAACTTTTTTCTCGAAGAGACCAAAGCTTTCTTCATCCACTTTCAAGATTATCGACGCCCCTGCGCTTTTGTAGTGGGTGATTCGTTACATGTTTTTTTTAATAAATAAATAAAACACAAAATTAATTTGGATGGTGGAAACTTTATTTTATATTAATAGTGTCTGGCATTTACTTTCTGAATATAAAACAAGTGTTGAGCTTTATTACGCAAGGAATACAAATGGTCCCTTTCCTCAATCGACTCAAATAGCAACAGAAACTATGTACAAGTTTGAACAAAAAAGAGAGTGGCCAACGCTTAGATAAATCAGAGAGGACAGCCGGAGGAAATCGTCTTCGTAACGCGAAAAAGTGCGGTCGTTGGTTTGCGCGTGATTGAAGTTTGCTTTAAACACCCAAATTATCATTATTTTGACAGACGGCCATGGTGATTGGAGTGAATCCGAAGAAGGTTTTGGACATTTTTGTATCGCGTGTTGTGATATTCTCCTGAATGAAAGCAAAGTTCCATCTAATTCCGAACAGCCGAACAGGCGATATATATTTATTATTTAATACTTTATAGGAATAAAATGATTTTGGTTATTCCTATGGAGTATATAGCGGTATCAGGGATTCTGTGCATGGTCTCACGTCACTTCCGGCCAGGATTTGCCGGCCTGTTGATGCTCTTACCTCACGGTCTGCCCGACTGCGCACTCCTTGTGTCCAGCCTTGCAATGTCCATTCTCGGTTTATGTAGGGTATGGCCTATGCAGCTCCACTTTCGATTTTGGATCTTTGCTGCGATCGGTTTCTGCAAGGCTCTACGCAGCAGCTCTCCGTTCGTTATCCATTCCGGCCAGAAGACCTTCACCATTCGTCGCAAGCATTTATTGACGAACACCTGAAGTTTTGCGAGCAATAAGTAATTGTCATCCAAGTCTCGCATCCGTATAGCAGTACGGATTACACGTTGGAATTGAATATCAGACTGCCGTAGCTTGATTGAGGTGGAGAGCTGGCTGGACTTCCAGACGTTGCCAAGACAGAAGTAAACGTGGCGAGCATTGTCTATACTAGGCAAGACGTCAGTTCCTTGACTTGACTCAAAGTGCTGACGATGTAGCACAATTTAATGACATCCTTTATTGATTTCCCGCATACCAGGAGAGATGTCTCGCATCTTGAGCTGACTCTCATCAGCATTTGTCTTGGCTACGTTGATTTTCAGACCAGCTCTTCTGGCGTTGAGGTCCTGCGCGTTCTCTCCTGAACGCTGACGAAGGAGAGCACAGGCGATAGTGTTCCGCAATCCTTTAAAATAAGCGCACTTTGCCTGACTAGACACTGGTCCATGCACAAGTCGAATTACCAAACACATCGCAGCCGTAAGTGCTTCAGTTCAGTTAATTTAACTCTCCGTTTACTGGCATTGCAAAGCTATCACTTCATGTTTCAAATTCTACACAAAAACATTGATCTACATCCCTACACGATTTAAGAACTGAAGCTTCATGATCATTTGAAGCACCAACACGTTTCCGATTGAGCTCTACAAAAGTCATTATCGTCATCTTCTCCCCGTCACAACCACCGAACTTAGTGCATTCCAAACAAAATTTAAATCACCTACAAGCTAAGCATGAAAACCACATCCACCTGGCTTCAGCTAATGCATTAAATCACAGCGCATGCATAAATTTCAGCCTCAAACAAGAGCCAAATACATTTGCATTCAAGTCGGCAATTCAACACCAAACTGGAATGATTGACGGATAAAAATCGTCACGAATAATGTGGTTTCACGACACTGACTAGCTCATAATCTCGCTATTTATGAAAGCATTGATCGATAAATAAGTTGTAACTCGCTGTTATGTAAGCGCCACTGCCTCTAAATCTCCAGCAGACAGCACCGGTGTTAGCGGTCATTGATTCGTCGCCCATGCTGTCGCCGTGCCGTCTCCGATTACGTCAACTCGTTGCGTCAGTTTATATCATGAAATTAAACAATTTATCTTTCATAACATAAGAAGTTCATCGAGTTGGATAATTGAATTTGTTTTGCGGTCAAACCGGGGAGAAGAACAAGCGGTCTTGTCTTCCCTCTCAAGTTTTGTTGGGGTCTCTATTATTCACTTGACAGATGTCAGGCGCAGTTTTGGATAACGTTTTTCCGTCAATGTGAGGCTGTCTCGGCAAATCATCTTGTCTTTGATTTAGACTGTTGCCATGTTAAGACTTTAGCTTGGCTTCAAACGCACGCATGACTCCTCGAACTCATCTGATTGACAGTTCATAAAATTACGGTAGTTTGCTATTAGACGTCATTAGACGTTTCTCTCCTAAAGAGTGTCACA
Organism: Eristalis pertinax; assembly: GCA_907269125.1. Lineage (NCBI taxonomy): Eukaryota > Metazoa > Arthropoda > Insecta > Diptera > Syrphidae > Eristalis > Eristalis pertinax. The sequence goes on from OU026146.1 coordinate 60,556,105, forward strand.
AAATGGAAAAGGAACCAAAAACACAAATAGATGTAGTAATTGTCGGAGATGTCAAAAACTGACAGCTGTCAAAAAGGACATCTCCAACCATCCAATGACGACAGATGTCAAGCACTTGAACCTCCCTCATTTCCAAACGCAATTCCGCACAATTGACACCAACCAGCGTCGGTCCAATTACACCCGCTGTCACTGCTGTCAAATTTGGCGGTGACGGTGTGTGATCACTCACACTTTATCTCATTGAAACGGCAAACATTCCGCCCGCATAATGACTGTCAAATTAGCCTCATCTTGTGCAGTGATTTGGAATCATGTGAAGTTGCTGAACCGAAATTACCGCGTCGACTGCTGAACACACCCCCCATTGTGTGACAAAAACAGTTGTCACAATTTTCTATAATTACTCAATTTCCACGAATTCTGTTTGACCAACTGAACACAATTGAGCTCGGCACAGGCTCCCCTCGGGTTGACCAACAAGAGCGATCGGCCTTGAGCTATAAATCAAACAAACACCCTGTGCTCCTCTTTTTTTTTTTGACTTGGGATGTAATTACCTTTTGTGCTTCTGTTCAAGTTTCGACTGCCACTTCGGTGGTGGCTGCTCGTAAAAACATTCGCTGGAGCATTTGTGGCGAATACCTTTACAACGGTAATTATCTTGTCATGTCAAGCTGATTTTTTTTTTTTTTCATTTTTATTTAGTCAGCACGTTCGGTGCTTGCTTATCTGAGTGCAAACAGTCATGTGGGGAGAGTGAGTGGCGGTTTGATTACGGACACCTTTCGTTTGCTTATCGGTATCAGACGCAAGGCAGGCGTCTGCCTGTGAGACCTCTTTTCTCGATTCACTTTGAGCTGCGCGAATGACAAGAGATACGAGTGACTTCGTGATTTTGGTCGCAGTGAAATGGTTAAACCCCAGTCGTCAGTGAAGTTTTGCTTCCAGTATCTGGACGTATCGAGCATTTCGATCAAGATTTATCACTGTGCACGAGTGCTGTCGGTATTGACCTTCAAAAATGTGAAATTGCAACTGAAGCGTTCGTTTAGTCTGCCTGCGTAAGTGTTTATCTAAATGAGATCGATTCAACTGTGCTCAGCACGAAAATAGATTTGATATACTGGCTAGTCAAACACCGTCTTCTTCTAAGTGAACTCTGAAATGGCATGAAATGGTCGCAACCTTAAATCATCGCTGCCAATTACCTACAGTCCAGAAGCAGGGGAATATCACGTAGCTAGACATCAGCTAATTTAGGAGGAAATTGCCATACGTTCCATAAGCTCATTCGAGGGATGAGGTGACCATTAATTAAGATCCATTGATCATTAATCTTCTGCGTACTAATTCGGGGCAGAAGTGACAAATTCTATTCGAACTTTTGAAGGAACGTTGACAGTATGGCAGTTTAGGCAGATCTTGATTTGAGGACTGTCCTTCTGTTTCCAGGAACACAAGTTCACCTCAAAGAGTCGTTGAATATGAATCTTACAGACAACGCGCCACGACCACCATTAACCCCAACACCCAACTAAGCGTCTAGGTCTAGAGTCACATAATACAGGGCAACTCTGATTCAGCAACTCGGGATTCATTAGTCAATAGTGGTGAATTCACTCTACTTTTTAAGATAAAGGTGATCCTCATCATTTTCAGTGGCTAGCAGGTCCACTAAAGGGGGTCACGGGTCCAGCCCCGATCTCGATACTGCGCCATCGACTCTTACTTATCAGCAGCAATGCCCAAGCAACAGCGATAAAGGTCCGCCTGGAAAGTCGTGAAGATGATGACCAATCCATCGAAGCATAGCACTTTCCGTTCGGAAAAGTATCTGCCCAACATTGAGTAACTTCCGCTCTGCCTTGTTTCTCATCATATCACGAAGAGTAACTCCCACAACAGCACGAGGAATTCTCAGCTCGGTAGATTGTATTGAGGATCTTCTTCTTTTGGTCATTACCCAAATCATGACCATACTAGGTGAGCATTGGAACAAGTACCGAGTTGAAACCGAGTACTAACTTGACTTTGACACCAAGCTCGGACTTCCTGATTACAAACCTTACAAGTCTCAATATTGACCAAGCTTGTCGAATTCTTAAAGAGAGATCAGTATTACTCCTCCCATCACTTGTGAAGAAGACCTTAAACTTCATTGGACGTCACTAACATGTATAGTGCATTTGAGGCGGTCTGGAGATAGCCATAACCTCTGATTTGTGCACGTTAACCTTCATCACAGGACCACCACATACAAACTATATAAAAACGCACTGGAGTTCCGTCTGGGAAGATGTGAGGATAACTAAAACATCTACAAATAGAAGATAACTCTCCCAGTGTGAAATATTTCTCGCCTCGGCTGCACTGCAGCAGTCCACTGATGTAAAAGTAAGTTTACATCAGTTTACAGAGCTGTCTGAGCTCTCAAAGATCAAATCCAAAAGGGAGTCCGCAGAAAAAAATCTTGAATGCAATTTTGTCTAATAAATAGTACTCTACTTGAAACAAAAAAAAATATGAGGATATTCCATAAACTATAGGTACAGTGGAATATCAAACCCAAAAATGTGACGAAATTTACATTAGCATCAAATTGCCCTTCTAAGCTTCGCTGCAAATGCTGTTGCCCCACGTTGTTTTTCAGATTGTTCAAATAACCAAACCCATCCATTGTTTGATCCCCAAATGATCCGCACTATGAGAGGTTAAAAGTCGTACCCATGGCGAAGTCCAACGCCCATCTACTGGTCTCTGACTCTAGTATCGTGTCGTCCACCTTTTTCATTGTAACTAGTTGTGGTTACATTCATTGGGTCGCTTGGAATGGTACTGGAATGTCAGTCGTTTTCCTTTTGCTGGAATGTCAGTCGCTTAATATGTGCAGATCGTTACGGGGACGTGCCTACCCGTTCACGTTCAAAATCCAAGAGAGATGCTGTTCTTCATCAATGCCCGAAATGAAATCGGCGGAACGGAATGAAAATGCAACAGCTGGCATGAGTTCGCTCAGCGTCATAGCCGTTACAGGTACATCCCTGTGGCTGGAATTATCAAGTGCTGCCAGTCAAGTATTTAAATTCTTCGCGACTTGGTTGACTTGCAGTTGATCTGTATGCTATTCGATGATGATGCCCATATCAGCTGGTGACACTCCAACATTTTTATCATTCTAAGCACTTCTTTAAGTATCAGGGACTATGCGCCCTATTGGAAGTTTTCACGGCAATTGAAGAACAGGCGAATCGAGCGAGCTGATCCACAAACGACATCCCAGCTGTAGATCCGACGTAGAATCGCCCTTGACAACCACTGCTGCTTCGGTTTGCCGAAACAACTGGGCTCAAGACCTCTGACTCGAAGGACTACAATCTTGCTCTACAAAACCCTAACATTGCCAGTATTGTATTCTGTGGGAAATATTAGGGTTGTGTGAACAATGTTCGTGAGCTTAGAGTGAATCTATTCGCCGTGCTTGTCCACATATTCTGTTACAAACCAGCTGTCTTGGCGCTGAGTAAAAGCCAGGTAGGTGAGAGTACCGAATTACCGGTTATGAACCTGAACTTGTTGCCGCTTTCCTTCTCACACGACCGTCACGCCATTTGCGTTCGTAGTGATGTAGCTTACCAACTTTAAACAATATGGCGTCTGTTCCAGTCCGGAATTTAATTTAAAACTCCATGTTCGTAAGCATTTAATCCACTTCTGCTTTATTTATAGAAGTCCGAACTTGCATAGCAACTCAAATTTCAACGAATTTTGATGCGCTGTATCCCTGTATCCTCTCACTGAGCAAAAGTAGAGGAAAAATCTGCTGCAATGTCCCAAGGGTAGCAACAACTTTCGATAATTTGTAAAAAAAAAAAAAAACAATTCCGCCTCGTCTTCAATTTCCACGCTAATTTGGAATGACATCCCAGTTGTTAGCTCTTTAGACATCAAGTCAATCTGTTTGCTGCGCATTTTGCAGCCACCTAGATTATAGTTTGCCTAGAGAGCATTGGTTTCACTATGGGACAAATCCACTTTTGAACTCGTACAGCTGCAAGAGTACTTAAAGATCACGACGTGTACAAATTCGTTGAGCAGGTGTTACTTCTGAAGAGGTGTTTTCTTTGCTGACGAAACCACTGCTTAAGCTTTTTCATATATCTTACTCTTTAGGACTTATTCCGAGTAGATGGAAAACAGCATTTGTCCAGTCCGTCCCTAAGAAGGGCGAATCTTCGTCACCCTCCTTGTACCGACCCATAGCACTCACGTCCCTTCGTTCTAAGGTCATGGAAGCACTGATAAATCGTCAGCTTATGAAATACAGTGGACTCTTCCTAAGTTGAACACTCCTTAAGTCGAATTTCTCTTTAACTCGAAGTTTTTGTTCGTCATATCTTGTCATTTCCCTAAATTTTCCGGACAAAATACTATCTTCTAAATCGAACTCCTTCTTATTCGATCTAATTTTGCTATCACGGGAGAATTCGACTTAGGGGGAGTCCACTGTATCTTTAATCGCGGAAGCTTCTTAATGACCGACAGTACGGTTGCCGCAGCACCAGGTCCACTGGTAATTTGATAGATTATCTCACCTAGAAGTGGAACCAATCTTTGCACAATATAGGCGAAGCACTTGGCAGAGTTTGGCATCAAGCTCTTTCGTCGAAAATGCGTGCCTATGGCATCAATGGATCTCTTCTTCTATGGATTCGAAACTACCAAGTCGAACCAAGTCTGATTTCGGACGCACAGTTCAATTCAGAGACTTGCTTTTCAAGCGCACTACATGAATATGAAATGTTCTGCCCAGCCCAATATTTACACAAACCTCCTCCACTCTCTTCCTCTCTCTATACCATCGGCCCGTGCTGTGTCTTAACTCCGAATACTTAAGGCTATTAGTAATGCCTTGAGCTCGCCCAAATTATAAAAAAAAAAACTTGTACTTGGAGTCGCGCACTTCTGATGACGCCCTCCTGACACAGCCTCTACCTCACATAGGCCACCAATTATTCCCCCCTCATAATCCACGGTTGTCCTTCTGTGTCCTTCTTCCAAATCACCACCAATTCCCAACCAACTGAATGTTGTTTCCCCTTCTCTCGGTCTCCCACTAAGCAAACAGTCTTCACTCTCCCAACCTGCGTAAATAACCACCCTCCTCGCCCCCATGACCCCCAACACATCAGAGTCTAGCTAGTAGCTAGCTAGTTACATCCGCATGATTTATGATCGTTTCCACTCAAGCGGCAAGCAGGTTGTAATGTATCACCAACGAAACACGATTTACGCTCTATTGGTGTTTCACGTGAACTAATCCCCCGTCTCATAGAAGGTGTGTGACATCATGTGAAACCCATTCACGGCTGAAGCCCTCGACCCTTTCTACTGACTAACCAGCGCGGCAACGCCATGTGATAGCGTCACCAAAACAAAGCAAAAAAAGTACACCGCAGTTCAAAACTTCGAACGAATCGAAAGTAAACCAAAAAAAAAAAAAAAAAACATTTAATTTGTCCACAACATGGACAGCAACTTCAACGCCAACGGCAACACAATCACCAGCGGCAGCAGCAGCAGCAGTGGCGGCGGCGGCAGTGGCATCGCCAACAATAGGGCGACCTTCAGCCTGGCGGGTCAGAAGCCATCGCTGGCACTCAACTTTCGTCATAGTCTGCTACTCGACAGCCAGACGGACAGCGTCGATGGCGACGACCAGGCACAGCTGCTGCGCACCCCATCGTCTAGGGCGCGAAAGTTCATCATCATCCCCTCGACGCCGCCAGTGCAAAAGCAATCGCAACCGCCTCAGTTTCCTGCATCGCCACCGCCAGCGTCCATAAGTGAGCAGCCCCAACGGGACAGCGAAGCTGTGACATCCAGCACCGGTCCCGCAATGAAGGCGACCCCACAAAGCGGAATCTCAGCACCGGCTACCCTGACTGCACCCAGCATCGTCACCACAGCCAGTGACTGCACCACCACCAGTCCGACCAGTCCGACAATTGCTTCAATTAATTCCTCATCAAGCCTCTGCGTCGATCTGCGGCCCAAGGCGGAGCGCAACAGCAGCATGAGATCCGTCGTGTCAGGTGAGTGTGAGTGTGTGATAATTTGTGACAACCCCAAGCAGGCAGCTAATTCAATTGCATAAACCCCAAGCCGCGCCGGTGGGGGTGGTGTTGGCTCCGAGCAGGGGATGGCCGTGCCAGTTGCACAAGTGATCGTGCGAATTGGCGTGATAGACTGAAAGGGGTCTGCGCGCGTTGATTAATCGTGTGGTGCATCAGTTGGTCAGGCCTTTGTGCGAACTCAATTCACAGGCAGCAGCCAGCGGTCAGCAGCCACAACCGCTGGGGCACTGGGGCCGTGATTTGATTAGCACTCGGCGTGGGCGATGTCTTCAAGTGATCTTAAATCGCTGTCATTCGGGATAAATGGTTTTGTTACAAAACGCAAGCTTCCATGTCCGACGGCCATGAGCGTGCCTGTGCGACACGTCACCAAGTGCTGTTGACTTACTTTTAAATCTTTTCTTTTCTCTTTGCTTTCAGCCTACTCCCAGGACGCGGATCACCACGACTCCAGGAATCAGCTGCTGCATCCGTCGACCAGCGGCAAGCACCTCAGTTCGAGCTCGTACATCTACGGCGACTCGGCGGCCAGTCAGATCTTCTCGGACGTGATGTCGGTGCGATCGCTGGCGTCGATCGGCATTGGATCGACGGACGGCAGGAAGCTGGTAATCCGGCGAGTGCCCACCACCCCCAACGAGCTGTTCAGCATAGTCAACTCGCCGTCACCGCAGTGAGTATCAAACCAGTCAACCACCTTGCTCCACGCGATGCACCGTTCCATTTCGCTCGGCGCGTGATCATTAAGCAATTTCGGTGTCTCAGGGAAAATGGGTAATTATCTGGCCGTCTTCGAATTGAGCACGTTTAGGCATAATGAGCAGCTGCACTGAGCCACATGATCGACTTGGTCCACGAATCCCCACTAATTACCGCGGGATTTATGTAACGCCGCAGTGTGTGTGGCGATCGGAGTCGATTCACACAGCCTCCTCTGTGGTCGCCTCTGTGGGCTGGTTTTGTTTTACATTCGAGCTCCAGCGCTGGCCTGTAAACTGCGCCTTCCTCATTTGCGGCCCTCCGCGGGATTGCAAATTGCCAGCCAACCTATTCGCTTGTTTAAATATCGCTTAATTGGTCTGAGATAATTGGCCAGTCGAACTGCGGACAGAATCGAAACCTACGCTAATCGCGGACTTCCGCACGAAAGGCCATCCGTGTGCGACCACGAATCGTGTCTACGTCGCGATCGGTTGAAGGGCAATGCAGGCGTTGAGAGTGCTTTATCTCGTCGATCCTTAAGTGGGCCAAAACCATTGAATTTCTAGACAAATTGACACGTCATTTCCAGCAACGACAAGCTCTTGCGTAACATTTAAGATTCCCCCGATTCCGCCACGTCACTGTCTCGTATTTCCGCCATAAAACGGCAATCTGTCAGCAGCGATAACCTCTGCTCCTCGCAATCGTAAAATTTAACTAGCACCCGCGATGCAAATCAACCAGAACCACCACCACAACGTCTTCGCGCCTCATTAAGGTGATGTGTATACCTAGACATTTTATGGCAGCAATTAGGAGCCCATAAAAAGAATCTAAAAGCATTCATAACGCCAACCCTGACAGGCGCGCAACCGTGTAAACACCGCCAATTGGGTTCAACGATATCCATCGCGCACAGAGCCGACTGGCGAATCGGCGCGCATTCACATTTAAAGCACGTCACGGCGATCGATTGCAGCCGATCGATAAGTATCTATGTTTGCGCATGTACGCCCGCATATCTGTCCGAGGGTGTTAATTGAATAATAATCCTCACTTAGCACAGACTGGCCGACGCACCTTCATTACACGAAGAACTTGGTCAGCGTCCATATGAAGGCATGCATGCAACCAGTGTTGCTTGCAATGCAAGTGCGAATACATTGCCGGTCACTAGGCATAGGTGCCCGTTGGATGTGAACTGAATTTTGAAATCGTATCCGATCTGTGCTGATACACACACACAGCCACGCGCGACGATAATTGAACCGCATTACCATTCAAATAGTTGTGCGGTTTCGAGATACCCGCGCTTGTGATGCATCCATGAATTTCAAATGTAGATCGATCGGCGATCTCGCGATGACGCTCGATCAGGTTTTCTAATTCATCGTGACGTTACGTGTCTAGAGAGAGTTATGGATTCTGGTTTTGAGTTGAGGAAGTGCCCGAAACGATTGTTTCTCTTCGCTGATCGCGATCGATGATTTTGAAAATGAGAATTAAACGGTTTTTTGTTCCTTTTCCGAGTGCCTTTTCAGTCATCATTCTTCTTGACGGCAAAAATCCAAGATGAAATAGTTTGTTCACAGATTGCGCCCTCTTGGAGCTATGCATGTCCAATCTGAAATAACGCGCGATTTCGCATATTTATTGTGTGTTTCTAAAAATCGCACGTTCACGAAATTTACCACACAAGAGGACACTGTTTCGCCAAACCGGCGGACTCGGATAGGAAGGTGCTCTTAGGTGAAGCATTTTAATTTCCTGCCGGACTACATCCACATTCACCTTCCTCTCTGACAGGACTTAATATGCAGTCCAGAAACAAACTCCGCCGTTCTACTTACTCTTCAGCTTTAGGTTGCATATAGTACGACTAATAGAATAAATGTTTTGTAAAGCATGACTTTGATCCATCAAGCAATCAGTTTTGGCCAAAGCTGATAAGACAATCCGACGCACAGTGGGGCAAGACAAATTAAATTAAATAAAATTCGGTCACTATTATGAATTCCTAATTGGAATACATTTTTTCCAGAAGATTAAGCTACACAGCTGATGAATATTTGATTCAATGATTTCAGAAAGTTATGACGCGATTTTCAACCAAATTACAGTTTTCTTATAAGCAACAAAAATGGCCCTAACTTTTATTGCTCGCTTTGGAATGACAGGTCATGTGACTTAATGACATAAATGAGTAATCATGTTATCTAACGGTAAACCAGCAAAACATAATCAAAATAGTTCGACTTTTTGTGTGGTCTGCCCCACTGTGCAACAAAGCAACGGTTGTCAAAGGCGGTTCTGCATCGAATTTCCACTAGTGTGTAATTTATAGATTTCACATTTGCCTGCCGATCGTGATGTTTTGTCGCAGGTGGTGTGCGACATAAAGATTCTTGCTTGATAGCATGCTTTTGGTTTTGTCATCATTTGCCCTTTAGACTGTTCTTCAAACGCTGTGTAAGCTTCTCAGGACACTGTCACTATCTTCTCCAGTGATTGATGAGATCACACGACCTCTTTGTCAGATGCATATGGTCCGGAAATCCACGACTTATCGCACATATCGCAGCCAGCGGTTACTAGTAAAATAACGCTGTTTAGCGAAAAGAGAGTTCCTAAATTATGATATTTCGGTAATTCAATTCAATGATTACAAAACCGGAAGACCAGCTTCCATCCCATGGCTTCAGCCAGTGTCAGAGATTGCGTGAACAAGTGAAGTAATCGTAGTTAGACGAAATTAGGCAGATCGCGACAAAGTGGTACATATTTTCAACATCGTGCAGATAGCGTGGAGGTCTGTGTGGCTTGTGGCCATAAAAGTTCAGTCCTCGCGCTAAATATTAGACTTATTTTATTGGTTGTTAGTTCATTATTAAAGTAGTCATTGGTTCCCAGCAAGTGGTAGGTCCCGGCTAAGCTCTATTAGCTCTATTCCCTTGAATAACAAATCGTTTACAACGACATCGCCTGCAACGGCAGACCGCATAAATGGATGGATTTTTCCATGCATTTGAAATAAAATATTGGTTACAAGGACTAACAGCGACTTTTTGTTTGTACTTGCGATTGTGTACATAGAAGTTTGGATATTCAATTTGTTTTGTATTTTTTTGAATGGGTTTAAGTTGCATTGCACTCTGATGTTGAAAAGGCCCACTTTTACGACACAGAGAATTTTGCAAGCTAAAGCAAGTGACTTTGGCAAGGATATAGGCGACTTCGCGTGCTCGTTAGCATGTAAAGTTTGTCAAGAAAGTGTTTACACTAGGTTAAAAAATAGCAATTTCTATTTTCTCGCTTCAATATTAGGCACTTCTATAAACTTTATTTCACCATTTCAACCAACGAGCCTCTCCACCCAGCACGATCTTTCGCCAGCTGCCTCCAGTTGTGCACACCAAGTTGGTTGAGGTCCTTCTCCACTTGTGTGCCCCATCTCGTTCTAGGACGCCCTCTGTTGCGTTGTCCCAATGGCACGGAATCGAAACAGACAATCTGACTTGTACGTGGCTTAATACAGAAAGGCTAAATTAGACTCCGGTGCCAGCGGATCTGGTTTCAATCCACGACACAAGCAACGTTCATAATTCAATTCTTTATAAAAACCATTCAACTGTGGGTGATAGGTGATATCACCAATCTAAATAAAAAATTCAACACTACTCAATTTAATTTCTACTTTTTATTTCTATACTTCATGTTTTAAAAAGTAAATAACATAAACAAAACTCCATATACCATAACAATAACAACAACAACAAAAAAAAAACAAAAAGCAAAAAGGAACAAAAATAAGTTATGGTCTGGGCTCTGAGCTGGTGTATCCAATACTTTGGTGCAGTTATAAAGCAGCCACGTCTTCACCGTAAGTTCTTTGTGTTTCGGATGGTTGTCTTGATAGAACTTAAATTGTGGTTTTCGGCCGTTAACACCGCCATTAAAACCAAAATCGATGGCACCAGCAAACAAAATGCTTAAGTACTGCCTTGTGTCCATGGTATTTTCAATTAAAACTATGTCCCCGACGCCATTGCTGGATATGCATCCCCACACCATCACAGATAACTTACCAAATTTAACTGTTGGAATGATGTACATATGTATATAGCGAGCGAGGCCTAAAGTGCTCCTAAAGGTGCAGTAGACAATTGGTTGCAGATTGTTTGGTCCCAAATTGGTGTAAATTTAACTCTGTTTAATCTTTGATGAAACCGCTGTTTGTTTTGTTTTGGTGCACAATGCACTACAATTGAAAGCTGAAAAACGATCAAAAACGTCGTCTTTATAACCAATTTTGACTGTATATAAAAGCATCGAGGATTGCGCTCAACTTACAAGTTATTCGTCTAGTCTGTTAATTCTGTTAATAAACTAATGGAGCTTAGTCTCTGCGAGACCTAGCACTTTCTTATGTTAGGAAGCAGGTTCACTCCATTCTTTAAAGTGCAGCTCTGAGAAATCTCATTTGATGACTATAGTCATCAGCTTGACTAAGTAGTCAACATTGGCTTTTGAGAGTAAACAAAAGCGGACTTAGGACACATCCTTGCGGGACTCCGGTTTTTGCAACGAAAATGTGTGATAATGTACTACCTTTCCATACTGTCGCAGACATCTCTTTGATGAGCTCTCCATAAACTCGAAATTTGCTCGAAATAGATACCTATGGTCGATATTTTGTACACTAAAGAGACCGTGTCAACTACATACTCGTATATCGAAAGGAGCTTAAAAGTCTACAAAGAAGGGCTATAGATTTGTGCTCTCTCTTTGAACCTACCAATAGCTGTCAATGCGAAATTTGGTCCACAGTCGAATTCGAGGTCCTGCTTGGAAGATGCTTAACTTATTGTTCGTCTCCACGAAAATATTGTGCAACATTTTTCGTTGGTTTGCGTACCGACTCAATCAGAGTTTAGTTTTGTGTAAAATATCTTGTCCGTGTTTGCAATTCCATTACCGCTTTTCCATTTTTTTGCTTTTGAACCTTAATCTGAATTTTAAAACATAGCTTACGTTGATATGACACTCGAAGAAATACAACTTGCCTGCTGTTTCTTACTCAACCTAACAAGAACCTGTTCAATGTCTCGCCAAAAATCCTTTCGGCATTTTCATCGACCAACATCCAAGTACGTGATCCCGAGTTTAGCTAGCTTCAATCATTCCAGCTGTTCTGTTTATCGGTCTGTTTACCGAACATTCAGTTGACTTGATGTGAGCAAGCTAAAGAGTTAACCATCAGCTCCGAGGGCTTTGTTGTTTTATAGGAATGGAACCCAAAACATGCCAATCTGACTTGTACTTGGCTTAATACAGAAATGCTAAATTAGACTCCTGTGCCGGCGTATCTTGTTTCAATCCACGACACAAGCTACGTTCATAATTTACGGCTCCACCTTAAGAAAAAGTCATTCAACTGTGGATCCCATCCACTCGTTAAGGAACAATAGCACGAGTGTATGTTACATTAGAAGCTACAACGATCCAGATCCACCCCGGACTGCACAGCGTCCCATATTAGATTAGCTCAATAAAGTAGAGACACAGCGTTTCTGATTCACTCCAGTTTCATGTAGTTCGCCTCACTCGACTCCACCTATTACCAATCTGAAATCAAAAGTCAACAGCGTTCAATTTAATTTCTACTGCAAATGGCGCTAAACCCTTAAAATATCACATCGCAGCTATTTGCAAACGCAAACGTTCCAACCTTGAAGTGTTGCCAACCCACAGCCCACCGAGCCCTAAGTCGATGCCCGTGTTGACATGCAAGTCTTCAAAACAAACTTGTCGTCTCAATCAATTATCACCGGAACGTCGCTAAATGGAGCGTCTATGAAATGTAAAATTGACCACATTTAGATCAATTCATTGCGGGTGACTGTGTCCAAGGAAACGGCAGATGATCGTTTCAGTTTGACGAAATTGCTCGCACTGCTTAGTCCGTAGTCTGGTTGAAGTGGCACTCTGAACAGTGTTCGGCGATGGCGAAGAAACTTTGACATTCAATTCATAATCTAAACTCTTTCCTTAACTTTCGAGTTTCCTCGGCACAGTCTTGTGTCTTAGTTTCGTGATAAATTGGTAGTTTTTTGTGAAAAAAAATTCAAAACGGCGACCACAAGTACAGGGAGTTTGTATCATGCCCTCACGCATCACCGAGAATAACCACACGACAGATCATCTGAACAACGATACGTCGTCGAAGCACTCGGAGTTATCCTATTCCAAGTATAATCGCGTGGCTAAAATGTAAGTAACAACAGTTGTGAAAGAAATGAGAATATTTTTTGGAAAGTCCTCTTTAAGAGGCGATGTGGGCGAGGGTTTTTTTTTAACGCCGCTGTGACATAGCTTGTACGTGCTAGAAACTCACAGCAAAGTCACGGTGATGGAATGGTGATGAAATTACCGAAAACATGAGTATACCGACTTGAAGGGCATTTAGCTCGATGTAAAATATAATAAAACAGCAAATAGTGTATAGGGTGGGCCAAATACAAGTTTATTTTTAAAAACGCAATAAAATTAACAACATTACCTTTTTTTCAAGTATTATGGCTTTATTAGTAAGAACAAACATTCCCATTAATAATGAAAGACAACGTCGTTCAAGTGGCTGCCTTGGCTGGCTTCGCAGTAGCTCATTATATCACATCAATTTTCACAGACCTTGTTGATGGTTTCGAGCTTTAGCTAATGGATGTGCTTGAATCGTTTCTGGATTGTTGGCCTAACATCGGACCTTCACGGTTGCCCACAAAAAAAAGTCCAAAGGGGTCAAATCGCAGCTCCGAGGCGACCAATTGACATGGCTAAGACGGCTGATAACACGATTTTGGAATTTGATGCGCAAAGATCGATTGTGGAATGAGCTGTGTAGACATGGCGCACCATCATTCATCAACCAGAGGTCGTAAAAATACATGTCTTCAATTTCAGTAAATAAAGGTCGGTTAACATGGCTCAGTAACGCCCAGCATTGACCGAAACGTTGTTCCCAGCCTCGAAAGGAGGAAGGCCACAGCTGCCACATTCTCATCTGTGCGCACCGTACGACGACGAGGACCATGAGTGTTGTCCACTAGCATACCTCTCTCACGAACTTTTTGCACAAACTTGCATACAGCAGTCCCAGTGGATGCGTCATTTCGGCCAAAACTTCGACTTTTCAAAAAAACGCACTGGGCTACACAGCAGTCACTTTGGAAATAAGTTTTCCATATTTCCCGTAGTTCAAGCGTAAAGCGACTCATTTCGTTCCGCGGGTGTATGTTACTGACTTTCTGTCAAGACTTCGAGCGAAAACTGACTTTTATTTTGTAAATATTACTACTAGCCACAGTGACATCTGAGGAAATGAAAAAGACGATGAACTTGCTTGCAGAGGAAGTGCACATCTCAATGCAAGTAATCAAGGCCAACATTTCTAAGCACTTCCTTGAAATAGCTAACCTCAGATGGGCCAGAGTGACAAATTGTTCTACATCAAAAAAAAGAGTGCAACCGATCCAAAAGAAACGGTCTCCTTCTGCGAACTCAACATGATATCGCTAGATTTGTAGCGGTTTATATAGGACACTGGCCGATAGGAGATCACGACGCAAAACTGGGTACCCCACACAACACACATTGTCGCAGTTGCAACAACACTGCTGAAAGGGAGACCTTACCACGTTTCATTTGCAGCTGCCTGGCCCTTGCTAGAGACAGGCAGCGAACGCTTGGTACACCCTTCTTCAACTTACTTGAGTAAGACGACAGTGCTCGCAGTTGAACAGATTTCCTTGCCAAATGTCCATGCATGCAGTGAAATAAATGGAACAGCCAATGACGTAAAATAAGGTTACTTCGATTTCAAAGCGAAAAACGGCCAACTTCTCACTTCGACTTGACTTTGCTTTAAAAAACGAAACTTAATCCAATTATTATCGCCCGCTTTCATCTCCATTTAGACGCTCACGCGACCTCATCGCTCCACCAAGTTTACCCCAACAACTCCTCCTGTCAGGCTCCTAAGCCTATAATAGCTGGCTAACTTTCTAAATGAAAGAATCTGTCACTAGATTTCAAATGCATCATCATTCACATGTCAAACTTCGGTCAAACAACCTCATTGCTTTAATCTGTCAACAATTGCAGTATTTCCAAACTGAAAACATCCCTTTTCGCATAATTTCCAATTCCAATCAGTCACATGGAAGCACTGTCATCACAGTCCACTTGACGTCGACTGGTACAATTCAATGTCGATGTGAACAAACATTTCATACACCGGCAAACATCACGTTACAAGCACTTTAGCGAACTCGCTAAGAGCTGTGTCAATATTAGCTCGTCAATTCAAATTCCCTTGTTGTGCTCGAAAACAAGCTAAACGTTCACAATCCAATTCTCCAATCAGTTTATCGGCTCTTTAAAGTTTAACATTGTGCGGCAAATAGCCCAAACCGGTGCTAATTCGTTAGGCAACCATATTTAGGGAACTCTTTCATTCCACGTGAGTGGGAGTAAACACCACTTGACCGCGATATTGTTGCCAAATCAAGGGCGATTGGTCCACGTTGGTTACACAAGCTGGGGCTGGCTGTTCAATAAAGATCTTCAAAAGATCACCATGTCTTCAGACCTCAAAAGGTTTCCTAAAACTGGATTAATGGGAAAAAAACAATGACACTCGGGTGAAGGCACACTTTCCCGTACAGTGGCTGCTTCATCTGTCAACTGAGGGTGCATTTTCTAAAAATATTTAACCGGCGCGTCATTGCAAACCAAAGTTGCCCTGTTTACTCCCGCAATGATCTGGGAATCATTGAAGTCACAACATGTACGGAGAACGCAGATTGAACAAAATCCATACCAAACATGTGACATAGTCTGTTAGTGTCATCTTGTTTCATTCTGAAGTGTCATTGATGTCATTGCCTCGGTAAAATTTATTGATTTATATTCATAAAGACTAACAGAATCTAAATAATTGATATCCAAGACTGATCGAGAAGAATGTAAATGACTTACGAACAATAGATTACAGTGACAACTCTGTTTGACAGCGATGATTGTTTTCTTGACACATGTCAGGCGATGAGTTATACTCTGAACACTGACCATAAATTTATATATACGCATTCGAAACTCTAATGTGATGATCAGTGAACATTCAAACTAGGCTTGTGTAAAAAAAGAGCTCTATCAAGTGAACTAGGTGAACTAGTTCCCTTTGCTTTCTTAGAACTTAGAACTCTGTGCTTTCTGTGTGTATAGGCATTGTGCACATCAAGTTTGTTTTTGTTTAACTACATCAGCACAAGGCATCGAGCGCCGTTGCCTTGATAAGTGATAATCTGACGGTCAACTGGCGAAAATCGCACAAGACTCAATTCCTTTAGCAGTGAACTATATACATTGAACTAAATGAACTAGAGGAACGAACTAAATCATTAAACAGATTATAAGTAAACTCAGTGCTCTCTAGGCTGAACTAAAATGATCAAGTCTAGTTCAAACATAATAAGGAATTGTAGATCAGAGTCTTTCGAAAATGCGTCCACCAAAAATTAATTACAAGCGATGATTCTTTACTGCTCGTCGTCTCAGCTTAAACTACGCTTCGAACGCTGACGAATTTGACAGAGAATGGTGAACTTTTTGACATTTTATGATGAATATACGCACTTTTACTTGAATCCATCATTCATTATGGAAATTTTGAATCAGTGTATTCTCTGACTGCTCCATGTTGCAAAACACCCTGTCAAGTTCAAACGCATGTGAGGACTTTCTATCTCTAAAGCAACCCATACACAATTCAATTTGATTGTAAACTGAGTTTTCAACTGAATTGATACTTGGCCACACACTACATCAACTGAAAAGAAAGACTGCTTCTACTGTCAAAAATATTATTGTAATTTTTTGAAGTGGTACGATGCGGCGTGCATTTTTGGAAATAAGTGAGAAAAGAAAAGTATTAGCATTAATGACAATTGTGCATTTTTAATGGTTGATGTTGGGAAGAATGGACGAATTTCCGATGGCAGAAAACTCATTGTAGGCGGTGAAAAGCTGCCGCATGTCTTGGTAATCGTTCGGAGTAAAATATGTTCGACATCTGCTCTTTCTTTTGTGTATTTGGAAACGCTTAAGAAGAGGAAACGATTTGCGCCATCGCTCGCCTTGATTTCTTTCAGGCCACTGACTAGGTGCGCTATGACTTGAAGGAAAGGGTGATTTTTCAAGTGCTTGGTTTTAAATTTTCAAAGAAAAGCGACTCAGAACTGAGCTCTGCGTATGGAATGTTTGAAGCGCGTACGAATTAGTTAACATTTATGGTGTGGAAGACGAAATAAGAAATTTCGACCTATCCGCCGACTTGAAGGAACAACAACCACCACGATGTAGCCACATTTAACAATGGTTGAATCAGGTAGTTTTCTGGCGAGCACACTTATAACGAGTTTCGCAATGAAGGCTTAAACATAAGTTCAGCTGAACCTTAAACCGAGTTCAAATTTTTTATTTAATTCTGTTGTGTAATGCGATCGATTAGAATATGCCAACACTTTCCATTTGGTGCACTTATTGGCTAAAATTTGTAACGGCTTTCGATGTATTTGGTGGGGTTTGCAGTTCTAAACTGATCTTGGTGCATTGGATGCATGGTATTATCATGGTATTAAAACAATAATTTTGATAATCAACCAAGGAAGAAAAAAGCTGCGAGGAATGGGAAACCATTACAAATGGTTTCAATGCGAGGAATGACATCAGATGTCAGAGAGAATTAAATACGAAAGCTTGGAAAAAAGAGCATGGAGTGGAGTTTAAACGTCCATTGTCCAAACTGACGACATTAGAAGCCTAAACTAATGCAATTGAATATACGCTATACAGGCGACTGCTACGCATCAACCATCCCCACTTAGGGTCATTTGCTGATACTCATCTTAGCGATGTAAGTTTCAATTAACAAGTTAAGTTGGACCTACCGGTTTGCACAATCCGAAAAGAAAACCCCATGTACAAGCTGATGTGTAAAGTACCAGCTTCCACGACGCCTTTAGAGTGCTTCTTTTCTGCATAGGATAAGGACATACCTCCGAGGTACGCAATCATGAAAGATTGAGCAATTCGGTTCCTATGGCAGCTGACTTGCCCACACACGATTCAATCAAATTGAAAGACTTGCTAGTCAACTGCAAAAAATCAAAATCTTTTGATTTTTCATCAACCAAATCGTCAACCGTCAAATTGATCGAATGACAAGGCCACACACGAGTTGATTTGGGGAAAAACCGACTGAGTTGACAACTGAGTTGAATCGTGTATGGAGTGCTTGAGGGGTCAACCATAATCGAGTGTTCACTTTTGCCAACTAAAGTGGGAGCAAAATGAATCGCTTAAAGGGCCAACCATAATTTATGAACGAAAATTGAAGCTTATGTCAGAGCGAGCCCAACGAAACTGAACGAATCTGTCATTATGATCACAGTGTATCAATCGCGTATTGGATTCCTTGTGTAGATTTAACTCCATTATTCTTAGGCATTCCTTTCTGGCCTAGACTCTGTTTTCAGGAAGGTTACCGCATGTTCAATGATCAGAAACAAATGGTGATTGTGGCGATGTATTCAACAATTTGACGTTCAAACGAGCGATTTAGAGAATTTTAATCGATTGGATAAATCAATTAACAATTCCTTTCACATAACAACTTACCGGGTTTTTATTGTTTTCTGTTTAGAATCAAAAGCTGCCGACTTATCGAAGTTATGACCACGCTTTTCAACAACAACATTTGAGGGGAATAACGATCACATCGTAATATATAAAATACCATTGTTAGTGCATTTTGAATACAAAGCTTGTTTGACATCGGTGAATGAGTGGTAAATAATTTTTATCTTTGCTTGTTTCACTTGTCAATGTAAAGGCGGAATTTAACATTTGGCGTAGACTTCCCAGAACTGCAAAAAAGACGTGCGAAAACTAATTTGAAACCGAAATCTGATTGAAATCTGATACAATCAAGGATCAAAATAAAAAAAAATACATCCCACTTTGAAGATTTCGTTACTCAGTGCAGTTCAAGAAAAGTTTTCAATCAATGGCTGTCCTTTGGATAGACACAGCCAAAAAGTTACGAATTGTTGAAGTGGAAGTGGACATGCGTTTGCAGCGTATGAAGTAAGGATTGTTTGTCTCTAAGCATGTGACTAAAAGGTCAACCATGACCGAGTTATCCAATTTACACAATTTGAATATGAAACACTTACTATTTGCACAACTAAACGTTCACGCAAGCTATCTGAGCTCGCAACAATGTTGATTGTTTGACGAAAAAAAGGTAAAATATTGCATCATCAGCTGGATTTAGCACTTCTCCAATTCTTGTCACTCTCTCGCTGCTACTAAATAAAGACACATCCACTATTCCCTACGAATTTCGAACATCTTCTCCTTTCCTAAAGCCTTTTATCAGACGATTGACCTTCTTACAAGAGGGTTATATTTTCTGGTTGTCTCTAGACTGTTCGATATCCCTAAGGACACCACACTAAGGGACCGACGAAAATAGCTCTTGGAACTCTCTTGGATTCTACAAAAACCTCTGTTGAAATCTCAAATTAGAGGATGTATTTTCCAACAATTCCTACAAAAGCCTTTTATTGACAGCCAGTAATTGACGTACGAGGTATAAGCAACAAAAAGGAAAATGCACTTAAACTACATTAGTCTGACAGACTTCGCTAAATTTCTTATTTTGGCCAGCGTTTAACATGTGTATCCATTTAATTGGTAGTCTTGGATATCGCTGGCGGCAAAATAAACTGATTGACAGATTCAAACTGACAGATAGCAGTTTCGTTCAGTTTCGTTGGGTTCCTCACTACGTGCGTAAATGACAGTTAACTTTTTAGTCACGATTTTCTGCAATTCCCTTTTGTGATCGCAAGCCACTTTTACACGTAGAAATAACCCAGTTGCAATTTCTGCTAAATTTTTTCCGCTCTCCACCCATTCACACATGTGTCAACTCTTTCTTACATATCCATAGCATGTTTCCAATAGCCAACACTTGCAAGAATAAAGCAAGGATCAATCGTAATTCTCGAGCACACGCAACTCTAGCTACCTCTCGCCTACAAGATTGGAAAGTTGCAGACGAATTTAGCGTGTGTAAAAGCGGCCTTAGTATTGGAATTCTGAATGATACCTCTCTTCGGCTTTGCACTATCACCACCTTACCACTGGTGGGGGGGGGACAGCAATATGACAAGGTAAAAAGAAATAAAACAAGGTGATACGTTTGTGAGCTCGTAATTCGCACTAGTCCTATTCTTTATTGTCTCCGTCTTTTATACAAATTATTCCACAACTAATTGCTCACACAGCGCCTGGTGGTCATTGACTACCGTGGAGTCAAATTGCAACTAAATCAATCGACGCGTGTTGGACAGCAAGAAATTGCAGAGTATGTAAAAAATCGGCAACGTGTACAATTCGTACAACCTTTGAATCAATTGGTGGCACTTTAAAATTTGACTATGCTTCTGGCTTCCTTGGGATCGCGGCATTTGTAATGCGTTTGTAGAGGGATACAGAAGCCAGGCCCTGATCTGTTTTGTATTAGGGAACAATCCGGCGTTTACTCACTTACCTCAATGGGCAGTTCCCACCGAGTTGATGTGCTTTCATTTGTTATTAGCTGTCAATTTTGAAGTGGCGGGCAAAACAAAAGAGAAAGAAAATATTACCTCTTTGTCCGATTGTCACAATTTGTTTTGACATAAAAATGAATACAAAAATAAGCTAAAGTTCATTCAGTTGACGCTGTAGGCTTGTTCGGTTTGACAACCTCTCACGAACGGGTGATCTCAAGGTGGTTTCAACTTGCTTTCGCCAGAATCGCGTGCTTTCGAAACCCGGATAATGTGTGGCGAAACCTCGGAGGTTTGGCGACATGTAACCTTGCGATTTCGGTTGGTGGGCACATAGCATTCACAGGTCAGTCGAACACCAATCAGAAGTTGGCTTCTACATATTTCGATGTCGGTGTCGATTCACAAGATTTAGTAGTGCACGGCGCCAGTCATTTTGCAATCCACAGTTCGCTTCCATTCTCGAGACAACGGCGATTCACAGTCACGACGATCGTGGATGGCGTCAGTCAGGGTTTTCGTTTGTTCAATATGCTCCGACAACAATGTCAGTAGAAGAAGTAGCAGAAACATACGAGAGTCTGGGACATGTGATGCTGTTTTGGAAGAAAAGTCGCACCTGTAAACTATACAAGTTCCACAAGAAAGTACACTCAGGTTCGCAAGAAAAGATCCAAGAAAAATACGACCAGAAATTTGTGTATGCGTTCGTGGAAATCGTTTAGCCCTTACACGTGTGTTTTGTTCACATTTTTGACTAGAAAGTGAATAAAATTTAACGTGTTCTTACCCAAGCTTTGGGTTTAGCTTTTAGTGCCATGGTACGAGGTTGATCTAAGCCTCAACAAGGGAGGCTCTCCAGGTGGTGCGAAGTCTGGTTGCCTCTTTCCAGTAAGTTGAGGACCTTCTCCACCTATGTGCTGCACCTTAAGCGTAGCGGCCTGAACTTACGTTGTGCCAGAGGCTCAGAGTAGAAGACTATTCTTTGTCGATGAGCTTTACATGATCTAGCCACCTTAGGCGCTGTATCCTAGGACACGTGGTTGGACTCATTCCACTCGTACAGTTGATGTTTGAATCATCTCGTCAATGTCCTCAACAGAAAGAACATGAAGCCACACTCACTCGTAGACATCAGTTGTAAGTACCGATCGATCACTTCCCCTGCGAACGCCTCAAACCTTCAATCAACACATCGATCACCTTGTGCTTGAAATTCACATCAGTTGCCTGCTCTAAATGAAGATTTGGGCGATACAATTTCTTTCAATTGACGACTCTTATCTGAATTGAATTATAACTCGCTCGTAATCCACATCGAGTGGCGCAGCCGCTATCTTCGCCAGTTTAACCAAGATGACACAACCAACTCGAGTGTTTCAATTAAACAATTTCATCGTCTGGATTGTTATTAGATTTTAGCAATAAGTGGACGCGGATTTGTAATTAAATTGCAGTCCCGCCCGCCAGCGAACCAGTCGGCCGCCGCCGCCGCGCCTCGCCGGGGGCAAACGTTCAATTGCCCGTGTAATACGCCACAAAAGACCGTAATCAGCTTAAGCAAATGAGTGCAATTGGCTCTTAATCGACGCCCATTAGTCACCCATGCCCGATCGCTGTGGTACGGATAATTATTGCCTTGCGATTCCATGCGAACACCCTCGACAGCGTGAGGCAGTGTAATTAATTGTTTTTTTTTTTTTTCCGTATTTTTGCAGACCTCCAGGAGCTGACGACGATGACGATGACAGCTTTATGGACTTCTCGGATGATTCGGCGAATCTGAAACCCCGCCAACAACACTGGGCCAACAAGATGCAGTTCGTTTTAGCCTGCATCGGCTACTCCGTCGGACTGGGCAACGTCTGGCGATTCCCGTACATGTGCTACAAAAGCGGAGGAGGTGAGTGCCCGGTTCGCACCGACAATAGGTCACTTATCGCGTTGACAGCGAGGGGGTCCGCCAGAGAAACCGAGGCTGTGAGAGATCAGCGCCAAGTGTCACAACAGATTTGTTGTTATAGCCCGCTTCCTCTACACATTAGCACTTGCCCGATGACAGCACGACCGTGTGAGGGGCCGTGTCTCCTCTCGGCCGAGAGACAAGTCAAATTATCAGTTGTGTCAAATGGGAAAATGAGATGAAGATTAAGATCTTCAATTTCCTGGCATTACGCTGACAACGAGTTGACTGCGTGTACGGCTGTGTGTTGATGCTACTGACGTGAGACTCTCCAGCCCCGTTTCGAGCTCGCGTAGGACGCTGCCTCTAATGTCACCCATCACCGCCGCACTTTACATATGCTAATCGCGACTTAATTTCCTCCAACCCATCTCATCTATGTATCTTTATTGCAGGCGTGTTCTTAGTACCTTATTGCATTATACTCGTTGTGTGCAGCATTCCGCTGCTGTTTATGGAACTCTCGGTGGGACAGTACACCGGACGGGGGCCCATCGGTGCGCTGGGACAAGTTTGTCCACTTTTCAAGGGTGAGTTGGAAATTGTTTAATCATTTGTGTCTGAAATTGAATGCGGGAATGTAAGATTGAAACGGAAAACAGCTGCTCCTCCTAAAGTACTGCAAAGACTTGCAAAATATAGTCGGACATCTCCTTTAAAATAGGAGAACAGTGTAACAAAGGACAAAGAAAGAAGTTGCCAATCAAATTCGTAAGTTGAATACTCCCGTTTTTGAGCAAATTTTATCGTAATTCAATTAAAAAAAGTTTGAAATCTTAATTTTCCTTCAAATTCTGATGCCGTGCCGATAGAGTACACGTATGCCAATGGTTTTCTTCGACTTCTCGAAACAGTTTGTGTCGATTTCCGGAATGAGCTTCGAAGCGCTTCGATTTTTAACGCTTTAATCTTGTCGAAATGGTATCCCCGGAGCGGTCTCTTCCGCTTAGGGAGTTAGTTTACTCCAGTCAAGCAGTACTAAAGTCAAGCATCTCGTGGTTGTGGAACTGCATTTTTGTGAAATTGCTTCGAAGAACCAAATCAGTGTGAGGTGATTGAGATTTATCTCCCTATACCTATTTCTGGATTGAACCAAATGAAAAGCGAGGTTTCTAATTGCCAATCAACGACGATTTTTGAGCACAAAGGCCTTGATATCTGTTCTGGCTGACCAAAAGAAGTCAATTAAGAGAAACACATGTGGCTTCCTTGAAAAATGAAGTCCTTATTACTTCCAGTACAAATGAAAGTAGATAATGGAAAACAAGAAAAAATAAGGAACGGTTTGGCGATGCCAAATATTCATTTTCCCTCCTTCTTCGATTTTTTTGCAGCACTCATAAACAGGTCATCGAAGGGATTCTGAAACATTTTTAACATTTCTGCAGAAATCTCATACCCCAAACAAAATTGAATGCAACTCCTTTTTTCAAACAAATTCGGGTGCGAATCTGTACAAAAGTACGCACGCGTTGTACGAATATTTGGTGTATTTCGCTGCAGATCTCCGGCGTGTACACAAGCATGCTCCGATTCACTAAGCAAGTGCCCACTTTTAATCGAATTCATTCACTGTGCTACACTGTTTGTAGAGAAGTTTCGGACCACCAATAAATTGCATTTATGAAAAACTACACCAGCCTTTAAATGTTGTTAAATTTACTCTAGAAATGAGTTGTTGCCAGTTAACAAACATTCACCATTTTTTTTAACTACAACCGTCACGGGGAATTATGTCAAGGTTGCAAATCTGTGCGTGAATGTTTTGGGAATCAGCAAACAAACGAACTTTCTAGTATTCTTTTAGATGAAGCCCGAACTAAACCAGGATTGCAACCACCCCAAGTTGGTTTCTTTCATGTAGTACCTCATCAGTCATGGTCATCGTCATCAGTGTTCGATTGAAAAACTGATCTTCTATGATTTAACATCATAGGCGATAGATTCACAGACAAATTTTTTAACTTATCCACACAGCTCACTTATTTCTTCATTGCATCTCGTTTTTTTGCCATCTCTTCAGAATCAGTTAACAGAACCAGTCTTTTATAACGTAATCCTGTCCGAGGAGTGAAATCTTTTTACGGAATCCAGATCACCTACGTAGACTTACGTCACATGCAATTATCCGTGAGAACTATGAAGTCAGTCTTCCGCTCGGGCGTATGTGGAATATAAAATTAAGGAATTTCGTATTTCGAAAAGTAAAGGTAGCACGTTGCATACCAAGTCCACGAGAGTTGGTGGACTACCTGCCGAACTTATCAAAGCATGTTGGCGATGATTTGAAAAGTTCGCTCATCTGTAAGATCGGGTCGCATGAAAGTATGCCCGACGGATGGAATCTGAGCATCGTTTGCTCGATCCGAAACAAAGGAGACTCTCTATAGTGTTCCAACTACAAAGATATAAGTGTCCTGTCTGTGTCCTCCTCAGTCTGGTGTAAGCGCGTGAACTCCTATGTCAACAGCCCAATTGGTCAATACCTCGATCTAGCCATCAACTCAATCCACTATCGACCAAATATTTTCATTACGGTGGATCTAAGAAAATACTCAGTAGTCCAAGTCGATACGCACTGTGTATTTGTCTATTCTAAAGCCGCGTATGACAGTGTTTATAGAGACCAGCTATCATTCCATCTTTGATGAATGACGATGGAGAATGCCCGCTGTCCTGTTAAGGTCAGTAAAGAATTCACCGAGACTTTTGATGTCCAAAAAAGAAGACAAGACGAAGTACTGTCATGCGATTTTTTTTAACATCATTCTCGACAAGATCGTACGTAACTCCAACGCAGCACCAATGACACGAACACAATTCTCTGCAACTGCTCGATATTCCGATAATATTGAAATCATTGGAAGAACATACAGCAGCCTGCCAGTGGTGCATAAGACCAAGAAAGGTCCACCACAGAGATGAAGTATTAAACGACTCTTACGACTCTTAGCCATGTCTTATAAAAAAAAAACCAACAATAATAATTCTTTTAAGGACTTGCAAACCTTACGAACATATTTCTTGGAATACTTGCAATCATCAGCATTTTTGACATTATCATGACTTTCGCTAATTTTTGACACTATTGGGGCACATCTTAAAAGCAACATGGCGCTGCTCTAAAGCCTTACGAAGTGTGCGTGAAAATAAAGTAGTATGCGTGCGTTTAGAGCAAAATCGAGGTGAAATGCGATGGGCAAGGGGATTTCCACTGGAAAGACGACTTTCTCGGTGTACATGATTTCTGGTCCACCAACACCGACGTCTTGGACAAAGCGTCGATACAGGCATAAATTAGATGTAGTGAAAGACCTTGTCTAGCTAGGCTCCAAAGTGAATACAGACAATGACACTACCGTGGAGATAAAACGGAGGATCACCCTTGCCAATAGTTGTGTGTTTGGTTTTGGAAGGCTATTGAGGAAAAAAGCCCATCTCTCGAAGGACCAAGATATCCATGTACAAGACCTTGAAGGACTGCGACTTGTTCTGCTGTATTGCGCAGAAGCAGGGACATTAACCATAGTGGTCGAGAAGATTCTTGGTCGCTTTGAGAGGAAAGTCCTTCGATTGATCTTTGGATGGTGCTTGGTGGAGCAGACTGAAGGACGAACTGTACGGGCTGTACAACGACATGGATCTGGTCAATCGAGTTCGAGTCTGTCGTCTCAGATGGCTAGGTGATGTTGAGCGAATGCTCTGGCCCAGAAAGTCTTCGAAATTAAGGAAGACCAACCTTCCGGTAGCGTACAAAGCTGTGAAGGCACCTCAATCAGCTGATCGTGCGTAACTTGAAGCAAGTAGCACAAGACCGTGCCGGATGAAGAGGCATGTTGGCTGAGACCCTGGTTTAAGAAGAAGAAGCACATTTTTGTGTGAATACACTCACCCCACAGTCTGCCAAAGACGATGTTTACACGCATACATATCACAATAATGTTTTCCTAAAATACCACGCAGCATTATTATGGATTGCTACTGCATATGTTACTACATCGGTTATTAGCAGATGAAGGAATGCGACTAGGGGACTTCAGGCACCTTACATTAATGTAGACTTTCGTTGTATCTCTGTCTAGTCATAAGGATGGCTCTTGGGAGCAATGTTAAAGGAAGTGAATCGATTTGAAGCTGAACGGAACACTTGTAATTTGGGTTCAGAATGAGTGGAGGAAGCTTGAAGACATTTAAATGATTTTCTGATAGCCCGAGTGTAAAAGTCATATTTCTCAAAAGCTGAGTTGCCACACCTTATTTTCCCCTCGCGATGGTTACTTGTGAACTTTTAGAGTGTAATAGCAATTTCTGACCAATTTCCGGGTGAGACTTTTACTTTATGCAGGAGCAAGTGAGAGGACCTTCAACGGGAAGTGGGATACTTTCAATTTGAGCGATGGCATGGATTTGGAAAACGGTCATTTGCGCCGCATTGGTACAGACTTAATTTAAGGAAACCCCACAAGATCAAATCACACGACGCAGGTGGCTAGTTCTTGAAATCGGGGCAAAACTGTAGCTGCCCTCCACTCATAAGGGAACTATAAAAAGTGCAGCAAAAGTGGTTGCTTTAGAAGCTAATCCTAGGTCCATTACCGCCTGTAGCGCAATCCATAGCAAAGACAAAAATACCAATTCCACTAGCTGTCGATTAAATTTGCTTCTTCCCCATCCCTCGACATTGCTTGCGTCACAAAATGATTAAAAGACTCATTAAGAGACAACTTCCTTAGGCGGCAAATCAAGTTCCATCAGAAAAGGGAACTAAACGCCTTTCATTACATTGTTCGAACGCACAAGCTGCTCTTCGATCGGCGCAGCTGAAATGATTAATTGATCAGGAAATCATTTGCAATCTGTGGGCGTTCTCAGCGAGCCACTCTGCCGAAGTCAATGTCAGAGCAATATTTTACCCACTGAAAGCGGAACACTATCTTTAGAGTGCAACAGTGACGCGGAATTACCTAACCAACACTTACGCTGACTGCAGACAGCGGGCGGTTGTAATTTGAAATTCAAATGTGTGTCTTTATTCCCGCATCGCGTTGGCACTCGGCAGACCATTGGCTTGCCCTCGTGTAAGCTTCTAATCCCTCGCTCGCCTGTCGTGGACGTGGCGCAATAAATCAAAACTTTTGTCGGAATATGCTAAATACTCGCTCATTTATGCCGAAGTGAGCGAAACTGATAATTAAAAGGTGGAGCAGTGCTCTTGTTAATGAAGTTCAGACCATCTAATCGGGTAGCAAATTACTGACATTTCGAACCACTTTTTTAATTACGACATCTCTCCGCTGACGTCGTCGTCGATTTTAGACTGCTCCCGATTTGGTTTAGGATCCACGCACACCTGCTAGGCAAACCATAATTTAACCCAAACATCCTCTATTCCCTTCCAGGAGCTGGTCTAGCGAGCGTGGTTGTGTCATTCCTCATGTCCACCTACTATAGCGTCATAATAGCCTACTCAATCTACTACTTCTTCACATCGTTCAAGCCATTTATGCCCTGGACCGACTGCAACAACAGGTAAGCTAAGAGTGGAGCGGCGCACTCCCCCACGTGACCTTCACTCACCATCATCTGCTTACAGATGGAACACACCCGACTGCTGGGTGCCTCAACGGAAGGACTACAACATGACTGCACCGGAAATGTCTCGCACTCCCTCGGAGGAGTTCTTCGAGTAAGTTCCCATCGATCACAATCGTTTCTCCTCTGATCAAGCTCATCCCCTTTCAGGAACAAGGTCCTTCAGATCAGTCCGGGCATCGAGTTCCCCGGCATCATGCGCTGGGAACTGTTCGCCTGCCTCATCTGCGCCTGGCTGATGGTCTACTTCGCCACCTGGAAATCCATTAAATCCTCGGGAAAGGTAAGTCCAGTCCACACAAGAACCACACAAAATGCCAAGCTTCTGCTCTTTCAAGGTCCGCTACTTCACTGCGACGTTCCCGTTCTTCCTGATCATCATACTCATGGCTCGAGCGCTGACGCTCGAGGGAGCAGACGCTGGTCTGCGGTATTTCTTCCGACCCAACTGGTCGGAGCTGAAGAACGCCAATGTCTGGATAAACGCTGCCTCACAGAACTTCAACTCCCTGGGCATCGCCTTTGGCTCCATGATTTCATTTGCCAGCTACAACAAGTACAACAACAACATCCTGCGGGATACCGTGGCCGTATCCATGGTGAATGTGTTCACCAGCTTCCTGGTGGGAATCTTTGCGTTCGCCACCCTGGGAAACCTGGCATTGGAGCAGAACACGAACGTGAAGGACGTCATTGGCGATGGGCCCGGACTGATATTCGTGGTGTATCCACAAGCCATGGCCAAGATGCCGTACGCGCAGCTCTGGGGCGTCATGTTCTTCTTCATGCTGCTCTGCCTGGGGCTGAACAGCCAGTTCGCCATTGTGGAGGTGGTGGTTACCTCGATCCAGGATGGCTTCCCGAACTGGATCAAGCGCAACCTGGGCTACCACGAGATTCTGGTGCTGATCGTGTGCGTGATCTCGTTCCTCTTTGGACTGCCGAATCTGATACAGGTTAGTGATTTGGATAGACTCCTCGTTTGTGGCTAACTTTTGTGTGTCCTAGGGAGGAATCTACTTCTTCCAACTGATGGATCACTACGCTGCCTCGGTATCGATCACCTTTCTGGCGTTCTGTCAAATGATTGCCCTCGCATGGTTCTACGGCGCTGGACGACTGTCGAAGAACGTGAAGCAGATGACGGGCAAGGCGCCTTCGATGTATTTGAAGTCGTGCTGGATGTTCTTCGGTCCGATGTTGCTATTCGTAAGTACACTCATTCCCTCCGCGTGCGGCTAACTGCAATTTGCACTACCTCAGGCCATCTGGATCCTGAGTCTGATCAACTATGAAGAGCCCACCTATCACAACGGCAAGTACAAGTACCCCGAATGGGCGTACACCATCGGCTGGCTGATCGCCTTGATGTCGCTGATATGCATCCCAGGCTATGCCCTAATCAACTTCATACGAGCTCCAGGCAACGACTTTTGGGAGGTAAGTCCACTGACTATGTTCCGCTTAGGGGAAATTCACCTTTTTTCGTCCCGCAGAAATACCGTAACGCCATCAAGCCGAACATTTACGAGTGCAAGATCTGCGGCGAGCATCACTGCGAGCACGACTATCCGGAGCAGGAGCAGTACATGCTGGCGCAGGAGTTGCCCATCTATCAGCAGCAGAAGGTGTTCCTGAAACCACCGCCGGAAGGGAACAATCAGAATGCCCAAATGCACAGTCCCCTCTTGAAGGGTCCACTCGTGGGCACGCCCTCTGACCGACCAGAGGGACGACCAACTCAACCAGAGTCAAGATGAGACCAGATTTTCATACTCAATCCAATTCAATGTACATTCCAGAAACTATGCATAGTATTAGCGATTTAATCTCCCTATAGTCAGATTATTAGTTTGTTGGTAGTCAAATAAGCCGAAGGTTGTGCATCGTTAAGTCAGCCGAGAGTCAACCTCGAAAAAGAAAAGAAAAACAAGAAAAAAAAACACAAAAGAAGTCAATAAAGTTGTTCATTTAGATCTGTTAAACATTTAATTGGTGACTCACTTCAAATCTCGATCAACAGTCAATGTTCTGAGGGTACCACGGTAAAAAGTACTCTGCGCTCAGCAGCTCAAGGTTCACTTCAATTGGTCACCTATCAAGGCCATTGAATGCCCTTACACCCAACTGGTCCACTGTACTGCCACTTGGGTCACTGTGTTGTGACCCATTAACCACTAGTGAGGAACCATTCGGAGCCTAGGATGAAGCCAACTAAATGCTTCCCTTAAATCGCTCGTTGAAACAGTGAACTCCCAGGATTTTGTATCTGCCAGGCATCAGAATTGGGCAGGAGTGTGCCATCTTACTTCCTTCCTAAAGGTGGTGCTACAGTCCGAGGTGCACCTGGGCCTCAACCAACATGCATCTCCAGCCAGCTCGAGCTTTGCACGCACATTTGGTTGAGATCCCTTTCCACTTGCATGCGCCACCTGAGTCGCGGTCTTCGTCTACTGCGCCATCTCTTGGAGGTGGATTCGAAGTCTTTACGGGCCGGAGTATTGGTTTCCAACTTTCTTAGCCCAAAGAAGCAGCTATTGGCAAGAGTTATTCTTCGTTCGATTTCAGCTCTGGTGGCGTTGTCTGAGTTAATAGCGGTTCCTAGGCAGACTAAGTCTTTGAATACCTCAACGTTATATCTCACTGCTGTGACGTTCTGTCCGAGACATCTGTGTTGGGTGTCCTTTCTCGTTGACCCATCTTCGCGGCCTCGGTGGCAATACTCACAAAAGTACCATTGACATCACACTGCGTCCTTAGTATGCCGTCTACTTTCGCCATATCCATGCAGCTTCTGCCCACGGATTGCGCCCTGTTCTAACAGCAATCAAACACGCTGTTCAAAGAGCGCAGTTGTTTAGGGCTATCGGAATCTAATCTGGGTCAGATCAAGTTGAAGCTTTGGCATGTGTAGCAGACTGACCACGACAATGGTCAATTCATCATCAGCTTTCATGTCTGGTATGCTCATGGTCACGACATCCCGGTCCCAGCCACCGCGGTTGTGGTCAGCGTGTCTGCTCTGATAATATCTGATGACTTCTAAATCACAGTCGGAAGCACCGAGAATTGTAGTTGTTCTTGTGCACATTCGCAGACGACTCTCATCTTGCTCCTTCTGTGCGTTTGGTGGCGGCTGCCCTTGGCTGGTGTTGTGGCATGATTCATCGGTCGTGTGGTATATGCGACTCGCATCTGTACCGTTAGCTGGTGATATCGTGTGTTATCTCCTGACTGTCAGTCGGCTGTCCTGAACGGATAGTACAGCACACACCACAGCCCACGCTGGCAGTTAGATATAAAATGCCTAGTTTGGAAATGTACATGAGCCCCATCGCCACCAGGAATTTGTCGAGGACTGCTACGTCTCTGCAGTAAACCAGCTGATGATCTGATAGGAAGCGAAGGGCTCACAGCGCCCGAAGAAATAGCAGGAATTATTCAACTTAGCAAAGCAGCCGGAACTGGTAAATCTCAAACTTCGAACTTCAGCCCCACCGCTGTCATGAGCAATTAGATCAACAATGATTACTTCCCTTCCAAGTGGACAATAGAAACATTGTGGCAATTCCTAAAAAAGCGTCATCCTGTTAATGTTTCAGGATATAAGTAGGCGTATATCGTCCCTGAACAAAGTGAGCAAGTTCCTGGAGCAGCTAATAGCTCAAACAATCAAGAGATTCTGCCTGGATGCAGATCAGCAGCAGCTGTAGGACCGTCGAAACAGTGCTCTCTAACGTTCTGGATATAACAACAGACGAGGGAGTGAAGTGCGGCGGTCTTGGCGTTAACTCCACGGAAGGGCTGGAGTTCAAGAACTATTCGATTTTTGGGAGAAACTGCGAATTACAGCAAGGATCTTTATCACGCATCATCCCAATGCAACAGTGCACGCTATTGAGAAATCAGATACTAGATCTCAGCAGATATCCCACCGAGGCAATTAGGAACCTGAGATACACCCAGACAAGGTTACCGCAACGCGCTAAGCTTTCTAAGAGAGCAGATGTTTTGAAGGACAGTTGAGTACAGGACTGATTCCTGTGCTTTAATAGCTGTCGGAATATCTGTGAAGATGCTAATATTGCGCGTGGATAATGCATTCCATTGAAGCCATGCCAGTGCTTGCTGCCAAGGTGTTTGCTTGAAAAACGTGACGCTAGTCGTTATTTCTCATCCAAACAAGTTAAGTGCAGTAAGATAGTGTTAAGATGGAATATAACGTCAAGCGCATCTGAATTGTAGTGTAGTGCGTGGTCTTGTCTAAGATGGTCCACCAGATAATTATGCGGGTCTTACTTAGACTGCGATAAATAGTCAGTGAGGTGTCGTTCGAGTCACCTATGTATGCCCTTCCTGCTGATGTAATTTTTCTTGAAGCGCTCCATTAGGTTTGGTTTACAGCTGAACTTTCTATCCAGAATGAGTCCGAGACACTTGGCGGCATTCGACAGCTCTGGTGCCATTTGTAGTGTACACCAGGCGGACAGCACGTGCTGACACAAACTCTGAATATATTACACCATTTATGCTAGCGGTTTGTGGGATTTTATAGCTTCTGAATAAAAGAATAATTAATAAAATGCCACGCGTATTATTTAAAAATAAATATTCAAGATAACCCAGAAATTAATGACGATTCCCATAAAAAAAAAAACAATTTATTGCTCATATACACAAATTCACAGAATCCATGCCTCCCATGCTTTCCACCGGAATGTGCAAGTGCTCAATAAAATCTGCCGCCGGAAAGCTCTGACTTTGACACGAAACAACGTTCTTCACCAACCACATGACTTGAGCCGAAAAATGCTGATTTTTGAAGCTGAACAACTTGTTGAGCACCTGCACGAGATTCGTGTCCCACACCGAGCATTTCTCAATCAGCACATTGAAGCAGCCAGTATCAAGAGCTAACAAGTTGGCCAGCATCCGGGTTGCGTACAAAATTCTCATCCTATTCAGTGTTCCCTCGAAGTCTTCGGTTTTTGTGAGACTTCCCAGGCAGAAGTTCACGAGGTAACTGATTTGTTCGGCAGTCAATGACGTCTCGGGAGATATGATCTCAGAATGGAAGTAGATTTTCAAATGGTATTCCGCCCCCGGTGAGGTGGGATTCTTCATGTGTAACTTCTTAAGCAACGACTCCTTATCTGCTGGTCTGAAAGGATTCAGTTTATCGAAAATTCGGACAAAAGCAACAAGAAAAAACAAACCTCAGAAGTTTTTCCTGAGACGAGGCAATAATGACTAGGACAATTGCAGCATCTTCCCTATAGTCGTCTTCGTCTTCTTCCGACAAATAAAGATTCAGCAGCTTTGGCACTATCTCCATCGACATCATGGCAACAGCGCCCTTCCCGCCGGTAGCCATGACATTCGCCAATGTCCAAAGACACGTCCGCTTCAATCTCTCCTCCGTGGAATCCAGGTAGGTAATCAAGTAACTTCCAGCCATTGACGCGATCTTCTCGCAAACCGGCGGCTCCCCAAGAGACAAATTGCAAATCGTTTCACTTGCATGCACCTGCTGCTCCACATCGGTGCCTAGAATCGAGCATTTCTAACTGATTCATATCGATCAAACGACAATTACCTGTTAGCTCCTTGACCAGCACTTGTATGGCGCCCTGAATCTTGGCAAAAGTTCGAATAT
Source organism: Eristalis pertinax (assembly GCA_907269125.1). Taxonomy (NCBI): domain Eukaryota; kingdom Metazoa; phylum Arthropoda; class Insecta; order Diptera; family Syrphidae; genus Eristalis; species Eristalis pertinax. Next base: position 60,589,834 of record OU026146.1, read on the forward strand.
TTTCGATTCCCTGAAGAAACGCATGGTTTAGCCGGTACATATCCTCTGCATTTGCATGTTTCCTCCTCTTAATCCGATTGGCTAATCCTTGGACGTCCTTCTCAGTGAGATTCTCCAACTCGGCAATCTTTGATTGAATCTCCCCCAGGCCAAAGCGAAGTGAATCTATATCGGAATTCCGCTGCAGGTCTCTGTTGCAGCGTGAGAATTTTCGAATCTTTTCTCGCAACACCTCGGTGCCCACAAATCCATTTTCTTCAGACATTTTTTGCGGCTTTCAAGACGTCCCGAGATGATTTTAAATAAATGAAAAAGAAACTGGAATTTACCATTTGTCTGACAGTGTTTTGTTTGGTCGCTTGTCACACTGTGATTTCGTACAGCGGCTCTACTACACCTAAACTGTCGAGGTGTACAAATAATTTTTTATTTTAATTAAAAACTATTCTAAATAGATCGTGTAATTAACAAAAAAAAAATAGTTTTAATAAAAAAAAACCGAAGTCGAATTATCAGTTTATGTGAAAAGAGAAAGAATAAAAATGCACAGCGGCTCAGAGCAAAAAAAAAATGACAGCCCTCCCAAACATCTGGTCAGCTGTCAAAACTTGCGACATTTTTCATACGACTGCTTAACATTTTTTGGTGGTAAATTCTTACGTGATGTCTTCGGCAATTCTGCAAAAACTAGGCCTAAACTATCTTAAGGCGGAATTACCATGCATCAGTAAGTGGAATTTCATTGATCATACGAAACATTAAATTCATCACGTCCATCCCTTCATGTAGTCAATGCACGAAATGCAAGTAAGAAGACCGGAGGAAGTTCGCGTAACGACCCAAAACATCCCAGACCAAAACATCGTGGCTGGAGAGTGCAGGACGGACATTATGTGGCACAAGGTACAATTCTGGCTACACAACGCACAACAAGATTTCATCCAGGATTGAATGTAAGTCTGATTCCTTGGACTGCCATGTGTTTATTTACATCGGCACTCGCGTTTATTTTAGGTTGGCTTCGGACGTAATGGAACGCTGTTTGCGATCGAACACGGAAAAGTGTACGTGACATGTGAGAAACTGGACCCCAACTGGGATCACACATGGATTCAACGCAACTATGCTGGACGTTACGATCAGACGATTCATAAGAAATTCTTCAATGTCATCCCCGAGAAGCAACATCAGCGCTTCAGGTTGATCGATGAGATCTAGTGAACCTGAATAAATTGTTATTTTTAAATCGAGTCTTCCCTGATGGTTGTTTTTCTACTGCATTGATTGTGGAAGCCTCCTACTGACAGAAACGTAACCTCAAAGTTGGCGCTAATGTTTACATTCACTTTATTCTCGTAAAATTTACGTCACTCCGTCTTCAACTTTCATGCAAATCTTTCGCAACTTGCTTCGCTTGATTGGTTCACTTTTCTTTTTCGGTTTTCGCTTGGCCGCAGGCCTCCGCCCAACTTGCTTCTCATCCAGATTTGGCAGGACAAAGTCATCCAGGTTCGTCTTCAGTTCAAACGAATTCTCTACAGTCTCCGACAATTCCAACTGAACCGCCTTCTCAGTGTGCACTCTCTGCACGTGCTCCTTCAACTTGTCCGATCGGTGACTTGAGAAGCCACACAGTTGACATTTGTGCCGACCGGTGTTTTCCGCATGCTTCAGGGCATGCCGCTTCAAGTTCTTATTCTGGCTAAACTTATACCCGCAGACCTCGCACACGAATGGACGCTCCTGCTTGTGTGTGTCGATGTGAATCTTGAGATTCTCCTTCCGATTGGTTGTGTGTGAGCACCCGGGGTAGGTGCACTTAAACACGTCGCCAGTGTGGGTCAGCTTGTGGGATTTCAAAGCCTTCATGTGAGTTGTGCTGTACCCGCAGACATCGCAGAGCATTTCCTTCTCCTTCTTGTGGATTTGCAAGTGACTATTGAGGCCCTGTTTCCACTTGAATCCCTTCGAACAGTGAGGGCACACGAATGGCGTCTCAATAGAATGCTTGGGATGGTGAACATTCAGAGCAGTCCTTGTAAGGAACCTCGCATCGCATTCGAAGCAGAAGAATGGCTTGGGCTCTTCGTGTCGCCTCAGATGCTCTTCGAAGTCCTTGTTGGAGAAAAATCCCACCTCACAGAGGCAGCAAGTCAGATTGCAGGCTGAGCACGTCGTCATGTGCTTCACCATATTTTGCACTTTGTAGCACTTGAAATCACATCCAACGCAGTAATTGACCTTACTGTGCGCTCCGTTTGCAACCGCTTTTGGATTCCTCACCTAAGAATACTTGTTTGTTTCGTGAATGCGTCAGAGTGGATATGGCGTCGTGTTACCTTAAAGTAGTTCTGCTTTTCCTCAAACAAATTCTCCACAACGACATTGATGTCGTCCTGCTTGGGTGGCTCCTCCTTGCCCTCTTCGATGCAGAACACCTTCAGCAACTCGGTGACGGACAGAATTTTTGCCAATTTCTTAAAATGATCCTCATGATCCTTGTTGATTGATACCACATCCTGATAGAAGAAATCAATGATCGTCTGCAGGCACTCGGTGCACGAGAAGTTGTGAATGCGAATCTTGAGCGGATTGTGAATGGAGAACTGCAGAGATTTCTGCAAAAAGTGCCGACCGCCAATGAACTCGCTCTGAGCGCCTAGCACACAGAAATGTCCCCATGCTGATATTCCCGACTGCAGTTCGATGTTCAAGTCACAAAATGTCCCCGTTCTTCGCTGATCATTTAAATATTTTGATACTTTTGATTGAATTGGGATCTGTTGATACATCTGTTCTCTGTTTGCGGTTCACTTTCACACGAATATTCGTAAATAAAGGGAGAAATGTCTGTTGACGAAGTTGACAGTTGTATTTAATAATCTCTCTACTGAGTGGTGGCGCCATCTGATGATGGTGAGCCGTGAATTTGAATTTGATGTTGAACGGAGTATTTTTCGTCACATATTTGTTTCTGGTTATCTTCCGAGATGGGTATGCTCTACTTTGAATATGCATTGCTCCCGCAATCAGATGTGAAGAAGAGTGGGGCACCAAATCTGAACGCAGTATGCGAATTGAACCGAACGCTGTTCGTATTATAGAGCAGAAGATCAGCTGAATCAATGGAGATGGGTCGAAGTCATGGGGGAAACAGTACTGACAGTTGACAGTAAACACAAATAATCACTTCTACAAGCTAATATAGAGTATTTAAGCTCCCAACTGTGCAAGTAGCAGCTGCCACGGCCACCCAACAAGCTAAGGACAGTCGCCATTGTTGTATTCCCAACTCCCACAGATGTTCATGGGGTCTGGCAGTACCTAGAACTCACGAGTTTGTGAGAAAATATGCAAGTTGGGGGACACTCGTAACAGATTTGATTAGAGCAAGGCCTTCCATACGGAACGAACCCCACGACATAAAGAGGCATTCCGAAACTGAACATGACACTCGTTCACCCTCCAGTACCGCGACCGGGATTCCGAGCATGTGGTGTACACTGGCTATTGGTCCAGCTTGACCAGGCTGTTGCTGCAATGGTGCGACCAGTGGTCTGCTAAAGTCGGAAGCCCTCTACGGACGAAAGTAAGTCCCACTCGTACAAACTAGCTGTCCTGGGTATAGTAAAGAATCTGGACTGTTGCCAGGCGTGTCGTTCACGAAGAGCTTCACAGTTTTGACGGTCTGCTAGACTATGGTCGCAAACAGCACCTAAGCCACGTTGATTCCCGGGTTGTTGATGGCTCAAGCTCCAAGAGTTGAGTCGACTATGAGAATCAGCAAAGGAACTTGAAACCACGGTACCGCGGCCCGTATTTTATCACGAAGGTACTTACTTAAGGTGGCGCTACAGGACGGGGTTGAAGGAAGTTGAAGGATGACAGGCGAATATACCGTCAGATATCAGGTGCGTACCATCAGAAAATGGTCTTGCCAACCTGGAGAAAGTTCAGTTTTTGAAGAGGAGATCGATGATGGGACGGACGAGTTGCCACAGTAGCCGCAGGGGTACATGAGCCAGCGGCGAAAACTATACGAGGATAGTGCCGCGGCTTTCGCAAGCGGAGCTCAACCCAACCCCGCCACTGGCTTCGTTTCTATTTTCAATAACCTTCAAATCAGATGAGGGGCCCATTCGAATTGGTGTACTTACATTTCAGTTCAGTTCAATGGCTTCTTTCTCTCGATAAGGAGTTCCATTCACGGGACAAGCCACCACATCTTCGATTGTTTGAAATAAATTAAATTGTAATTGTTCGGAGAAACATCATCGTCCAATGTATACCGTAACTCTCGCAAAATCGTTCGTCAAGTTTCGCTAAATCTGAATTGCATACATTTGGGAGGAATAAGTACATGCTAAAATTGTATCGTCGTACTGCGACATGCAGTCTCTGCCAACTGACACCCTCTATTTGAGCATATTGTGTCGCGACATGAAAGAAAAACGGGTCGTATCCATCTCTAAAGTTCTCAAGTTCATCACTTTATCTCTGTTACCCCCTTTCAGCCATAACCAAAAAAAATGATCAACAAAAACTTCAAAATACTTCATCACTTTATTCCTTATTTCGTTCAATGGCAATTTCAACTAAATTCGTTCCCCGTATGAAGTCCGCTGCAACGATGTTTGTCACGCTGCTCAGCTTCTCGCGATACAAGTTTGTCACTCGCCAATTGACATCGTCGGCCATTTTACGTAATCCGCCGTATCGATCCGTTATGACACCCCAAGTGTCAGGAGTTAACTCGGCCATATCTGCCACAGGCGTCGAATGAAAGCTGCAATGCGAACAGAATGCAATAAATATCAATCAGTCGAAATGGAAAAATGTTTCACTTACGTTGTGTCATCGGCATTTGCCTTAATTAAATGCTTCTCCAGTTGTGGCCACGTCCTAACGTCACCCCACCGCTGAATGACCGGAGTGAAGAGTATGTTCGGGAATTCCGCCACCATCTGGCTATGATCGTAGGCCAGGAACACATTCTTTCTCATGATCAAGACATCGCTGACGAGAACTCGCCACGAGACGTTCGCCGGAACGAGCAGTTCCCCGAAGCGATTCATCAGGAACGACACCAAGAGTCGATGAACGCCGATGTTCTTGCCGAAACCTGTGGATCATGGGTACAAGAAATTTATTTACAAAAAAGTCTCAAGAAGGGTATCAGGTGAGGAACAGCCGCTGGAAGGAGGTCAACAAACAGAAAAGTTCTTCACAAATTCACCCACAAGTGTGAAGTCGGCCACAATTTAGGAAATTCTGACCTCTTTTGCTTCAAACCACGTTAGTCAAACGAAGAAACTCGCCGAATCATCGTAGATGTGTAAAGGCACCAAGCCGATAAACAAACGACCACGACAAAGGTGCTAATGGAATATGGACGAAGAGAACCTTGTCAAGAACCACACAAGAAATCATGATTGTCCAACGGCACCGGCTTGGGGACGAGTTCAAAGATATCCTCTGTTTGTTGGCAAGTTCAGTGATCCACTGGCTTATCACTTTCTAGCGCAAATGTGATGTTTGTTTGTTCTCTAATCACGCAGTGGCAAGTGAACTGTTGGTGTTTCTGTGGCCGCATTGATCAAACAAACGGGCTATTGCCGTGACAAGTGGATGACTTAATCTAATGCAAATATTCACAGCATCGAATGATTCACGGGCATCGCTTGGCTATCATTCCATTCAAACACATGTCTAATTAAATGCTTCTTCGCTGATTGCAGATCACTTTGTGGTGCTCACCCAGTGTTAGGGTGGGGCTACACTGTGGAGCAGTAAAAGGCGTGGCTGCATTGATGACATTCTTCTAAATGACTACAAGTGGAAATATGATGAAAAGTCGCCGATTTTAAATGTTTGCGTGTCAAGTCGTTTGCCTAGTTTGACTGCAATGCTGAATTGCTTTAACTTCGTAGTCTTTGTTTCTATTTCGCTACGGCCTGCACGACACCACCACACTCGATCACTGACTCAGGACGAGGCTGAGTAGGCCGAATTTCACTCCTATTGGCGTCCTCAATGTCCACTGTATCATTAGAGGATTAGGCCTACTCCACAACGGCTTCTGCGTGAGTTGCAGATTTAATCCAAAAGTAGAAGTCACTAATTCTTCACGAATTTGACCCAACTAGACATCATTAGTGTCAGCCATCGTCACCGCATTATCAAAGGCTGTCATAAAATGTCGCGACTCGCTTAGGTCCATCGGTCACCACAAGGTCAAACTCTGGTGGGTCCCGGGCCACAGCTCAATAGCAGGGAACGTAAGAACCGACGAAATAGCCAGACAAGGGTATGAAATAGACATTAGCGAAGCGGACACATCACTACAACCACCGATCAGTGCATTATACCGGATCATATACGACACATTAATAAAAGAAACCAACTCGTCCTGGCTTGCAATCAACGACCGTCACACGACAAGATCAGCGTGGCCAGAGCTTAATAAGGTCAAAACAAACAACCTTCTGGCGTTCCAACGAAACTCAATCCGTATGCTCGTCGGTGGGATCACAGGACACTGTTCGATCGGAACAATGATCCGAAAATGGAACCAGGAGTCCAGCGATCTCTGTCGGAGCTGCGGCGACGAGGAAGACACCGAGACGATCTGCTTCGTCACTGCCCAACTCTCCAGAATCGGCGCTTAGCTTCGCTGGGCTATAGATTCTTCACAGAGACTGGGGAAGCATCGAATGCAGATATATCGGATATTTTAAAATTCATAAAGAGCACAAGTTGGTTTCAACCTTGTACTCCACAAATGAAGGGATTCACAATGGATCCTTTGGCCTCCGAGTGAAAGTAATGGCCCACAGTCAGCCTCGAGACTCAGAGCATTCACGTAGCATATGCCAAGATGATTCATTCGAAAGAAAATAGCCATTAGTGAGGCACTTTGTTCACTCTTCACACGTGCGTGAGACGGAGTTCAAAATAAAAGCATGCGAAAAATACGTTTAATTAAACTGCACACAATGTGTCCATCGTAAATAAAAAAGCTACTCACATTTTAAATTGCCAAGCGCACAGAATACCGCAAATTAGTAGTCTGTCTGACAAACGACTCTTATCTGTCAGCAAGTTGTCATTCGTCAACCTGCCCCGATTCATCATTTGGATGTATGATTTATGAGAACTTTGTGATTTAACATAAGGTGAAGGGAGATAGATAGGTGGGATACGCCGAAGAGCATTATTGTTGTGAAGAGCGCCAGTTTCATCGCATATCGTCCTATTTATGGCATATTTTTTTTCCCATTCGTTCGTGATCGTGGGAGTGGTACACCTCTCTGTGTCACATTTTAGGAAAATCGATCATGTACAGTGTACACAAATTAAATGAAAACATTTATATGGATGTTGACACAGTAGGGGCTATAATGGACGTACGTAAACTCAAGCTTATGTCAACTTTCAAAATGCTTCTAGCAACTTAACCAAAATTCCAATGTCAACTGTCATTTATGTATACACATACTCGTAGACAGCTTAATCAAGTAAGCAAAAGTGAACGAACCCAACGAAAATGAGCCATCATAACCACAGTCCGTCATTTCTGTGTACTCGCTCGGTTTCTTAAGTTGACTACGTACGTCCATTATCGTTTTCACTTAACACTTCAATCACGTCACCTGCCACCACTAGAATGTCCAGCATGTTTTGATTAAATTTCCAGTAATATGATGTGGCTCCGATCTTAGTTTTCAATTAAGGTGTATTGACACGATCTAGTCGTCGTCGTCGTCGTCGTGCGCGGTCGATTGACTTAATTACTCGGAGTCTCTGATTCAATTGTTTGTTGACTGTGTAGCTCAATCGGACTCGATAGCATGTTGTGCCTAGTTGTTAATCTGATGGAAAGAATGACTCATTCGAACGATTAATTGTATCAAGATCAAAACAACATTATGACACATTCAGGGAATAAGCTTAATAGTTTAAAATAGATAGGCCGCTTAGTTTAAGGCTTCACTTGACTGAGCTGAACTTGGGGTAAACTGCTTCGAAAGCTATGATTAAAAAGCGTAAACACATAAACGGAAGACGTATCTAGATCGATTGCTATTTTTAGGGGCTTTTGGCCAATCGGCTTCAAGCTTATCATGTCTCATAACACGTTAGTTAGTAATGATGATGGCTTTAACCAAACAATCGAAACCGATCTGACCTATGCCAAATCAATGAAGGACTGATTACCTCCTAAAGTTAGACAGGAAGGTTATTAGTAGAGTGATATTGGTGCTAAATGGTCACTGTCTTTTAGGCAGCCATGCTAGAAGACTTGGGGCACCTTATAACAACTTCTGCAGAAGCTATATGGATGAAGAAGAAGAGGAAACAATATTACATTACCTCGGAGCATGTCCTGCACTTGCGGAAACAAGATGAAGACTACTAGGCGAGTACTACTTCAACAACCTTGAGGATCTGAGTAACATTGATCCAAAGGACTTACTGGAATTTCTTAAAGCCTCCAAATGGCTATAAAAGATGTCAGAAGAAATCACACATGGATAACAAACCCCAAGAGGAATATAAAAATCCCAAGAGGGAAGAACTACAAGATCAAAGGGTAAATGGGTTTTGGACACAAAGCCGAACGTGACAGCACAATGGTCTGGATGGACTAAGTGAGCATGACTTCCAAATCTGTCATTGAGTCACCCTACTTACCTACCTATCTTAACCAAACACGATATAAGTAAACCACTTTTCAGGTGATTGTACAGATATTCAAAAAAAAGGATCTGAACTTAACTGCATTGAGAAATAGATCGCAGAATGTGTTGGTACAGCCTCAAGAGAATAGATGACTCTGAAAACCTGAATTCGTGAACTGATTAGATTTTCTGAAACATGCTCCTAAGCCCCTTGTAGGAAATACAGAACAACTGAGCCCAAACTGATTGTCTCAAAGTAGAGCTTGCTAGTGAGACTACCGCGCCGTTTGTACCTCTATATTAGCTAACTATAGAGGTACATGAAACAAACAGTAAAAATCATTGGAAGGATGAAGTCTAGTATCGTTGACATTTCTGTGGTCACAATTAAATACCGACTAAGTCTACTTAGGTCAAAATACAAGATTTTACAAGATATAAATAAAAGGACTCGACAATTTTTTTTTAAAATACATAAAACGAAACGAAACGAAAATTGGAGTTAATGCTCTTAAAGATGCGCTCTCCGACTCTGAATCTCGGTAGAAAATTTGTATAATTTGTAGACGTTACTCGTTCATGTACTTGACCATGATGAAAATGTTGAGTTTACTGCACAAATTGACAGTGACAGTTTGATTATTAGTGAAAGAGTGCGTTCACAAAATAAATTCAAAGTTGTCAAGTCCCTATTGGAAAACGCTTTACAAGACACAAGATTCGGGGTATAAATATCTATACGCATCCATTTTTATATTCCACTTGGGTTAAAATTGTGGAAGTTATAAGAATTTAAGATAAGCTCAAGTCGAAATTGTTTAACCTTTGTTTTGGTAAAGCAGTTTAAGTTAGACTAAATAAATCAAAACAAATTAAGTCTCTTATTTAGAAAGATCATGGCAAGCAAAAAAAAAAACTTAGTCGAATTGAAGTAAATTGTGTAAATACTTGCAGAAAATTAGCTGAAGGAAATATACTGAAAATAACCTCTTCTACCAGATCGAGTCTCAAAGTAAACGCTCTTCGTCGAATAGATGTACAAGTCCTCCTAATTTACGCGAAATTTAAAACTTAACGAACTGTCGTTCGCTCTAAAACTGACCGCAGATTTATGCTGGGGTGGAATCGGCTATGGCGACTTGCGATGATTTTTGCTCTGCGTTTTTGCCCTGGGTTTACATTCCACATACTTGTAGGTTAGGACGCTTTCTAACGAATTTCGTGCGAGGCTGATAAGATTGTGATCTGAGAATGTTCTCCATTCCATAACGTAAAGTGTAGTCGACGATGGGCCTCGATTTGGGCCTAAATCCGTACAAGATTATGCTGATTCTTGAATTGAAGCCGGACGACGTTGGAAGTGTTAATTAAGGATCTGAATTTTGACTAAAAAATATTCTCGGACGAGGCTCTTTGACTCAACGGCTAGGCCAACAACCAAAATTGCCATTATTGGAGCGACCAAAGTTCAAAAAGCGTTCCAAAAAGGATCAATGCATCCACAAAGATTCACTATTTGGTGTGGCTTCGGAATCAGGAAGGAAACAACGTTACCGCCAATGGTCTCAGGTTAAGAGCGATGTGAACCGACTTCCTGGGGCCAGAGCTCGACAACATCAATGCATCCTAGTTGAAGGACAACAAGACGGTAAGGTGCATACCACTACATGCCGTTACGCGACGTTTGTAGAGCTCTACGTCCTAAAAAGTTGTTCAGATTTGAATGAGACTTGGTCGATTTTTTATTGTAGATTGGGACAGTTAAATAAATGATGTGCTGGTAATAAATAGCTCATGCAGTCTTTTAGTTGTTATTGAAGTTGCTAGTCAGGGGCACGAAGTCGCCAGTTTAAAAGTAAAACGCTGTACAGAAGAACATCGCGCTATCATTGCAGTTGAAAATGTAGATTGAAGAGTTGGTGAAGTGTGATCAGTGCTGGCATTTGGAAGGTTCAGTGGGGTATAAACATTTTAAAAGAAATAATTCTGAATATTGAACAATGCCTGAGAACAATTTCATAAAAAGTGGTACACGATGAGACAAAATTGACATGTTTACCAACCGCAAATATTCTCCCATTTAAAATATGATGATCTAGGCCACGGTTCATACTCAACAATTTGTCGATACGGTTTGCTTGACAAACGTGCTTTATGGGCCAATGTAAACGCTCGTAACTACAAAGTTGGGAGACTTGTAGTACGGTAGTCAAAGCATTTTTACTTTTTTTCAATTTGTCTTTAAGACATTGTTGAGTGTAAGCGCCGCTATAAATGTATGAGCGGGGAAATTATAACAAACACGACGGACGGACGGTTAAAGACGGTTTTTTTCATAAACATTTGCCGTACGAATCGACAGAGATTCTTAAAACTCAGAGACACTCGATGGATAAGTGATTTTAGACGTCCTTTAACAAGTGGTTCAACACAAGGAAGCGAGAATACCGTTGCAAGAACATCTTTAGAATCTAAGAAGGAGTATGTTTTTCAACAAACGTCATGTTTGTCAAACTGCCTGTCAGTACGCCAATTTTAAGAACATATTTGACCTAGATTCCGCACAGCACTTCTCTGCAATCATTGCATGACTCCCAGAACTCCCCGCAAATATTCCAGCTAAAGTACTCGCATTTACGATTTACCCACGAACACTATTTTTTTCATTTACTAGCCGCACTTAATCAACCAAAAATGTTTATCACAAGTAAACCCGGATAAGAATGGAAGGAAATGCGGCGAAGCACTATCCGACACAAGGTCAAGGCACAGCACATTTATTCTCACTCACCCACAGGAAACTCCTTCACGCCGAATATGACAATTTCATTTGTTTCCAGCACAAAATTGATCACTTGCTCGACGATCTCCGAAAGCGGCCGCTGCCTCGTGATGCCGTGGTTCACGTAGAACTGCTCGTTTGTGTTCTTGTAGTACCCCACTCGGATGTCCAAATACCGCACACCGTGCATCAACTGGCCGCGAATGTCGTCGTCTTGCGTCAGCGCGTACTTTGTCACAATTGTCTCCTTGCCAGATGGCGTGAAATTCGGCCGATACGACCCCGAATCGTGAGTGCCCGGTATGAATAAGTCTCGCATGCGACGGTGTATGATGGACGGTCGCAGTTCAGTCATCCACCTCGGATGGGCACGTATGCAATTGCTTCCCATAATGTGGCCACTTTCATTCACGTAGCTCGCCCAGTAGCCGTAGCAGGTCGTGTGTAGCGTCACATTCCGCGAGAGACCATAATCGAATCGCACCGGGGTCGTATACCACTGCTTGGCGTGCCGTGGTCGCACCGCCACCACCACATCCGCCAGTCCGCCGTTGCTAATCCACTGGTATTCCGCTGACTCAGCTGCTTCCAGGGGCAGCACGCTCAAGTACGAGGGCGATTCCGTAGAGACCGCCGTCACCACCGCAGTCGCTGTGTCTTCTGGTTGGCTGCCACTGCCCTCTATCCAATCCAGCTGTGGCCTACTTGTGGACACGGCCACCTTGATTCTCTCGAAGGAGTGCGGCTCCTGGTTGGTTATGAGGATTATGTCGCCAGGATCGGCCTTGGCGTTCGCCCACGACACCTCCAAATGGCGTTGCTGCGCACTAATCGACAGCCAAAGCTGAACACCATCAGCGGCCACTATGCTCCAGACACTAGCCAGTGCAATGAAATGCACCAGGGTTGCCATGGTTGGTTGAAAAAATCCACGCGACTAAGACCGTTTCGAATGCTGCGGATTTTATTTTTTTGATTATACGAACACGAATGCCGGCGAGTGCCCGTTCCGTACCGATACCGACGAAAGCTCGAACGCGTCTGAGACTGAGAGCCGCCGATTCCAAAGAGGAGCGCTCGTCAGTCGCCCGGAAACGCCGCCGCTGTGAGCCCGCTCATTATTTTCGAATTACACCGCGGGTGCCGCACCACGGAAGTGTGAAATTATCTTGAGCACAGTGAGATAAGATAGATGCGACATTGCCGTGCGCGCCCAGTGCGAGCACATGAATGCTACTTCGCCCCCCACGACTGCCCACATGGTTGACAGTGGACGCAGCCACCGGGGAACTGCCCTCTCTTCACTACGAAGCGAAGACTCTTAGCTTGCGACACCGTGAGACGTGGCGGCTTCTCTTAATTTTGATTTAGATACTCGATTCGATGGGAGGCCAGTTGCGCGGCTTTCTTCGTTCGAGGGCGGAAACTTGGACGCGATTCTGTTCCCGTTTCGTTGTGGTCTTGAACTGTTGCACGTTCTTAAGGTTCCGCTGGGTGCCATCACTGCTCGAGGGCCGGCTGGTGGGAGTAATTTGATTTGTTCTTCGGCCTCAATGTGTGCGCGCATTAAGTGTGAGGTAATTCAATTACAGTCAATTGCAGCGCAACGAAGCCGGGATGTACAGACAACGCATGTTGCCACTTTGATTCAATTGGACGCTACTGCTCGAGCCCGAGACGTGAGTTGTTAATATTGGGGAGCTGGACGGAAAAAGAAAGTGGGCGACGGTGATCATGTTGGACGGGCAAATTATTTCCCCGCAAACACGTGTAAGTTGTGATATGCTGGAGGTGTTTTGCGAAGACCGTCGCGTTCGTGATGATTATTTAATCGGGAGGCTGAGGTGAGGGAAAACAAACAAATTACGTCACTTCCTAAATGACTCTAATGAAATATCTGCTCATTAAGTGGCTTCGGGAATCCGTATTACGTGAGGTAACTTTCGCTTAAGGCTACATTTCTCTGTGGTAAGGGCGAAAGCATAGCTAACCACGCATGGGATGGGATGGGACCCCTTAACGCATGGCAACAGAAGACCAGTAAGAGAAAACACGAAGCAGAATAGGATAAGGAGAATTGAATCACATTTGTTACGATTGCGAGTTGGCACAGTACAGACCTGCCGCACAAGAGGATACAGGACAGGATCCAAGAAGTTGCAAGAGCTATGTACGGTCGTCGCGTATTCTACTTTAAGGACACCGCTTGTAGCTGACTTCAACAAATTGAACAAGATCGTGTTTCAACTGGAAGTGGACGCACTCGCCATCAAAAAGCGATCAGAATTTGATGACGACGCTCTCGGAAGTGCCAAATCTACTCTACAATCTGACCAGCTCTGTTGTAACTGTTCAACAAAAAAGTGTGGGATCAATCGAGTGCTGTAACATACTCCTTTAGTGCGACAAAAAAGTTGCTCACGATGGTAGTTGGAGCACTAACTTGCTCATCTCAAATATCATGAAATAAAAATAGAATTAACCCATGGTTTCATTTGCAGAGGCTTTGGTGACGGAGATGAAAAAAAGGACAATCCACTATCCACACTACATTTGCCAATGTCCCAGTCTCTGCCAGTTGAGATACAGAACACTAAGAGAACACTTTTTCCAGGGCCGCCATCCGTCAATTTTCATGTTTATTAGGATATCATGATGGATTTACAATACACTGGTTTCGGGGAAGGTGCTAAGAGGAGAATCCCCTCTACGAGCATCGTAATGGGTCCATCAGGACCTAAGTGAGGCGTGGCTAACGCGTCTATCCATTTACATAACGTAACTATTCCAAACAAAGGACTCAACCAGGCTGTCTCACTCTGTGTCGTACTCTAAAATCGCCTTTTTTCTGTCGCTAGTACTGTAGTTTCTCGGAGGAGTACGAAAACATAAAATAGAAGCTGGCGTACGCAACTGTCATCAACTGTAACGGCTTTAATGCCATGTTCACAGGATAAGATAATCACTTATGTACACTTTAGCCACGGTGGAAAAAAGTGGGTTTCGTGTTTTATTAAAGCATTAATTTGTGCTCGGCATTGAAGAGACTGAAGGAACAATTAACAATACTATGGAGTCGGCTTCCTTGCATGGAATGGTACATAAGTGGTTCAAAGAATTTCGTTACAGTGCATCGCACGAGAACAAAATATTATAAGCGCCTATGGCGTCAGAAGGGAAGAAATAGGCAACAAAATCCACGATATTGTGTTTCACGATCGCCGGTTCAAGTTTCGTTAAACGTTAAAAAGCAACTTCAAACGATGCCATCATTCGATGAAATGAATAAATGCATGATAAAAATTGTTGGTAAGAGTTTTTGGTCCGCCAAAACGTCGAACCACAATTTGGAACTCTTTAATTTCTTTTATTTATATTTTAGACGGAATTCAAGTGAACTTTGATGACTTTTCGTAAGAGTTCATGAATCACCACTACACACTAGAAGTGAAAAAACTCAGTCTTTAATTTAATTCGCGTTTCCTGTACTAGCGATATCGTATATTTTGCGGTGGTATCTATACATTAACTTATATAATCTGGGTGTTATCTTGATCTGGAAAAAACACATTGAATCGAAAAGTATCAAGGCGCTGTCAGTTTTCTCTCGCAGTGCAAGAGAATTTTCGACAACTCTCTCTTATCACCAAAAAGATTGGTTTGAATCTACACGGCTATGATAAGGCAATTTCTCTCCCATGCATCGGTCGTTTGGTGGAATAAGCTTTCGGGTAATTACGTTACTGCTGCTTTTACTAAGCTCCAAAGAACGATCTGTCTCGGCTGCATAGGGGCCTAGTACGCCTGGCTCTGCTCTTGATGTACACACTTGGGAAGAACAGGTGAAAGTGGCGGAATATTTGGGTCAGCGACAGCCAAATTGTGCCTAAAGCCTTGCTCAACCCTTCTATCACTTCCGGGATGGTCCAGGAATGGAGTCTGTTTGTAGAATGTAGGAATGTAGGCGGTTTAAAAGTCTTATCTGCGTGAACTATCTAGACAAGGATCAGAGGACTGGAACCTGCATTGAGACTACCCGCGGCCTTGGTTAGGACCTCCATCGATGGTTGGGCTTCTCGAGAGCCGCGATGTAGACAATCCAAGCGCATTTGTATGAACTCCACGGCATTCTTGTTATCTCTTGACAGAAAAGACTATATACGGCTTAACGTCGTACTAACGACGCCACTACACATTCGCCAAACACCTAAATGTGCTTGGCCTAAGCGATGAAAACCTCTGCGACGTCTGTGGGGAAGACGACTACACTGCAAGGCACTTCCTCTGCCACTGTCCCGCCTTTGCTCGGATTTGGTGCTGAAGAGGTGAGACCCGATGATGTAGACTCCTCATCACAGAAGCGCCTGTTGTCATTCTTCCGGAAGAACATGCAATTTCGGTAAATGCAGCTTGCTTCCTGGTGTGCAATGGACCAGTTGTTAGGTCTGAGTGTTCCAGTGCAGTGTTAATTACATGCTTCGTGTCCGGTTTTTTAAGTTCCAGAGCTTATTTGGCTAGTCTGGGATTAAAGTTCCATGAACATCCTTGTGTAATCATCCATTTGTGTAGATGAAGGTTTGGGTCTGTTGTGTTGAATCCATAAAGGGGGACGGCCAAATGCAGAGCACCTGCTTTGGCTTGCATGTCAGCCTTTTCATTACCTTCAATGTTTTTTCATGTCCTGGCACCCAAATCAGTTTTATTCTGTTATTGCGTGCTAGTAGCGCTCCGCTCATAGAGAAATGTTCAATCAAACTCATCTCTAAACGTGATCTATAAAATTTGAAAACTAAGCCACAACGCTTTGCAAGTTCATAAAAACAAATTAATTAACGACTGTCCGCTCATGTGGGTTTTGTGATCTTAACCTTTCCATCCAGCTTAGATAAGTGTCGTCCTCTATAAAAATGCCTAGCAGATTGTTTTCACCGTGCACACGAGCATGTGTCCAGTGAACTGAAAGATTTATTGCGTACAGATGCAGCAAATCAATTGAAGTAAACGACGCGGTCTTAATTGATGATAAGCAAACAAATGCCTGTGTGACATTTACACGTTTCACATGACATGAACAGTTATTCCATTTATTGGTTAGCAACGAACACTACCTACAATATTGTCCTTAAGTCTAAACGTTTTCTCGCAAATCAAGTTCAAAATCGAAAACTATAAGTTAACCTTAACATCTATTGAATACAGTTCTTATAAAATGAAATTAGGTACACTTGTTCGTAAGTACAAACGTAAAGCCAATACAAATTCGAATTAAAAACTAAAATAAGTCGCAAAATGCATAGAAAAAGCGCATTTCATAAAATATCCTTGGAACGGCGAATCGGAGTACATTTGTCCTAATTTGTCGCGTCTGAGTTGCATGCATGGACAGTTGAGGTGTGAATCAATGGTCCCTTGTTTGGTGGCGCTGGTTGATTGTTTCACCAGTTGAACCTAAGAGGTATTTGGACTTTCGACAAAAACCGTGTTGAACATCGCCTGACAAAATGTGCCCATTCCCTTGGAAAAGGTGCCATAGTATTGGGGCTTGTCCTTCCACTGTATGCAGGCGTAGTAGAAGGGAATGCCGGCTAAGGTGATTCCAAGGCCGATAAGGAGATTCATGGGCTGCGAGAAACTCGGCATGAGTACCAGAATTATGCAGCAGACGATGAAGATAAGTGGCAGTGAGAGATGAACCTTGATTGGTCGTGGGAGGTCTGGCCTGAAATGGAATGAAAACTAATGAGAATTTGTTCTGCTGCATTGCACAGATGGCACTCACTTTGTCTTTCGCAGCCAGAGTAGTCCTGCGATGCTTGCGGCTACCGATAGCCAAAGAACCTGGCTGAAGTAGTTGATGAGAATGTAGACATCTGCTGTTAGGAGCATCACCAATGACATGCAGCACTGTGAAAAAGTTAAATTAAATGATAAATTCTGTATTTTCGTTAGATTCAAAAAAATATGATGAGCGTTGTTGCTATGATTGGTATACTGTGGCATATTTTTAAACTGAGTTCATATCGAAGACATTGCAGCTTCAGACAATAAGCATTACTTGAAGACAGTTGCACTAAGATTGGGTTGTTACATCACATTTGCTGAAAAAGCTTGCAATAATAAGTAAAGAACTTTTTTTATGTACATATGTGACACTGTAAGTCTCTGAGAAAGCAGGACGGGACCTTTCCTTTCCTACACTCATTTTACTGATCACCCTATGTAGTTCGAGGCTGAATTTTCGTAAAAAACGTCAATGTCTTGCGTCCTTTCTCGAAGACAGCATACACATCCCTAAGCCCTAATCTGCTGTCAGACCCATTTCGACTCCTTCCGTCTTAATACCAGCCAAAATCTCATTACCAGCTCTCTCAACAAATTTAGCCTCCTTCAAATGTACAACAATCCGATCCAGCCATTAATATCTTTCATCGATGAGATTAAAAGAAGTCAGATCCGTAGCACCGATGAGCACGAGTTACGTTCCGCAAGACGCTGCCTACAACTAGGCGCATACATCCCCCCGCATCAATGTTTCAGCATCATTTCGTTTTTTTGTCAATTATTACATATTTTTTTAGCGTCACTTTCTTGGTGTTCTCGATTTGTTTACGACTAAGAAATCCTGTTAACTGTGCTTCTAAAGTTTGTATCGTCGCCGGATGATCTGGGCATCGGTTTGGATTAGACTTTTAGAAAAATCGGTCGCATTTATTTTGTAAAATGAAAAGGAAACTACGGCAGCTGGACATGCACTAGGAAAAGGCTACAAATCAACCAGTTTTAGGTGAAAATTTCTATGTCGGCAAATGCATTCCAATGTGTCTGGTTCAACACATCACCACAGGTGTACAGAACTCATCATTTCTGAGAAGTATTCATGTAACTCGTGCCTAAACATCGAATTTCCTCTTATTAGAGACGTTATTCTTAAAGTTGCACCAGGTGCTTTTCTTGTTTCGTCTCAAATATAAATTAAGGCCTCTATTAAATTATGTGGGGTACTGTCTTAACAAAAAGGTCTGTCTGCCTGCCTTAAGGCCCCAACCATAATGGACGTAAGGCGACAAGTCAATTTAAGCAATCGAGCGAATAAACAGAAAATATACAATGTAACCATAATCACTTCGTTCAGTTTCGTTAAGTAGCCCTTAATTTTTGTTTTCGGAGTATATATGCACAAATTTTCGTATGGTCACTATGAAAGTGGCTTTGGAAATTTACAATTAGATGTTGATGATGATTAGATGTCATATGAGATTAAGTTTACTCAAGCGAGTTATGGTGGGATCTTCAGGGTCTCGAATCAATTTCACACAGTACCACATGCTATCGTCAATGAACGCTATTCAAATGTTCATGTGATGGTTGTCCATTTAAAAAACGTCGGTATACACAAGTGAACAAATTTAAATTCATGGCTGACTGGGAAAGTTCCGACGCAAGACTGGCAAACGGGATAAAACCCCTGGTAGCCCTACCATCCGAGGTATCCTAAGCGCAGCTTCTACAGCAACCGCTCATATTGTGCTTGCGAGTGGAGTGGATCTACAGTCTTGTACCGAATCCAAGGGTGAAATTTGAGACGCTGGTTCTAGACAGTTACAACTTTTGAGGATTGTCATTAGCGGGGTTCACATTGTACCACATGTGGTACGACCCGGTCGAACGACCAAAATGTGCACATTGTACAGCGCGGTTGACAGACTTCATTTATGAGGGTAGTCTCGTAGCACAAATATAGTCGTACCACATGTGGTTCGGTGTGAACCGCGCTATTGACACGAAAGAGGTGGAGCCGAAAAAGTCAGTAACGCACCTTCATAGCCACTACGCTATAGCGGCGGCCACAAGAGAGATGTAAAAAAGTGTTGTAAGCTGCACACACTCCTGATAATGTCGAACAATTGGTTTACCTCTTGCATTAAGCAAAATTACTTTCTGGAGAAAACTTCTTGTCAACCTCTCCCAAAACTATTTTTAAAAATGATAATCAGCCTCCACAGTCTAAGTTAATGCGGGAGACAGGTCTAATAGTGGCAGTACATGTGATTTCACTGCAAATTATTTAATTTGATTGTCCAAAAACCGCATAACAAATATTATCCGACATAAAAATGAACGACGTAATGTTGGAACAGTCGGCAAGGTAGTGAACTACAATGTACAGTTGTTATACATCCAAATTCATTATGCCAATGCAAACAAAGACGTTATCTGACTCGTCTTTGTCCTCAGTACAATGAATGAACAAATGTAGAATAATTCATGCAAATGACTGTTACTGAACACAACAGTACAGTGGAACCCTATTTCGTACCAACTTCGAGCTGTCATATCTGTAAAATTAATTGTCTGTTAGTGACACTTTCATTCTTCCACTTCTTGCGATTTTATCGTGAGGACATACGCGATGTATGACAAGTGTCTTCTAAAGCAACAAAATGAGTCACATTTCTGATTTGAACTTACCGAAAAAATCAACGATGGAATCGGTGTCTGTTGCTTGCTGTGAAAGAGGGAGAAAAACTTTGGCAAATGTCCCTCCTGTGCGCCAGTTGCAAAAAGCCTCGCCGACGTGAACAGCACCCCATTGACGCCTCCAAATGTGCTCAATGCCACGAATATAGGAACAATAAATGCAAACGGTCCGAATACATGGTTTCCAAAAGTCACTGCAACAGCAAACGAACTCAACATTTCAGTCTTCGAAACAACAGCAAAGTAGGCCAAGTTAACCAGCACGTAGATGCCAGTCACAAGTGGCATAGCTATCCAGATAGCGCGTGGCAAGTTCCTGCAAAGAAATAGAAGACAAAGAGGGGTTGGTTAGGGAACATTAGACAAGGATCAATGGCGTTTCGAATTGCAAACAAATGAAACCACTTAAGGAAATCAAAACTCCCACGTGCCCCCAACCCAGTCCAAGCGGCTGACTGTGGGACACGAACGAATGAACGTCGAGGATGAATGGGCGTTCATGAATTGCAAACGACTCCTGTTGAATAGACATCAGTTTTATCAGTCCTATCTGCTGAGTGTCTGTGCGTTGCTCGTGTGCCTTTCCCTTTGTGTGGGGGAGAGCAGCGCTGACGTAAGCGAACAAGACACTTGCTTTACCACTTAATGAGATCCTTTTGACGGCAGCAACTGGTGGTTCTTTGAATTGACTGGGGGCAGCAGAGGGTGCCGAACAAAGTCTGTCCTCAGACTGAGATTTGATTAATGCGCTGCAAAGTGGGGTAACTGCTCAATAGAGGATGGGTCATTTGCTTCGATTGTACACAACTTAGTGAAATTGATTGTAGGTTTCCTCTTAAAGAGTTTGAAGGGAGACGCCTAACCACTTGTGGGGGCATGTGAAGCGGTGTGTTTGTTCAATCGATTCGAATGACTTGAACTTTACAGAACTACTTTGTCGCTTAACGTGGCGTTGTTCCCTATTTAATGCGTTAGAAAAGGGAGACGCTTCCCACACACTCCTCTGGAAAGTTAAAGTAATACTCACTTATATGGATCCTGCAATTCTTCCGTGACGAAATTCAAGTAGTTCCACCCGCCAAACGCAAACAATCCCGAGTAGAAGGCGAAGCCAATGTTCGCAGTTCCGTACTGCCCGTCCCACAGGTTGTCGAAGTTTTCCATTTTTCCCGTCCCCATGGAGTACAGTCCCGCCAGAATGATCAGCACCAGCGCCATAAGTTTGCCAGCCGTGAACACGTCTTGGATCTTCATCGACCATTTCACCGACAGACAGTTGATCGCTGTGAGGAAGCCTTAGAACGGAAAGAAGAAAACAAGAAGAGCACACGATAAACAACACACCCTTGCTGATGATGGGGTTACGTAAACACAAACTACAAAAATGCAATCAGTGGAATTCTGAAGCAGCCTTCCATTGAACGCACATCGCACACGGTGAGCGATCAATGATCATGAATTATTTTTACGATTTCACATTTGAATGACTATTGGGCGATGGTTTCGGGGTTGAGACTTACATAAACACACGGCGGCTAGCAGCTTTACGGCCGACTCGGGCGGCGAGCAGTCTTCGAAGAATGGTTTCGCCGCGTACTGAGCGAATGTCAAGGCCACAATTGTCTAGAAAGAGAAAAGGAAATGTAATAAGATACCTTAATGCAATTTATGAACAGAATCACACACTAGACCGATGAAAGGGTGACTGAGAATTCATTCGATAAACTTCGCGTGTTCACACATGTGTGTACAATTTATCAACACAGCATGATCAGTTCGTTTACCCACGTGCTGTGATTTCTCCGAGTTGAAGTCAAATTTGATAAGTTTATGAAGCCTTTATAATAATCCAGATCTTGGCAATCAATACATACCCTAAAAACGTGCCTAAAAACATGTATAGAATGGCACATTATACAAATGGCGCATCGAATGTTCGCCTCGAGCCCGCCCAAAGTGGACTAAGGACCTTACGAGGGTCGTTCGATAAAAGTTAGTGACTTTTTGAATTTCCCGCGCAGCACCTTTAAATGCAACACTGCTCCCATCAACTGCCATCTACTAACGGATTGGTGTTAAGTTTTGACCAAGCTGATTCACTTTAGTTTGTGTTTGAGAGTCATTGAAAACAGAAAACCTCGTAAATTTATTAAATATATTACATGTTAGTTTCAATATATTCATCGGCAGTTTCTCTGCAGAATGTGCAGTTCGGCCACCTTCTAACAAAGGAGCTGCAATACCAGAAGATGCCGAATTTGAAAAATGTCTTCGTGGAAAAAGATTTTCAGATGATAAACTCAAGTCGGCATTAAATGGGTATTTTGCAGAGAAAGAGGAAACTAATTTTTTTGAGGGTTTAAAAAAGCTTATCTCACGATGTAACAAATGCATTGATGTTAGGGGAGATTATATTGAAAAATAAAAACAATTTAAATTGA
The DNA here is from genome assembly GCA_907269125.1 of Eristalis pertinax. Taxonomy (NCBI): domain Eukaryota; kingdom Metazoa; phylum Arthropoda; class Insecta; order Diptera; family Syrphidae; genus Eristalis; species Eristalis pertinax. The sequence goes on from OU026146.1 coordinate 60,612,216, forward strand.
ATTCGCATTTTCCTTCATATCGATACCGAGAATATATTGAACGCCCCTCGTAATAGATGGGATAAAGTGAATTTCGTATGCCTTTTTTTTCTTTGCGTACCATAAACGAAACCGAAACTGATGAATTCTATGACGACTCTAGCCCAACAACTTCAATGGTTACAAATTGATTTACTGAATGTAAGAATCTCAATTGAGAGGGGTACAGCACATTTTCAATGAATATTTGGATATGACACAGCTATCCGCGATATGAGTGCAACGATTGCTCATACTCTACCATAAGAGCACACGCGTGATCTCACCAAGAATCGGTTACGAACTGCTACACCATCATGCCCAGTACCCGACTATTTCCTGTTAGCAAACCGAAAGAAATTGCTGGAGAAGGGATTTGGAATGATTGAAGAGGTCGTCACTAAAACACAAGCTTATTTTGAGGGCTGTGAGAAATACCTACCGATGACTAGCAAATGTTTTGCTACACGCGTTTTACCCAATAAAATTAATATGACTGAATACATTTCAAAACTATTTTCTTTTCTTTTATTATTAGTCAATTAATTGAATACGAACAGTAAAACTAATCATTGGAAATATCCAAAATTTGCTTTTCGAGACAAGACGAGAAGTCGATGTGGCCATCGGAAAACTATTCACTTCTCGGATAACACAAGCTATTCCAGTGGATTGAGGTATGGGCTTGAACATGACCATTCATCCGCGGAAATGATGTTTGGAACGTACTTGGAATGGAGAGCAGTCTTTTTTTAAAAGTGCACGGTTTATTTTCGAATAATATTGTGTCAAGAGGCTCGAAAGCATTCTTTAAAACATCCGGAGAACCTTAGTGACTGCATCATAAGCGACTCCCTCCAAATCATCACAGAGGCTGGGTGTCGTGTATACCTTGAGCTCTCGGACTGAGTTCAGACACATGTCGTCATAATCGAGCATAGATCATATCATTCTGTTTTGTTCAATGGTTGAAATTTCCTCCTCAGAAAATAGGAGAAAAAGGAAATGTAATAAGATACCTTAATGCAATACATGAACAGAATCACACACTAGACCGCTGAAAGGTTGCTGAGAACTGTTTGGATAATCTTCGCGTATTCACACACGTGTGTACAATTTATCAACACGGCATGGTCAGTGGCAATGATATGAATAGATGCCAAAAAGGATGGTAGGACATTTCGTTTACCCACGTGCTGTGATTTCTCCGAGTTGAAGTCAAATTTGATAAGTTTATGAAGCCTTTATAATAATCCAGATCGTGGCAATCTGTATATACCAAGTTTCACCTAAGAACGTGCAACCGTTTATGAGTTCGAAAACCACAAACAACCAAGCATCGAAACCAGAAATAAAGGACGACGAGATAAGAATGATAGGAAATCAAGTTTGGAACGGTATGCCTTAGTCATGTTTGTCGTTTTAGCTTTATGAGCGGGAGCAGTCTTTTTGAAAAGTCCCCGGTTTATTTTCGAATAATATTGTGTCAAGAGGATCGAAAGCGTTCCCTAAAACATCGGTTTGGTAAACTTTCCCTGAGGTTTTAACACCTGCTTTGCAGAAATGGAGCTTGGTGACTCCATCGTAAGCGACTCCCTCCAAATCATCACAGAGGCTGGGTGTAGTGTCCACGTTGAACTCTCAAATTTAGTTCAGACGCATGTCGTCATTCTGTTTGTTGTTCAATGGTGAATATTTTCTCATCAGAAAATAGGATTTTTCTGTGACCCCCATTTTTGAGTACAAGCAACATTTTTCTGATACAGTTGACTCTCTTTAAGTCAAACTCTCCATAAATCGATTTTCTCTCTAATTCGAATTCCATACAAAAAACCATCCACTAAGTTGAACATCCTCGAGCTGATTTTGATATCCCATGACAATTCGACTTAGGGGGAGTTCACTATAGATCAGCCGATCCACCTACTCACCAGCAAGGTAAACTGTTTCTTCAATTTGCTGACGCAGTCAAACAATATTTTCGAGTCAAATGTATGACTCAACCCTTAAATAGAATATTCTTGACGCAGCGAAGGTGTGATATTCAACCTGAATACGTCCAAATAATCTCGTAATGGATCCGTAAAATATTTAACTAAACCTACTATTGGCGCTGTACTGTCAAATCCCTGATGACTTCTTCTATCACGAAATTTGACTGCAATAATATAGATGGGATGTGACAGACAATAATTGAAGCCGACATATTTTGTATCTTCTGCCGGGGTGCCCTAGTCCTCAGCTAAGTTGTCTTTTCAGGTAAAACGATCTATTACTAGCTGTCCTCAATTTTGCACATCATTTACATTTGAAGTCCTTCTTAACTTTACGTGTGCCAGTCCTCTGTTGTGTTCTTTCACTGAGTCGGCATCGAAAACTCTTCGAATAGAAGCTAAGTTTTCCCACACGCCCTACGTGGCGTAGCCAGCACTGGTACAGGATCCCGAGACGTCTGGCTAGAATCATGCTCTGTACAGCAAAATACACTGTACCACGCAAGTACATACTTGCTGTTGGTTGAATCTTCTGGTCCAGTTTCCAAAAACGCAAACAGACCCAAAACTCATTTAATAAGCAACCCAAAATAAAATGTACACGATGGGAGCATTTCTGAAGACGCAACCTTCCTTGGCTTAAGTAAACCTGAGCTTATGTCAGACCCAAACAAAAGGTAGCCAGAAGCAGCTGTGTCCATAATTGCTTTTTTTCATTCTTACTGCCGGGAACGGAGTGACACAAATGCAATTACAGATATGAAATACTGTGCGATCATAAACTCTAGAAATTAACTCTTAATTAATGCAGAATATTTGTTTAAAAAAGTGTCAAATTAAATTGCTCATGTGCTTCTGAAGTGCATTAATATTAGGTCTAGTAAAAACAAATTCATTATTTTGGGTACACACATCGATGGCGACCCGCCAGAAACTCCGAGAGCTTGGTTGGAAGGTCCTTGTGCATCCAACCCTATAGTCCGGACCTAACACCAAATGATTTCCACCTGTTCCTTGCCATGGGAAACGATTTGCTGGTGAAAAATTCGCCTCAAGGGAGGCTTTTGAAAGACAACTCTCTCAGCTTTTCGCCAGTAGGGACGAGGGCTTTTACGAGAGAGGGATCGAAACAAATAATCCAACAAAACGGCACATACTTGATCAAAATCTCTGCATTTTTTTCTATGGTAAATACAGCCTTAAATTTCGTTCAAAAATAATGGATTTCTTTCTTTACTACACCTTGTATTATGAATGTGAAAGACGTTCGTCCTGAATCTAAATTAACACGCTCTCAAAGTTACAAAGTGCGCGAAAAGCCAGACGCTAGCTCAGCGTTATAAGTTAATCATGCCAGACACAGTGATTGAATCCGACACCACCGTTGGAGCGTCGCCGACCATCCACCGTGGGACCGACATCGAACGATTAGAATAAGTAGAGTAGTTTAGTTTTAATGAAACTTCGGGCTGAGTAAGTTCACCACTGGAATTTAAAAATTAAAATCCCTCATACAGGGAAAATAATAAGATAGTCCTTAATTTCTATTATGCGTAAAACTCGCGCATGTCGGAATCAGAACAAGATCGTTCAAAGTGTGCACAGCAAAAGTCGCATATGCGAAATTCGGGCAGAACGTCACCAACGCCAGTAAATGTGCTCAGATGACAACTGATTTTGTCATCTAAACACAAATGCATAAACATGAACTTCGTGCGAGTTTCAAACTGATTCATAATAATCATAATAAAATAGAAATGGGCATACATCATACATATGTATCTCGAACTGATCCCAACAAAATCTAGCTTGAGAAAATGGTTAAACGGCAGTAGCAACAAATGACACCAACTTTGGACATCAGCTTATCAGTTGAAAACAATTACAATGTAGTTGCGGAGATCAGACCTTACAGAGTGACCGATATATGTAAATCGTGTGGCAACCAACTGATCGCAGCTAGTGGTAGTTTAAGAACTTTGGTATTCAGGTTACAATCAAAGACAGGAGCACGTCAACGTTTACTCTCTACTCTGTCGGAGTACTTGAGACTAATTCATGCGCATATATTTAAAACAAAATCGTGTACAAAACTCGCGTGACATTCACACCAAACTAGATTCTAGACGGAGTTGGTACTCACCTGTGTTGTTGGTCGAATGATCAGCAGCGCAATCCACAGTCGTAGGAATCCCACCAATGGACCGAATGCAACCAGCAGATATGCATAATCGCCGCCAGACCTCGTGATGCACGTGCCCAACTCAGCATAGCACAGTGCGCCGATCGTCGAGAGTATGCCGCACAAAGCCCAAATCAAAAGTGACGCTCCAACAGATCTAGAGTGCAGACAATACAAACAAAAAATAATGAATATCTGTCACAAGGAATTTAAATAAATTAAACATGGTCAGTGGTCACTTGTATGTATCTTTTATCATCGTTAGAGCAAAGCCTCTTAGTGGCTTAACAGACGTATTCCGTGGAGTCAGTGGTTAAAGCCAAATCAATCCCAATACCGCATCAAGCTTATTGGAACCTGTTTTCAGAGTATCTGATGGTTAAGTGCTGTTCGACTAGTGATCTTAATTATGGAAACATTGTTGATGGTTCCCTGAACATTCATTAAGTCGTACTCGAATTGAAGTGAAGCCTCGTTGTGCTTATTTTATTCCTTCAATAAGTAGGAACTCTAATGATTGCTGTGAGTATCTATAGCTGAGCAAACACTTGTCTTAGTATTAAAATTGAATTAAATTAAATCCAATTATATTATATAATTATAAGCGGGGACGATTTTGTTACTTACTCTTTTAGTTTTAAATCGAGCACCTGTCCAGATTGGATCTCTATTACAGCGAAACATGAATTCATTCCACTAGGTTCTATGTTCAATGGCCATACAACTGTAGTTGCAACCGTGAGAAAACCATAGCGTCCACAACACGCGCGTAGTAGAAGCTTGACTCTTATTTACCTCCCCTAATAACATAGGTGGCGCTACAGCCCGTAGAGGAACAGGGCCTAGCTTCTCAGCAACCACTCGTGTTGTGCGTGTTATTGTTCTGTCGTTGTGGAAGGGACCTACAGTTTTATGCCGAATCCAAGTCCAAGTTTGAAAAGCTTTTTTCTAGACAGTTATATTCTTTGGTTACTATCAGTGACTCGAAAGAGGTTTTGTCGTACTGGGATTAGAACTTAGGCGCCGAGGTTCAAGTGTGCAGGAGTCGACGCACAGATCCGCAACGCCTCGAGCCCAGACTATTACTATTTGTTGGCTAAATATTCAAGCACTCCAAAGATTTGTTGCGGAAAATTATGAAATCGACCACTTTCAAAATGAAAAGAACTCATTAACAAACTAACAAACTAGTACCCTCTTAGGTGGCCCAGCAATCTGAAGAAAACCAGGGTCTTCTTAGTGTTGAGATTTCCCTCAACTTGCTGTACACAATGAAGTAGCTGCCTCTCGGGGCTTGGACTATGAAATTAAGACCATCGCCAGAGTCATGTGACAAGGCAAGAATGCACTTGATCAGTCGTGGTTTCTTCAACAAAGCAAAGTAGCTTTGGCCGCTTTTACACACGCAACTTTTTACTCGCGATATTCTGCAATTCCCTTGTGTGATCGCAAGTCACTTTTACACGCAGAAATCAACCCAGTTGCAATTCCTGCTCAATATTTCCGCTTCCCACCCTTTCACACATTTGTCATATTTTTCTTACATATGCATAGCGTGCTTCCAATACCCAACACTGAGAAGGCAAGAATAAAGCAATTTGAAAAAACGAAAAGAGATACAAGGGAATACGAAGGATTAATCGCAATTCTCGAGCACACGCAACTCGGACTACCCCTTGCACGTTTCACCTACCTTGCCAACAAGATTGGAAAGTTGCAGTCGAATTTAGCGTGTGTAAAAGCGGACCTTCTAGTCGTCACCCGCTATTGTCCATTTCTCTGCGATGCAAATACATAACCGCGCTAATCACGGTCTTGCAGAATCAAAACGTGAGGGCTTCTTACTCAGTTTCCCTGTGAGGTGAAATAAAGAAGCGATTGTCAAGGTATGATCTGGGCGCTGTTGCTTTTAACTGCAAAGTGGATTTGGAGAACAGGCACGAATTTGTACTAAACTGTCACAAGATTTTCGACTCTTTTTTACTTCCAACTGACGCCTGATGGACGAATCAGTGCAGTGCCGTGTATGCCACCAATAACGTAAGAGTTCCACTATCCAATGGAGGAGGGTAGCGATATACAATTTCCGTAATCTTGACGGAGTTCGCAAGCTAAGTGAAATCGTATAAAGAATCTTCGCTGCTATATCAGAGCACTCTTACTTGGACTTACTACGATCTATGCAGAATCTGCATGGATGAAGAGGAGATAGAAACCACAAATCACCTCTTCTGCTCCTGTTACGCTCTGGCAAGCCATAAGTACTCACAACTACTACTATCAACAACCTCAGCAAACTAAATAGCGTAAGAATTAACCAGTCAAACCGTTTTATCTCCAAATTTAGGAGTAGATAATCCGCGTGGTATCACAATGAGCCTACTCTGTCCTAGGTTAGGGTTAGGTAACACTGATTGTGACAGCTGAAGCAGTTGTGACCCACTTAGATCCTATTTGGATCCATTGTGCTGTCACTACCAGGTGATTGAGACACCGATTCCTCATTAGCCAGGGGAACTAAATGTCACCTAAGAAGTACCTGCTGGTATCCAAGTGCTCTCTTCAGGGATTGTCCACTTCATTACTGGATTATAGCCAATTTGTTTTTCTGATGAATTTAGCTATGTTCTAAATTTTTACATTTGACATTCCTTTTAGACTTCTGAATAAATAGTCGTCTAGCGTGCTTTTCCTTGTTCTTGCAAGGGCAAGGACAGGTGCCAAAATAAGGTAGCGTGGTTTCTACTTCTTCCTCATCTCTGGAGCTCCAGTTGAAGTCGTTGTAAGGGGCTCCCATTCTCCTTGCATGTGAGCCCAGGATACAGTGACCTGTGATCATCCCTACGATCTTACTGATTATATTTCTATTGAGGCTCAGGAGTGTACTTGTCTTTTTCGGATTAATTAAAGGCATTAATTGTCTGTCCAGTTCCATCCAGATGGTATTTATTACTTGAATTGAGGGGTAGGGGGTCTCCTGATTAATTCCCAGTGGCAGGCCCATCCCTGTTCTAGCTTGTTCGTTGGCTCTTTCATTGCCTGGAATACCACTATGCCCAGGGACCCAGTATAAGGTAAAGTTGCATCTAACCGTTATCTCCCTGAGAGAGCCTTGATGTTGAGCCGCCTGACTGTCTATGTATATAACGATAGATAACCCGTCTATCGGAGTCATTGACAGTAAGCGGGCAGGCTCTGGAGAGCTTAAGCTTCTACACTGCAGTGGTTAGGCAGTCGAAGAGACAGAGAAAATGAGATCTCCGAAGAGGTCGCGGATACTCCGAGTCCGATGCCTTCTTCCGTCTTGAAATTGTCCGTGTAAACTTCCATATTGGCAGGTTTTCTGACTAGTATACATTTTGGCCAGTTCTCCCTATCTGGGATTAGTATTTTGTACTCACAATTTAAGTCTAAAAAGAGTGTGTACGTTCTACACTCTCTCAAACTAATCGCTGCCTTGATAGCTGTCAACTTCCCGTATATGTCCATGGAAAGCAGGTGTAGCATTGTTTCCATGGCGGCTAAATGTTTGGAACGAAGTGATCCCGTTATGCAGATACAGGCCGATATTTAGATTCCGCTTATCTTTTTAAAATGTTCTTTGATGCTCAGTGCTTATTTCATTTCAGCATGACGGACCCCCAGCAACGAATTTATCTCTCGGCGGACCCCTCCCAACATACAACTTTAAATAAACAATGTAACTCCCAGATACCGATGTATATATTGAAATAAGCCGTCGCGGACCTTCCGAATGTGCAAAGGTTAAGAATGGCTGGCCTATATAAAAGTCACATAAAGAATAAATGGAGAATCTTTGATCTGCTTTTCGCAGCGAATGTGAAACTCCTTCAGGGTGGTGCTTTATTTTTGCCCCGTACTGTGTCATCAAATGCTCACTCATTAAAATATTTATGTAAATTATGTCATGCATGACCAATTTTAGTGTTCGATTAACAAAGTGTGAGATCTGAGTTCTCTATCATGTGCAGCATATAGATGAGATCTTATGCCAATGAACTTGGAAGCTCAAATCAACTGTGAAAGTGCACGTTTAAGAGCAGCCTTGTTTTTGAATTCACCAACTGATGAACAAAAACCCATTCAATTTGAATAAAAGACAATTATGAGCGCCGTTTTTCGTCCAAAGATGTTAAAGGTCGACACTTCAAAGACATTTCTTCGGACGACCGGTCTCATTTTATGGGCTTGTTAGCTTCTTGTGTCAACAGATGTACATGTGATGTGTCAAGAAAGTTTGAAGTTGTTTATTTTGAGGGAAACAATTTGAAGTGACATGAATGGAAACTGAGCAAACGCTGAACTTACGTATGTAGATATGTATGCCAAAGATAAACGATAAAGATAATTATTTGTCGGAAATAACGTCACGTACCAGATGCCAGACAATGTGAGGAATGCCACAAATCTACCGAGTAATTGAAAGGTACCAGCTTATACCTCATCGCGTTGATAATCAATTGTTGGGTAGGAATTGGGGAGAATTGAAGCAACGTACGACTGCTTTTGTTCCCAATATGCAAGGAACAGCACAAGCGGTCAGTCCACCTGCAGATAACCGCTTTCCCAAATTGAAAATCAAACCAATCCACCAACAAAACCAACTCAGAATGAATTTTGATGCTTTGCAGCACTTACTCGTAAACCTCGGCGGTGATTAAAACAATTTCCGACATACTTTAAATTTCATGTGGCATTAACTTCAGTTTGAACACGTCTCGTCTAGACAACAGATAAAGAGACCGCTATGCGTGGTCGCTCGCTATCTATTTGCAGGAGAATTTGACAGAGGAGTAGTTTTATTTTATCAATTAATGAGCGCCGCCTACCTATCGACTGACGAGGTAATGATAAGCCGCCACATAGACTACAGCTGTTCACCGGTATCATCATTTTCGAACAAGCGACACTACTTGTGCTTTTACAAATCAATTACTAACGCAAATAAAGCCACCAAGCAGCGATTAATGCCAAAGGAAATCATGAAAATTGGAAGCAGATGACATCCGACGCCACTAGTAAAGTCTGTCACTCTAGCCAATGAGTGTCCAAGAAAACGTGTATTCGACCGTTGGTCAGGAATTAACTTCACTTTGAACACACAAAATATTTTACAACACGAAACTCGATCGATGGGTTTTGTGTTGTTCCATCACTATCGCACAACCGCTGCAGGAAACTCAGTTGATAACTTGTGACATTTGTATTTCCGCAGTGTCATCACATTCTGAAGAGGAAACTTGCAACTTTGTACTGACAGTGATAAATTAAGACTGGGACTTGTATTTTCACTCAGTCCAGCTTGTATATCCCCTTCTTGTTTCAAGATATTGCAACGAAGTAAATGCACTTAAGAGCTCTGTAAACTGCACTTCAGCAGCAACAACGTTTTGACGTTTGACATTGTCTGCAACGGAGCTCACGGACGATTCGATAAGTTTCGTTAAGTATGAATTTGTGCGATCTGAATCGCACCGCACATTAGTGAATTATGTGCGGTGCGTTATTACACAACTGTAGCAGCAATTGAATTGTTTCTTTGACTGTGTCAAATTATCACCAACTTTAAACAGGATTCTCACGCGCTATTTCCATGTTTAGTGTTGAGTCACTTGTTAAAGGACGGCCGGAGTCATAAAACAACCATTGATTCTTACGAAGTTGATGAAGATAAACCATAATTGCGCCGCTGCATAAAGAACAAACTGGAAGACGAAACTCTGGCTAGTGCAAAAACTAGGAGGCTTAGTGTGTTGGAGCAACAGCAATGGCAACAGAAATGGCCAATGCCGGATCAAAAAAAAGATCACTTAGGTCAGTATAGACTTGTTGTGTTACCAGGCGGATCCATTTGGTCCTATTCCGCAAAACCAGTTAGTGCTTTTGACAAAATCGTTGAAGATGACTGACACTGATGCTACTTAGTTCAGCCAGGTTGATGAAGAGAGAGCGCTGCAATTAGAGAGTGGATGTAGAATAGTTTATTCCTCCTCTTCGCAGCCTCTGCAAGTCATTATAGGAAAGACCTAATCTAAAGTCATGAGTTCCAATGGCGGAGTGCCAGTTAATAACGCCGATGAAAGTTCTCAGATTCGGCTAAGTCAGCGTTTAGGATTGAGAATGGAACTTAATGGTTTTGTCAAGCGAGCGTTTCAAGCTTGATTAGATATTGATACAGGACAGAGCTTCTCTTGTCGCTATAGTTTCTGCCTGAAAGACGCTACAGTGTCCAGAACGGCGGAGGGGCACTTTCCACATATTCTGCGATTTCAGTCTGATCAGCGTGTTAGCCGTTGGCTACCTGCCAATTAAATCTATCGACGGAAGATTGAGCAGTATGTTCAGCGCTGCAGAAGAGGCTGTCGGTCCGCTGATACATACGCATGCCATCCGCTGCACCCCATCGAGGGGTTTGCAGTTGATGTTCTTGTCAAGCACAGTCCAACAAATCGCAATCCCATACAGCAGTATGTGTCTGATTACTAATGTGAATAGTTAGTGGACCATGCAGGGCTGTAGTCCCCGTTTGTGCCCTATAGCTTTTTTACATCAGTGTAGATCAGTGTTGAAAACTTTGTGTCTAGTATGATATCAAAAGATTTTGCGATAGCGTTCAGCTTTAGAGGAGTCCCACACATTGAGGGAAGATCAAAGTCAGGAATTTAAAATTTCTAGGTGAAGAGGACTGAATCGCATTTCTGTGGATTGACTTCTAGGCCGCAAATTCTCTAGTCCATTTTTCTAGTTGCCTCATTTTCTTGATATTCAAAACTAGTACAGGATTGCCGGGACGAGCCAGCTTCGTTAGAAGGCCAAATGTCCCTTATCTGGGTTCCAGGACAGCGTGACATCCTAGGAAATGAGAAGGTCGTTGAACTGTCCAGCCAATGATCTACCCTTCAGTGCTCGCATGCAGAGGAGGTGCACGCCACACTAGAAGCAGTCGAGCCTAATATCTCCACGCAAGTCCTTGACACTGAAAACCTTAAATGAGCCCGACTGACAAGCTGTGCAACATCAAGGTAAATCGGGCCCGAGTACAACCGATCCAAAACAAAAAGTCTCCTTCGGCGAAATTACCATGATACCGCTAGAGTATCAAGATCATGCCTTCAAATCCACGCAACACGCTTTGTCGCAGTTGGAAGGGAAATCTTAAGGTCCTTTCATTTGTGTCTGCCCGGCACTTGCTAGAGCCAGACAGCGAGCGCTTGGTAGAATAGGTTCTTCAACTCACTTAACGAGATCTCTGTGAAGGATATTAAGGAATGGCTTTCTTAAATAGCTCAGGATTTACACTTTACAGATAAGGCAACAGAGCTGTGGCATTGAAACGATTCATAGTGCTACTTGAGTTATCACCAGAACTCATGTACACCGAGATAGTCGTCTTTCCAGTGGAAAACCCCTTGCCCATCGCGTTTCACCACGAATTTTGCACGCATACTACTTTATTTTCATGCACAATTCTTAAGGCTTTAGAGCAGCCTGCAGTTGCTTTCTGATCGATCGTTTTCACAAACACTGTCTGTGAACATTTTATAAAAAACGCTGTCAGATGAAGTCAAGGGGCAAGAGAGGTAGAAGTTGACTATATCTTTAATACTTCATCTCTGGTTATCACCGAACCACCAATGCCACCTATCTTGACTTCCAAGGATTGGAAACAGTGTTGGGACTTTACCCCAATAGTTGTAGATCTATTTTGCGAAATTTTCAAATCCACCACATCTACCCAAAGGACAAAATCTAGCACGCATTGTAATTCTTCCATTTTATGCCTTTTATTGTTGTTTCTTGACTCTTCTCACAACGCAATTTCAAAGGAAAATATTTGCATACAATTCCCGCAATATGTTATAACTGACTACAGTGTTCCGAAACTGTGAAGAGGAGAATGAGGAGCTGTTCTTTTCATTTATGAGAACAGAATGTGAAATTTCCTAGAAATTGAGTAGGTAAACCACTCTTTTTTCAAGTCTACAAAACATTCCCTTCGGTATCTACCACGCTTTGAACATTTTCAGTCCCAACACTTGTTGGGCTTGGGAAACAAGGATGTCTGACATCCGTCATAATACATAATTATGCTCAATCTGGTTGACGGTTAATGGATCAAGGGATCCCCGTGTCCCTTTATGGATGTTCAAATGAGGGAAGACACAAGTCGAGGTGGGATCATTTTTATTTTACTTAACCACGCCTTGTGTCAAACATTTTCCATTTGTTCGTCCTTGTCTTATCCAAAATTAAAATATTGCATTAAATCAATACACAATCCATAAGGCAAATTCGAGTAACACACCTCTGTTCAACTACTGCTATAAAGTTACACTCATAACCGCCAGATTATCGCAAATCGTGACAAATATCGTTACTGAAAGACAGCACTCCAATTACCGCCACCCAGACGATGACTAATATTGCACGATCAATTTCGGTTGTTTCAGCACTAATCAGTCGCGAATACTTGAAAAGCAAGACCATCACAGTGGCGCACCGTATTTATTTGACCCAAATAGGCACGGAGGTGCCACTCAACCCGCACAGCACGACTGGAACTGCAATTGCAACCACATTTGCACAGACTACACCGACTGACATTCAGCTCAGACAAAATCAGAAATTCTTTCAAATACAATGCAATTCCAACGCATACTCACTCTGTATAGAAAAACACTCCAGTCGGTGAGATGAAGATCCCCGAGCCGATGATCGTTCCCACAATGATCGCCACTCCATTCATCAGGGTCAGTTTGCGTTTCAGCACGATCTTATTACCGCCATCGTCATTGGCGAGGGAATCCCTCTTAGGCGCTCCAGACACACTAATCGCGCCGTTCCCATCTGAGCCAGAAAGAGGAACTGTCTCCACACTATCGTCGCCTCTCTGAGACATTGTTTCACATGAAATTCACTATCGCACTTGGCCACGTTTTTTTACGGGGGCAATCAATAAACAATTTGACACAAAGTATTAGTTGCCAAAGCAAACGTCTTCACCTGAGCTGATGCAATAGAAAGTCACAAGTTACGTCGACCGGTCTTCGTCGCCACGTTCTCCGTCGCGATTTCCGCCAAAGAAAAAAAGACACAAACCGCGAGAACGATTACTTTCTGCGGATGACGTTGAACGAGAGCTGCTTCAATGCATCGGTTTTATTCTGAACCATTGCCACTATCAACGCGTTCATGGTCAATGCGAGTACTCGTGTCACTTGATAAAACTGTTTTGCAATCCGAAGCACTAACTGGCAGAACACACTCTCTTCTGAACAGATCCCGCAAAACTAAATTCTGAAATGAACACTTTTACGATTGTTGCCAGTTCAGGGCAAACCGAGCGTGAGCAGGGAACTGAAGCGACTTCTAGCGAAGCGGACACGAGGCAGTGAGGGGAAAGACTGTATAAGAGCGTATCTAGATGACGCTGAGTTGTAAAGCTTTCTGAGAATTGGATAAAAAAAAACGAGTCGATGAAGGGTTGCCAGGTACCTGTCCATTGGTTTGACTGTGGCGAGTTGCTGTAGGCATTCAAACCACGCAACAAACGCTGCCGATATGGAAACGGAATTTAATGGACTCAATTTCATTATGGAAAAAAAATAATCGTTGGCTGTGATGAAACAAGTTCTGTGCATTTTTTCCAGCACATTGCCAGTCAAGCTGTTGTTCTCATCTTGTTCAACTCACTGGGAGTGGCATTGGTATTGCACTTCACCGTGTCATCCACTCCATTGTGCTTGAATAAAGGCCGTCATCTGATCACTTATTTAGCCTAACCTTAGTCTTGAGGGGATTATGTCTCATCTGACACTCCCAATGTAGCATAACCAATTAAAGCAAGAACATTTTCGATAACAATCATTCGCCTCGTCGATATCGTAAAAGCGGTGGTAGACATGGCAACACACCCGATACAATGCAGGTGCAAGAATGCCAGGGGGCGAGAGGACGGGTGAAGGCGGCACGTCAAGGTAATTAAAGAAGGTGTGGTGAACACTGCCACCGACAATTTGAATTTTCAATTGGCAATTGAATTTGGTTACTTACGAATGCACTGTCGAATCGAAGTGACTAATGTCGAGTCTTGTAGAGCAACGGCAAAGTACATAGTGGCCTAATTAAGGAACGCGACATGATTCGATCGTTATTATTTTTAAAGCTGTCATGTGCGGAATCAACCCACAAAATGTTTTGTTGTATCCTTAAAGTTATATAACAACAGTGCGCTCGGGCACACAGGCTTTGACAAGCGTGGGTACGTGTTTTATCAAGTTTACGAGAATTTCGCGTCAGAACTCGGCAGCCACAGTTTTCCAAATCGAAAAAAAGGCGCGCGTTTGACAAAGCGAATGTTCTGAATAGACTTCACAGCAGATTGCGCCCCAGTCTATCGACGAATTTGACGGATATACACCTCAATTGTGCCGGTTATTCACGAATTTTTGCCAAGTCACATGTGTCATGCACACTTGTCTGAAAAAATCAGTAAACCACGAAAATGGCGAATTTTAGTAGCTTTGAGGGGAAGACAATCAGCTGTTCGGAAGAGCTCACACGTATTCTCCTGCCCTGTTTTGGTCAAAACATTATAAAAAACGATGTCAAAAAAATTTAAGAGGCAAGAGAGGTAGAAGTCGGCTGTCTCTGTAATACTTTATTTCTGGTTCTGAAATACAATTTTCAAGGAAAAATATAAAATTAATTTAAACATCTTTGTGCTCTGACTAGCGATATTACGGACTACGGTCTGTGGAGTTCCAACGCGCGACCGCTGTAATGTGATTTATCCAAAGGATTTACGTGTATCCTACTAAAAATGTCAAAGTCCGACCGCCTGAACGTGCTGTTGCGATATATGTACCCTTAATAGAGCATCCTAGCTTCCGTAAGGAATATGTGAATAAAATATAATTTGTCGTTATTATCAAGAGGCAGGACAGGAGTAGGTAATGGTCTTTGTTATTTTTCGTTTTAAGATTTTGTTAAATACAATTTATAAAATAATTCAAAATTTTATTTTGTATTAGCATTCCCAAATATCTTAGTCGAATGAACAGCTGTAGAAGCGTAACTACAGTCTTGGCCAAATGTTGCACCTGGCTTGTGCACGTGCACGATCTGTGTGAGACCATTGCTTGATATCGACACAGACGAGACGAGCAGGAAGAAATCATAATCATAGATCAGATTTTCACACATGCACTGGATCTTTACATCCATCATAGCCAGTTTTGTAGACGCTGCAGAGAAGAAATGGAATCTATTCGACAAGGAGAGGCTTTCAGTTTCTGGATCTAGTTGGTTTCAGGAAAAAAGGTTTCCTGATAAACAGCTTGATGGTACTTTTGGTTGATTACCTGCCTTTGGTTAGAGGGGTCCCCCGGTTCGAATCCCAATGAAAGCAAAGTTAATACGCTTTATCCGGATCCGGATCAAACTTAGTCCAACTGAGCCACCTATCACGAGTGAAAATCATAGTAGCAACCAACAAGCCTCTCCGACTAGTGTGAACTCTGACTAACCACCTCCAGGTTCCCACACTAAGTTGGTTGATGTCAAAATTACTGCTTCATTGAAATAGGCAAACATTTGACAGCTAGTGAGCTTCGCACATCGCCAGCGAACACGTACGAACTGACAGTTCAACACCAAAAACCAGAAATGAAGTTCTATAGAGATACCCGACTTCTATCTCTCTTGCCCGTTAATATTTGTTGAAAGCTTTTTTTGATCAACTGTCAAAACGTCCTGCAAATTCGTCAACGGATAGAGGGATAAACAGCTGTGAAGTGGAATATGTCCATAAAAGTTTATTTCTGACCAAAACACTGGGAACATCAGGTATTGAAACAGTCTGGGATGTGGTGTAACCAATGTAGGAGTCGAAGTAAGACTTTGGCGACCGAGGAGAATTTTTTTATTTAGAAAACGTCTCTAACTCCCTTTGTGCAGAATTGTCTCAGCTACTAAGGACCAAATGTCCATCAGGATGACTCCAGAAAAAAGCAGGATTTTAAGACCGCGTTGAAGGAATTATTGTACCTTCTTATGCCAATTGAAGCTGACATCCATGAAGGAGGGGACAATGTTTGTCGATTTTCAATAGGCCGAGCCGGTTGAAATGCTGATACCAAAATTATTTTCACAAAAACTTTACTAAAGTGCTGCCAACGCTATTCCTGTTTTTTATCATTCGTCTTTGTTTATTTCGCTGTTATAAAATACACAGGATTCTAAGCAATAGCCAAAAGCTGGCGTCTGTAGATTAAGAAACACGACGTGATGATACACAATCGTTACATCGTTATTTGCGTCTTAGGATGATCAAAACTAATCGATTATGGCAACAAAATGTGTCAAAAACACAGTCAATAGATGGACAAATTTCAATAATTTAAGAATCAAAGTTCTAATATAAAATAAAGTTATCTTGGCAACCCTTAAATCCACAAGAGAACAACCCATTCCCATTCATAAAAGCGCCGCGAAGAAAATAAAGCTCTTATTCCATTGGTGCATGCGTGCTCTTCAAGCACACACACGCACACATGTCTGACTGTTGGATATGTCTCGCCAGCTCCACATGGTTCAACGCATTAATTATCTCTCACGACGTCGGTCCAATTACCGGTCTTTTTCTGTTTATACCGAACCGCTGTTAGTTGAAATCCACGCAACGTTTTGTACACCTTTTTAAGAATTCGTTTCACTTCACTTTAAATCGTTTCGTTTCTTGGAATCACAATTCTTTTAAAATCACCCAACTCTGAGTCACACATTTCGCACCCGGCTTCCGCTTCACGTTACACTGTCCGCTGAACACTGTATGAAAATCTGAGCAGTCACCCCATGCGGCCTTAGGGTGAGTATTGGCTGTTCCACGTCCACCCCTCCACGCGAAGAGCGCATGTTCCAACTTCCAACAGGAATTCAAAACAAACCAAATGCCAATTGCACACTGCTTATGATTCGAGATAAAATTAGCAAACGTTCCAAGAGCCCACCGTTTTATTTGCGATATTAGTTCCGGTTCAACGAATAATCTCGGTCAAGGTTAGGGTTTAGAATATTCGGTTAGCGGGGAACATCGCCGACTGGAAGCACACGGGAGCGTTTGAAAACCAGTTGCACTGGTTCCCGATTCGCGGCTGTGTCACGTGCACAGTAAGAGAGGACACGCGAGGAACGAGTTTCGCCATTCCTGTTAAGAAAGCGTCATCATCTTGGAAGGAACAACATAAAATGTATCAGGGAGGAAGGAAGAAACATCGCATTAGCTGATGCTGCTGCTGCTGTTGCCGCTGCTGCTACTGCCCCAGGCATTGTGTTCCACTCAAGTGTTGATGTTGTGCCACATCGCACATCTGGTGGGATTTCTGTGATCCGCGTGTTCTTGCGTGGTGATGTCATAGATTTTGAGTGGTATCAAAGTTCGCGGTTGAGGTTGAAGGACATGTTCTTTCAATTCTTTCTTTTTCTACAGCGTCGCTTTCATCGTGTTGTTCATGAATCGAAACAAGTGTGCGTGGAAATAAGGCAAAGTGTGTACGCATTCAGCATTAGTTGTTGTCATTCTCTGTTAAATTCGTCGGTGAACGAGGGGCATTATAATCTGAGGAGTGGAGCATCTCGTTGTAGTTGTGACTAAAGTGTATCTGGTCCAATTGGTGTCTAATACGCGTGAACACTGGTTTGTCCTTCAATAATGGTATGTTCACTTCGTTTCATGTGATAGACTTCTTGAGCCGTTAAATTGACAAATTTTCTGAGTATCTGGACAGCGGATATTCAAAATTAAGGAATATCAAATCTTGTCTAGGCTTTGTGTCTAAAAAATACATTTCTGGTTCGACAGAAGCCTTGTTATCTACAAAGAAGGTCTAATTGTCTAATAATGTCTTACCGTTTGGAGAGGGTACATGCAATGTAGGCAGTCTGACCTTTCCTCTTCTGTATCAAATTATTCTGGCTATTCGTCTCCGAGAGGGAATAGATGATTCCAAGCCGCGAATTCCTGTATCTTGATCAAATTCTAAAAGGAAATTCCGTAGAATTGGACTGAGAATTCCTTGTCGTCGAGAACAAGCATTTGCTCCTTGCTTAAAATAGTTGGTCGACTCATTCAGCGTTTTTTAGGACGCCCAATTGCCTTACCAAACTGAAATGGATTTCGTAGAGATTATTAGAAAATTAATTAGTTTTGAATAACTTACCTACATATCTGGAATGACAATTCATTTCGCAAGGAATTCAAGAACTTATTAAACCTTACATCGTCACACAACTTGTACACACAGTCTTTTTGCAGTTAGAAGCCTATGCGACTTGACAACAGTAAGGTCTTCCGAACCTTGACTGTGGATAACGGCCATATTGTTGAAGCTACTTCTGTCAAATTGGCTTACTCAGTCCGTTTGTAGTAGGGTTCGACAACACGTGCAAATGACAAAATTGTTTTATCAAAATGGGTGTGCTGTTCGGGCAAAGCTCCGCGCGCTTCGCCCATTTTACGGTCGCCGTAAGGTAAGGTTAGGCTTAGACCACGTTGGTCCATTGTATACAGACCAGAGTCAGACTACTACCACTGATCGACAACTCCAATTATACTGTCGTTAATTTGATCCCAACGGCAAATGTTGAATGGACCAAATTTTGAAAACCGGAAAAGGCGTATTAACTTTGCTTTCACTGAGATTCGAACCGGAGGCAGGCAAACTGCGCCATTCAGCTGTTAGGATAAATGGGTACTTCAACAAAAATGGGACGACTGCAATCCACATGAAATCCAAGTGCCTTCAATGCATCCCATAAAAGTCTCTGTTTGGTGTGGCGAAGTTATCGGTCCACATTTCTTTGAAAACAACGCTAGCCAGGTCATAACCGTAAGCGTCGAGTGCTATAGGTCGATGATTACCAACAGATTTTGGCCTGAATTGGATGATATGGACACCAACGACAGGACATGCGTTAACAGGACGGCGCAACGTGCCACACAGCTCACGTCACATTGGAAAGTCTGTATAAGCGATTCGATGGCACGGTCATCTCACGTACAGGTGATGTGAACTGGTCACAGAGATCATGCGATTAGACTTTTTCTTGCGGTTTTCTGAAGTCGCATGCGAATAAGTCACAAGCCACAGTGTCTCTCAAAGCCAACATAACCCATGCCATCGGTCAAATTCAGCCTGATTTATACACCAGAGTCATGGACAATTGTATATTTCAGAAGCGCACCACCCAGAGAAGCCGCGGCAGACATTTGAACGATGTTCTTACAGCTGTCTTCCATAGTTCACGGTACTGGACACGCTTCTTCCAGTCTTCAAGATCAAGCTGTTTCGCTTTCGCGACGACGTGGTCTTTAGACCGGAGGCTAGGCCTTCATCTCATTCTCGAACCAGGAGACTCGGATTTGAAAACCGTCTTAACATTTGTATATTAGTGTCCATGCCCTCGATGTAGCCAAGGCAGTGAAGTCGACGGATTTTCGACTTCCGGACTAGATCCACGTCTTGGTGCAGTTCGTAGAGTTCACGCTTGCCTCGAGGTAGACAAACTCCTTCACTACCTTCAAATTATAGCTGTCGATAGCGATGTTTTGTCCTAGGTGGTGTGTGGCCAAACGTTTCTTCGTGGACAGCATATATTTTGTTTCGTCCTCTTTTCTTGTCAGTATGAATTGAAAGCAGGTGCTTCGTATTCCCTTAAATCAGCTTACTGCAACTACAATTATTTGTTGAGAACCATACCACCCGATTATCAAACCGTTGTCCCCTAGACGATTCACGTGTTTGGGTCGCACGAGACACAATTCATTTCACAGTTCCAATTTTTCCCTGTCGCTTTTCTCTACCGAAAGCTCTTGTTTGAACATTTGCACGAATTAATTCAAATGATGACGTACGCACTTATTTAGTAGAACAGTGGTCAAGATCTTGTCTATTTTTGTATTCTAACATAAATGTGAACAGGGTCCAACTTCCTCATTGCGATTTATACGCTAACGCGAGGGGAAGAGAACGTGACTTTTAAGCTTTTCAAGACAATGCATGAAGCTAAAAATAGACGCGAATTGCTCGAGTTGGTTGAAAATGAGATGAGGTTCGGGTTCTCTTATGCTATCAAGACAATCAGTTCGCATGGCGACAAGGTCGTTTTGAAAATGCAATTGAAACGAGATAAAAATGGGAATATTCATAATATTCAAATCCATAATCATCCGAATTGTGGAAATGATTTTGGTTAAAACTGGACAGTAGACGTCCACTAGACTTGGTATATACTTTTCAAAGTTGTATAGTTTATAGATTCATAAACCTAAAGGAAGCCAATCATATATGACAAGACGTCAGGCGTTGGTATTAACCACATTCCCGTCTGCTCCTGAGGTTCGAATTTAAGTCATGACACCTATGCGCCCCAGGGTTTAAAGAAACATTATCTACCCACAGTGACCTTTAACACTGATCTATAATTTTTAATAGATCGTGTTGAATCTACACGTTGACTTCAACGTGATTTTTGATTAGCTTATAACAAATAAACATTTAATTTCCCACTTCATTGTTGATATTTATTTAACTGCATTCAAAGACTCCCTCCGCAGTCTCATATTACGGCGTTAAGATAACTACATTTCCCACAAGCCATCTTTAAAAAAATGTTATTTTCAAGTACATTTAAATGAAACTCCGGCAACCCTACTCGCCCTCTCATCAAACAACACGTCATCCCACACGAAACAGCAGAAATGAATCTCACTCAACAAACGCGCACACGATGCGTCACTGCCCGCACACCTCCACTGGCAGTCTGGGCGCCTGGTGGAAATAGAGTTAAAATATCAGTTGGATGGAATACGACGGACAACGATGGATGTCAACGCCGTTGCAGCAACCAACCACCACTCGGCGTGTAAACTGTGCCTGTGCCTGTGTCACTGGTGTCACTGCGCGGGAGGCATTCCACGGCGCAATCATGGAAGGGGGAATTAAGGGAGGAACGTGACAAATGAAGCGCACAACCAGACACCATCCGTCCAATGCCGGCAAGTGGGAAATACATAATGAGTAAATCCAAAACCATCTTAAGAGCTGAATTTATTTCGCCTCGCAACGCGAGCACCGCCCCAATCGATGATCCAATCATCATCATCATCATCGTCGTCCAATAGGAATCATCAAAAACATTTTGAATTCTGATTCCGAAATATGCGGCTAGCAGCGCTCCCAGCAGGGTGCTCTTCCATTTCTCGCCTTAAAGAGTACAGAAGCGCAAGAGTACGGTCTCGTGTGCTCGTTTCGCGTTTCCCATGTCGTTGGTCGGAGTGCCTGTTGGAAGGGCGCCAATTCGAAGAGTGCTTCCACGGTGATGTGTGCTGATTGTTGCTTACGAGTTACGACTGGCTACGGAAAGAGGCGGCAACTGCTGCGGACGCTGGGCGCCTGGTTAAAAATTTCGCTGACGTGCCTAAAAGTATGGATTTGGGATTTCAAACATTTCGGTAATGCATGGAATTTCTCTTATATGACGAGAAAGAAAGAGAGAGCTGCGCCACAGCGGACAGCTACGGTTTACGGAAATTACGTGCTCATTTGGCTGTTGATTGTGGGAGAATGCGGGCGACTGGGATGTGGGAAGTGGGAGACTGATTGCCGTTGCTCCCGTATGGGCATGGTTACGAATGTTGTCATGTGACGCAGTACACTGGGGTAAGTAAATGTGTGTTTTTCTGAAACACAAACGCGATGGGTTTGGTTGAGTGTTTGCGCAGATCTTCACAGTCAGGAACCGAGGTGTAACATGATACGACTGTTCATCTTCTCATGAAGCCAATAACCAGTGTGAAGCCATCAAGTATTGGGGTTGAAATTCGGGAACACTCGTCAGGGTCAGAGGTCTCTAATGTTCAAGTGTTCCGACGTGGACGAGTCCTTGTCGTCGTCTACATTTTGTATCGTTTGTTCTTTTGTAATTTTTCTTCTTCGTCTCCAGAGAGGAACAAATCCGAAGTATGCAGCCATTGAATACTTAAGACGACAGTAAATTAAAAACGTCTATCAGATATACATTTGTTTACGCTTATAAGGCGCTCATTTAATCCTACGCCTTCAACTATGATGCAAAGGCAGAAAACACTTCTGCTTCAATTCTTAATCATGTTGACACTTTGAAAATGTAATGAGTTATTGTAAAAACTACCATTAGCTCAGATAAACAAACGACTGTGTTAGATAGATCCGCGATGAACATCTACATAAATGCTATCGTAGATTCATGCCTTCTGTCCTCGATGAGACCGCAATAAGCTATATACTGAGCTTTCCCTATCCTACTACCGTTTCGTTCAGCTCCTAAGATCGATTTTGACATCTTGAACTATAGTTGATTCAAGATTTGAGTTAAATTCAGTGTAAACATAGTTTGCTAGCAGAAACAGATGTAAGAACACAATCGAATCATGATGAAAAATGAAGAGTATGACAAGGCGCGATTGATTATTTTATAATTTGGTTCAATGAATTGTGGCGTCTTCAATTAAATCAATACAAGATTACGTTATTCTTATGCCGGACACTACGTATACTTCTGAAATCCTCAAATAATCCTTTCGCAAAATATTACTTACGTAGCAAGTTGGGTTCAGATTTCGATAATGTCACAGAAAATTAAACGAAACTATTCAGCCTTGTCTTCATTTAGACAGCGGGGAATAGGAATAGCCTCACAGAGCTTGAGTCCAAATGATGGACGGCCTAGAAGTCGTACGAGTTTGAAGAAAACCGCGCAACAGCATTTAATCCACATTGATGAAAATATGTGAAGTTGACTTTTTTGTATTATTAGAATACACTGGACGTTTAGTATAATGAATGCCGATCAGAGATGGCAGAAATGTAACTTTTTTCGAATAACTACTTTTGTTACGCCTGCTACGTCATTAGGTAGTAATCTGGTGCAATGTAGTATACGTAACAAAATGTAGTAGACGTAGCTAAGTGTCAAAAAGTAGGGGAGATGTCAATTTAACGTCAGTTCAGCCTTTTCGTTATCCATTAGTTGGAAATTACATTTGAAGTTTAACATTTTCTGTGTATTTACTCGTATTTCAACACGTAACCAATGTATGTAGGTAGTAAGTGAGACAAATCGGGCGTGTGGTTTATTCGAGTAACTACGCGTAGTTAATGGAGTAGATTACCTCATGCAGTCTACTCTGCCATCTCTGATGCCGATATAACGAATGTCGAGTATAACAAATCACCACTTGAAGTCCATTGATATCTCTAAATAACGAATAATGAAAAGAAAGGCAAGGAAACAAAACAAAAGAGAATCGTTATTTCTTACATGTCTCAAAAGTTTATTTTTTAAAGTTATATTTTAAGTTTGATGGCCTGAATGTTTGGAATAGAGCCGAAGAAGGTGAAGGCCCAATAGTTGAAGGAGACGAGGATGCGGCAGTCATCAACATCAACGATGAGGAAGATGAAGACAGGTGTTGATGGGCAAGTTCAAGACGCTAGATTGCTTCAAAACATGTATTAAATGGACGGAAAAGAACCAACAAGATTGCTACAAAATATTGATTCATAAAATTGATTCAATTTGTGCACTTTGAAAAAGTTGATGTAATAAAAACTTTTTATATGATCAGTAAACATTATGTTTTTCGTGTGTCGATATAAAGAATTGACTGAACATTATAAACCTTTCGTTATACTGGACGTCCAGTGATAAAAAATATTACAGGATGGCTGACAATCTCTCACCAAAATGTTTCAATATGCTGAAACATTTAGTTGCTTTTTGACATTTCCCTGCGTTTACTCGATATTTTCATTGGGCGCGAAAGGAAAAACAGCTGATGGTGAGACGTTGGTGCACGTAGTCGAGGCACCAACGCAACATTGTGAAACGAGCATTATAGGTTCAAGGTGTAGTGAGTGTCTACGCTAGAGGTTCATCAGATCGATTAATACACAGCTGTTCTCTAAGAGTTCAAGAAAAAATTTCGGAAACGTTGCTGTTGGGAGTCGTTGAAGCTTTGTCTTCCTCCACCTCACAAGTCATTGTTGTATGAACTAGTTCCTAATGAGGCAACAGCTCTATTTTATCACCACTACAAGGTAGTTGAAGTTGCAAACGCTCACGTGCGAATTAGCTCTTTGCAGCATGCGTGGAACGGGTTACGGTTGCAGCCGTAAGATGTACGATGTGCTGGCATTTGTAAGATTTAAGACTGAAGCTTAGATAGTGTGGTAGAGAGTCGCTGAATGATGAAAATGTCATCTGCATGCATCTCTCCGGTCTTTCAAGGGTTTTCGGGTTTGCTGAATGAAGGTTATCTTGGTACAGAGCCAACTATAAAAGGTCGTTCGAAGTTAGGCCTCGAATTGAAATCGAAAATGTTCCAATACAGCCCTAATAACTTGCTCAGAAGCTATGAGTTTCATAATATTTACAATGTATCAAGCATGGCTAATTTATCCCACGCTAAACACAAATTGAAAGTCCTTTTCTATCGAGGCCTTTCTAAACGTGCTACAATTTTTCTTACAATAATAAGTGGATAAGTACTGAAGCAGAACTGATGATGACTTTCGAGAGAAAATGTCTGCCTCGAAATTTTGGGCCAGTTTACGCTGATGGCAGTTGGAGGAGAAGACTCAATCACGAAATGTCTAGAAAGGCATTCACAGATCTGACGCCTATGGTGGCGCTTAGACAACTTGGCTCTGTCCAGAAATGTCGTTGTCTCTATACCAGTGGGACTAAACTACAGAGGGCAAGCCTTTTGCTTGGGGCCCAGGTCCTTCTCGGAATGTAGTGCTATACAATGAAGAAGAAGGAGGACGATATTCGGGTATACTTCTTTATGACAGAAGAACATAAATTCTCTGAACTCATCAACTATTACTATATTGGCCAAATAGCTACTACACCGTTAAACACTATATTCTATAGAAGGAATTTAAAAATAAAAAGTTAACTTTAAAGTAGTAATAAAGACACAATAATTAAAAAATTAATGTAACTAATTTTTTAATTATTATGGCTTTTACATCCCACAATATTTCTTAAAAATACACCTATGACTCCCATTTAATCCATAACCACAATTTCAAGGAACATGAAAAATAAAACGAAACCAGCTAACTGATAGATTTCCAAATCCGCCATTAGAAATCATTTTCTCTAGTGCACCATAATTCTTCCACACCACTGTTCTCACGCAAAAAAAAACAATAAAAACCAACCAACAAAGCCCACTCTTTCCACGATGAAAATGTAAACGAAAACAACCGCCAGCACTTTTGGCTGAGCGCCTGGCACAAATAGAGCTCGGTGACTGTTTTATTTATTGGAAAATAAAAAACGGCTTACCGCTGGCCGCCGTTAGTCGGCGCGGGATCTTCGAGCACCTAGCCGGGAGCAGACGAGTTGTGTGTGCTGTGTGAGTGATTGGAAGGAAGAGCGTCATGCATATCCGGGAGTAATCAGAATCAAAAATTGAATGAAAATTCAAAAAAATGCCCAGTAGAACAAGGCCTCATTCTGCGAGTGGAACTTTGTTACGCACAAGTGCGCTCGCGAGCGTCGTACTATCTCAGCTTGTTATTTTCCGCTTGTAGGTCAGTCGTATTACAGCAAGTGCATAGGCGGACGGCGTTTATTTAGTTTTTTCTTCGTTCTCTTGTTTGTTTTATTGTTTTGGATACTAAGCTCAGCATTGTCTTCGGGGGGTGCATTCGGTGCTCGGAAAATCAATAAAATCATCTTTTGTTTCTGTGGGAAGGTAAGAATTAAGATGCACGTGACATGTTCGACTTGAGTGCATGTGAGTATTTCTAGATTTCGCTTGGAAACAGGTTTTGTTTGACGTGTGGTGATAATAAAAAATAAACGAAGATTGAGTGAACGTTGTCAATGTGTGATGGGCGCGGGGACGACAACAATTGACTGTCAAATTCGGCTGTCACTGACGGTTTGAATTTGATAAATTGTGTAGATTGTGCCACCATGGTAGGAAGTGGACTGTGTGGCTTCGACGGGCTGGGCTAGTATCACTGACTCGCGGTTTGGGAGAAAGGTCTGTGCTGGCTAAGCGGGAGTCCACCCCATATCAATGCAGTCGAAAATTTAGTTCATATGATTCATAGAGTCCGCCGGATGTATTCGATTTGCTATCTTTCTGCAGTACTTTGCTCCAGATCATCGACAGTTGTTGGCTGTGTAGGGCTAGATATCAGAGAAATGAGCACAATACAACTGCTGTGTTTGTTCTTCTTTAAAACTCGCTTTCAATTGTCACCAGTTGAGCGATACATGCTCATCCAGTTTCGGGCTGTGCACGACTGTTTGTGAGGAGAGCGAAGTTTCTTACCACAACCCGTCTGACAGGGCTTGAAATTGATGTTGAGTTAAAAATAATTGTTGTTTAAAAATTGTGACATGAATTGTGAAATTGCTGACTAGCTACCCCACGGTCAACGCAAATCGTTTTGATGGACATGGGAAGAGCAGTCAGTTGACTACTCTCTGACATGTGTGTCATCATAGTTCGTCTGTCATTTCGCTGAATAAACTTTACAAGTAGTTGTTCATGTTGTTGATTTTCGACTGTTCCACATCGACAAGATTATTCCTTACAAGTTCTGTGGCAACTACAACCACCCTACGTGTTGTAAGAGGTGACTTATACAAGTTAATTCTGTGACGTCGATTCGCTGATGAAAGGTCAATGATTTCACAGAAGGTAGTAACGCTGTGATTTGAATCGATTGTGTTCACAGATCGATAGTTTCATTGAATAGTCCAAATTGTACGAACTTGTCTGGGTCGTGCGCCTATAGATATTGCAGAAAATATATCCTACAATATCTAAAAACCACAGAATGACTATAAAATGTTCAAAAGAAGACCACCAAGTCCAGAATAGGTTACGTAATAGGGTCAACGAGAGAACCAGGTTGCAACAGGCCAGGAAGTGACAGCACAATGGACCAAGCCTTTCTAAGTGATGCTTGCTTAACGTCTTCATCGAACCTACCTACGTCTCTAGATATATATATAAATCGTTAGTTTTTGGTCACATTGTAGTCAATAATTGCATTTCACTTCGTATGCTTCTAGGTCGGAAATAGATTCGATGAAGGCTCCCCCAATGATGACTTATACCGAAATGAGATGGCCAAAGATCTCCTTTGATTCTCTGTTGCCCTCTCGATGCCAAAATGGTGTAACCTACACGAATTGGTCCCGTGGAACTTAGGTCTTAAACTATCTCCAACAAATTTGTTAGAACCTGATTTTTTTAATTTTAAATAAAAGACAACAAATTTGGAGGGTGGAAGCTTTGTTATGACCTGAAATAGCTGTGTCTGATATTTACTTTTTGGATATAATTTCGTGTAAATGTCGCCAGCGACTAGGTCGTAGAAGGTCTGAAGTTCCAATTTTGATTCAAGCTTCTAGCATTGCGATCAGTATTTGCCCTTTGGGCTTCCAAATCCTGGATCATAGTTGGCTTATCGACAGAAATCTATTTCATCATCATTGCATTATTGAATGAATTGTGAATGATTATTTAAAAATTGAATTCAACCACAAAATCATATTAAAACCCTTTTGATTTACCTATTTTCTAATACTTCCAAGGCAAAATATTTGAATTCAAATTTAACGTGTCAATGATCAGCGCATTACAATATACTCCCAGGTATATGAATGTACCTTCTGAACACGATGTGTGTTTTAAGCTCCTCCTCTTTTTTGGGGTGAAATATATGGATTTGAAATAACGCTCAAATAACGAGCGCTTTTTAAAAAAAATGCTCTGCTTCACTGAGCTGGGTGTAGTCTATTCGGTTATAACGTATACTGGGACTAGGACGATGAAGGCACTAAGGGACTGGGAAGGTCGATAATGCACAACATTTTATGTTGCTCGCTGATTTTCCTAATCGAGGTGAATAATATGGAGACTTTGTGGAAATCTTACTCTTCTTCTGGAGGAATAAAGCCGCCAAGGCACACTCTCTCAGTTTAAGAAGCGCCGACCATTAGACTTCTACTAGTTTGCCAGTATAGGTACATTCGAATGAACTCAATAATTCAATTATCGATCCAGTTCCCTACCTGTAAATAATATGTGTGGAGTTACATCCCGTAGAGGGCCAGGGCCTAGCTTCTCAGCAACCACTCGAGTGGAAGGGACCCACAGTTTTATGACGACTAAGAACGGTCAAGTTTGAGAAGTTTTTTCTAGACAGTTCCTTGTCGTATCAGGAATCGAACCTAGACAGGTAGGTCCATCCTTATATCATACATCACATATATAAGGACATGTACAGCGAGACGTACTGAAAAGCGCCCTTTATATAGAGCGGGCTAAAATTAGATTAATTAGAGAAATACAACGTCATTCAAGTGGCTGCCTTGGCTGACTTCGCAGTAGCTCATTCTGTCACCCCAATTTTCCAAGACCTTGTTGATGGTTTCGGGTTGTAGCTCACAGATAGCTTGGATGATATTGGCCTTAAGAGCTTGAATCGTTTCCGGATTGTTGGCATAACATCAGTCATTCACAAAAAAAAGTCCAAAGAGGTCAAATCGCAGCTCTGCCAGGCTGCCAGTTGACATCCCCAAGACGACTGATAACAGGATCTAGGAATTTGGTGAGCAAACCTCGATTGTGTGTGTGTGACATGGTGCGCCAACCTGCACGTACCAGAGGTCGTTTAAATCCATGTCAGTAAAGAAAAAGGTCAGTTAACATGGCTCTTCAACGCCCACTGTTAACCGAAAGGTTGTTCCCAGCCTCATTTTCGCAGAAGGCCACAGCAGCCACATTCTCATCTGTGCGTCGGTGACCGTGAGTGTTGTCCACTAGCATAAACGATCACATCGACTGAAACTCCTTTAAAAAAGACGCACTGTTTAATTACTTTTTGGATATTAATATGATTTTGGAGGGCGAGCGGGCGAACGTGCGAAGGTAGGCGCAGAATCACTTGTCTGACAGGCGGTGTTATCTTTTATTCCGTCGTAAAGAGAAGAGAGCTAAAACTGCATTCTACTTGCATTTATAGCAAGAGCCGGCTTCGGGTCAATAACCTGATCAGGTGGTCCGAATATATATATTTAGTTTTGTTGACGATTTCAGGTTTCAGGTCACAAGTTGCACATTTCTTTATGATGTGCATATCAAGTCGCCTATAATTTCAACGTTTGCCTATTTAAACAAGCCCAGGGAAAAGCCGTTCTTACAAGTTTTCGAAAGGTTGCAAAGCTTACAGCAATCAGTAGCCCTGATCCACAAGCTTTATCTCACGACTTCTGAGTTGAACTAACAAAGCCGTCTTATCCGTGAGATCTTCATTATCAATAGAGTTTCGAAATTTACTTAGATGAGAAGCTGCCTTTGAGAGATATAAGAAAGCCATCCACTTTTGAATTCATCCAGAAATAACCCATTTAATAGTCGCCTGGTTACAGGCACAAATGCCACTCGGCCGTAAAATAACCACACGATCCACTCATTGCCCCTGCGGCTCGAGCCCGAGGCCCCACCGTCAACCATTCAAGTCCACTGCGGCTGTCAATTGAGATGTCACTCCTTATAAGCGATGTAAATCACTTGTCATTCCTTATTTTAAACTGTCCCCCGCCACAGTCCACTGTCCCAAGCCATAAACACCCATTGCGTCAATTATATACCCGCTGACTGCGAAAAAAATGTCTTCGAGATGCCGAATTGATCTAATTAATATTTTCGCCGGCTGTATGTATTCCAGTGCGCGCCTCTTGTCTGCCTTATCACGCCAGAATTTGATGGATATCGCCGTAAATGCCAAGGTAAACAGTCGACAAAAGAAGTCAACACAAAAGCAAAATTGAAAGATAAACATAACGAAAGGGAAACAACGACAAGCAAACACCGTAGCGGGCATTACGTTGCCACCACTCGGACTCAGCAGAGCGTTTAGTAGCTGATCAGACCTAGAAGTGATACCACATCGAGAGAGCTGACCCGAACAAATATGGAACTAAATATGGAACTGTCCTCACTTGCCAAGAAGTCGTACACCCTCAACACGAATTTCGAGTTGGGCGGAAAGCCACTGTCAGAGGGAAAGATAACCGCCCTGTCCGAGGACGGGGGCCCAGTCGTCGCAGACGAGGTCCTCAAGCCCGGCTCCGACATTCAGCCAAAGGTCACCGTCGACGACGTCCACAGGTTGACCCAGCGGCTGTATGGCATCACCATCGGCGAGTGCAAGGAAATGATATCGTACGACGACCGCAATTACTTCATCGTCGAGGATAGGTGAGTAGACCTGGAAAGTTCCAAGCAAATCACTTTTTCAATAGATACTACTTGTACGTGCGGAGTTTCGGTGTTTCGCCGGCAGTGCAATGGCATTCACATGATACGAATTTGATTATCGCCGATGGTCGATTGTTGATTGGAGGTGTGAGTGTTGACCCAAGAAATTCCTTTATTATCGTGATCTGTGCGGATAGGGTTTTCGGTTTTCGGTTTTCGGATTGGCTCATCGCGTCGTGATGCTTTCATTTAGTGACTCAGCTTGTTGTTGACAGTGGCAGATAAATAAAAGTCTTTAAATAAACTGTGACAATCGGGTGCAAGAGAGAGATTTTCGTTTTGTTATCGCAGAGATGTCGGGGATTAATTCGAAAGGCACGTCGTCGCGTCGACTCTAATCGAATTAGAGATCTAATTTCAGCACTTTGTACTGCGTTGGTTTTTATTTGGAAAGGTTTATTTTGTTGGTGCCTTGGTGCTTGTCAAATTGTTATTAATGATGGAAAATTGTGGGACTTGATTTTAAATCGATAACTAGCTCCATTTCGGACATTTAGAATCTTCAAGTTGGGAGTTGACAGTATTTTATTGATATTGCGGAACATACATAACTCCTGCAAATAGTCGTGGTCTTGGAAGTTGACAGTATTTTATTGATATTCCGGCTTTTGAACCAAACATCCGGCCCGACAATGCTCCAGGGGCAACGTCGATAATTAACACAATGGCACACACAAACCGTGCATAGTTGAAAATCTTCCATACCACACAGTAGCTTCGGATTTTTGCTTTCCCTTATTACTTGTTTGCTACAAATTAGTTCCCCCCAGCCAGCAGTTGCTAAGACTGTTCACGTGACGAAGTTAGATTTTCAGTAGAAGCATTTGCTGTAACCACGAATAAATGCATCTATTTTTTGTTCCGCTCGATCGTTTCTCATGTCGAATGTTTAGAGTATGGTTGCAATGACCGTGAAGTCGTATTCATAGCTTATTAGCGAAATGTGTTATTTTATCGTCCATGGTTGCGATGCCTAGCGGTATACTTTCTTATAAATACATATGTAGAATTAGAATGGGTCGATTTGGATTCATTAAGAGAAACGCAATAATGTTATGTAGAGCTCCTTGCAATTTTCCAGGCGTTGCCAAATAGATGTAGCATCCACAAACATAGCCACTAACTTGTCTTTAGTTTGGCGAATGCCCGTAATGTATAACAAAAATAAAGTAGGTCCAAAGACACTCCTCTGTGGAACTTCTCAGCAATTTTCTAAGATTCATGGTATTCCTTTCCGTATTTACTACGAAATGCCCTCTTCATGAAATGAGATTCTGAAATCATATTATATACAATAAGATGTTTAGGAAGATGTCGAGTTAGCTTGTACTTTAAGTTACCGTTCCACACCTTGCGAAAGGCCTGGGAAATATCAAGCCCTAATTCTATCTGTCTGGTCCTTTTCAGTTTCATTGGTTATACTATAAATCTGCGAATTTGTGGAGCGTTTCGTTCGGAAGTTGAAGTGGTGCTCAGGTATACGACGTTTTTCTTCTTCAAATGGAGAAGTGGCAAATCAGAGACTAGATGCCTGAGTTATATACTCCGGGGACGAAGCACAATAATAAATAAAACAAAAATATTTTTGACAAGATATTCTTTATTGAAATTAAATTAAACCATCTTCACCGGTGATCTCCAAAATACTGATTCATTAACATCATTCTTGGCAAAACAAATAGGTTGAGATAGAATAGGGAAAGGACGCTATTACAAACAAGTAAAAAATTTACGGATAAAACAGATTAAGAAAACGAGTACGAAAACAATGTTGCCAAGGTGATGTTGCGGAACGTACATAACTCCTGCAAATGGTCGTGGTCTTAGAATTTCTATTTGAGACTATATTCTAGGGAGTCCCAGCGCCTCATTGATGGTCGATCTATTTTGTTAATTTTCTGTAAAGTCCACTTTTTAATATAATCAATTTTCCATCGCGAATGTGTATTTGCTCCCTAACCAAGTAATGCATTGCGTTCAACTGTGCTCAAATTACTTTCCATTCACTATCAATTCTAAAACAAACGCTTTAACTGCATCAACTGACCTTGAAGTGTGCTTTCAAATTAATAGAGTGCGTTTTAAAATTCAGTTGGTTTTGTCTTGATAGTCCTGGTGAATGATGCAAATCCGCGGTGCCTCTACATTATTTCTACAAACCCTTCTTAGGGACAAATGTTGACGTACCACTGCGAAATCGTTTTTTTTCTTCCGAAGCAGCAGATGACTATTAGCTTCGAACAATTGATTTGGTTTCATTCAGCTCGTCTGTTTCTGCTGTCTTATTTCAATCGCATATGCGAAGATGTATGCTTTGATTTTTAACACGATGTGATTAACGTCTTTTGAAGGATTCGATAGCTTGTTTTAGACTAATCGATCAACTCCGCACATCTTTTGTGAAATGTTTTAATGTATGCAAGTGAAACTGGCCCGTAAGCAGTGGCAGATTTACTAACAGCTTGAGTAGGCGCCTAGGGAAAAATTTGGGTACCACACTTTGTTAACCGTCTTGCTTACATCGGTTATTTTAAAAATCTACATCAAATACAACTACGCGTAATCATACACCCTCGCAGATGCATTTCCTTCCCTTGTTGTGTAGTCAATTTTTGGAGTTAATCCGTGAATGTATTCCTTGTCCATTTTTTTTAAACTTTTTTATCTCTTGAATGCACACGCAACTCCTTCAAGTGTTCACTCATTCCATTCCATCTTTATTTACACAAAAATGGAGGAAACACTCAAGTGTCAAGATATGTGAGTGGAGGACTTTCGTTAAACTTACCAAAATCTACTTTTATTCACACCAAAAGGAGTGTTCCCTCCAAAATGCTGAAGGAACACTCACACTCAGTTTGTATTCACCACAAATAAATATTATTCAAACCATCCAATGTCAGAAATAGACGATGTATTCAGACTAGTGAGCTATTTCGTTATGATTCTAGATAATTGGAAAGTCTATCTTCCTTTTTGTGAAAACAGAGAAAATATAATGTTTATCCTAACTTGGTTTAGCATACATTGTCCTGTCTTATTAGGTGTACAAGATGACGGCCATGGCGTTGTGGGTATGTGCGTCGACTCCTGCACACTTGAACCTCGGCGTCTAGGTTCGAATCCCTGTACAAACTTGAACTTAAACTATTCCATGTGCAATTTTTCCATCAATCCACAATTAACCAAATTGTTTGATTTTAAACGTAATCCAGGAACTGACAATTGGAGAGGTGTAAGGACGGTTCAAATTTAACACCCACTATACTTGGAATATGTGTTAACCCACCACTACTCCTAAATGTGCCCCAGTCGCATCACGAACTTGCACTAGTAAATTACACTCAGCTTCAATGTTTTCAGGAAAAAGCAGCCAATTTATAGGCAGTGAACACTGAACAATGAATGTAGTGAACTCTCGATAATTCGAACCTCTGTAAATAGAGGCATTCTCATAATCCAATAAAAAAACCTTTGTAAATCGAAGAATTTATCGCTTTCGTTACTTCGAATTTGCTGTTGTGCAAAATAACATGAAAACCTCTCGAATTCGCAATTCGAAGTCAAGTTTATTTGTTTTTCTTCAACTGTTAATTGGAAATGCGGACGTGACGAAAGTGAGCCATGCAAAAAACAAATGCTTGAGAGATTCCTGTGCCGTATTAATTGAACGGAAAGGCGTGCAGATGGTTGGTAGTAGAGTTTACAATGCAATCGAATTGGACTATCGGTACATTAAAAGCATTCTAATCCCTTTTCAAATCTTTATTTCTTTCTTGTCTTAATTATTTGATCGATGATTCAATAGTGTGAGTTCCAAAAAAAAGTACAAGTGTTTGCCTACGAGTAGTAAAAATTTCGTTTCTCAAAAATATTTGAAACCTCCGTAATTCGAAAAGCTCTGTAATTCGAAGTTTTTCCCTAGAACTATCGAGAGTACACTCTTATTTCGTTCTCCAGAGCGGTGTTCCTCATCTTGAAGCCGCTATTGGATTAGACATATGTGTGAGGTTGTCTATTTTTACATTTCAAAAGGCTTAATTGGGTGTATTTCGTTTCCTAAACCGAATGACGACCATAATTGAATTCGATAAATCGGCAGTGCTACTGCGATTTCGTTGGTATACAGAAAAGTACGTGATCCAATTCGATTTTAACGAATTTTTGGGATCTCTTTTGAAAGCAGAGCCAGCAGGAATAATAACTTTGAACTGCAGCTGCTTGTTAAGTTTTACATTTAATTTCAAATGCAAGGATTCCTTCGACCTGTCATCGTCTAGACTCTAGATCGATGAAGAGAGTGTGCTGCTTAGCCCGGAAGTTTAGGTGGCACAATATCGGCCTATTCGGAAACGCTAAGCAATCGTTTTGCAAAGCAAGAACAACAAACGCCAAAAGCAAACGATGCATACTTTCGACGTTTACGAACAAATTAGTTGTTTTTTTCTAGCAATGGACATTATGAATAATGTTCTTAACAGTTAATTGGATGCAATTGGCCCTATTTGTTTGCTCCTCTTTTTTTCTCACTGACAAATAGAGAAAATAAGGAATGGCCCTGGTCCAATAGAAATACGATTTGCTTACAAGGCAGTCTACAATTTCACTGACTTCGGCACTTTAGTGAAAAGAGATTCATGGCACGGTGGCCATGTCTAAGCTTTTTCAAAGTTGTGAGAGACAGTCTCCATCGTTTATGAATCTAGTGCTGCTAATGTAGCCTCTGCTCATCTCCCACAAGCTGTCTGTTTACGTTTTTTTAAGACGAAGTGAATTTTGGGATGCCCAAACGAGTTCGTGTATACATTTCAACAATGAATTACACCCCAAAAACAAAAAGCAAACAAGCTATTCCAACAGCTATTGCTGATCAAACATCCACAAGCTGTGCCACTCAGTCGTTATCTTATCGGGAACTTCTGCTATCTACAGTCAGCGGCAGCCTAATCCCGCTCCAATTTTTATTTCGTAAACAAATTCGAATTCAAAACACAATTAATTAAAATGCACTCAAAAGAAGATTCATCATTTGTTTAATCCCCTCCGAAGGAATGTGAAAAATCCCCTCATAACCCATACCTGGCCGCATGGGTATGTGCTGAAAATCCTCAACGCACATGACTCCAAGAAGCCGGATTTCATCGACGCCCAGAACGAGCTGATGATCTATTTGTGTAAGTGGCTCCAGTTGATTGATTAGTGTCCCGAATTCATTCAGGTGACTCTTGCAGCTAAACAGGGTATCCAGTGCCCCAAGCCGGTGGCCAATGTCTACGCGAAGAATTTCTCCGTGGAACCGATAAACGGTGTGGAGTACATCGTGCGGCTCTTGGAATTCATCCCGGGCAAGATGTTCCATCAGGTGCCGAAGACAAACTTTTTGTTCTATCAGAGCGGCGAGTACATCGCCAATGTCGACCGCGCTCTTAAGGTAAGTTCACACTCCCCTTGCCTGCCTGATGCGTCTTTTGAGCCGGTTTTCTTTTGCAGGACTTCCATCACGACGCTTACAAGACGCACCAGTCACTCTGGAGTCTGCAGTCCGTCTCTCGCCTCAGGGAATTCCTCTACGTGCTGACCGATCACGGACGCAAGGAGATCGTTGAGCAGATCATCGAATCATTTGAGACCAACGTAATGCCACACTTGGAAGAACTGGAGAAGCAGATCATCCACGGCGATTACAACGAACAGAACATCATAGTCGAGCAGCAGAAGGGCGCCGACGAGTACAGAGTCAGTGCGATCATTGACTTCGGAGACACCAGCTATTCGCCGATTATCTTCGAAGTAGCCATCGCTATGACGTACATGATCCTGCAGGCAAAGAGCCTCTTGGCCGGTGGTGTGGTTCTGGCTGGCTATGAATCCACACGGCCACTCAAGGCAGGCGAGAAGAAGTTCCTGAAGTACTGTGTCGCAGGCAGGTTGGCCCAGAGTCTGACGATGGGCGCCTACACTCACACCCTGCACCCGAACAATGATTACGTTCTGGTCACACAGGAGGACGGCTGGAAGATTATCGAAGAGCTCTGGTCGAATAGCTTCGATCGCATCGACGAGATTTGGGACGATGCAGCAGACAACTACCTCAAGCAGAGCGACAAGTGAGCCCGCTCCTCTCTCCAACCTCCGGAAGTAGTTTAAGACTTTTGATCATAGCCGCTATGCACTGTTCAATTATAACGAATGTCAATTATGTTACTAAAATCGCAATCTTTATGAATATCTTTACACTAAGCAGTTGGGTTTTATTTATTGTTGGTTTGGAATTGTGTATTTTTTTAGAGCTTAGTTTAGATATGACGTAGAAGTGCAGGTCTCCTTTGCGCCAACGAAAGAATGGGATCTACTCCGAGCGTGTGCTCACTGTTCTAGGTGAGGTTAGGTAAGAGCGGCCGGCTGCTTATAGCAGTCTCACTTAGGCCAATATAGGCATATTGTGGAACCACACGGATTAACTTACTCCTGTACCTGGAACCAGTTGGTATCTATCGATAAACACAATGAAACTCGTTGGTTAACATGATGGCGTGAAAGGACAATATGTTTGTTAGTTGGGCAATTAACGAGGATTTCTTCTGTATTCGAGATCAAAGGACATTCTAGCTAAGATGTTGGTCCATGTTCAACTTTCTACTAGCAGAGGGCTTCAGATGATCACTCAGTCGATGTACGGGATCTTTCACAGTTGGATCTCACTTATACGAATATGAGGGGGAACAGAAAATGTTCCGTATAAGTAAATACTACAAGTGAATAGTAGCAGGGTTGAATGGAGTATTGTTCGGAAAGGAGCATTTTTCGTATTGCTAAATATTACGTGTAAGTGAGACTCCACTGTAATATATTTTCGTCTTGCCAAATTCCACAGATGATCTGGTCCGAAACTAGTTCAGCATGTGACTTTGTTGTGCTTCAGCTTGTTGATAAATGTGCTGAGTGCAGACTTCTTCAATGCTCGTTTTCGTGGTTATCTTGGTTAAGCAGCTGTTGGATGTATTGCTAAATACATCCACTTTTGCCTGAGGGCGGCTAACGAGATTGCTCTTACTATCTATGGGCTGCAGTCAAATTTTGACTTTCTATTTGAAGTCATCACATCTTTGGGCCTTGTTAATATTTAGTTGGTTTCTTAAATGATGTGTTGGAATTTTTATTATAAATCGATGAGTATATGCAAGACACTAAGCTTCTAAGTGAAGGTGACAGGAATAAACGATGAAAAAGCACATTCGTCGTCGGACAAATGTAATCACCTGCAAAGCGCTTGCATTACCTGCATTTGCCTTGCCAAATATCTGGTGACTAGAGTTCAGTAATCAATTACAAATAAGAAATCAAATAATATATGTAGGTGTACTAAAAGGAAATTCATTATTTTTCCATCAGGTGGCTTTAGTAATCTATGTTTCGTTAAATTCTTTTTATCTGAATTTATTAAAAACAATATTTTTCTTTATTTTATGGAGTAGAAGCCTCTTTATCGATTGAATTCAAACTTAGACTACACAACAAATTCTACATTAAACCTATGCCCTACTGCCAGCCAGACCACTTGCCTCAAATCCCATTACATACCGTGTGTCGCAAGAATCCTGCGGTGTCCAGTGCATTCGTCGCATGGATCCCCCGTAGACATGTGTCTGCAATGAATCGTCCGATGTTTAAGCGGTGGAAAGTGCTCAATCATATTACTTCATGGAGATCGCATCTCTCGTCGTTAACTTATACGTCCCATTGGACCAAATAAAATACCGTTAGAAAGATAAGATTTCCCACTAAAAAAATCTTACGGACAGTTTTGTGAATGAATGACACAGTTTTGTTTGAGTGCGCGCCAAGATGGACACCAGCAAAGAGAAAATACGCCACATTTTACAGTTTTTCTTCGATAAAGGCGAAAACGCAAGCCAGGTGGCTAAAATGTGAATAATTTGTATCGTTCTGATACTGTAACAGTAAATCATGGGAAGTTTTGGTTTCGTCGATTCCGTTCTGGTAATTTCGACATCAATTTTGGCCACTCTCTGAGAGGCCAAGTGTCGAAAATGTCCATAAAATCATGGAAATCGTCGAGTCTGACCGTCATGTTTCGATTGTCCAGGAACTAAACATTGCACAAAAAACATTTTTTGGAAACATTTGAACAAGACTGGGTGCAAAAAAGTATCTCGGTTTGTTTTGTTTTCTGCGCTGCTTTCCAACATTTTAGTATAGCAGCGTGACCGTATGGCTCTTCCCTCCAAAATCCCGCCTCTCTGAGTCTCAGGCTGCACTGGTGCTACAGAATAAGTCGAGGGGATGGACGAAAAGGATGGCCTCGAGTGCTGCCGTGCGTCGGTGTTGTTTTCTCTATTTGTTTTTTTTGCCGCCATGAGAGAGAACCGTCTCGGTTTTATTTGGGCTGGAGTTCAGTCCTCGGGTTTGCGTCCATGATATAACGAGGAACTCAATATTGCTTCTTCGAACCGAAAGTGCTATGCTTCGATGGTTTGGAGACGTGGCGCGAATGTTCCCATCGTCACTACTTCTGAGACTTGCCTCAAATGTGATTCCATCTGGTAGGCAACCGCTTTTGTGGTTGGACCAAGTTTAAAAACTCGCCTGGTTGCGCCTGAGTTGATGGCGGCTGTTCCAGTGGCCTGGAGATCTCTGGTGCGTGTTTTACTTCCGCTACCTCTTTAGATGGGTCAGATGATGATGATGATGACGATGTCCTTGACTGAGACACACACTAAGCGTTGAAAGAAACTTTCCTGAGATGTGGATGCAGTAGTTATGCCATCTTTTGGTCGGACCGACACTCCAT
The DNA here is from genome assembly GCA_907269125.1 of Eristalis pertinax. Classification (NCBI taxonomy): domain Eukaryota; kingdom Metazoa; phylum Arthropoda; class Insecta; order Diptera; family Syrphidae; genus Eristalis; species Eristalis pertinax. The sequence goes on from OU026146.1 coordinate 60,651,644, forward strand.
ATTCGCACAATTAAAACCCGACTTACATTTTCCTAGAATCTTTAGTTTATTATCTTTTCTTACATCTTTACTTCTGCTTTCTCAAAACAACATATTGGGAAATTTATCTATTTTCTATTTTTCTCTGTGAGCAGAGTGTGATGCATGACAGTTTGTATATTTCTTTCAAAGCCAAACAATAAAATCATAAAACTTAACAAACCACTTTTTTCTCAGAGAAAATGATTTGGATAGATAACAGCTAATTCAATGCGTAACAATTATATTTTCCTCTGTTTTTTGGTTTACATACATATAATATTTACTGGATTCATATAATCTCTTTATTTTCTTTCATTATAATTGAACTTTTCTTTCGATTTGGTTTTGTTGTTGTTTCTACATGGGGTTAAATATGCTATTCTTACTTCTTTTTATTTTTCACTAAATTCTATTGTTTGTTTAAGGGTTTTGGGTGTGTTTTGGGATATTTTTGAAAACAACTGAAAGGAAAAGAAGAACGATCCAAAGAGTAAACAAGAGTTTTGTTTCTCACAGATTCACAAATTCAATTTGTGTGATTCTATCACATTCGTAGATGTTAACTTAAGTTCGTGAACAGCAATGGGTGATCACATAGTCACAAGTGTAAATGTATTTCAAGTCATTTGTGTAAGCACAACGTAGGGACTTGTACGTGAATTTGAACGAATTTTGCACTCAAACTACTGGCTGGCTGTGACTCGACTCGTCAGTAATAGGTTCGAATGAGTAAGGCACATAAATTGAATGAACTAAACGTCGAGTATTTGCATAGTCGATGAATGTTCAAATGCATCCCAGACAATCATACATTACACAATCTTTTGAAAGAAACAAAAAGGCAAACAGCATTTTTTCAAAGACTTCATTGAATTGAATAAATTAAGGACGCAGCGACTGTTAACTTGTGCGGGTAAGTCACATCAAGGAAAGGTCTGTTGTTGAATGGATAATCAAGCGATTGAGACATGTGGATGGAAACAGGACTGCAACCACTGCAACCATTGACAGACATGTGATTAAGGGATTGACTTCGAAGATAAACGGTCCCGGAAACTGTATGGGCTGTACGGCGGCAAGAGTCTAGCCAGGCGTCTACGGATCCAACGCCTAAGATAGCTAGCCCATGTAGAGCGTATGGACAACTTAGCTTCGACCCGAAGAATCTTCGACTCTGAGCCTGTGGGACAACGCAACAAAGGACGTCCACGCACAAAGGTGGGGCACACAAGTCGAGGGGAACCTCAGATGGCTTGGTGTGCGAAACTGGAGACATGTGGCTGGAGAGGCATGTTGCGTGAGGCCCAGGTCCACTTCGGACTGTAGCGTCCCTAAGAAGAAGAAAATAGAACAAATTAGAGTCTGCGTTCTTCAACTTGACTTGTGAATTCCAACAGCAAGAGCAAAATTAGTTGAACTATACTCCAGACGAATGTCGGAACCGTTGATTTTATGTCAGGTAAGGGGACAATTGCGATTTGAAATAAGAGGCCGTAATCGATATTGGGACACTGCTAGAAAGATGTGAATTGACAGTCAACCAGGAATGGGGGAGAGAGGGAGAGACGGGACATGATTTCCGTGATTTAACTGATTTTTTTAACTGCCTGAATCCTCGTTAAGTTTATTGCACGCTTATGTGTCGTAGCCATTGGAATTAGAAGACTGTTTTCTATACGACCTAAAGTATGTATGGCTAAATTCAAAAACGTCGAACATTTGCGCGACTGCTGATTGAACTGTTCGTTGACGTATCAGAACGCTATGTGAAACATTTTCAATAAGGAAGCCATTCTAGGTATTTGAACAGATGCCGCAGCGATGCGCTTTTGAATTCACTCTATATCACACATCTAGAACAGTTGTACAACTTTTGAAGACAGCACTTAAATCCTAGACCAAATGAAGGGGGCACAATAGACCTTTATGGTTGCAGAACTAGTGTCCTTTGTGACACACCCCGATTTCTTCAACTGATCAAATATCACACATCTTTGTATATTTATCCAAAAGCTAGGACAGGGTCCACCGGAGACTGTGGCCAGCTAGGCCAAGGTCCACCAGGGACTATGAACCTTGCCCTAGTTTCTACAGCTCGTGTTGTGCTTGCTATTGCTATCTCACGAGTGGAGACAACCCATGAGCTTAGATCTTGTTCGAATGGGTAAGTAAATGCTTTTGTTGGTTAGAACAATCAAAAGAAGAACCTCCTTGAAATCCATTATCTTTTTGGCAACACTGGTTTAAACAGCTGACGCATATTTCGTGTTTTGTTTCACTGTCAAACATCTTCAGTTTGGTCTATAATTTAACCATGAATCGTCTTACAAACGAACGACCTACCGCAACGTAAAACTTTTGGTGAATGGGCTCTTGGAAAGTTGGCCGAAGATCCACTTTTTTACCGAAAAATTGTGTTCAGCGACGAAGATCATTTTTGGCTCAATGGGTACGTAAATAAGCAGAATTGTCGATTTTGGAGTGCATATCAGCCAGAACCATTGCAAGAGCTACCAATGCATCCAGAAAAAGTCAGAGTTTGGTGCGGTTTATGGGCTGGTGGCATCATTGGACCGTACTTCTTCAAAGATGATGCGAATCGTAAGGTAACTGTCAATGGTGGGCGCTACCGTGAGATGATAACCAACTTTTTTTTGCCCAAAAATGCAAGAGCTTGACTTGCATGACATGTTTTTTCAACAAGACGGTGCCACATGCCACACAGCACGCGCAACACTGGACTTATTGAGGGGCGAGTTTGGTGAACATTTTATTTAACGTTCGGGACCGGTCAATTGGCCGCCTAGATCGTGCGATTTAACGCCTTTAGACTATTTTTTGCGGGGCTATGTTAAAGCTCATGTCTATACAGACAAGCCCGCTTCAATTGACGCATTGGAAGACAAAATTGAAGCATTTATTCGTGAGATACCGGCCGAAATGTTGGAAAGAGAATGCTTAGCCAATTGGACTAAGCGGATGGACCATTTGAGGCGCTGTCAAGGTCAACATTTGCATGAAATAATCTTCAAACATTAAATTATATGGACCGCACTATCGATTCAAATAAAGATTTCATGCATTTTTCTGAATTTTAAAAAATCACCCTTTAGAATCGATTGAACGTAAAGAAAGATCAGGCAGAATATGAAAGCAAAGTATGCACGGGATCACGAAGCGTCCAACCTCCACAGGGTGATGACTAAAAAATAATGTAACTGAATCCACACAAATCGCTTGCAGTCTAATAGAACGAAAAAAGGAAAAGGAAAAAGAACAGAATTTGAAAAGAGAAACTCAAAATGTTTGCTTGAAATAAGAATAATTTTTTTTTTTTTTGAAAACAAAATTTAATTACACACACACTTGTGACTTACAAACAAAATATCAACAAAAATACCAATTAAAACTTTATCAACTCATAGTTTACATTTTGGATACACTTTAAGTTACACGAAACAAAAATCATTAAGAGAACAAAAAAATGCCACAAAACAAAACAAAAAAAAGAAACGGAAAAAGAAAACAGTCGCCCTGTGAGCATGGAATCAATAGCAAAGCAGAAGTCCTCGTCGACATCCTGCCTTTGGTCATCTTAAAGATTTAATGGTAAATTGAGATAGATTGAGATAACTTGCGATAACTTTCCGCGGATAAATCACAAAAGAAATCAAGAAACAAAATTTGAATATATGTATATATATATGTAAGTATGTATGTTTATGTATGTCCTGTAACCTATGCGTACTGCTACCACAGAAAAGTCTGAGCGGAGGTGTTGTTTGGGATCGTGGAGAGGAGCGTAAGGAATTTCAGACCAGCGAGATCTACAGATGATTTTGGATGTGTTTCTGTTTCTGTTTTGGATTTAATTTCGTCCACCGTCGGAGCTGTTGTTTGTGTTTAGTCGTTGCTGGTGGTGTCCGGCAAGAATGGTGCCACGCCGGCTGTACATCACTGAGGAACTCTGCTGTCGTCGGCGTTTCTTGAGAAAGACAAATGAGCTGTTCATCGATTGCTGCTGATACGGGTGATCCCGATGGGACATCGAAAGGTAGCCGTAGACGGGATACCATGGCAAATAGAATTCGGCCGACGATAGGCGGGGTATGCCCTCACCGAACGCCATTACAGGTAGTTCAGATGTGTAGCATATTGTTTGGATGGAATCCGGCGATGGATAGAAGCTGGTTACACCGGTCTCCTCCTCGCGCATTTCGTCCTTGCAGTGACGACGCTTTAGCCGTTCGATTCTCCGTTGCTCGCGGATTTGCTGGACGTCCCATTTCTTTCGTCGCTTCTCGTCGTGTTCCAGTTTGGCGTGCCGCTTCAGGAAGGTATCGTCCGACAGATCTTCTGTACCCTCGATGCAGTACAGTGGATGCACCTCATGCACTGTCCACTTGGGAATCTCGAGCATTGGAGCGTCGGATTTGAGCGCCTTTGCCTCCTCCTTGATAAATTCGTCGCAAAAATCTTCATCCTCCCACTCGCGGGTGCAGTACATCTCATTGGTGGTCATGAGGCCACATCGGCGGGACGATCTGCGCGGAAGCTTCGCTCCTCGAGACACTTCCTGCAAATCAAACGAAAGCATGAGACCGCCTCTAGAAGGGTTGCGCATAAACTCGCTTACCTGTTCCCGTTCCAAATTTGAATCACAGCTAAAACTCTCATCTGAGTCGATTTTGACCTCAGGTACCTTCAGGCTCGGCGCCGACATCACTGACACCGGCGACGAAAGTTCTTTCTGCTCCGCTTTGATAAGCTCAATCGGACTGTCAATTTTGCGCATCACTTCCTCGTCGTCAGTTACAAGGCTCTGCTGGCTGTCCTCGACCATTCCTATCACAGCTGTGGTTTCATCCATCTCCGAAACGTCAGACGTGGTAGACGGACTCTTTCCGGGCAGACTTATCCTGTGCAAGATGATTTTACTTATCAACTTTCCATTGCATTCCCCAATAATATTGTCCCCATCATCATCTTCCTCATCGTCGCCCGTCGACGAATTCGACTGAATCTTGTACTTTCCCAGCCCTTCAACCGTTTCCTGATTAATCTCCATGACCGTGTCGCCAACTGGCTCTACACTGATGCTCGGCTTCGAAACTGTTTGCTCCTGTAACTGTTTTTCCAGGCGATCACACTTTGCCTTCAGTGTCTGGTTCTCCTCCTTCAGACCGACCAGAAGCTTGTCCTTAGCCAGCAGCTGGTCGCTCTGCTCCTGAATCAAGTCCAAGTGCAGTATCAGCATCGCTTTCAATTTTTTATTCTCCTTCAACAGCGACATCACATCATTTGACGACGTGGTCGAGCCGGTGTTGTTCGCCCGAATGTAGTTATTACTCTCGTTCGTGTGGCAATACACATGATCCAGATTGTACTTCGTCTTGCTGTCCATCATTGCGATGGCTTCGTTGGTTTTCGCTTCTCTGAATTGCTTCAATTAAAAATCCTCGCACAAAATTTATTCAGTTCGATTTGCGAAAGTGAATGTAAATAAATAACCAAAACACACGAGATGTTCCCCTGCCTCAGGCGTTTGACATTTCCATCTGTCAAAGCGTTTGGCCGGCGTTTGACAGCACCACACAAATGCGTAGATGCGTGGTGAATTTCACCCCGGGAGAGATAATTGCTGATGCAAAATTTCCTATGGCGAACCCCGATTGTGGTTGTTTTTTTTCTTTTTTTTTTTGTTTTTGTTTACAATCGTCAGCAAATTAATTTCGACGTAATTCACACACTTCAAATTGCGTAAGCACTCGCTAAAATTGGGAGGCAATATTTTGATTATTATTCTGCGCAGTAATTCGCGAGAAAAAGCGGGAATTGATGATTGATAAACAACTCGCGTTCGCGAGAGAACTTTTTTTTGTGGACACGGCTTTTTTCTTGTTTGTCTAATGGCAGATGAATATCCACCATGGTGACTGGAAACGCGATTGTGTTTTATGCGTTCAATGTTGGCTGCATTTGTCGAGGAGTGGCACTACTTAATGGTGTGATTACACTTTTTTTTTCTTGTTTGCATATTCGTTGCAAAGTCGTGATGGAGATGGACATTTACTAAATATGCGTGTACGTTGGTCGGTAAAAAAATGATTTAACCAGGAGTCTGTTGCACGTTGTTTGAGTATGTTGCTTGCTTTCAAGAATATCTCAAAAGTGGCGTTCACACTCAACAACCATACGATTTGCTTGACGACAAATTGGAGAAAAGTCAAAATCCTCTGTCTACCGTAATACAAGTTTGCCAACGTGTAGTAACGAGCGTTCACCTTGACGTTTTTTACCATCAAGCACGGTCAAGCAAGTCGTATCGACAAGTTGTTGAGTGTAAAGCCGCTAAAGAAGTGGCCGTAAGAAACATCTTTCCGCAAACTGAATTCAAACGTTGGTGAGAAATCAGGTGTAGGCACATTTATTCCTCAAAACTATTCCTTTTTCGTTCCCACATCCCCTTGAAGCACATTTTCAAACTTACGCCCAAATTAGCATTTATTTATATATTAATTATGGCACATCTCGTATCTTTTTCAATTCACCACGATCTACTTTACGAGCGGCCATCTCTGGACACAGTGTGCAATTTCTGGTGCAGACCCTTTGTTGGCGCGATTTTCGATGACATTTTTAAATCTTGACTTGTTAGGTGAACCATGAACCGCACTTTTGTTTACACTCGTTTCGTGCATTTCAATTTAAACCCCATTTTACTCGTTTAATCATGTCAATTTTCGGTGACGAGTGTGTCGATGATCTGCTGAACGGAAATGCGAACGAGAACGAACTTCCCAGTGGCGACGAACAGGAAAAAGACGAAGACAATGAGGGAGACAACGGACAAAGTGAACCCATCAAACTAGAGGCTAAGAAACGTTCCGTGCGCAATCCGAGACCACGATTGACCATTGAAACTCTACAAGGACCAAGGGGCATTCACACCATCGAGGAGTATTTCAAAGACATCAAGTTCCACGGCAAGGGACATGAGCGAAAGGATTTGAATGAGGTGCTGCGTCGTCTGAAGCATTGGGCCCATCGCATGTATCCCAGTTACAAGTTTGACGACGTTGTGTCGAATATAGAACGACTGGGAAAGAAGAAAGCTCTGCAAGTCCACATGAGCCGCTACCGATTGGGAATGCTGGAGACCCAAACCGTAACAGATCAACAATTGCAGTACGAAGACGACGACCAAGCCGCTCAGGACGAACCGTTCGATGAATTCGATGCGCTGCTGGGTGAACAGATTGCCATATCGAAGCTCGCTCCCAAAACACCGAGTCACAGTCGACCGCACAGTTCAATGTCTGGCAGCACGATTTTGAACACGCCCGGCTTTGGACGGGGCCTCGCTGTTATGTCGACACCCTACTCGGGCGTTCATGATTTGGATGATTCGTGTGACTTGGCGCAACCACTGCCGGATAGTCAACCGTCGACACCGGCTCGGCCCACTTCCCCAGAGAAAGTTGTCGAGCGACCGAAGCTATCGACTGAACAAATGGCCAGGATCGCCGAGAATCGAAGGCTGGCTATGGAGCGACTGAAGGCGAAGAAGGCGCAGGATAGTTTCTAAGGAGGATAGTTTTCATTGAAATAAATTGTTTTTAAGTACTTTCAAGCGTGTTTTTCTCTTTTTCTGAGATCTTGAGTGCCTTCAGGAAAAAAGTCCCGCGTGAAAACTTTCTGCGAACTTGTATATTTGTACATCACACATGGTCACACAAACAAAAACAATCTACACAATTTACAAAAAAGAATACTTTTTCCATGCAAAATGCTCATGCAGGCGCTATCGCTCCTGAAAAAATGGGAAGATTCTCTGCAGATCGTCCTTGCTTCTGCACGCCTCCACCTGTGGCAGATACTCCATGACATTGATCAAGTAGATCTGAAGCTGCTGCCGTCTCTCCTCGACAAAGACTCGATTCATGTTGCCGAAGTGCTTCTTTGGGGGGAAATCAATTGTCGAGATCCCCGGATGCAGGGCCTTTAAGTATTTGTGCAGCATGTAGAACTCTCGATACCTCCGCATGACCATCCAGTGTTCCACCGTAGCGCGCATCGTTAGATGAACCTCATACGCGTAGTAGTTACGACGCCGAGTCTTCACAAGTTTTACCTGCAAGAACACATTGCTTACACTTCAACCATCCAACGTTCTATGCACTCACCTGAGGAATGGTTATCAAAAAGTTGGATGCTGTTTCGGTGACGATGCTGTTGGTCAGGCGACGAAGCTGCCTGTTTTCGGAACTCAGTTGAGCCACACGCGTCTCGAGCAGGGCGCATCGTTCGGTCATCTCGCGCAGCTTTTCCTCCAAGTCCAGTGTGCTTTGCTGCCGGTAGGCGTTCGACGAAGACAACGCAGACGATGATTTGCTGTAATCTGACGAGGCTTCACTCCTGGCGTCTGGTTCTGAGTCGGCAACGGGTTCGGGTTTGTCCAGTTCATGATCAAATTTCTTCGTGAGCATTTCGTGGAGAATTTCCTCGAGGCACTCGGGCTCATATTCGACTGGTTCCGCTTCATTCTGTTCCGAGTGAATGACGAACTCTTCAACGCCCAAGTGAATCTCTTTGGGCACTCCATTCGGAATGCTCTCCTCTGCAGGCTTGACTTCATCAATTGATCCAATTGGCCGTTCAACAGCCGTCGATTTCTTGAAGGACCCCACCGGCGATGGAGCGTATATAATTGGCTCTGTCTTCCTCACCACCTCACGGAAGGAATTCACATTCAAATTCGGCGAATCCACCGTCAGAGCAAAGAGGATTGTGCTCAATCCTGCTGAGATGGACGGCAAAAGATTAGCTGCCTCCGGATCGAGCATAAGTGCCCACGGTTCGTATATGTCCCGCAGGGAAGGGTCATCCAGCCACGTTAAGATGTACCTTCTCAGCGAGTTCTCATTGAGAGAAGCTCGAATCAATGCCTTCACCTTGCCGTACTTCGTCCAGATATGGTTGAGCGAGTTGAACCGTTCTCGTTCGTGATTCGTCAGGTGCTTCTGACAAAAGTCCCAGAATATTGATTCACTTGTGCTTGTGCTGCCGGACACGATTTCATGGACATTCTGAAAGATCGCAATGGGGAGAGATGATGACTGCACTTTAAGGCCGTAATTGAAGGCGTCTTCGAGGGCATCGAGCAGCTTCGCAATTACGTCATCTTTCTCAGTGGCAAGCTCTTTTCGTCCGCCGTACTGCGTTTGGCATTCTTTTGCGCTCTGGATCAACTTATTCAGAATTTCTGCACGTTTTGTTTCTCGACTGTCCTGCATGTTGACTGCAGGGCTCCTGGCATAGTTCTCGAGGGGATGGATTAGGTGAAAGTTACCTTCTGCTGGTTTTTGTACTTCCAGTAATAGCTAGTGATATGATGAGTGGTGGGCCTGTCTGCGTTGATAGTGGCGACTGGTTGCTAGCGTTGAGATTACTCATAAATCTAGGATTTCCGCAGACTGTTTGTTTACTTTTTTTTTTTTTTTTGCAAAAATAAAATAAAACAATGCTGGGGAAACCAAATAAAAAGTTCTGTCATACTCACTGACAGATGGGACTCCAGTCAGTTGGCTGGCTGGCGAAGGTAAATAACAATTGGGGTGGGACTGCAGGTGGGAAGAAAATAACGAGTACAGTGTGTGCGAAGCTCGATGCGATCTTAACCCACACCAGCAAAAATCAACTTAATTTCACGTCACCAGTATAATCAGCTTTAAAAATAACAACATCATCGATGACTTTGAAAACTATTCTTCCGTCTGCACGTCCCTCAAAAAAACATAGAATCCATCACAATTCTTCGCTTCTTCATATCAAATTGCGTGTCCACCTTAAATGACAGTAGTGCCCTATCTCTCTCTTGCAAAGAGCAAAACAATTGTCAGCTGTTCCAGAGATAACAAGAGGATTTCTCATTCATCCAACCATCAATCATTTTTTCACCTAAATGATAAAACACTGCTCCACCCCAAAGCGTTCAAAATGAACAACAATAACCCGAATATTGTGTTTCATCCTTTAATCAGCTCAATTCAGAAAGTCATCCTCTACGAAACTAAAACAGTAAGCGGACACAGCCTTCACTGCACTGAACACACATTTGCATTTGTTTTCTTGTGTTCTTTCAGAAACTCTACCTTGTCGGGAGCAACATCAGGGAAAGTCGATTCCGGTTGCTTATAATCGACCGCACCTGTCAAGACCAACTGTGCATTCACGAGGATCCCAATGAGAAGAATGCGGCCGAGATTCGTCGTTTTGTCAGTGCACTCGGTAATCCGAAGGTGGTCAGTGCCTATGGAGTGTTGGGGTTCGTTCGTTTCCTCGAAGGCTACTATTTGATTCTGGTGACCAAGAGGAAAGGATGTGCATTCGTTGGAATGCACCTGATCTACACAATCAAGGACACAGTGATGGTGCGGGTAAATGAATCATCTCATCGCACGCCACACCCAAACGAGCAGCGCTACATTAAAATGTTCCAAAGTATCGATTTGCGAAGTAATTTCTACTTCAGCTACAGCTACGATCTGACTAGGACTCTTCAGTATAACATGTCAGCTCCACGCTACGTTGGTCCGGGCGTGGATATAGAAAAGGATGATCCACTCCCAGAATGGGACACGCTCACCAACAACGTGGAGGACGAAAACGAACGAGTGGACTACGCGTTCCGCAGCAATCCACGCAATCGATTTGTCTGGAACGCGTTCCTCTTGAAGCCCATGCAACACATCATGCTGAAGGACTGGCTGCTGGAGGTTATTCATGGGTACATCAGTCAATCGTGCATCAGCATTTTTGGGCGGCACGTGAATGTCTGTCTCCTGGCCAGGCGGAGTACACGATTTGCTGGCACTAGGTTCCTCAAGCGGGGAGCGAACTTCAAAGGAGACGTGGCAAATGAAGTGGAGACGGAGCAGATTGTGACCGACGGTCATAGGATGTGCAGCTTCACCCAGATGCGTGGTTCGATTCCATCGCATTGGTCGCAGGACATCAGTAAGATGGTGGCTCGTCCTCCGATATCGCTGGACATATCTGACCCCTTTGCGCAGACGCCATCACGGCACTTCGATCGGCTTCTCTTTCACTATGGGGCACCGCTCATTGTCCTCAATCTGGTCAAGAAAAGGGAGCGACGCAAGCACGAGAGTATCCTGAGCCAAGAGATCATGGGGAGCATAAAATACCTCAACCAGTTTCTGCCGCCACCCTTCAGAATGCGGTACATTCACTTTGACATGGCCCGCAAGAGTCGTGGCGGTGGCAACGTCATGGAGATGCTCGCTGACATCTCCGAGAAGGTTGTCGAACAAACGGGAATGTTCTTCAAAGACCGGAATGAGAAGTACTTCCAAACGGGCATTGTGCGGGTGAACTGCGTCGACTGCTTGGATCGCACGAACACCGCTCAATTCGCGATTGGAAAGTGCGCCCTAGCCCACCAGCTCTCGAAACTGGGCTTCATCAAGCCGGCGCGCCTGGAATTCGACTCGGATTGTGTGACCATGTTGGAGAATCTCTACGAAGACCACGGAGACACATTGGCGCTGCAGTACGGCGGATCACAGCTGGTGCACCGAATCAAAACGTACAGGAAGACCGCCGTCTGGGCATCGCAAGGCAACGACATCATGCAGACGTTGAGTCGGTATTACAGCAACACATTCAGCGACACCGAGAAGCAGCACAGCATAAACTTATTCCTGGGCTACTACATTCCCAAGGGGACGCTCTCGAAACGTAAGTAGACCATTTGCTTTGCAGTCGGACATTAACACTTGAAATCTTGTAGAAAACCAACCAATTTGGGACCTTGCCTCGGACTACTACATGCACAACACATACAAGCCGCAGAGTCCGCGCACTGAGACAACCCTCCTGACGGACTGGATCCGTCCGAAGGTGCGCTCGTCATTGCCCTACTCCTGTTCGGATTCGAACAAAGTCGTGAAGGAGCTCTTCCGAGTGCATTCGAAGGATCTCGAGATGATCGACTCCTACTCCAATTACCACATGTCATTTAAACTCACTGATTTCGGGGAGCACATCGCCTTCGAGATAAGCCAAATGTCGAACAGATATCTACCAACATTCCGCACGAACTTCAGCCCCTTCCAACGACACACGGAGGAGCGGGCAAGTCGCAAAAATCCCTCGCTCACCGGGCAGAGTTCATCGACCAGCAATGACTCAAATTCATCGTCCGAAGCCGATGATTCCAGTTCGGATGATGACTTCGGTGGTCAGTGGGAGGATGAGCCCAATCAACCGGAAAACAAAGAACAAAAACCGCTAACCTTTCAATCACTCCTGCCGCCCATGGAGACAGTGTACGGCTGCTCGATAGAGAATCCAAGCAAGAACAGTTTGAATCTTTACAAGAAGTATGTCAAGGTCGGTAAACTGTCGTCGCCCCAACTGTATCCGACGGCACCGAATCGAGAGCAGGACGCGGTCAAGATGATGATTGGAATTAATTTGCAGCCCTTGACTAACTATGGAACTGATTGCTTTGAGAGCATTAAACCGCCGGTAGTTAGTGAGAAGAGCAGGCGAATCTACGAGGACTACGTGAAGATACCAAGAACATTTAATTCAGTCCCTAAGCTTGAGGATTGCGCGGAGGCGCTGTACACGTACATTCAGATGTTGTAGAGACTGGCCTCTGAGATGGACTCAACACGATGTCGTCAAATAAATTTAGTTGATAGTGGGAGCCATTCAGCGCTCGCCCGTTGCAAAGTATTTCGTATTCAATGTGAACTTAGCATTTGTTGATAAAGCTACAATAAAAGTGATCAAGAAAGAGTGTGCGGCATTTTATAGTTTTCTTCCACGCTTCCTGTGGGTATTCGTGAACTGTAATTGCCTTGTGTGAAAACCATGATCGAGGGTGAGTGCTGATGAGGACACAGGATGAGTGAATTTCTCCACAGAGCACAAGTAAATGTCCATTCTCCACAAAAATGTGACGTCTTTTACGAGTATGATTTCTGGTAACGAACACGATCATCTGAACCTCCGAATTTACTTTGTGCACAGCCAGCAGCGAACCCATATTCTATCAGACTATCGGCGTTGTCCTTACTATCCGCGTTGTACTTCTGTGAACAGGGACTTGACGGATGGTGTTGAATTGTGCTTGTCCACCAACGTTCGCACGTACTCGGATATAAATTCCGAATTTTTTTTCATGGCAAACAGTAGAAATTCAATTTTTGGTTCTACGCTGGCCAATGGACGGCCATTAACTCGGACGAGTCCATGCTGCAATTGCTGATGCAGTTCATTAGGTTCACGTGTCTTTTGTGTAATTTAGCTTGGGGACTTCATTTGAGTCGCTCTTTGCAGCAGAGCGCCATTAGGATCATCCAATCCAAGCTCATCTGACTCTTAAGCTCAATTGGACATGCAAGTATATTGAGTAGAGTTGAATAAGTTGAACATGTTGAAAGCGACTATTCTCTCCCTTACCATAACTTCGAAATACAGTCCCGTTATTTCCCGACAAGCGAGGAGTGGAACGCAGATTAACCCGTCAACAGCTCGACGACGTCCACACGGGTGGATCGAAGATGCTTAACGGGCATTTTCTTCGAATTGTTAATTATGCTCTGCTCTATAAATACCTCTGATTAGGGCAGTGTTTTTGAGGAGGAGGTCCTGGTCAGTCAAGGAAGCGACCATAATGATATTGTTGGAGATAGCACCATCAGCACGCAGCGCTCAATTACTCTATGCTTGGTTCAAGGAAAAAGGCAGCGGATGAATTCGCCGGGAAAGGGGCTGAAAACGAGCCAAACTAGGGCTCACATCGCGTAACTTTTAAGACGATCGCCGTTCAAACCATTGTATTAAATGACATCGTCAAAAGTTTGCTTCGTGTAACGATACAATCGAATCGAATCGTCCCGTCGTGTCGTCAATCTTTCAAATAGTTCATCACAATCGGAGTTCTTTTCACGTATTCAGCTCAAGGTTCTCAGCACTCGATTGCAATGAGGCAGCAGATGAACTTGTCAGGAAAGGGGCTGGAACCGACCAAACCCAGGCAATGCTACGCACCCATCCACCCCTTGCAGCTGTGAAGAGGCAGCTAATGAAAGGCAGAACTCTCTAACCACCTGTGAGACCACTTGTATATTATGACCCAAGTTACTTACTTACTTAACGGGCTCCCGAACCGTGCAGTGTCTCTGTCTGAGACACGGCAGCATTCCATGCCCTGCGGTCCCAGGCACGATGCTTTCAGTTATTTAGACCAAGCTCTGTCCGACGGAGGTTCGGTCGTCTTCCTTTTCTTCTCGAGCCTGTGGCCTATGATTCGAAAATCCTGTCCACTCGCTCGATGCTGCCGAGCCAGTGTAGTCGTCGTCTTTTTGGACTACATCCACATCTTGGGACAGCTCGTAGACTTCGTCGTTGTATCTTCTCCTTCATTCGCCATTCCATACTGGACCGAAAATTCGACGGAGAACTTTTCTCTCAAAGGTACACAAGTGCTCTGCTATCGTTCAACACTTGGCTTACAAAGGTTCAGCACCCTAAGCAACTTTTTGTCGCATTGTAGGAGTTTGTTAGTTCTTGCACTATTGAGCTTGGGCCCAAATGAGTTCAAACTTGAAAGACAGAATGCATGCTTTAGTAAACACTAATCCTGTCAGTTCTACTATATGAAGCCGAGTGTTGAACGATAAGTTGGATCGCTAACACAAAATGGGACTTACCATGACATGACATATGCGGAGGCTGTGATGATGAAGAAGAAAAAGGGGGTACTTCTCACTATCTCTGCCACTGTCACTAGAGAACACTTCTTTCAGAACCTCCAGGAACTAACCAATATTCCATTTAACTCTATTTTCAGGTTTATCAGGATGTCAAGATGGTTAGACAATAAGCGGAAATGATGCGATGGATACGAGAAAGGTGTAGAGAGGAGTCTATTCCCCCTAAGTGAGACGTGCTTCGTCTAGTCTACCCACTGACGTAACCGAATCTATTCGGATGAGTCCACGTTGCAACTGCTGATGTATTAAAAATAACTTGCAGTGTTTCGGATTGGCTTATGTGACTTTTGTTCAATTTTGACTAGGGACTCGGATAGAAAAGAAAGAAAGCCTATTGCAGTCATGTACTTCGACCAACATGCCTCTCCAGCTATCATGACCAATAGCTAGCTGTGTCCAGTTTCGTACACTACGTTAAGGCAGGTCGGTCTACAATTTTGTGTGCCATATCGATTCCATAGAGAAACCGTTAACGTAACGTATACGACAGAGGGGATCAGTGTGCATTTATTGGATTTCCACGGCGTTGAAGTAAATCCATGTGTTGATGGAGAAAGCAATTTACGTATTTTTCACTACTACTACTACGACGACCCATGGAGGATCTGAGGCCTGAGCAATAGCTGCCTTACATCGATGATGGTCCTGGGCACGCTGCTTTCAGTCATCAAGGCAAAGCTGTCTTAAGTCCGCGATGACTTAGTCTTTGTACCGGAAGTTCGGTCTCCCTCTTCTTCTCGAGCCAGGAAGCTGGGATTCCAAGACCCTCTTAGCTGGAGCATTGTGGTGTCCATGCGATCGTTGTGGAAAAGCACTGCCTCGAGTCGACGATTTTTGCCTTCCGGACTACATTCACATCTTGGTACAGCTCGTAGCGTTCGCGGTCGTGTCTTCTTCAACCACCTTCTTCGCAGACGGGACAGTAGTGGAACCTGGGGACACTTGATCCCCCGGAAGACTTGATCCCTGGGTATTATTTCCACAACGAGAAATATTTTCTTGGAATAATGAAGCGGCATCACAGCATTTGATATTGAAAATAACTTCAGGTGGCGTTTTGCTACTCGCACGGAAGAACTTTAATCTGAAGGGTGTATTTTTTACAAGTAAAGTTGTTAAGTGAAGTGTTTTGTGTGTATTTATTTTGGAAAGTGTTTATTTTGGTAAGTATTTGCGCATGTCTCTCTATAAA
Organism: Eristalis pertinax; assembly: GCA_907269125.1. NCBI lineage: Eukaryota > Metazoa > Arthropoda > Insecta > Diptera > Syrphidae > Eristalis > Eristalis pertinax. Next base: position 60,667,670 of record OU026146.1, read on the forward strand.
ATGTAGTTTGTTTTCCATACAAATTTTGTGAATAAGTAAAAAACTACCAGAGGGGAGACTTGATCCCATTAAAGTAAGGGACACTTGATCCCGGGATCCATATAGGAAATTAAATTTTGTTTTATGTTTTTATAATTTCGTTTTGTATTTTTGTTATTAGGTAGGGGAACATGGTATAAGTTATACTTCCTTCGCAATTAACGGCTTTATAACCCTTTGTGTTGTTTATCGTATTGTTAAGTTTAGCAAACAAAAAAAGTTCGACGAGATATTCTTTTAGCTCTTTTTCTAAAATTTTCAAAAGTAACCAAGTGTCCCCGAATAAGGGAGACTTGATCCCATTGTAGGGTAGACTTGGTTAAAGGGGGGATCAACTCTATTGCTTCTTCGTTTAGAGAAAATATTCTCGACAGCGCATAATCATTGGTGTAACTTCCGTCGTTCGCTTGCTGATGTTTGCGATAGTATCTTTTCAGTGTCATGATAGGTATGCCGAGAGTTTTGCCTTCAAAAACACTCGGAACAGCTTTCCTCAGTTTTTCGGCACCTATTGGGACACGTTTTTTAGCGCCCTCCTTTGGCTTATACACACGAGGCATAATATGTAGGTGTATCCACCCATGGAAAGAAAGCAACATGTGTCTACTATTTATGTGGTCATTTTTACCTTTCTGGATATGTCAAATGATTCCTCTTTTTTGGAGGAAAGAGACACCGAAGCCCCATCTGATTGGAATCTTCAATTACAATAAATTGTTGTCCTTAAGTGACATGACACTTGCTCGCACCAACTCCTGCCACCAGGAACATATTGCTTACTGCGCACCCTTCCATTTGGTGTAAAAGTGGCATAAGAACACCGCCGCTGATGTTTGCAAGCAGAATCACCCACAAAATGTACCAAACAGCTCTCCCGATGCTGATGATCCCGACGCAGCATGAGTAAATTTCTCTACAGAGCACAAGTAAATGTCCATTCTCTCCATTCAGAATCACCCACAAAATGTACCAAAAAAACGGCCCCGATGAAAGAAAACAACTTGACGCTCTGTTTTTATAAAAAATAATAGATATCTTTTTATTGAAGCAAATATGTATACTTATGTTTGTGTAAATTAGAAAAAGAAAGTTACGATTTCGGTTTAAAGTAAAAAAAAGAAGAAAAAAAAAACAGAACAATTTATGAAGTAATTTTTTTTCGTTTTCTATCAGAAAATGCAGAAGGAAAAGTGGTCAATTAAGAGAGAACATGGTTAATTTCCAAAAAAAAAAAAAAAAACGAAGAAGATAAGAACAGAAAATGCAAGATTTTGTTTGCTAGAGAAATGAAGTAGAAACAACGAAGGCATCATGCAGCACCCGCGTGTGCATGTACATTTTGATCTAATTTATCCGATTTAAATAACTTATTTCAAATAATACATCATTCTATGTTTTTCAAACTTTCATTGTAATAATAATAATATAAACCTCTTAACACCTAAAAGAAGAAGGGAAAAAAATAATTAACAAAAAATAAGAATACGACCTAGGAAACGTGAAGAGAGAGAGAGAGAGAGAGAGAAAGAAAAAAGAGAATAAATTTTAACAAAACTTGTATGAAACTATGAACCCATTGTTTTTGTTTGTTTGTTTGTTTGTTAAAGACGACTGTTCTGACACTTAACTACATTGATAATAAGTATATGATTTCTTCTTTCTAATTTATTTATACATACATATATAGATTTTTTGTGTGTTTTTTTTTTCTTTTTGTTGTAGTTTTACTCTTTATTTGATTTAGTTCTTTAATCTAAAAATATTTTTTTTGTTTGTTTTCCATTGATTCTGTTTTTACTTGATTTCTTTGTTTTCTTTTTTTTTTATTGCCGGTCGCCTAATTGATTTAGAAATGTTTGTTTTTTTTTTTGCTTTGTTACATGATTTTTTTCAGTTTTTTTTTGTAAATTGAATTGAATCAGTTTTCATGTGATTTGTGCTGTTGTTCCATTTGGTGGATAGATGCAAACAGAGAGAGATGTCTAAGGGGTCGGGGTTGTTGGGGAGGGACATACATATATAGAGCGCGTTAGATACGGCGGAGAAGGAGAGATAGGGGGAATATTGCAAAAGAGGGCGGGTATTGTTGTGGTATCTTAGTAAAAACTACTATTCTTTTTTGTTTTTCGCTTTTTGTTTCGGCTTATTGACCTTAATTGCTAGAAAAAAAAAAAAAAAAAAAAAACAAGTTAAATTTATAATTAATTGATATTGATTTTTGTGGTACCACTGCTCGACCGAGACAAGAGCGAACGAGCGAGCGAGTGAGAGAGAGAGAGAGCGCGAGATGAAACGGGGCAGTTTCGAAAGCAAAACTCTCTCAGTTCCACCAAAATTCACCGCGTAAAACTTAAAGACTTCTACAACGTAAACAGGATAAGAACTTTTTTTTTTTTTTTTATAAATAATAAGATTAATATATATATATATAAAAAGAATATGTTTTGTTTTTGTTTTTTTTTTGTTTGTTTTGTTTTTTTGAAAATTGATTTTAAATCTGTTGAGCCAGTTCCTCAGCAGGTGGAGCAGCCACTGGCAGTATCCTCTCGCCTAGCAGACTTCGTCGTTTCTTGCCGGGCGGACCGTCGTCGGGATTTGTTGCGGATGCGGTGATTTCGCGCTTGGTCAACGTGTGCGATGGACTGACACTCGACCGGGTGTTCAGTTGTTTAGTGGGTGTCACTGGTGGTGGCAAATCGTCGACAGCTGCTGTTAGCGGTGACAATTGATCTTCATCTTCGAAGTCCTCGTCGGCCTCGTCGGAGTCTTCTGAATCTGAGCTCCACGAGACTTGTGCTCCGGGAAATATGTACGAACACGATGACTCGTGACAATAGTATGTTCCGTCGATGAGACGTTCGGCAGCTGTTTGACGCTTTGAACGCTTGTTTCTGGCCCAACCACTGTTCCGTCTGTTGCTGGTGGAAGGACTGCAGTCCATCGATGCGACCACGTTGCTGGAGTTCTTGGGGGCACCGTTCTCGATGATGCTACTACACTCGCCACCACTCCCTCCACCTCCTCCTCCTCCTACTCCGCCACCACCGCCGCCGCCGCCAACATCCGGACCAGCGATGCCATTGCCAAGAACAGTTCCACTCGACACGGAGTTGGATGAATCGCAAATACCGCTGTCCTTCGACGAATCTATGGACAGGTGGCGATAGTTGCAGTTGGTTTGCTTTTTCTGCAGTTGACCATCAAACGTGAAGCTCTCACTTTCTTCGTCCTCAATTTCCGGCTCGTAGGCTTCTTCTTCGCGATTCTCCAACTCCAGCATTCCGTGCTTGATCTTTTTGATGGCAGCCACTGCTGCATCCTCCTGCTCCTTGAACGACGGTATATCGCTGAAGTTAGCTCTTGCACTGCTCGACGGTATATCGTCCGGCCTGCCCATCGGCTGCACCATTGACGACGTTGAACTCTCAAAGCCCGAATCGGAGTAACCAGTCGAACGCAATGCCGTATCTGTGGATGTGGACGATTTGACCGACAGCGTGTCAGTATCTTGATTGCCAATAGTTGCAGCTTCATCGCCCACCGGATGCGGAGTCAAGTGCTTTGCCTCCGAGAGGATGTTCTGATCAAAGCATATCTCTGTCCAGTCCTCGGCGAGTTTGTGACAAATTTGATTGATAATCACATCGGAATCGCCGAGTAATTCCACATCGAATTCCAAGTGTCGAAGTTGCTCGCGATTGATTAGAATTTGCGGAACATTCGCTGGGATCGAACTGGGAATGAGTGCTACTGGGCGAACCTTGAGCGAAGAGCCCATGACAATGAGAAGATCGCACTTGTCCTTGTCGCTAGCCATGACGGTGTGAAACTCCTCCGGAAGACCTGTAAAGAGAAAATATTATGTCTTGCAATATATTGTCGGAGACCTAGAGCAATCTGCATGGAAGAAGGGTTTAAACAAGATCAGATGGAGAAAATTGAATAGAAAGGTTCGACAAAGTGTAGATGTCGAGGGAGCAAGGATTCCTTGATCAACATGAACTCAGCGGATCTGGCGTCTAAAGTGACAGATGTAAGTGGGAAGGGATCTCAACCACAAGTGGAAACAGCCAGTTCCATTGAAGGCTGAACAGGGTCTGTAGCACAAAGCAAAGAAAAGGATTTGGCAAAGAATGTGCGGGGAAGAATGGTGTACTCTTCAAGCAGCGTGATTGTTTCCGGAAGGATGAAACGTGAAATTTCTCTAAAATTTAACGAACTGCGTCCATAGCCTTAAGCTTACATCGCTGAAAACCAACGGAAAATAGAACTCGGACGGATGCATTTGTGGTCGCAACGTCCGAATCGCACATGAAATACGTGAAAATTAATAGGAATGCAACTCTCTTCATTTGCGTGGCGTTTTCTTCGGTTGAGTGTGAAAAAAATGAAAAGACGAATTATCACTAATGATGATAATAACTAATGTGAGCGCACTATTGAGAAGAAATACTGGCACTCTGACGTGATTCGTGGTAGCACCTCGCATTCAAAACGATACCCTAGCAAAGTGGTTAAGAAGTTCTCTCTAAACTTTCCCCGGCGAAATATTCTTTACGTCAGTTTGACACCAAAATAAGCACACAACCAAAAAAGCATAAACCAAACTGTTCACAGAGAAAGAAATGTCTCCAATGAGCCATCGTCAGGATAACATCCTCAGACCATTGTGGTCTATTCCTTAATTCTAGTACAGTTTCTTATGATTTGTGGGTCTTTGGACCTTGATAGTCGCTGTCATGCTGCATGGCGGGGGAGCATGGGCACTAGTTAAAGCGGAAGAGAACAAAACTCGTGTTTCGAGGAGAAGACTGAACGACGAATTGTATGGGCTGTACAGCGACATCGATCAAACGAGTTCGAGTCTGTCGTCTCAGATGGCTAGGTCATGGATACCAATGGTCCGGCCCGCAAAGCCTTCGACTCCAACCACAAGGGAGGACGGGTTGAAAGAAGACTATGTCTCTGGTGGTGTAGACAGCTGGAAAGGGGCCCTATAAGCAACTAGCAGAATACCGTGCTCGATGGAATGATATGTTGGCTGAGTCCCAGTTCCACAACGGACTGTAACGCGACCGTGACATTATCCGCATAGGCAGATACCACTGCTGCACCACTTCAGAGAGAAGAGAACGCAGGCGGTAGCATTGCTTAGCTCGACAAGGTAAGTGGCTTCTTTCTCGTGTTGAAGAGGCACTTCAGGAACAGAGGAGATGTGTAATGTTTGCAAAAGTCGTAGCAGGGGAGTTGCATTTGCATTGAAGGCGTCTGTGTCAATGGCACAACTTCGTATTACAATATTAGGTGTTGTAAACACTTTTATTCCAACAGGTGGCTTTAGTAATCTATACCTCCCGTTGTATACTCCCGATCGGAGCAAATTAAATGCCATTTGCGTGATTACTTGACGCAATTTTGTAAACATTTGAGTGCACGTCAAAGATGGACACGCCAATCTTGGCTTGCACACCGTTTGCTCCGATTAATGAGGCGTGCTCAGAATAGATGTTTTGCTGTACAGAGAGGTACATATGCGATAGTACCATGGCTAGTGAGCCACAGGTGCTCTTAACTCTAATCCGAGAGTCGTCTTTGAGGAATTGCACTAACCAATAATTTAGGGTGTTTTCATAAACGTCAGCCTAACAAAGGACTGCGTTATCCATGTTCATTAATGCAGATTTACGGTCGTACTAACTTAGGTGAACTGCAGTACCTACTGTTCATAAACGTCAATAGCTCATCGATGTCGGGCAGATTGTGCAGTCATCATTTTTTTACTGCAAAAAGGTCCAATCTCTGTGCACTGTGTGTTTGTTCAAAAACGCATGAGAAAAGAAATGCGGTTGTACTAGCGCAGACTTCCGACGTTTATGAAAACACCCATAGCTGTACATGCAGGAGTCTGGAGTTGACGTCAGTAAATTAGATGGTTCTGGCCATGCTAGCAAGGTAGATAAACTGTTGATACATCAGATATAAGTGGACAATCTCTAATACAAGAAGGAATAATAATAATATTATATATGGGTGGCGCTACAGCCCGTAGAGGGCCTGGGTCTAGATTCTCATCAACTACTCGTCTTGTGCGGTGCTATTGTTCTCTCACGAGTGGAGGGGATCTTCAATTTAATGCCGACTCCGAACGGCCAAGTTTGAGAAGCTTTTTCTAGACAGTTGAGCATTGAGATTTGAGACTCGAAAGAGGTACAAATTATTTTTGGTCGTATTGTGAATCGAAATCAGGCACCGAGGTTCAAGCGCGTAGGAGTCGACGTATAGACACACAACCCCACGGCCGACACATGAAGAATACACTTGGTAAATATTTCTTTGACTTCCTGCAGGTCTTGACAAACACCAGCCTACGCAATGTAGTCAGCTTTGCGCTCGCTTTATCATTTCTAGATGGTTTTCTTTTTTTCAGGGAATGATGATGGTCTATGACTCCGGCCGTAGTACATTCCTCCCAGTCCCTTCCCCATCACATAAAACCATGAATTTACCTACCAAGCCATTGTATACAATCCAGGCAACAGAGACGACTGATGAATCAAATTTATCAAGGAATCAGTCAAGTTTTACTGAACATTTAGTCTAGTTTAACGTTGAATAGAATTAGAAAAGTCTGTGGAAACATTAGAGCAACTCTGTACAAGGAGAGAACTTAAAGGAGTTGTTGGCCGACTTCATAAACGTCAAACTGCGACAGCCGTGCGTTGATAAATGTGAGCAAACTGCATTGACTATGTAAAGGGTGATTTTTTAGCTATTATCTTTTTTTTGGCAACACTGGTTCAAACAGCTGACGCACGTTTCGTGTTTTGTTTCACTGTCAAACATCTTCAGTTTGGTCTATAATTTAACCATGAATCGTCTTACAAACGAACGAACGACCTACCGCAACGTAAAACTTTTGGTGAATGGGCTCTTGGAAAGTTGGCCGAAGATCCACTTTTTTACCGAAAAATTGTGTTCAGCGACGAAGCTCATTTTTGGCTCAATGGGTACGTAAATAAGCAGAATTGTCGATTTTGGAGGCAATATTAGCCAGAAGCATTGCAAGAGCTACGAATGCATCCAGAAAAAGTCACAGTTTGGTGCGGTTTATGGGCTGGTGGCATCATTGGACCGTACTTCTTCAAAGATGATGCGAATCGTAACGTAACTGTGAATGGTGAGCGCTACCGTGAGATGATATCCAACTTTTTTTTGCCCAAAATGCAAGAGCTTGGCTTGCATAACATGTGGTTTCAACAAGACGGTGCCACATGCCACACAGCACGCGCAACACTGGACTTATTGAGGGGCGAGTTCGGTGAACATTTTATTTCACGTTCGGGACCGGTCAATTGGCCGCCTAGATCGTGCGACTTAACGCCTTTAGACTATTTTTTGCGGGGCTATGTTAAAGCTCATGTCTACACAGACAAGCCCACTTCAATTGACGCATTGGAAGACAAAATTGAAGCATTTATTCGTGAGATACCGGCCGAAATGTTGGAAAGAGAATGCTTAGCCAATTGGACTAAGCGGATGGACCATTTGAGGCGCTGTCAAGGTCAACATTTGCATGAAATAATCTTCAAACATTAAATTATATGGACCGTACTATCGATTCAAATAAAGATTTCATGCATTTTTCTGAATTTATGTGCTTTTTTATTTTTGAAAAACTTTCCAGTAGCTTTTAAAAAATCACCCTTTACTCTTGAGATTTGGGACTCAAAAGAGGTGGTGGGGGAGTTTGGGAATCGAACTTAGGCACCTAAGATCAAGTGCGTAGGATTCGACGCACAGACACACAACGCCATGACTGACGCATGAAGAATACACTTGATAAATATTCCTTTGACGTGACAAACATCAGCAGTGTAGTCGGCATTGCGCTCGCTTTATCATTTCTAGTTAGTTTCCATTTTGTTCAGAGAATGAAGATGGTGTATGACTACGGCCGCCACTCAAAACTAACACCTAACACCATGAATTTACCACCTACCAAGCCATTTTGTACAATCCAGGCGACAGAGACGATTGAGAGATCAAGTTTTTGAAGGAATCAGCCATTTTTGGTCTTGTTTAACATTAAATGGACGAATTAGAAGAGTTTGCGGAATCATTCGAATATCACTGTACGAGGAGAGAACTTAAAGGAGATGTTGGCCGACTTCATAAACGTCAAACTGCTGCAGCCCTACAATATTTGCGCTCATAAATGTAAGTAAACTGCATTGACTATGACTGACAGCAGTCGGCAACTGCGTTCATAAAAGCAAAGCGACAGTCAAACTGCGATCAAGTTGGCAGGGATTTTTGTTTTGTTGCAGGATTGCAGAGAAAGTGAACTTCTTCGTGCGAAAATGGTTTCTTAAAACATCATCTGGTAATTCTCTCATAAGTAATAAGTTTTTTGGAACACGTCCTGACTTCCAATTCTTTTTTATTGAAAAGCATCGCTCTTCTCCTACCTATAATGGGGCCTAGTGGGTGTCGAAACAAGCTCTCAATTGTCTTTCCTTTAGTAGAACCTATTAAATCATAGTTGAGCGCGGTCTAGTTGTTCCACAAGAAGTTGTACATGAATGTACAACAGAAGCAAACAACATTCATCTGATTTGCAGACATTCTTAACGCCACCTGATTGAATAAAAAAGTAATCACGTGAGAACAGGTTGCCGCTGAGGAATTAATTTCTATCAGAATTAAGAATTAATCTTGAAAAATGATCTTCGAATCACAACAAGTTTTAAAGCGACCGAGACAGGCAATCGGGTACATTGTTGCCAAAAGATTTATGAGACTTTCGAAGAGAGTCAAGCAATTGGGTTCCATCATTTTGCAAAATATTAACTGGGAAGAATGTTAAAGTTCGACTGGTAGGTAGGAGCCCCTGTTGGGTCCAGATCAGTTGATGGCTACTTTTTTCACATTTCTTCACAAATTTAGCATCTTTCAAAGATTTTAATGCGAAATCGCCACCCTGTGACTGGGACAATTCATCTGACACTACAAAACAAAGAAACACTTACTGTTGTACGAGCTACAACTGACGCCGGACTTCAACTGCATGTAAACTGAGAAAAAAAATGTACTTTTCTTTCAGATAAACAACATTTTATCGCATGCAAATGCGGAAACGTTTCTCACGCCTCTCTAAAGCTAAAAGGGGGTTCCTAATTCCTTGCACCGGCCTTCGAGTGATTCACTTGCCAGGCTTGCTTGTAACAAGAGAGAAAAAAAAATCAACATGATGCTAAGTAAATACGCCATCAAAAGTTCCCCTTACACGAGTCAGACATTTCACATCCTCGATCGAGATTGCTGCAAACACCGAATGCAGCTAATTTATCTTTACCGATTGTCACTTCAGATATGATTCATGGACCTTGAGTATGAACTCCCCCCCCCCCCCCCATCTTCCGTGATATGAGTCTGAGTAAATCTGATAAGAAATGCTTAGATGAGGGAAGAAAAACCATCTGCGCTCGTTGTAGTCATCGAACAAGTGCAAGAAGGCACCACCACCACCACCTTAGGAAATTATACCATTCACCCGCACTTACCTTCACCGAAGAAAACAATATCGGGCTTCATGATTCCATTCTCGACAATCCGCTTGAGGTCAGCCTCGGCCACACTGTCGGATGCATCGGAGCTGTGTGTCACATTTGGCTGACACTTGGGGCACACGGGGATCCTCTGTGCGAAAATGTCTTCACGGATGGCATCCGCTGTGGTCTTGAATTTGCATTTAGTGCAACTTGCAGTGGAGAACGAACCGTGACACTCAATAACGTTTCGTATTCCGGCTACTCGTTCCAAGGTGTCAATGTTCTGCGTGTAGTTGCGGAGCAGTTTTTGTTTGGTCTCCAGCAGCTTGATGAAGCGATGACAGGGCGACGGGGTAAATTGCCCGGGATAGATCTCTCTGGCGAACTTGTAAAACGGTCGGGGATCCCTCGAAAAGTAGCTGATGTCAAACATTGCCTGCGGATCGGGCAGATCGGGAAAGTCCTTTGCCAAGCGGCTGTAGATACCATCACTGGAACGGAAGTCTGGTATACCACATGAGACAGATACTCCGGCGCCAGTCAAAACAATAACATTCTTTGACGCTTTCAAAAGTTCGATGACATCCATAAAGGTGTTGACGGTGCGCAGTTTGCGGCGTCTTGGCGGCTCCGACAGCATGCTAGCCAAAATCCGCCATAACATCATGTCATTCAAACCAGGAGCGATTTGTGACGCAGCCGTGCCGTTCGGTAGAATTTGCGATAACAGCTCGCGGGGATTTGCGCCCGAATGAATTTGCTTTTGCACCCAAGTTATGGGTTTGGTTGTTGCTGCTGGCTTCCAATCCTTACCAGATATATCTGACATTCCACTTAAATCAGAGAAGTCCGAATCGTCTGATGAGTTCTCCTCGGTATCATCGGTCTCGTAATTGGCATCTTCTTCGTCGTCATCATCGTCTTCATCCTCAGCGATCCCTTTATTTTCCCGTTTCTGTTCGTCAGCGACTACAGCTGAACCGAAAACATTTCCAAAAGTTTGTTGTTGTGTCGAACCACCAGCCTCTTTGCTTAATCCACCATCGACGAGTGTCGTGATGTTCGTATTGATGATGGTGGTAGTGGTGGTGGTAGTAGTGGAAACGTTTTCAGCGTCGTTCTTTTCAGCGGGAGAATTGTTTTGGTCTGTGAGTGTGCGATGAATTGTGGAATCGCTGTTGATCGCGCCATTGCATTCTAATGCTGTTGGATTTATGTAAATATTATTTTCCATTTTGATAATAATTTTATGTATATTTGTCTCAGTTAAATGGGAGAAATTTTGATTTTTTTTTTAATATTTTGACTTTTTCTGCATTACTTGACACACACTAAACTACAAATGACGTGATGGCTGACATTCACAAAAATGGCCGTCTGCTAATGAAAGCTGTCAATTGTACGAGTGGCGTTGCCAATAGGATGCCACAATCACCATCCACATATTTCTGTATGTACTGAAATGTATTCTAATTAGTGGGAGGCGGAGATAGTGAAGTTGAGATGTTTTTTTTGTTTTTCAATCCGACTTGGAAATTTATTTTTTTTCTCTCTCACTTGTGAAATTCAATCAGTCTGGTTTGTTGAACACTTTTGAATGTAAATGAATGTAATTGAAACACTGAGACTGTTCAGAATGAGTTTCTGTTTTGAAAAATATTTTCTGATTTCACTTTGCTCGATCAGTCAGCAATGAACGAATATTGCGGAAGTCTTTCAGTTCCTGAAGTTATGTAATTGCTTAGAACGAACACGTATCACATGGCTTCCACAGTTTACCTTCTACATTTGAATGTAAATAAACAAATTCTGGGTGTAAACAAATAACGCACACACAGGCACGTCGGCGTTGAAGCGCATAAAACAATAAAAAAGTGGTTGTACAAATGTACATACATATTTGGGACATTGCAAGTTGTGCACTCGGGCTGGTGCAGAGTGCAGACAAGTTTAAATTTGCAGGTCGTCATTGGTTTTGTAGATTTTACGATTTTTTTTTTATAAGGATCGATCCCGGCCAATGGAATCAACTTGTTCGGATTAAAGTAGAATAACTTCCAGGGAAGCATACAACTTTCTTGATTTCTTGACAAACTATCCCGGTTTGTCGTCTAAATCAGGAATTTCTGTTATTAATGAGAGGCTACGGATAGTTAGAGAGAAGAGTTCATTGTTGCTAGCTGTCTCCAGGGAAACTTTTATGCATATAATTGAACGCCTGGCCCCAGCTAGATTTTTGGGACACAAGCGGAGTTGGCCATCAGCTTCAAATGGCTTAATCTAAGGTGTGGATCCGTACACGAGTGGATTCTCGAGTCGATTCTTCTCCAATCGAAACAACAGAAATGTTGTCCAGTCGTTTACATCCATCCCTCTCTTGTGTACAAAAGCACTCTGGTGAGTCGGACTTAGCACTCTGGTCTTTCGAAAGGGGGCCTCATCAGTCAGCGTTTGAATGTTATTAGTAATGTTGTGTAAATTGTTATTTGATATCGATGTAAGACTGTAATTGATTGTCTCTTAAGGGGTACGCTAGAGCCACGCTGGACAGTAAATAGTTAGGCTAGGTGCGTGGGTAGACGGGGTCCTGTTGGACCCATTGCGATATCCATGGGGGAATAAAACCTCTTAGCTCCCACTTCGTGCTGTTATCCAGGATCTTTATAAATCCGAAAAGAGATTTTTGTTAGATCCTGGAAGTCCTGGAAGAAATGTGCTCCCAGTGTTCTATGTCTCAACTGGCAGAGACTGAGACAGACAATGACAGAGGTAGTGATTAGTATCCTCTTTTTCCTCCTGGTAGCATATAACGTCGTTGGTTAGTCCCATTTTCATATCATGATACTTCAGACGGTTATGGCCAGTTAGCGCTCCAACCACCAATTGTTTTGTCACATTGAAGGAGTTTGTCGGTTTTTGCACTTCTCATCCTTGGCCGTAGCATCCGAGTTATCTCACAGGTAGTCACCAAACCTTAGAAATCCACTCTATCGTGTGGGATCATTCCTGTTCGCATGTTCACCCAAAACTCTTGGAAGTCATATTGGCATTCACAGTCATATTCGCTATCGTATAAAGCGGTCTAGGCTATCAGTAGCGTTCACACCACTTTGCACTCTCTTATAAGAGTCACTCAATCAACTTCAGAGAATACATAATGTCAGTCTTGGTTGACATAGAGGGTCCTTTTAAGAATGTCTACCCGCATCCGATCAATATTAACTCATCGCACTGATTCACAAGCTGTTCATGAACAGAGTCAGCCAATCATGGGCAGGTTGGACCTACGGTCTAAGCTAAACACCTTTCGGCTCCCACTTCACCCTCACCAAGTGGGCAAAGAAATGGGGCTTATACGCAGAAATTGAAGTCTGAATCAAACCATTGAATCTACGTGGCCATAGTCAGTCAGTGGGTAGTTTGATGGTCCACACGGTAAAGGCTTCACACTTAAATGCGCCGCGCTGTGAAGAATGTACAACACCAAGACTGCAGCTGTTACAGTTGCTTATTTAGACCCTCTGCTTCAAACACTGAACGTAATTTTCAATCTGGCTCCTCTTGATCTTTTTAGCCAACAACAGGACGTTAACACGGCTGTTCTCTAGGCTTTCCTCCACATCTGGTCCCCTTTCCTATAGGCTGTTGAACTAGTTCCGCAATAGGAACTTCTAAACGTTGTTCCTTGATAGCCACTTTCGACGGTCAATAATCGCTGTTTCTTAGGAACTCCTTGCACTTTTGTACAGATAGCTTTAAGACAAGAGAGCGAGTTGTGTAAATAATAAAATCTATTATTAATGAAGAACCTTCCAGATTACTGAAGGTTTTCCAGGCGGAGATCATTGCGATCCGTGAGGATTTAATATGGCTACAATGGATGAGTGACCTTGCTTGGCCGTCAGTTTCCAGTGGATTATTTTAAGCCACCGCTACCTGTCTGCCTAAGGGTTTCACCCTACTTACCGCCAGTGTTGGCCACGATCTTGTGCACCATCTTCTAAAGTGTGATGGGCTTGTGCATTTTAGTTCAGTTCAGAGAGCGCTCAGTTTAGTTCAAATCTGTTTATTGAACTAGTTCCTTTCTCTAGTTAATTTAGTTCAATATTGTTCACTGCTCAAAAAATTGAGTCGTGCGATTTTCGCCGGTCATATTGTCGTTATAAGTGACAGCGCTATCTAAACTGAAGGCGGCCGTGTCGTTGTGGGTATCTGTGCGTCGACTTCTACTCACTTGAACCTCGACGTCTAAGTTCGAATCACAGTACGACAAAAATAATTTTCACGGCCCCACCTCGAGTCGCTGATATTGCTCAAAGAGTGATAAATGTCTGTCTAGAAAAAGCTTCACAAGCTTAGCCGTTCAGAGTCGGCATAAAATGTAGGTCCCTTCGATTCGTGAGGGAACAACAGCACGCACAACACGAGCGGGTGCTGAGAAGCTAGGCAATGTCCCTTTACGGGATGTAACGCCACCCATATTATTATTATTATTTAAGGACAAAACAGAATGAAAGAACCATATGTACGCACATATATTTTTTTAAAATTCAAATCGAGCTAGGTTGCTCGATGGGCTTGTGCTGCGGTAGTTGAACAAAAACCACCCGAGGTGCACAATGCACATACACACACAAAGCATAGCACTCAACAGTTAAGTTCGATTTACATAGTTCAGTTATTCTTACTGAACTAAATGAATTTGTTACAGCACTTTTTTTTAACGAGTTCGTTCGTGAAGTATAGAATCCGCGTGTGATGCACGAAGAGCCATTACATCCACTCAAAGCCACTAGCGGTGTGGCGTTCACGCAGGATGAGTAATTGGGCCGTCTTTTTTTTTGAGGACGCCATCACTGTTACTGGCGAACGCTACGGGGCCATGATAAACAATTTCTTATTGCCGAATTGGATGTGCAGGACTTGGTGAACATGTGGTTTCAACAAGACGGTACAACCGCAAGAGCCACAATGGATTTTTTTTTTGTGAAAGAAGCGTTTCCTGGTCGAGTAATCTCCCGTTTCGGCGACTGGCGTGGCCAGCAAGGTGGCTTACTTGAAGTCGCGGGCTTATGCCAACAAGCTTCAGACAATCGCAGCTCTTAAGGAGAATATTCGACAGGGATGCGAACAGTTGTCACCGGAAATCTTGCGCAAAGTTATGGAAAATTCGATGAAACGGGGCACGAATTAGAGCCGTGTCGTGATTGATTCGGTCGTTTTGACGCGTTCACTCAAAAGTATTGCTGATTGCAATCACTCAACTAAAGTGAGTTTAACTTTAAGGGCCGATGTTGAATGTGAACCACACCTAAACGTTAAAAGTTTTTTTCTGCATTTTATTTGATATTTCTCAATTTCAGACTAACTCAATTTGAACCATGGAAAGATACACAATGCAAGCAACGCGTTAAAGTTATTCAGGCTTATTATGAAAATGGGCATTCAAATCAAAATGCATATCGTGCACTTCGTGATTTTTTCGGTCAATTTAATCGTCCAAATGTGCGTACAATCGGAAAAATCGTGCAAAAATTTGAGCAAACCGGGTCTGTAGGAGATGTGAAAACACCAGTGCATGCTCGTACAGCTCGTACTGCAGAAAATATTGCTGCTGTTCGCGATAGTGTGGCTGAAGAGCCGTCCACCTTAACTCGCCGTCGTGCCCAACAATTGCACCTCTCACGCTCGTCGTTGATGAACATTATGCATACAGACTTGCATTTACACGCTTACAAGGTGCAATTGACTCAAGAACTAAAGCCTCTTGACCATTTCAAGCGTCGTCAATGGTCAGAATGGTGGCAAGAAATGGCGACAGTGGATGATCAATTTTCGAAGAAAATCATCTTCAGTGATGAGGGACATTTTCACCTCAGTGGATTCGTCAATAAGCAGAATTGCCGCATTTGGCCGAATGATAATCCAAGAGTGACTGTCGAAAAATCAATGCACCCACAAAGAGTGACTGTTTGGTGCGGTTTATGGGCTGGCAGCATCATCGGGCCGTATTTTTTCCAAAATGAGGCCGGTCAGGCAGTTACTGTGAATGGTGTTCGCTATCATGAAATGATAACGAACTTTTTATAGCCCGGATTGGAAGATATGAATGTGGTTTCAACAAGACGGTGCCACTTGCCACACAGCTAACGAAACAATGGCTCTTTTGCAAATTCAATGGCCGTGTTATCTCACGTGGTGGCGATGTTAATTGCCCGCCAAGATCATGTGATTTGACACCGTTGGATTTTTTTCTTTGGGGTTATTTGAAAGAAAAGGTGTACGTCGATAAGCCAGCAACAATTCAGGAGCTAAAGGATGAGATAATTCGGCACATTAACGGCATAGAATCTCAATTATGCTTCAGCGTCATCGAAAATTTGGACCATCGGATGGAGGTGTGCCGCCGAGGTCGCGGCGACTATTTGGCCGATATTTTATTCCATACATAATTGAACCATACCAATATTATCATAAGAAAAAGAAATGAAAATAATTTCCTAAATAATTTGTGTTTTATTCAAAATCAACATCGGCCCTTAAAATTTGACCACCCTTTACAAACCAATCAATCACATAGTCAATACTGTTGAAGAGTCATTTCGTTCGGAACGAACCGTTCGTTCTATTCGTTTCGTTCATTCATATAAACATATTCGCATTGCTGTGCTGCATCAGTCGTTGTAAAGATCTTGGTACCGCCGGCCCATTTCCCGCATAGTATGCCGCGGCAAGGATGATGATTTTTTTTTTCTGCCCACCAGCAGCCATATTCATTTTTATTTTAATGGGCACAAGGTCCCTTGTGGCATACTCTGCAAGAAGAACATAGTTGATGTTATTATTAATAAGAATGCAGGCTCTTGGTCACCCTGGTATCCCAAATTACCTTTGCATTCCTGCATGTCAGTCCTTTTACTGTCCCCTTCAGGATGTATGGCTCCTGAAACAGAACGCAGCCCAGATTTTCTGTGGTGAACGACCTTGCTATAACAGCACATGCCGCAATAGCATAATGGGTGTTCACCTGGGCCGCTTTAAAGATGGTTGGGAGGAGCATTGAGCTATTGCTCATTCAAGGCTAATGCCCGCTTCATTCCTGAAGGAGTGGACTCTCCTCCTCCATATTTACAACCGTCTTTTTATGCTCTAAATCGGACAGTGAATCTTCAGAGAGAGACATGAATTCCTCTTCTTTCTCTCCCACTCGCTCCTTGCTCAGCATAGGCAGTGAGTGTTGCAGCCTGGGATTTATTTTCTCCTTTGCAGGCTCGGGTGTCGGTGTCGGCGTCTCATTATCTTTGCCTTAGCTTTAGAGGATTGCGGGGTCGCAAAATTCTTAATCTCCACTTCCCTTCTCTCCTTTGCTGCCTCGGCTAGAGGTAGGGAAGCTAGACCCTTACTTCCGCTCGCCCCGTCGGCATTTTGCGTGCTCTTGCCTATCGGTTTGTCCAAGGGTCTTGCTGCTTTCCGGCTGGTGCTGAGTCGCACCATCCTTCTGGCTCCTCTTCTGTCCGCTTCAGGCTTAGCACTTTTTGAGTTTCCGTCGAGCTCCTGCTCAACACGGCACGCTGCTACTTCTGAGGTTACCCCCTGTAGCTTTTTTAGCTCGCCTTTAATTTGTTTGTTTTTCTTTTGTGGTTTAATCTTGATTCCCACGAGTATCGAAGGAAATTACTGTCCGCCACTCCAGAGCCTCGCTTCAGCGTGGTAATGCCGTATGTACTCTCCGGAAAGTGGCCTGGCTAAGGAGAGGCGCCGTTAGAACCCAGCATAGTATTATCCCCTGGCTGCGAACTATATCCAGTGGGCACGGTTCACCTAATACCCTGGATTAGGGGGGTTATAGACTTAGTTCGTCGACTTCTCATTCCTTCTGGGCACGGCATCCATACACCATGTTAAGGCAGTAGGCTTATACGACCACACATAGTCACACGCAAGAAGATCGATACATTGTTGACTCCTACATAAAGAATATAGTTGAAAATGTTTACGATACATTCCGTGAAGTAACCAATATTTCAGCTACCACTCTGCTTGTTTACATAAATATTCGCTTGGCGTTTGGGATTTCTCGACGATAGCTTAAGTCCGAATGATTGACTGTATGCCAATGTAAACAAAGTTCGTATTTCATATCTCCTTTGCGCGTTCCAACTGATCCGCTGATTAAGCATTGTGATACTAGTACAGGAATATATCGACGAATGGTTAGGATGATCAACACAAGTTAGTCCCCAACCAGCAGCAGAGAGTTAAAGCGCCATTTTCTAATCGGCATAACGATCATCTCGCACTTGTGGATTCGGTAAAAGACCTGCAATGTGGAATCTAGTCGGTTGATCTCCGAATCGAGAGCATGGAAGGTGAGGCAGGTCTGTCCTTAATCAGTCACTGGCGGAATCATTCTAGTATATACTCAATGTAAATCCGTCCAGCCATCAACTTGTGTGAGCTGATTTGAACATGATAGCCTGATTAATTGTAACAAGTGTGAATATAAATAAGGCAATATCCCTGAGTTCAACATTAACTAACGGTTATTACCGTGAGATCTAGTCTGTATACCGTTAGGAGTCGTTAAGTTCATAAGTCAAAAGTGACTTATCCCCCATATCGGCCGTGCAAATGATTTGGCAGCGAAATGTATAATAAAGCAAGTGCTGCTGGCCAACATTATGACAAGGAGCAATTGCAACAGTTCTGAACTCAGCACGTCGCTGACTGAATTTCTCTTTAGAGATTGCGAGGCAAATTCTAGAAATATAAGAAAGATGATCTTTGATCATTCTTCTATCATTCTTCTATCCTTTTCTGTCTCTACTTTCTCTGCGTCTTGTGAAGCAAAGTAAAGTTGATGAAACGCAATAAAATGCGTAAGGGTTTGTCTGGAAACGTATAAGCAATAAATGCTAAAATGCAGCCCAATCGGACTCTATTTTTGAAAATCTATAACATTAAGCTGGATCCTTTTATAATTTTACCTACGATATTCAGCCGATCTGTTCATAGCCCCGGGTAAAGAATCGGACAATAAGTCTCAATGGGTGTCTAGTTTTATGGCTTCACCTCTCTGCAGCAGACAATCCACAGTGAGTATAATTCGATATATACTATTTATATTAAATCAATATCATAGTATCTTGCTTCACATATTGAACACCTTAAAAATAAATTTCACTTAACCCATTAATGGGCACTGCATTATCATTTTTCTCCAATATTTAATCTGACGCTGAATTGAACGACGCATGTAAACCCGGTATGTATGCATCTGTTTTGACAGTTGCTTGAGGCAAACAAAATTCTTTTCGCTTATCTTCCAGCAGAAATCAACTAATAGAGATATCCAACTTGCTCGTCTCGTTCCAGTGAAATTTGTTTGGCAGCTTGTTGTAGTTGTACCATCTGTGAATACGTGAGAGGCGTTTCGAACAGCTGAAAGTCTTCCCCTTCGAAATAATGAGGTGAAGCAGAGCATTTTTTTTTAAAAAGCGCTCATTTCATTTGAGCGTTATTTCAATTGCATATGTTTCACCCCGAAAAGGAGGAGGAAACACAGATTGTGTTCAGAAGGTACATTCATATACCTGGAAGTATATTGGAATGCGCTGATCATTGACACGTTAAATTTGAGTTCAAATATTTTGCCTTGGAAATATTAGAAAATAGGTAAAGCAAAAGGGTTTGAATCTGATTTTGTGGTTGAATTCAATTTGTAAATAATCATTCACATTTTATAATAATGCAATGATCATGAAATAGAAATTCTGCAAATTTACACATACATACGTCTGTTCGTTGGTTTTGTAAGTACATAAATGTACAGAGAACAACTTAATTCCTTGAATTATTTCGTATTGTCACTTTAACATTGTATATCTATCGGTTACTCAAACACTTCATTTTGCTAATTAATTCGAATTAATGGTGTTGCAGCCGTAGTCATTACTTGAAGCATTTTAGTTTTGGACTCATATCACATGTAAACTGTGCAGCAAAATTTGAAAATTTGCCCTACATATCCATTATACGCAGTTCGTAAAGATTTGCTTTAATTTTAAAATGCAACTTGTGAAAGAAACTTCTTTTTCCCACGTTGTAATACTATTTAATTTGCTAAACTTGACGAACATCACTCATGGAATTTTTCCAGATCGTGGGCAAGTTAAACACATTGGAAATGTATTTGACACTCCTATGGGCAAAATATGATTTGGTGATGTGAAAGTATGCGTAAAATATAGCTTCCAAATAAAGAAGTATGCGTGCTTTGCGGTAGGTCATGGTATTTTTGGCTGGAAACTTGAATACCTCTATTAGTTGATTTCTGTCTTCCAGTTTCTTTTGTAAAAATTGTAATAGTTTTTCGCAGAGAAATTTTGCATTTACTAACAAATGTCTTGAAGGAAAACTCACACAGTACAGGTCGTCGAATAAGTTTGAAAATACATCCATTTGTTGTGTTGTTCTGTTGTGATGGACGATGCCAATGTCGCACTATACGATCTGCTTGGAGTTAGCATATATGCAACAGATTCTGAGATAGAAGAGGCAAGTTATTTATCGGAAAACAGTAATGTTGCGTTAATATTTTACCACCATTCGCATGAAAACAATTGATTTTATCTATGTAACAAAACCGAATGACCCGACTGATTGTTTGTGTTAAGGGAGTATGTCCCAAATAGAATGAAGATGGCGAATCCATTGTGTGATTAGCCAAGACAGTAGGACGTGAAAGTTTCCTCTCTCTTCCGATATGCGATTAAATTTTGAAATTTCCTCTTTGTTTTTTTGTTTTTTTTTTAGAGCTACAACAATCTTGCAAAAGAATTCCATCCCGAAGACGCTGTTGACAAATTGAAGGAGATTACATTTGCTTACGAAGTCCTCTCGGATCCAGAGAAACGGACTCTTTACGACGGTTATGGTGTTAAGGGACTGCAAGATGGCGATAGCGATATCTTTGTCTCAAGTTGCTTCTCGCCTACCAACGATGACATCCATACACCATTATTCGTGAGTATGGACCAGTTATACAATGGAGTTGAAACAATATCAGTAACGTACAAGCGTTCGGAATTGTGTGTGGACTGTAATGCAGAGGGTGGCGATTCATCTAAACTAGAGTGTTGTACGCACTGTGTAAGCTTCGTATTGCGTTCACCATTCGGGTACTTAGGGCCTGACGTGAGTACACGGCATTTACCAAAAAATGGAAAATTGATTAATTTAATTTTCTTCCAGTTCTGCATTGTTTGCAATGGCCGTGGCAGTATAATCATGGAGGAATTCCAATGCAAGACCTGCGAGGGCAAAGGGTGTGTAGATAATGAGAATACGGTGAATGTGAAAATAAAACCAGGAATGCAACACAATGAACAAATCCCCGTTCGTTTTGAAGGTCATCAGAACAGAGAAGGCAATCGAGGCTATCTGGTAGCTATTCTTCAGGAAAGGTCGCATTCAGTATTCCAAAGAAAATCAATCGATCTGCATTTAGAAGAAGTCGAAATTCCACTCATCCAAGCCCTGTGCGGGCTGGAGTACACTTTCAAACATATGGACGGTCGGAATATAGTGGTGCGCACGCAACCCGGCCAAGTTATAAAGCCAAAGGCTGTGAGGGTCATCAAAGGTGAAGGCATGCCCAAACGAAACAATCCCCTCGAAAAGGGCGATCTCTTCATCTCGTTTGTGGTGCGTATGCCAGAGAACGATTTCGTAAGTGCTGAGGTTAGGAACAGATTGGAAGAAATTCTACCTTCGAGAATGCCATTTACAATGCCCACCGGCGAGGACGTTGAAGAGGTTGAGTTGGTGGATATACAACCAAAGGAGAAACGCATGGCGTTCGGTGAGGATCCAGGCGTGGAGCAGTGTGTCTTCTCTAAGATAATCACGGGCATTTGTGGTGGTTGCCAGTGGCAGGAGTGAACCTCTCGTTCGTAATAGAGTTCGTTCATATATTTATTTACTGGCATTTATAACTGAACTTATTCTAATAATACCTAATCGCGTGAATCGACTGTGGGAGATGATCGTATCTAGCTAGAGAGACATGTTAGTATACACACGATGTGATAGAAACTGAGCAACAGATTTTGTGGAAGATGAACACAAAGCTAAGCAAGAAGTAATGCAATCTAAATATTCTAGTGTCGTCCTTTGCTGTAGTACTCTCTTATATTAAGTACACTCTTATTAAATGACTGATTTGTTGCAATCTAGTCTAATATGTTTTCATTTTATTTAACTAGATATCCCTATTTTTTAATAGTAATCGTATTTCAAAATAAAGCTGGTCAAGTGCGAATAGTGCTCGTTTCCTTGCCGTAACATTTTTTGACATCATTTCTGAATTTTCTACGCGTTTTTTTGTTTTTATTTACCATTAGCAAGCACACGATCCACAAAAAAGGAGACCCCTTCAACTGCGCCAACTACCGAGGGATAAGTCTCCTAAACATCGCCTACAAGATCTTCTCTGCCGTTTTGTGCGAGCACCTGAAACCAATCGTGAATAACATGATAGGAGGTCCACCATCGAACAAATTTTCACACTACGGCAGATCCAGGGAAAAAGGCCCAAGAGATACAAATCGACACCCACCACCTATTCGTCGATTTCAAGGCCGCATATGACAGCGTGCATAGAGATGAGCTATACAACGCCATGTCTAGTTTTGACATTCCTGTCAAACTCGTCAGGTTGTGTAGGATGACGATGGAGAACTCTCGCTGCTCCATCAAGGTCGGTAACGAACTCACCGAGACCTTCAATGTGAAAAAAGGTTTTAGACAATGAGACGCGCTGTCATGTGACTTCTTTAACATCATCCTTGAGGAAATCGTGCGAAACTCAAACGCCAACATTAGAGGCACGATCTTTCAGAAGTCCGTACGCGGACGACATTGACGTGATTGCTCGAACACAGCGAGCCGTCAATGAAGCGTTTGCTGGTATTGAAAAGGAGGCGGTGAAAATGGGCTTAGCAGTGAATGAGGACAAAACGAAGTACAAGCTGTCATCGAGAAAGGACGCACAACATCGACGAATCGGCCAGAACGTTACCGTAGGCAGCTTTAACTTCGAGGTAGTTAAGGACTTCGTCTACCTCGGCTCCCAGGTAAACAGTACAAACAGCATCTGTACCGAGATTAAACGCAGAATAAATCTTGCCAATCGCTGTTTCTTTGGGCTCAAGAGGCCACTTACCTCTTAGTAGAGTAGTAGAGCCCTCTCTCGAAGGACCAAGCTAACATTATATCCCTGTCCTACTCTATGGCGCAGAAGTCTGGACAGTCTCAAGAGCAGATGAAGAAGTCCTTGGTATTTTCGCGAGAAAAGTTCTGCGCTCCATCTTTGGTCCTGTTTGCGTTGATGGTTTTTGGAGAAGAAGATACACCCATGAACTGTACCGGCTGTACAGCGACATGAGCCTAGTCAGGCGACTAAGATGGCTAGGCCATGTAGAGCGCATGGACAACACTGCTCCAGCCGGAAGAGTCTTCGACTCCGAACCAGGGGGACAACGCAACGCAATAGAGGAGAAGGACCTCAACCAAATTGGTGCGCGAAATTGGAGACAGTTGGCTAAAGATCGTGCCAGCTGGAGAAGCTTTTTTGACTGAGGCCCAGGTCCACCCCGGACTGTAGTGTCACTAGAAGAAGAAGAAGGTTAGCAAGAACATGGCGCCATTAGCTCTGTGTGTATGCGGGTAGGTCATATACGAAAATGGAGTCGACGAGGTTGCCTGATGTCCTGGACTATATGCGGCTATCTACCCCAATACGCTCAGGAAATATCAACGACAAGCCAGTCTGTGTGATGGCAACTTCTCAGTGCACTTTTATTTTTTTTTTTGTCGGAAGTTTTTGGATACTGCACTGGAGCACTCAGACTCAACAAAAACTGGTCCATTGTAAATACTACCAGGCAGCAACCTACATTTGTTGAAATTTCGTGGTATTCCGGAGGAATACCAGCAGGCGCTTCTGTGATGAGGAGCCTACATCATCAGCTCTCACCTCATCAGCACCAAATAACTGCCACCTGATCCGAACAAAGGCGGAACAATAGCAGAGGAAGTGCTCTGCAGTGTCATCGTCTTCTCCACAGGCGTTGCAGAGTGTTTCGTCGCTTAGGCTAAGCACATTTAGGTGTTTGGCAAAGGTGTAGTGGCCCGTTAGTACGCCGGTAAGTCCTCTGCAGTCTTTTCTGTTAAGAGATAACAAGAATGCCGCGGATTTCTTACAGACATTAGGGAGCATGCGCTTGGTTTGTCTACATCCTGGAGAGTCATGCCACCTCCGGTTGTGCTCTCGAGAAGCCCAGCCATCGATGGAAGCCCTAATCGAAGACGCGGGTATTCCCAGCGCAGGTTAGGCAGGTCTGATCCTTGTCTAGCAAGTTCATCGACGTGATCCCGTGGTGGCCCGGGACCCAGACAAGTCTTAGCGAATTGAACCTGCCGATCCAATTTAGAGAAGACTTGCATTCCTGGACTATCCTGGAAGTGGTTAAAGGGTTGAGTAGGGCCTTATGCACAGCTTGGCTGTCGCTACAGACACAAATACTTCGCCCCTTCCACCTGTTCTTCACAATATAGTTCGTGGCCATTAGGATCGCATAGGTTTCCGCTTGGAAGACCGACGCAAATTTACCTAATGAGGTGTGGAGGCTAATGTTGTCGCTCTCTACGAAAGCGCCAGATCCTTCATTGGTCTTGGAGCCATCCGTGAAGATTCGACTACATTCCTTTCCTCGCTCATATTCTGACCAGAGCCAGTCCTGAGTGCAGGGAAAGTCGACTCAGTGCACTTAGAACTACCCCCTTTTATAGGCTTGACTTCATTTTCAATCTCTCTTTTCCACTTGACCTACTGGGACGAGAAATAGCTGCTAACGCTGGCGTTTTAACTTCCTTCAGAGTGAACTGTTTTCAACGAACACATGAAATCTTGGAGAACTTGTGTAACAACGCACGTTTCGTTCCTAACAACAATTTCGAGACTAGACAGGTCCTCCTGGGACAGCATCGATATTCCGTCCAGAAATTCCATACGTATACGGACTCGTCAAAACCGGAATCAGGAGTTGCTCTATCTCGATCTTCGGCTCTCTCTAAAAATCTCCCAATCCCTATAACCCGTAGTGGAAGTGCTTGCGATTATGCGTTGATGAGTGGACGAGATCTACAGTTTTATGCCGACTCCGAAAAACTTCTTTGAGGAGCTTTTTTGGATTTCTTTGGTTATATTCTCTGAGGGTTGTCAGTAACTCAATAGAGGTCGGGACGCTTGGATAGATCTGGGCCTCAACCGATAATACGATCTCCAGCTAGCTGCTTTCAATTGTGCAAAACAAGTTGAAGGATGTCGCACAGGCTTGAAATCGAAGACTCTTCGAACCGGTACCCAATTGTCCATGCACTCTACATAGGCCAGCCTTAAGCGTTGAATCTGAAGACGTCGGATGGACATTCAATGTACAGTCGCTACAGTTCGTGGTTCGTATATCTGTTCGTAACTCGAAGGAAATTAGGAGACAGTGAAAGGTCTAATATCTTTCGGTTTGACATGAGAGCACTCACATGCTCTGACATGGACTGACATACGCCACAACAAATTTCTATCATTACCGATTCAAGAGTAGGACTATTTTATGGGCAGTGCCTTTGGACATTTTATTCATTCATTTCAGTGCAGGCTGTCTGTATTCTGTCTTGTGAGTTGTGACTACAGAAATGCTTGAGATGCCATCGCCATTGTAACTCCACTCCTCTTTTAAAAAAAGCATTGCAGTACGCGCAACAAGGGCGTCTGCTGTAGAAGCTGGGCTCATCCACACCGGGACGGTAGCGCCATAATATTACGTAATGCAGTAAGAAGAAATCCATTATTTTTCATGTGGCTTTAAATCTTGTATACGTCCCATCGGATCAAAATAAATACAGTTTCGGTTCCGCCGATTCCTGTCTCTTCATTGTCAACAATTGGACCGTATGAAGAAAGCAATCACTCAGAAGCATCCAGTTTCGGTCCATAGGGGAGGAGTTGTGTTCCACAACGCCAGGCCACACACATCGATAGCGACTCGCCAGAAGGTCAGCGAGCTTGGTCGGGAGGTCCTTATGCATCCACCTTATAGTCCGGACCTAGCAACAAGTGATTACCACCTGTTCCTGGTGAAAAGTTCGCCTCCAAAACAGCTTGTGAAACAAGACTCTCTGTTTTTCGCCAGTAGGGACGATGGCTTTAAAGAAAGAGGGATAACGGCAGTACCATCATCAAATCAAAAAAAAAAAAAAAACGGCGCATATTTGACCTAAATCGGACCATATTTACTATTCAAGAGTACAAAAATAATGGAAGTACACGCAGTAAAGCAACTACCTCAGCTATTCCAAGCTCGTCAAAGGAAATGCCTGCACCACCTTGGTTGCCCTCTAGTGGATTCATATATAATGATAATTATGTTTAAGTCTAGCTTGGAAGACAGTAATCCACTACACAAGTTCCATCATGTCGTTCGTGGTTTCGATCAAGAATGTCTTCGAGTTCCCGCGTTATTGTTTGAAAAGAAGAATGAGATCGATTCTCCGGTAGAGAGCAGGAAGTCTTGATTCAGCAGAGTGGAAACAGCCTACCCACTATTACCATGACTGACAGGCAGATGGAACACAGATTCAGATTCACTTGTCGTTGGCATATTCAAGAACTGGGGGCGTTGTAGATCAACAGAGATCTTACTGTGGGAGCAATCTTTCTACAGATATTTCGACTTCAGACTCAAAAATTCAAATCCATTGTACTAAAGGGTGATTTTTTAGCTATTATGTTTTTGGCAACACTGGTTTAAACAGCTGACGCACGTTTCGTGTTTGGTTTCACTGTCAAACATCTTCAGTTTGGTCTATAATTTAACCATGAATCGTCTTACAAACGAACAATGCTTGCAAATTATTGAATTTTAAGTCCACTTTTTCCACTTTTTTACCGAAAAATTGTGTTCGGCGACGAAGCTCATTTTTGGCTCAATGGGTACGTAAATAAGCAGAATTGTCGATTTTGGAGTGCATATCAGCCAGAACCATTGCAAGAGCTACCAATGCATCCAGAAAAAGTCACAGTTTGGTTGCGGTTTATGAGCTGGTGGCATCATTGGACCGTACTTCTTTAAAGATGATGCGAATCGTAACGTAACTGTGAATGGTGAGCTCTACCGTGAGATGATATCCAACTTTTTTTTGCCCAAAATGCAAGAGCTTGACTTGCATGACATGTGGTTTCAACAAGACGGTGCCACATGCCACACAACACGCGCAACAATGGACTTATTGAGAGGCGAGTTCGGTGAACATTTTATTTCACGTTCGGGACCGGTCAATTGGCCGCCTAGATCGTGCGATTTAACGCCTTTAGACTTTAGACAAGCCCGCTTCAATTGACGCATTGGAAGACAACATTGAAGCATTTATTCGTGAGATACCGGCCGAAATGTTGGAAAGAGAATGCCAAAATTGGACTGAGCGGATGAACCATTTGAGGCGCAGTCAAGGTCAACATTTGCATGAAATAATCTTCAAACATTAAATTATATGGACCGTACTATCGATTCAAATAAAGATTTCATGCATTTTTCTGAATTTTATTTTTTTGAAAAACTTTCCTATAGCTTTTAAAAAATCACCCTTTACTAGGCAGCAACCGACAGTTTTTAGTGTGTACCCAAGGCAGGTTCGAGTCCTAAGAGTACCTCCTCGGATCCTTGTCTAGCAAGTTCATCGGCGATTGGGTGGTGGCCCAGGACACAGACAGGCCCTTTTAGACGAATTTAGACGAATGTAGCCTTATTCTGGTTCCAAATTTAATTTTGACTATGCCTTGCAGTTCGCCCCTTCCATCGTTAAGCTCATTTGAAATTCATCAAAGTCTGCCACAAAGACAGGCGATAATGAATTCGATCTACTGAATGTCTGCGTCATCGCTGCACATGCTTGTTCAGAGAACATCACATTTTCCTCCTCGCCAAATCCAGGTCAAGTCACTGAAACGACACGGAAACTGTGCCCATCATTGTCATCGCCGTCAAGCCGATCAAAGTGCATTCCGTTGAAGTACAAATACCCACTTAACAAAGATCTCTCTTGGTGACACTTCTGCCATTGATCATCCATATCAGATCGTTTCTAAACTTTGTTTTCGTTTCGAAATCATTGAAACTGCATCGCAATCACTTGGAAGACAACAATTTTTCATTGTGCTCCACTAATTGCGCACACTTAGACGGCAGCAGCAGCAGCAGCGGCTAGCTTGGGATTTTCAAGATCACACTCCGATTGATCATCAATCGATCATTCAATCGCGATCGAGATCGCGACTTGCCCGTCCAACTTTGGTCAGTAATTCTCGTAGGCTGTTAGCAACACAAAATGCACCAGAACCCATGTCGTTTGGCATATATACGTATTTCTGCATTGAATTGTGGCGCTTCCAATTGCACTGTGCAGTGTGCAGTGCGCCTCTAATCACAACCTGTAGCTATTGGTAGGGAGAGTACGAGCACCGAATGCCTTCAGTTAAACTAGTGCAGTACAGTAATAAATAGCGTTGGTGGTTGACCCATAAAATGGGTCGTTCGTTGCATATGCGTCTTATCAGTTGCAGTTCAAATAACGTAGACTCGTGGTGCCTTGAATGTGGGGTATGGAATTGTAATCAATTCTTCTTTGGAAGGTTTTCTTGAAAAACGAAATGGCTCGCTGAAGGAGTTGTGTTTGTATTGGAGCGCTCGTAATGGTGTTTGTTTTGTTACAAAGTGGCCTTCTAGTCGCTGTGTACTGCTGGCTGTTGGTGGTTAAAGTTCCCTTAAAGATCGCCGAGATAAAGCTGAAAGTGTGGAATGTCATTCGGAGTGCAAACATGAAGAGGAGAACACTTGCAGGCGATGCAAGTTGTTGAATGTTTAGATTTTAGAGCATGTCTCGCTTAACGACTGAGGATGAGGTTGGACTAGAAGAACTCGAGGTGGTTATTATTCGGGATTCCTTATATCCGGCTTAGAAGTCTTCTTCAGAATAGACACCAGTCGGGTATTTAGGGTTCTTAGTACCGGCTGTGCTTGGGATGACACATATTGGTCACCTCCAACAGAGTCACACATCTCTTTTGTATTTTAATTTCGCAGCCAGTTGCTATCGTATGGACAACGAAGCTCCCATCCGAAGAGTCTTCGCTTCCGAACCTAAGGGATAACGAAGAAGGTGAAGCCCGTATCTAAAGTGGCGCACACAAATGTTGAACGAGTCCAAGAGCGAGTGATGGGGAACCAGGAAATTCCAACTCCAGTCGATGAAGTAGTCCTCCCACCTAGCTTTGAAGAAGGCGGCACAGCCATTAGAGAGCTGAAGAACAGCAAAGCTGCAGGCTGAGCCTGCTTGGATGGTTTATCATCAAAGTTCTTCAAGGCCGGTGGCGATGTTTTGCTAGGGAGCATGCACCAGATCATCTGCAAAATTTGGGAAGACGTAAGCATGCCCAACGTCTGGGATATCAGCTCCATATGGCCAATCCACAAAAGAGGTGATCCTACCTCGTGCAACAACTACAGAGGTACATCCCTGATTAACGTTGCCTAAAAAATCTTGCCCAAAGTATTTTGAAGGCACGTACCAGTGCGGCTACCGACCCGGCAAATCGACTATAGACCGAACTTTCACACTGAAGCAAATCCTGGTGTCTATCAGAGAGCTTGATATCGATACACACAACCTTTTTATCGATTTTAAAGCTGCATACGTCAGCATTCATCGCAAGGAGCTAGTCGCCTTGATAGCTGAATTGGGGATCCCGGGAAAAAATTGGTCGCCTGGAGCCGTTTGAAACCTGAACCGGACTTCGGCGCTCTCGTGTGATGATGTGACACTGAAGGCACTATCTTCTACAAGTCAGTGCAGCTGTTAGGTTAGTTCAGATGACATCGCGCGTTCCAAACGTGCCGTAGTGGAAACTTTTACGGCGATTGAAGAACATGCGAAACGAGCTGGTCTTAAAGTTAATGAGGAATAAAGGCAGGAAATGACTTTGTCTACTACAGGGCAAGCGTGAACTCCACAAAAGACATCCTACACTGACCCAAAAAGCTGCGTAGATACGATGAATATTTGATTCAATGAAACAAAGCTCATAGATTACATAAATCCAACGAACATAGAACATAGTACTCAACGAAGGATTTCATTAAATCAAATAGCCTCTTTACCACACTTCACTTCACTCACTTCCTTCGACAATCTTCGCCGAGTGACGAAAATTAGCTTAAAAGCTTAAGCAAAATAGATCGGTGCCCCAATGGATCCGTCTACGCACTGGCAAAACGATCCGCTACAACGCTAAGAGGCGTCACTGGAGGCGTACCAAGTTGAAGCTGTAAATCAAATTTGTTCTTATGTGTATGGCAAAGCGCACAGGACCTCCTTGTTTCTGGTGTGGCTCTACTATGATGGTCTCACCTACTTTAGCAACTTATTGACTGATCGACTGAACCAAACCTAGCTCAAAATTCGAGTCAGCTGTGTGCCAGGATGGAGAACTTAAATAATCTCTCAGTGATTGTTCAAAAAAGAAATTATTGTCCATCCCAAGTTCCTTATCTTTCCCGCACTCTTGCCTCATATTACTCACATCTTCAATCAAATCCTCACAACAAGCGTTTTTCCTTCAGTCTGGAATTGTCGAAGATAATACCAGTGCCAAAGAATCCATCGTGTACCGAATTTCGCCCAATTGCTATAATTTCTTTTCTCTCGAAAGTCTGAATCATGCAAAAACAAATAAATAGGTTTCTTCACCAACACAATCTTTTAACCTCTAAGCAGTCTGGTTTTCGCCCGAAGCATAGTTGCACGACGGCTGTGCTTTGAGTTGTAGATGACATTAGGCAAGAGCTTGATGTTGGTCATCAATCCTTCGTGATACTTTTGGGTTTCTCCAAGGCGTTCGACACTGTTAATCACTCCATTCTATGCGACAAATTATTCAGGATGTACAACTTTTCAAATTCCGCAATCCGTCTAATATCCTCATATTTGAGTGATCGTCAACAAGCGGTTTTCACTGAAAATTCCCTGTCGGATTTTCTTCCCAATGCGTGTGGCGTACCTCAGGAATCTATTCTAGGCCCTCTTCTATTTTCTTTATATGTTAATGAATTACCGTTCATTCTTTCGCACTGCTTAGTGGAAATGTACGCCGATGACACTCAATTACACCTTAGCTGTTCTCCTGAATCTTCAGGCCAGTGCATCAATCACATAAACGCCGGTCTGGATAAAATTTTCAAGTGGGCGAGTCAGAATCTACTTCTTATTAATCCCAAGAAATCTAAATGTATTGTTATATCTAGAAAGCTCGTAAATACATCCCTGCTTCCTTCGATCTCTAATGGTCTAACAATGGTCCTATTAAATACGTTGACACTGTCAAAAACCTTGGTACGATTTTTTACTCAACTCTAACCTGGCATGATCACATAAAAAGTTACGCTGCTAAGGCACAAGGGGTCCTCCTCTCCCTGTGGGCTTTACAACATCTTACCCCTATGGGAACCCGATCTCTATTAGTCAAGACCCTCATTACAACTATTCTTACTTACGGATGTGAGGTCTACGGAAAATGTGATGAATTTAGTAGACGTAAGCTTAATGTCTTATATAATAATGCTACTCACTATATGTATGTCCCATCGCAATACCAAACTCGATCAATAGTCGATTGATGGTAGACAATCGACACTCGCAATAGGGGCCTGTACACTTACAGCTTCAATGACTAGCCCACTGAATGATGCGCTGGAGGACTGAAAGTCAAAAAATTCGTCAAAGAAATTAACAGTATAAATGTGTTATAGCTCGCATGACTACATCCATGACGACTGGACTGAATGACTGTGGCTTGAAACCCTGACTGATCAGATTTGATTTAGATTCACAAGAAAACAGACTGCTCGACTTAACTTGATTGTCTGATCAACGAGCAGACATTGCCAAACTCAGTTGTCTACTCAATTACACCATCAGTCTCGCGATAAGTTAGTCGACGTAGAATCGTCCTTGGCAACCGCTGCTACTTCGGTTTGGCGAAACAACTGGGCTCAAAGCTCCTGACTCGAAGGATCAAAATCATGTTGTTGCCAGTCCTGTTGTAGGGAGCCGAAAGCTGGACGATATGCAAAACTACAGAGCTGATTCTTGGTGCCATCGAAAGAAAAATTCTACGTCGGATATATGGTCCCGTCTGCAAGGAAGGCAGAAGACATAACCGCTGTATTGATGAAGTCAGTCGACTGCACTGGCTCGGCCACATTGAGCGCATGTTTGGTGTCACATGCGCTCAATGTGGCCGCGCCGAGCTAGTGCTCCAGCAAGGTGACGCCGAATAAAAACCAAGTTATACATTTCATTTGCGTTGAACGAGACTCGACAACGATAGTCGACTACCTCGAGCCGAGTGCACCAATCGTAAGTATTGCCAACTCAAAGAATCGCTTGTCGATGGTAGAATTTACGGAACACTTTCTTGTGGTCTAATCGGACACACCAGTCATCTCTCTCCCTCTCAAACCCTCTTCTGAAGGTCGTAACTCAGTGAGAGTCTGTCACGAGTAGGTTGAGTTTCCTGCAAACTTCTTCACCATATTTGGTCTTGGTTCGCAACAGGTAACTGATCTTTTGACGCATAATTACCACAAAGGCTGCAGTGCCTTCCTCAAACAATTCAACTTTCCCCGCACAGTTGCATAATTTCCCATGACTGCACGGGAAAAAAAGCACACACACATTTTTTCTCACCTTTTCCACGAGACGCTTTGTGT
Organism: Eristalis pertinax; assembly: GCA_907269125.1. Classification (NCBI taxonomy): domain Eukaryota; kingdom Metazoa; phylum Arthropoda; class Insecta; order Diptera; family Syrphidae; genus Eristalis; species Eristalis pertinax. The sequence continues at coordinate 60,700,143 of OU026146.1, forward strand.
TCGTTGTTTCGAAGCTTTGCGCAGAGCCTATTGCATAGAGCGAGAGGCCATTGCATATCCTTGAACACCATACTGATTGTTTTCGTTTGAAAAAATAGCTGGTCACCTCGCTGGCCAGCAGCTGGTGGCGGCATAGAGCGAGAGGAACCCAGTACGGTCGATCGGGGTCGATCGACAAATACAAGTCCGTCCGTTACATTGCTGCTTCTAATTACCCAGATTGCAACTGCGACGAATGGGTGGCAGTTGCAGTGGCGACAACGATGCACACTCTCTGTATGGATGCGTTGACCACCATGACTGCTGTGTGTGATGGCGGAACATTTAGGAAGGCGGTGCGGCAGTGCAAGCTACGCGTCAGGCTGACTCTCAATGGCTGGAGGCGATCTTTTGCGTTGAGTAAAAATAGATAAATAGTTTCAATTGCGGTTTCGAGTGGGACTGCACGATGGGATCTGTGACAAGTGGGCGAGAGATGCAGTCGATTGGGGACAAGATGAGGAGCTGTGGAGTAAAATTTCAATTATTCGAGGTCATGGACTTGAGGAAATTGATGATTAATCTCGCCAAGCGATCATTTGACTTCGCAGCCTAAGTCTGTGCAGTTGATGCCTAGTCACTTGAGGTCGTTCTTTGTATGATAACTAGGGGGTGTCATGAGAAGGACAACAAGCTGAATGCAATGTCGCTTCAATGAGACATTGGCGCTATGGGAGAGTTTAGCGGTGAAAATTATTCACATGCACTTCTTATTAACCTAGAATTTTGACTTGGCTGCAATTGAGCACAAAGCATCATCACAAATAACAGGAATCCATGTTGGTTCATTTTGAAAAGGCAGCTGTAGGTGAAGCTTTAGTTTGTTCGCGTTCAAAAACTCGACAATGGACGCACAAAGCAGGATCCACCTAACGAAAGTGTTGCCAAGTCAAGGCCCGATGATCGGGTTCAGAACTCAGAACTTAAGGCCTTGGCTTTCGAACGGAATTTCATTTGTTACCCAAATAAGCCTTATAACCTCTAAAACAAGCATAAGCGAGTGCCTGCATCCATTTATTACAGAGCATTTGACATTGCTTCCGGTTGGAGAGACCAATTTTCGTTGATTTACTTAGAAGCTCGATGCTCGATGGCCCAGAAGTTAGACCCAAGCCTACCTCATGCCTTTATGCATGGAATAGAACATTATTCCAATGGTTGCCTCGGCCCCGCTGGCAGTGCTCCAATTTTTGACGACTTGATCCAATATGTGCGGCGTTATTACGTCAATAGCTTCTCGAATGTTGGTCCCTAGCTCGTTCATAGGGGTTGGCTTGTTAGCGTAGGCTAAGCACACACAGACCATTGACGGTAACGGTGTCTACTTCTGTATTTCAAAAGAAATAGAGTGCGATGATGCCGCCATGTCATAAACCGCACCAAGTACTCAATCTTTTTGGACGCATAGATGCTTGGTTGAACATTTGTTGAATGTGTGAGCTTTAATAACGGCCAAAAATGTGCCTGATTCGAGAAGATGATTTTTTGACCAACATCCGCATCTCTGGCCAACGCTCAATTAACCATATCACGACGTTGTCTTTGGTATTCCGTCTTCAACTCAAAATAACCCAAGTTCACTCCGGCGATGCCCAAAATAGTCAATTCTTGGTGCTACTCGCCACTGGTCACAACAACTAATATTTTGGGAAGGTTGAAAACATTGCTGATTTGTGGTGAATAATGAATTTCCTGTTGGGATACGAGTGAATGAAGAGACAGATGTTCAGGTCCACTTTGTGAATATGGTCAAGCTTGCAAAGCAGCCCAGCAATCCAGATACAGGCGTTCAGAGTGTAAAGAGATGCACATAAAATAGTTGTGTATGTCCCGAATACATTTCAATAAGGCGCGTCAGGTGGAATGTTGTGGCTTCAAGACGCACTTCTGTTTTTGGCTGCATCTTTTGTCAGTCAAGTCAGGATCTTTCTTTTGTGAGATGATATCTACTAATTTTCAATATAGTCCTTACCCAGAGCTGGGAAGCAAGTTTTGTTGTTAGTTTAATGAATTTTGTTTAGTGGGTGGGTATCACAAAAAAAATTCTGAAACTATCAGATAGAAATAAAAGCGAAATTTCAGAAAAAAATAATAAAGGAGCTTCAATTAAATCAAAATGCCGTGAGTATAAATTTCATAAATCTACAGTAAACAGAATAAAACGAAAAGAGGGTGCAATAAGAACGTTTCTTTCTAATGCTGAATGTGGACCCAGAAAGAGGATTACATTAAAGGAGTGCGAATATCCTAAGATAGAAAAACCTTTGTACAAAAGTTAATAAATCAAAGAAAGCTAAATTCGCTAATTTCCAGTGAGATCCTAAGAACAAAGGCGTGCTCATTGCATGAACAAAATAAGGAGAGGTAGTGGTTTGATGAGAAATATCGAAAATTTGTGTAGAAAAGCTTTTGAACAAACCGCAGGTTGTAGATAATTTCTTGATTAAATTTAAGGCAAAAGTCAGAGAGCTCGATTTGACTCAGCATCAAATTTATAACGCCGAGGAGTCCGGGTTATTATACCTACTTATGCCCAACAAAATCGTTGTGGATTTAAACAAAAAAATGTCTACATAGAACTTCTGCAATAGAACTTGTATAGAGAACTACAGTCGAATTTTCACAGGATATCACAAATAATTCGAGAGTTAGAGGGAGTTCTACTTAGAGGATGGTGTTTGTCTGGAAAATTGAGGAAAATGCCAAAATATGGCGAGCAAAAACTTCGAGTTAGAGAGGAATTCGACTTAGGGAGCGTCCACTGTATACATAATTATGTAGTGAGCACACCTGGATGGCGCAGTTGGTTGAGTGCCTGCCCTTATTTAGAGGGGCACCCGGTTCGAATCCCAGTGAAAGCATGCTTTATCTGGTTTTCAAATCTCCAGTCCAGTCACCATTTGTTGTTGGGATCAAATTAACGGCACTATCACTGGAGTTGTCGATCAGTGGCAGTAGTCAGACTATGGGTATCAAAATGGACCAACATGGTCTAAGTGTGCTGGCGATTTCGCCGGAAGCCCACCTACCTAAGCTAATCTATATCTAAGTGAAATAACTCCCTTTTGTTTTGATTCTTATTGGAATTATAGTAGATTGAATTGAATAAAAATGTGTTGCATTGAATACAAATGTATGTGTTGGTTTTCTGACCTCAAAATGAGCCTCAACAAAATTACTCGGTTATTGAAACTACCCTCGTTTAAATTAGTTGCAATAAACGAGAATGCACTGTATTTTAAGCTCCAGAATATCTTTCAACTATGAAAGAAATTCCACTCAAACCGAATGGTTTTATGTTTTCTAGTTTCTGAGAAAATAGAAAATTACTATTTTTGATTTGTTTTTTTAACGTGATGACGTGACGTAGTCTTTCTTTTGTCTGAACTGTTTTTAACACTGGAGCACTCAGACTCAAAACTGGTCCATTGTACTACCAGCAGCAACCTCGGTAGGTAGGTAATCGCCAGCACACTTGTCATACCTATAGTCAGACGACAACCACTGATCCGACAAACCCCAGTGATAGTGTCGTTAATTTCATCCCAACGACAAATGGTGACTGGACCAGATTTGAAAACCGGATAAAAACGTTGCCTTCACTGGGATTCGAACTCTAATCAAGGGCAGGCACTCAACCAACTGAGCCATCATCTCATCTTACTTTGAGGTAAATGGATGAATAATCGAAACAAAATAATAGTCTGGCAGTCGACTATATCAACATTTTTAATAATTAACAGGTCGGCAGGTCCCGCTCACGCAACTTCGCTACTGCGGTCGGAGTAGGTGCTTTTCGTCAGGCTGGCGCCTATGTCATCATACCCTTTGTCAACAATACTCATCTCAAAATTACAGAGTTCACATTAATGACAAAGTTTTGCTGATTCGAAAGATCGGGGACATTTCATACCTTTTTAGGGTCGTTGCGTCCACACCCACATGAGCATTGAAATCACCCATCAGGATATAGGAATCCATCTCCGCTATCCTATCAAGGGCAGCATCAACTTCATCCAGGAAAGCCGCGTACTCTGACTCTAAATGCGGTGCATGCACCTGCACTAGAGCTAAAGTTGACCTTTCAAGCTTGAGCTTTAAGATCGCGACTCTCCCTCCTCATGGTATCCACTCCAATACCCTGCCTGCCAGCCTGGGGCTTGTGAGTATCCCCACTCCCGCCAGTGCAGACATTTGAGGTGCAACTCCCGACAGGAAGAGTTTCCACCCGTCCAAAAGGTCCACAGTTCTAGATCCCCTTTGCTTCGTCGAAGAGATACCCACGATATCCAAACGATACCTGGCAGCTTCCTCAACTAGCTCGAGATCCTTTCCTGTGAGCGATGAGACGTTCCATGTGCCTATCCTAAGTCGATGCCGTTGTCCGTTGCCTTTTGCTAATCGCACGCACTGGTTAGTGCATGGAGTGACTTGGATTGCTCTTTATTCCTTCGGGCTGTGCCCAACCGGCGGCCGAGCGGGACAGGCCGGCCACCAGACGCTGCTGCCACCATTCAGGCCTGGCTCCAAATGGGTACCAGGCACACCAGGGTAGGCATTATCCGAGGCCAATCTTTTTCTGCGTGCCATGAGGTGAGGTTTTCGCTTCGTTAGCCAGGTTTAGGCTGTATGGAAATAAACTCGTACACCCCAAACCTGTTGCTCGCCCCCCACCACGAGGAGGTCAGCTGCCGGGGGGGGGGGGGGGGCGCCTACTATTTGTTTCAAAAATAAAAAAAAACAAGCTTTTATTCTCACTCACATATAATGAAATCACGACTTTCTACACGTACGAACACACAAAGCCAGCGTCCCCGAAAGCGATGCATTATAAAACGACGTTGAAAAAGCCACACAGAATGTGGGAATTCCCCTTAAGAATAGGAATTATCGAAGGTGACGACAAATAATCTCTTCGAGTTATCAAGACATTCGGGTTATCGAAGTTCTGCTTATCAAAGTTCGACTGTACTTCATGCCACCTCTCTGAACATTGAAGCGTCTTAAAGGCGAACTTAATATCGATTACGTCTTGGGCTATATTCAATTCGGTAACCAACCAACATTTGCACAGCCAATGGAGTTGCACACAAATCACGGAACTATATCACTTCCAGAATGGCCTCATTGTGGATGCATTCCTCTGACTCTGCTTGATGCAAACCACAAAGACGAACAAACAATAACAACCCTCACCTTGTCAGCCTCTCTTAACACAGCAAGCATTCATCGAAAATCACACATCCATTAAATAGATCACGCCACAAGTGTCTGCGCATTCTGACATAACCTCGCAACAAATAACAAATCCTTAGTGCATCATCTATAAATGGCCGTGATGATGATGATGATGATGCATTCATTCGTATCAAGGAAAAACCACAAACTGTTTTCTCGTTCAATCTGAATTCGAACATAATGCAGCCTCACACAGCCACTGGAGCAGTTTTACGTAATCCCCTTTAACGCGGCATCGCCCTATCGCTTCAGCTTCAGTTTTCCTGAGTGCATCTGAAAAGCGATATCCCCCCCCCCCCCCCCCCCCCCCCCCGCACACTCCCCCTAACTACCAACAGTGCTGTTACACAATCCGGAGGCGAGAGAGAGAGAGAGATCGCGAGAACTTCACCATCTTTTCGATGGAATTTTACACTATTCAGCGGAAAATTATAAAACCTCCAAACATCCATATCGCACCAATTGCGTCGCCCCCTTTTTTCGTTCGTCGGCCCACCGCCGCGCCGCCACCACCGTCTTCCTTGTCAAGCCATCGGCTCCTCGATAGACTCTGCTGCTTGCCAGTCAATTGAGACAAATTGCAGGGAAGATAAGAACCAAACGTGTACTGTGCTCGCATATGACCCAGAAGCTCTGTGTAACTCTGGGACGGCCGACAACGACGACAGCGATGACGACGACGACGACGACGGACAACGATGGACGGCCAGTTCGGCGCAGTTCGGTATCGCAGTTCTGTTTTGTAGATTACTCTCGACTCTGTGTTGTCGTTGTCGTTGAAGCACCAAGCACCAAGCACCACAAGACCACTACCAGCACCATCGTCGGGGCGGAGGTGGCTCTCGGTGCGCTCTAGAGTGAGTGTAGGACCGTATCGCCGTGTGGCAACATCATCATCATCATCATCGTCGACCTCCTCATCGTGTGCGATTTTCTTTTCGTTTCTCCCATTTTACTTTTCTATTAATTTAGCTTACAATCCTATGGGCAGCACACTGTCTGCAGCCCTCCGCGGGCCCCCTGCACGCGTTCCGTTCCCCGCAAGTCTGCACCTCAGCCCACCAGAGTGACGACCATGTTTACAGATCCACACATGGAACAGAAACAACTAAGAAACTAGGTTACTAGATTCTTGAAAGCATTAGTAATTTTCAATTTTGCTGGCGGTTCTGGTTGCCTGCCTTTCTTGTTGATCTTTGGCGTTCTTTTTTCCACGCTGTGTGTGTGTGCTTTTTTTTGTTTTATTTTTTTTTTTTGTATTCGTATTTGGTGCACGCACGATCGTTTTGCAGTGGATCGGCCGCAGCACCGTGCGTCGTCGGCCGTCCCATCAGTTAATATTTCACATCTATTGGAAGTTTTTGTTTTGCCCCAAAGAACGCAATACTGTGCGATAGATGTTGACGCTTTGTTGATTGTGAAGATCAACGAGTCATGTCCGAATGCGGGGAGGGCAACGGCAACGGCAACGGCGGCGTACTCGCATGTGTACCATGGACGACGGACGGTTCTAGTGCTGGGCCGCATGGAGAATTAGATCATGTTGAAGATTCCATTATCTGTTGGTGTTGGGATTGCACGCAATTTTCGTCGTGCCCGCTCTACGGACGGATCGAGCGCACAGGAAGGAGCGAGTGAGCGAGTCTTAAGTGTGCCCTAGGTTTGGGTCAGACTGGTGGTACTTTTGTTTTATTAGATTATGTCTTGTTAGCCTACGGACGCAGTGCGTGCGAATGAAAGATGTACTCGCAGTGCGTTTGCTTCGTGATGTAATGGAAACAGGAAGTCACTTGAAGACTCGTGAAGATTTTCATTTACTCAACCGATTTCTGTGAGATATTCTCTGTGGAAGGCTAACCTCAATTGGGGCGATAGCGATCGACTTGGCACGCGCGTCTTTTTAAATCACGAAAAGGAACTCGGTGACTGACTTCGAGCAGTCTTTGTGTTTTGTGCGAACATAGAATCTGTGAGCAAACAAAGAAACTCGGAGAATGACTTTGGATCAGCAAACTTGAGCATCGATCACGACATCAGCTAGCGTTCAAGTCTCTTCTCTATTTGGTGTTCAATATGCCGCGGTGTAAGAGGATGTGAACTCGAACAGTACGTCGGTACAATTTTAAAGAATCGCGTCTTCCCAATGACAGCAAGTTGTAGCTGACACCTTTTGATTTAAAAGACCGTCACACATTGGATAGAACTGACGGTTTTTTCCATTTGGTTAATTTAGCGCCATCCGAAGATGCTAGAAAAGCCATAAATTGCATCAACCAATTCGGATTTGACATCGCTTTTGAAGGCACATACCTCAAACCCAGCTGTCAACCGAGACTGTATATGTTTACTTAAAGGTTCACCATTTTATTCCTCTGAATGACTGCATTGTGAAAACTATTAGATTAAACGTGTGCAGGGTATTGTTTTTTAAAGTTACGCGCATTACAAATATATTATAGTCGACATAATGGTGGAGATTCGATGTAGAATAGCCAAAATACAAAATCATTATTTTATCAGTCTTGCTATACGGGGACAAAAGCTGAACGATAAGCAAAACTGCAGATCCGATACTCGAAAGGACAGTTCTGCTTCGGATATACTGTCTTGGTTGTAAGGAAAGTGGACGAGGAGATGACATAACGGCCACATCGAGCACATGGACGCCAATACTGATTTGTCAGAATTGAGTCCTCCCTTGGAACATATTTCTGTTAATTTGTAAATACGACATCCAAACAATGTGCGGTATTAGTTCGTGCGGTTTTTTTTTTAAAATTCGAACGTTTATTTAAGAAAAACATGTACAATAGTATTATTCAAAGTATTGCCCATCTGATGCTATGAATTTTTTTCCCATCTTTCTGGCAAATTTGTGGATCCCATCTCAAAAGAACTGCGCCGGCTTGACAGCCAACAATGAGTCAATCCAATTTTTGATATTCTACTCTGATGTGAACCGTATTTCAGCGAGGACGTTCTGCATCGACCGGAACAAATGGTAGTCAGAAGGGGCAAGGTGTGGTCTATAAGGTGGGTGGTGTAAAACTTCCCATCCACTGTTTTCCAAATAGTTCTTAACCGGAATAGCAACGTGAGGCCGAGCGTTGTCATGATGGAAAATTATTGCCTCGTGTCTTCCGGGCGTTTTTCGGCTACTGCTCTCTTCAAACGGATGGTTTCACCCGGTTTTAGCAGCTCATAATACAGCACACCCTTCTGATCCCACCATATACAGAGCATTACCTTCGACTTTGCCGTTGATTTGGCTGGTTGGCCGGATTTCACATATGATTTTTTGCGCTTGGGGTTGTCGTAATGGATCCATTTTTCACCACCAGTAACAAACCGATGCTCACCCTAAACTTCCACCAAAATACGATGACTTTCGACAGCAGTTTTCTTCATATTAAAGTAATGAAGAAGAATTCCCCGCAAAAACACTTTTTCAGGCACAAGGTTCGACATATTTGAGTAAAAAAAAAAATGATTGTTGTTTACGCTTTATGTAATGAAATGACGTACAATGACAGTAGCTTTCCAACGCACGTTTCAATGGAATAATACAAGTTACGGTTACTGGTTGAGAAACAATCCTGACAAGACAACTGACGATACATGATATTCCATCAATTGTTAGCAAAGCTCTGCATTTTGCTCTTAATCCTACCAATAAAATAATAAATGAGTTTAAGAAGACTGGAATCGTTCCTCTAAAGTCTAAATCTGATCATGAATTTCTTCCAGTAGAACAACAAATGACAGAAATTAACAAAGCACCAGTTGTTTTAGAGTAACAAATGCAAAGTGAAGGAATCGACACTTGCTGTAGAACAGACTTCAGGCATGGTTCTTCATTGTGCCTCCTGATTCCAACTGCTTCGACATCTTTGTGCTCACCGCGACCATCGAATCTTTTCTTTTACCCTCGAGGAATTTAGGTCCAAAGACAGAGCACAGGATGAATAAGTTTTTACAGAGGAAAAGAAAATCAGCTGCTTTAACTGATACTCTAGAAAAAAACAATCACTTTTTGAGTAGAAAAAGAAAAAACTCAAGCCCAAACAAAAAGCAGACAGCAAACAAAGTGACAGTTAAAGGAAAAGATTTTAGCTTCATCACAAGAAGAAGATGAGAGATATTTATGCTGCATTTGCCGTGAGTCATTTTCGGAGAGCTTGCCAGGAGAAAAATGGGTTCAATGTATGTTATGCTAAAAGTGGGCCCACAGCTCACACTAAATCTATGAAGAGATCCAGTTGTGATTACACGTGTTTGAATTGTGACACAGACGGGGATTCCCCTTAGTCTCTCTATAAGATTTTTTTTGCCGATTTTTGTGCTACGCTTATACGTGGATGTGCACAATGTTTGTTTTGCCAAACAGTTAAGTAGAACTTTGGTAAACACATGTACAGAATTATGCTATATTATTAAGAGAAAATACGCAGGCACGCATTTAAACACATAATCGTCGAGTTTTGACGATGGGCGAGCCTAGTTAAGCCCTATGTCAACACACGAAAAATTATACGCAAACATACACCCAACACACCCGGGAGTGTCATACGTTTTTGTATGTCCACTGGCGTCGGAAGGAGTTGAAAAGAGTCGGTTGCATTTGAAAAAAAACTATTTCAAGAAGTAAGCATGCAGTTTTTTAGTTACAGTACACAGTGACCATCTGCAGAAAATCACCATCAGCGGAAACGGAATCTGAGCATCGGGCGTGGGCAATTATGCAGCCCCTATATAGAAGGATCCACCAACCCAAATGTGGTCTTAACCCCACAGCAATGGAGAGAATATGTCTGTTTGAACGGAAGATTTTAAGAATGTGCACCGGTCTCCACAGACACCCTTCAACACTGAAATTCATCCCTGGATTTAACGATTTATTCAATCCCGACAGAACACAGTTCTACAAAAAGAACAAAACTGGGCACTACCGTGGCTAGTCCCACTGAATTGCAATATTTTAAATATTTATATATATTGTTTTTTCCCCTCCTTTTATTATAAAGTACCATAAACCATATGTAATTAATAAATTATAATTCAATCATAAGATTTAGCATGTCACATATATTATAAAATGATGCAATTTTGACCATGTCACGCGAAATTCGCCGGCATACCTACCTTAGTTTATATATACCAAAAAAGAACAAATCGGTTGTGGTTCTTTCCACTTCCCACTTCCCACTATAGCATCGAAATTGAATGTGTTGACAATATGGACAAGTGCCTTGGTGAATACACTACGAAAAGAAGAACGAACACGAACGATGTGGCTGCATTTGCAGCATTCGTGATATGCATGGAAAATAATCGACACTTGAAGACATCAACAAACCGTAGAAGGTTGTTCCAACAACAGTTGAGTGAACAATTAGCTATGGCAGGAATCCAGAATCGTTCGCAAAATGCCCAAATCATGCGAAATTTTCCATCGCACAATGGAATTGAAAGTATGTTGGGCCACCTAGTAAGACCGACTGTTGAAAATCTTCCAGTAAGGGCTCAAGAAGCACGTGACAATTCTGGCTGAATAAAACAGAAAGCAAATTGTTACCTATGTCCCAGAAGAAGATCAACACGAAAAGTCTGCAAGGAATGCAAGAAGCCAGTTTGTGCTGAACATTCAGTGGATGATCACAGCCCAGTGTGATAGATGTCGATCCTAAAATAACACATTTTTTTTATAAAATGTAATATTTTCCATTGAATTTTGCAATGAATAAATAATGAAACAAGTGCTTTTCTGCATTTCCAGCTAACACTTTACATAAATTTTTCGATGCACACCCGGGTGTGTTGGGTGTTGATGCAAGGGGTAAATTCCAAAAAGTGCTTGTAGATCTTGACCCAAAATTAAAATCTAAATATATTTTTTGAATATGATAAAAAACAATATTTTAGGAGGCTATTGAAAATCCCAAGTCGACACGACATCTAAAACTCGAGATACGAGGGGCGTTCAATATATTCTCGGCATCGATATGAAGGAAAATGCGAATTCAATTTCAATTGTTTTTATTTTTCAATATAATCTCCCCTAACATCAATTCATTTGTTACATCTTGAGATAAGCTTTTTTAAACCCTCAAAAAAATAACTTTCCTCTTTCTCTGCAAAATACCCATTTATTGCCGACTTGACTTCGTCATCCGGAAACAGGAAATAATCACTAGGGGCAAGGTCTGGACTATAGGGTGGGTGTTGGATTTCTTCGAAACCACAATCTCGCGCAGCAGCCTTGGAAACTCGCGCCGTGTGAACAGGAGCGTTGTCATGAAGAAGCAACACACCCGCTGCGAGTTTACCCCGTCTTTTCTTTTTAATTTCCTCCCGCAAATTATACAAAGTGGAAGCGTAGGATGTGGCGTTGATGGTTTCACCTTTTTGTTTGTACTCAATGGGTAAGATTCCCTTTGAGTCCAAAAAAAGAGGGAGCCATGAGCTTCCCGGCATACGGAGTGACTTTGAACTTCTTCGGGGGGTCTGTTCCTTTTTTATGCCACTGCATGGACTCTTGTTTGCTTTCAGGGTCATAATGGTGGACCCATGTTTCGTCACCAGTAACAATTCGATCCATAACACCGTCCGCGTTCTCACTACCCATCTCCAACAGCTCTCTACAGTATATCCATTTGAAAATGAAAAATACACTCGGCTGTGTGGTTGTTGATATGTGATTTTTTTATGAAATTCCTTATTGTTATACCAAGAAGGCCCAGCCTATTTTACACCTAATATCATGGTCGGGGTAGGTTGTAATACCACGACATAACCTGTACGAATATGTTATATCGTGACATATTCTAAGCGGGTGTTGCGGATTATTTGGTAGTTAGTAGTTAAATTTTAAAAAAAGTTTCGCTGACTTACATTCAAGTGTTAAAGAGGACCATCCACTTTTGTCAAAAGTTTACGTTTTTTTTTTATAATAATATGACGTGACTGACTTTTGGTATTTCTAAATTTGGTATATCTTAAACTATGTTATATCCATCAGTTGCACTTCCGGACATGAACAACGCCGCAATATTTCTGGTATATTTTCGTAAACAGTGCTCTTCTTAAGATAGTCTCATGGTAGTTGTATTCCTCCTCTTAAGTGTTTCAAATGGAATACTCCCACTTTCAGGCATACCCATCAGCAGATATAAATGAGTAAAGAGATATTCAACTTCGGCCATTTTTACCCCTAGTCCATGGCGAAAATTTTGAAGTGTAGGCCGTGAAGGATTAGTGTGGAGTGCAATTCCTTTTTATTTCACACATACTTTTACGAGATTTCCGGATTGACCATGAAAACGGCGGAAAATTCGGGGTTTTTTTTAGCAACATGGCGCCGATTCGTGAATTTGCCCACGATCATTCGGAGGGTGTTTAGAAGATAACTGGTATTTTTAAGAGAACATATATTTGTGATAGGGGCTTGCGTGAATAAAAATGTAATGCTACGCTCTATTTACAGGAATACTTTGCATCAATTTAATTCTTCAGAGTAAAATATAGCTGATTTATTTGTCACTGGCAAATGAACTTAGTTTTGTATCCTTCCTTCATGAATTGCGAAAACTTCTGCAATTAAATTACATAATTTGTTAAGAACAATGGCTACAACTATACCCAACTTTCATCCATATTTCTGTAAAAACAAGTAAAATGAGCAAAGAAGCTGTTTATTTTTAGTGATTCAAGCAAATGTTTCAATAATGTTGTTATTATTAGTTACCACTGCACATGTGTTCGTGTGAATGAATTTTTTTCGGTATTATGCATACGCAAAAATAGATACACTACTTCATGTGTATTCATTAATAATTAATGCATAAATAATTACTGTAAAATGACAAAATTATTTTGTCCTAGTACCTCAGACTGTAACTCGCAGAAAGCTACTTCATGAACATGGCGTTTGTTCGTTTGCTTACCCCTCCCTACTGTGAACATTTAACAACAAAATTTGAAAAAGTAACGAGCAATTCTTCAAATAAGAACTCTAATTCACCTCAATACTGGTTGTAGAAGGGTACCAGCTGTTCGCAAGAGCTGACACGTATTCACAGACGGGGGACGAAAAAGCGTATAAAAAATACTGTCAGATGAAATCAAGGGGCAAGAGAGGAAGAAGTTGAATATCTCTTTACTCATTTATTTCTGCCCATCAGTTTACTCTCGAGCTTAGTGTTGGACGATGACTCTGTGTTTAGTCCGTACCCCACGGATGTGAAGTCCTTTACCCGGTTCCCTCTCGTCATAATGTCCAAATATTTAAAACCAAAATGCATAGGGTAGGGATCTCCTTTCTAAGCTTCCTCCTATTCCCCCAACGCTCTCACTGTGTTAAGGGTATTCATAAGCGTGAAAATCTACTACAAAACTACAAAATTTTGAATTCCGGTTCGAACGAGCGACGTAAGCATTAAGATATGATGTCAATTACAATTTACGACTGAATGCTGAATACTTTGTGACTGCACCAAGCACCGAAGCTGATCACAGAATACTTTTTTTTTTGTTGTTCAAGATTGTTGTGATTGTCTTTTTCTTTACTTTCTGACAGCGGATTGACTTTTTAATTTATAGCCGATAAATCTCTGATGTGGGAGAGTGAAATTCAAAAAGATACCCATCCCACTGAACGTCTCCGTAAGCGATGAGCACTTCGTGTCGAATGTTGTGTTGCTGCTGAATCTACTTGTCATTCATTTTTTCTGCCACCGTGTTGTTAAATCGAAAAGATCTCCTTGCATCCAGTTCATTCAATTAAATGATCGTTGATCTTGAATTGACCATGAATAACTGTGTCTACTGTACGGCGAGATCCCGTGATCTTTCCAGGAGGTGAACTACCTAAGAATGGCGAGCTTAAGTCAGATGAGGTGACATAAAGGGTCTTACAATAGGGACTTGCGAACTTTGACAGTTGATGGCGGCCATATTGTTGAAGTTACATCTGTCAAATTGGCTGTCATTTATTCAGTATTTTTTGTCAAATCACCATGAACTAAGACTCATTCACCATAACAAAAATTGTTTTATGAAAATGGGTGTTCTGTTCGTTTTACAATCGCCATAAGATGAGGCCCATTCCTGGATAAATGGGTACGTTAACAAACAAAATTGTGAAATCTGGGACGATATCAATATTAAATGAGATGCAAGACCTAATGCATTTTAAAATTGACAATATTTGGTGTGGATTTTGAGCTGGCGGCGTCAGTGGTCTATACTTCGTTGAGAAGGACTTTGGCCCATTATCCATTACCGTCAACGGCGAGCGCTGTAGGTTGCTGATTACCAACTTCTTTTGGTCTGAATTGGACAGAATCGGTAACAATGGTGAGAAAAAGGGTCGATCTAATGTGTATTTACACGAAAGTCGTACGACCGTGTCGAACGAGTTTGCTCTTACGACTTTTTCGACACTTTCGCTTGGTCGAACGGCACGCAGTTGCGTGTGAACACTTGTCGAACGACTGCAGAGCACTTTCTTATATTTATGACTTCAATCAGCGCGGTTATGTCCATTTGAACTCGCCCGCCCTCACGAATGAAGTCTGCCAACCAACTACCTGGTGAACGCAAGGCATTTGTTGTCCGTTCGACTCGGTCGTACGTGGTGCCGTCTGAATGCCACTAATAACTACGCATTGGCAAATGTCTTCACAGGCCGAGGTGGATGCCTCCGATTATATTGTCGTTGAAAACAGGGTGGAAGCACACTTCCTAGAGACTCTCAGCGAACTGAATAAAATTAGAGTCAATTAGCTACGTAATACCATTGCAAGCTCCAACTGTTTTGAGTTGAATAAAGCAAAGCATGATTGACGTTGACCCACTCTCGGTACGACTGCAATCTGCCACCAGGTATCCATATTTACCCCGGAGGCGATTGTTGATCACAACCTCCCTCTAGTTCTTTATCTACACAACTTAATCTAGCTTTTGTTGATTATCTTAGCAAAACAAGTGAGAAACAGTGCCTGGAGCATTTCACAGACTGATTGTCAGTGCGATGCCATGCTCTCGCACATTTCTCAAGCACATCCGTCCCAAATTATAGCTTCATTCGTAGCGTTCTTCCTGCTGCGAAAAACATTCGCCGATCATCCGCCAGCGATTACTGCACAAGTGCTATCTTAACACCGTCATCGTTATTTCCAGCCCCTCGAGGCGATCGACGACTATTCCCAGAAATGCTCAGAGACCAGTTACACAAGTCCGTCAAATGATTTCGCTCTTGGACAGCGGCCAATTCTATCTTCTTTTCAATTGACATCACCACCAGCGAGTTACAGAAGAAGAGCTGACGCCATAAGCAGCCATTTTTTTGTTCCACCCCGGCAGCCCACCCCCGCCAGGCAAGCAGATACAATTGCAAGATGCGCACACAGCCAACTTCTAAGACTCTTCTAATGCCCCCATTGGGCAGCAATTGAAGAGACAAAGAATCTGCTTCTCGTCCGGCGGCGCGGCGTTTCTCTGCAATTTTCAATTTCCACCATCGCCCCCGTTGCTGATGCCACTGCTGACGACAACCGACGTTGTCCACCTCGCCGCGCCGGCAGGAAGTCATTGAAAACGAAACGTTGTCGATCATCTTGCGTTGTCATCATCGTCATCGTCGTCGTCGTTGTTGTTGCCATCTTAGGCGTTAGCAACTGCCGCTGCAGCGAAGGCAGAAGCAGCTTAACCTGGATCTGGCTGGATGGCATCACGGGGGGACGACAGCAACGGCGAGGCGCGGCGCGCTGTGGACGAGTGCAGTATCATCCTCCCGGTTACAGTGCCAAGTCTTCTTTCGCATCGCCAACAAAGCGCGCGCGGTCTGCGCTAAATTAAGTAATTGCATTCATCTTCCATGGCATGGCACAGGTATAGATACATGCTCGCATGTGCATGCATCTTGCTGGTCTCTGGTCAAAGAATGAGATGCATTCATGGAATCTAGCACAAACTAGGGCTGTAGACCGATGCACACTTGCACACACATCCACCAAACGTACGTCAGATTTCGTAATATCTCAAGCAGCAGCAGATCGTGCAGCCGTCGCCGCCGCAAAAGCAGCGGCCGCGCAACAGGCATGGCCTAGACTCGCTCGCTGGTGTTATACAACGCAACGTCAAGAATGCACGGGCACGTTTGGCTGAGAATGAAGTGCGAGCGAGAGTATCGACGCAATACTCGCGGAGGCTCTCTAGAACTCTACACACAGGGACACACGACGATGTGCACACAACTTCTGTTTGCTTTTCAATTTTGTGCCGAGATGAAAATTAAGAAAAAGCATCGCGGTCGTCACCGGGGGTTGGCTGCGGCCGCGGCGACTGCTCCTCGCACTGGACGCCTCCGCCCCGCGACTCCGCGAGCGGGACGGGACGAGCAGAGTTTTTTTTTTGGATTGCATAACGACTTCAGTCGTTTTGGGTTGCAATTCGTTTGGATGCGACTGCTGCAGTCGACTGTTGAGGACGTTGATTACCTGCGGGCCATTCCAAGGGTTAACTATAGCTTTTGCGTCGTAAAACGAAGTCGTAAAGATTTCATATTAATTGTGGTGCCGTGGTGGTTATAGATTCCGGAGCAGCACATGATCGTTGAAGACTAATGGCTAATGGGTTGGGGGCTGATTACTGGGGAGTTTGTTTGAATACAGGCGGAGCGGAGCGCAGCGGCGCGGCAGCACGGCTGTGTGACAGCTCAAGGGTAATTGATTTGGAAATGAGATGCATACACGTGTGCACAGGGTTGTGGGGGGGGGGAGGGAGGTGGCGGGGGTAACCGATCGGCTTCTCGAACGGAATTTACGAGAGAGCGACTGGAAAAGGTGTCAGTAAAATGGAAGCCAACCAAGAAACCACATTCAAACAGTGCTTAAAGAATGCACGCGGTTCAATTCTATGAATTCAGTTTACTTTTGAAAATTAGTTCAGTCAGTGAAGGGCGTCGAGGCACATGGCTTCCAGGGGCTGTTCGATAAGTCAACAGTGCACTGTCACTTATATGAATATGAGAAAACTCTGATTTCTCGAAAGCCTTCGATAAAGTACATCACACTTTCCGTTTGAACAAGCTTAAGTCGCTGGGAATTCACTCATGAATGTTGGGGTGGTTTTCCAAAAACTTAATAGGGAGAAAGCAATTGGTAGAGATTGATAATTTTAAATCGAGTTTAATAAATGTAACAAGTAAAGGTGCCGCAAGGTAGTCATTTGGGTCCCTTACTATTTCTTTTATTCATAAACGATGTTCATGAACAATTTCATCAATCATAGACTTAGATTGTCAATGAAAAAATGGTTATCTTTCTCCTAGAAGAGGTTAAAGATCTCGGTGGAATTTTTGACCCGAAGTTGGATTTTTCATCACATTATGAGTACCCGATTTCCGAAGTCTAACGCTTAGAATATTTATCCATCATTTGGGATACACCTTATGATACACAAGAACTTAGACTCGAAAGAGTTCAAAAGAATTTCACGAGATATGCTTCCCGAATGTTCTATTCCTCTGAAGAGCTTCCTAATGATGGCGAAAGATGTAAAACAATTGGCTTCCAAACCCTAAGTTTCAGGCGTAAGGCAATGTTTATGTTCATCCGTGATCTGGTGAATTACACTATCATATAATCTATCTATAATTTAAATGCACCAGAATTGCAGGGTGGGCCATCTAATGTTTTTTTTTTTTGTTAAAACATGTTATTTTGACACTGGCAGCTGTTTCCTTCTCGAAATCTTGACAGAAAGTCAATATCATATCTCCGCGGAGCGAAATGAGTCGCTTTACGCTTAAACAAAGTTGGGAAATATTAAAAATTTACAACTTTCCAAAGTGAGTGCTGTTTAGCCCAGTACACAGTGCGTTTTTTGAAAAGAAGAAGCTTTGGCCGAAATGAGGCACCCAACGAGACTGTTGAACGCCAGATTGTGCAGAAAATTCGTGGCTCTGGTATGCTAGTGGACAGCACTTATGGTCCCCGTCGTCGTACAGTGCGCACAGATGAGAATGTGTCTGCTGTGGCCGAGAGTTCAATTCACGAACATTCACTCGCCATCGATCTCAACAGCTTAACATTCCACGCACTAGCCTTAGGAGAATTCTGCACAAAGATCTCTGATTATTTGCGTACAAGGTCCAATTGATTCGGCAACTGAAGGTGCGCTACCATCCGCTTCGTTATAACTTCGCAGTTTTGGGCCTTAGAGCAGCTTGAATTGGATTTTGTGCGAAAAATCATCTTTTCTGATGAGGCGCATTTTCATCGCGCTGCCTACGTTAACAAACAATTGCCACATGTGGGGCTCGGAAAACACACACGTTATTGTCGAGAAGTGCATCCACAGAAAGTGACATTTTGGTACGAATTGTGGACTGGTGGCATCATTCTTCGAAAATGAGGGTGGGAACAACGTTTCGGTCAACGGTGGGCGTTACATAGCCATGTTAACCGACTTTTTTTTACTGGAATTGAAGACATGGACTTGAACAACCTCTGATTCACGCATGATGGTGCGCCATGCCACAATCGACCTTTTGCGCACTAAATTCCCAAATCGTGTTATCAGCCGTCTTGGCAAATGTCAATTGATCTCTCCCCGGTTCGACTTTTTTTCGTGAGGAACCATGAAGGGCCGATGTTATACCAACAATCCGGAAACGGTTCAAGCACTTAAGGTCAATATCATCCAAGCAATCCATTAGCTACAGCCCGAAACCATCAACGAGGTCTTGGACAATTGGGGTGACAGAATGCGCTACTGCGAAGCCAGCCGAGGCAGCCACTTGAACGGCGTTGTTTTTCACAATTAATGGAAATGTTTGTTCTTACTAATAAAGCCATAATACATGAACAAAATGTAATGTTGTTCAATTTTAATGCATTTTTAAAAAGAAACTTGTACTTGGCCCTTCAAAAGATGTCTGCGGATGTAGCCTTTGAAAAAAGTCACAGAACTAACTATGGTTGCAGTGTACCCATTACCAGGTGCATAAACGCATTCAATGATCTTTGCAACGAAATTAATTTTAGCTAGTCACGATTAGAGTTTAAAAAGATTGTTTTTAAATTGTTTGTTAAATAATATATGGGTGGCGCTACAGTAGAGGCCGTAAGCTTTTTCTAGACATTTGTACTCTTTGAGCCGCCGTGGAAAGTATTTCTTGTCGTACCAGGAATCGAACCTAGACAGATTGGTCCAAGAGCGTAGGAGTCGCCGCACATACCCACAAGGCCACGGGTCACCACTTGTTTGTTAATTAATATTGTTTAATTGACGGTAGATGATCCTTATAGGGCCCGTTGTTGTGCAGTGTGCACACGTATGCGCAGACCGTCTGGGTGAACATTTTTTGAATTCTGTATGGTCTGCAGGGCCGTGTCGTGTCGTGTATAGTGAGTATTGTACAGACCAGCGGGAAAATTCATATCGTAAACATGAATAAAAACAGGGATAAACAATTTTGGATCGAGTTTTTTGAAATTTATAAAAGTTTATTGGTTTTGTGTCCACTCCTTGGTCCAAATTCCTTTTTTTTCTTTGATTTCTCTCATTTTTGCTCATAAGCAATGTCTTCCCAAACTAATGTCTGTGCAGATTGTCTGCACCGCGTGTGTCGAAGGGGTGTTTTCACGGATTTAAGGCTTGCAGCGACGTGTCTGTGTCGTGCATGGTCCCTATAAGTCGCGCAGCAATCATCTGCTGTGTAAAACGATACTGAGAGTTGACACTTACTCGTAGAGAACGTGCTGTGATGGATAAAAAAAAATATGAAGGGGAACAGAATAAGAACCTTCTCTTGTAGTATCGGCCTGCTAATCGGAACCTGATCCACTCACTTTTACTGGAATCATAAAAACAGCTCTTTTTTCCTTACTTCTGTAGCCATACATTGCAAAATTCAAGTAAAACTGTATATTCTAAGCAACAAGTGCCGGTACGATACACTCATAATGAGCACAATATTGTAAACCATGCATTCGCAATGTAGTCAGCGGTGAGTGCGGACGTATAATAATAAACGTAAAATATATAAAAGAAGTTAGAAAAAGTAGTGAAGTGGTGCGTTGTTTTATTTAGAAAATCTATTTATCGGCTTGCTGCACTTCCGCAAACTGACCATCCCGCATCCGCACTAAACTCATCGCACCAAAACTTGGGCCTGCTGCGATAAAATTATCTTGGTACAACAACAGAACAGGTACAACAGAGTACGGCCACAACAATTTAGCAGAGAACTGCTGGACTACTGAGTGAGCTAGTGAGACACTACTCTTCGTATAAGTGAGACTCCACTGTACTTGTTTATATGTTTTTATTTTCAAAATTTAATTCAAATGAGAAATAAAATGATACACTTTTTCCAACGATTTTTATTATGTCTTCCACTGGTGGTGAACATGGCACAGTAAGGAAAATAAGGCAATATTGTGATTATTTTGGCCCTTTGAGCGAGAAGTTGAGGAGTACTGGTTGCCAAGAGCGATTCCACATCCGGTCCCTTGGGCTACTTGTGGAGTTCCCGACTTACCCTCGCTCTCCGTGATCAGCTGGCTTCAATTTTGGAGTGAGAGGAACTCTAAGAGGGTGTAGGTTCAAATTCAAATGCAAAATAGGCCGCAATGTAGACAGTCCAAGTGTTGTGCTCGCCTTGAAATCGATAGACATTGAACTGTTTCAACACTTTCACTAAAGGCAGCCATATTTTATGTAGACCGGCCATGTCGATAATGGATGGGCTTCCAGACGTCTGGAGCAGAGCCAGTCTCTTCGACTTTCCAAACAGAATGGTAAAATTTCTCAATCACTCAAAGACCTTTAGCGGTTGTTAAGCGATGAATATTGCAAAATGGAGAATCTTAAACTAAGCACATGCATTCTCGGCTGAACAGGAATTTCCAATCGGGACCAAAAACTGGATGACTCTGTAATAGAACAGTAGACCAACGTTCTAGTAACATCCTGGTTCCGACAGAGGTGACTGATTCCCACCAGCTACTGTACTCGCTGCAGTCGCAATACAATGAAATCTTTTAATGACGCCACAATGTGTCTGTTGCCTAATAAAACTCCTATTATCGGTCGTAAAACAAGCCAATCACACACTCGAGTGCTGGTTGCAACTGAATCCCCGGCAAACCCTGAGCTCTGATGAATAACCCGCCAGCACTACGAACCTGTGCACTCGGTCAGTTCCCCCATCAACCGTTCACCTTGAGAATATCTTCAGCTGAGTCTCAGGCTGGAGCGCGTAACCAGAATCAGGTCAAGAGCACCTTCACCCGTGGAGATGGTCTCGATCGCCTCCCCGCTCAGAAACTGTGTCAAATCTATCGGCGACTTGTCCTCGACAACAAGATTTTCATCAAGTCACGGGCAAACTACGCATTTACGGCTCAATCGTGAGATGTCAATAAAACAGTCGCCAGAACCTCGCCTAAGTACAGTCCTCCAAGTGAATCACGATAACTGATGACTCAGCGCTTCACCCTTCTCCCGAAACGACTGGTTACCGGCCACTGGCAACGGTCTCGGCTCTCGGGCGTTCGGGTCGAGAACGAGATGAGAGATCACGCCAAATCTTCAAATCGCGTCTCGTCAACCTGTATTTAGAACCATGCCAATGCCAACACAAAGAACGCTTTCATTGATTCATTAGCACCACAATGCTTGTGATTATTGGAATCACCTTCAAAAAGTAACGAACTCGGTGTATACTCGGGGGGTACACACGGGGTGTGCATGGCCAAAAACCCACACACTGGGTGAAGAGAAGACGGCAAAAAGAGAAGAAGAAAAACAAAAAGACAGCAAGAACCAGCGCCGATCCAGAGAAACAAGCCGATGGCGCTGTACGCTGTACGCTGTTCGCTGTGCTGTGTGCAGTTAGCCCGCTGGCCGAACAACTTCATTCAGCTCGCGCGAAATGCCAAAAATTCAAAAATCCAAACCAAGATCCGTAACTCTGCATCCGATCGGATCCATTCCGCGCCGGCACCACAAATCGCGGGACAGGCCCTGTTCGGGTAACCGAAAGCATAACCAGACCGCAATTGCTCTCAGTTCCATCGCGATCGGTGCGCGTTCTCGTTTCTTGGCGATTTGTGTTTCTTTCTTTTCGCTCGGCTTTAATGTGGGATTGAAATAAATTACCATCAGATACTTTTGTATCAGAAAATATCCCAGACGAGAGAAAGAGCTATCATTGTGTCGCTGCCCTCCGTAGCGCCGTCGCCGCGCCGCCCGTCGTCGTCATCGCCACCTTCGCCGGTTTGACGGCGTTGATGGTGGTGTGCTGGTGGTGGACCGAAAGTAAGACAATCGAGAGGAGCGCACCAAAAAAGATGCAAAAACCAAATGAAGCGGAGCGAGTGTCGTCGTCGTCTTGAACTCTTGACCTTAAACTCGAATCGATGGCGGGGCTTACGGGGCGGGGATCGTTAGAAAGGCAGAAGAAAGACGACGCTGTCCGCCGCTGTCGCAATGGTGACTGTTGCGCCGTGCTCTGGTGTAGCGGTGAAGGAGACAGCAGGAGGAGTTCACCTTCAAAACGAGTGAAAACAAAAAGAACAAAAAAAAAACCACACATCTCCAGCCACAGCCACAGCACCAACAGCAGCAGCGGTGGCGTGGTGGCGGGCTCTTGACTTGTCGATTTGTGGAATTCTTAGCCGACCTTGAACAAGTAAATTGCTGCTGACTCTGATTTTTAAGACAAACATACGTATTATCGCTTTCGTTTGAGTGCGCGATGATTTGAGTTGTTATTTCGAGTCTTCACATACGACGCATACCCTAGCGCTGCGGAGAGGTGCTAATTCCAGCCGCCAGCGTCAAGGTTGAATTTTTGTATTCCTCTTCTTGGTCATCGCCGCCGTCGCTACCGCTGCCGTCGTCGTCGTCGTCGTCGTCGTCGTCGTCGTCGTCGTCTCGAGTTTTCGTTTTTTTTTTTGGGGGTCTTGGGCTGTGGGATGAAGTCGAATTTTGCAGTGATTTCTGCTCGAACTAGAAGCTGCTCGATTTGTATTGTTGACTGAAGGGTTGCTTTGGTAATAGACGTTAATTACATGCTCTGCGGCACTGAATCACCTTCGAGTGCGGCTGTGTTCTTCACGCTGGCCATGGTAGCCGGTCGTTGCTGAATGTAGTTGGACCAGTTCTAAGTTCTGAGTGGGTGGTGGGAGATTGATGGTTTTTCTCTGCGGTTTCGGACGTCGTGATTTAAGTGGGAGTTCTGCTTTTGAGGCAGCAAATAAAGAAGACACCGACTGAAGACGAACTCAAGTGGGTCTGCGTTCTGGTAGCGGGTACTCCGAGAGCCATTGGCTGCGGTTGGATGATCTAATTTGTTTCACTTTTGAACTATGGACGTATTCGGGGTTTCCACTGAAGATGGATTGGCATCTCTTTGGTTTGATAGTTTTCAATGAAGTGGGGGCGGATACGTTGATGGATTTGTGACTGACCCCTGAACTCTTCGCTATGCGAATAAAGACTGCAGCGAATTCTTCACTCACCTTGACGGCGTACAAGGTCTATGGTCAAGAAGGACTTGTTGTTTTAAAAATCGATTTTGCCTCTAGGGGTTGGATGTTGGATTCTTAAAAAGTGAGAGTGCCACAGGTTTCTGTATTTGAACCGCTTTTATTAACATGCAAGTCTGAAGCACCATAAGTTATAATAAATTGGTTAGCGCTGTAATTAAACGCATCAATCAGCGTGTAAAGGAACCCAGTTTTGACAGATATGACGATTTACTGAAGGGCCACTGCAAGTGCACTAGAGTTTCCTCCTGTTCCTCGACTCTGTGGCTAAAGACATGAGAAACAATGATGCAGTGCCCAGTTATGACGCCGATTAGAGTGCTGAGAGTCGGTCTGCTTATTCTTATCAGGCTGTGTGAGCGTCTCGAATTGAAATTAGGCCATGATTGCTTCGTTATTAACGTAGATCATCTACAATTGGTGTGAGCGACCGTCTCAAGCTTTAGTAGAATGAATTCCAGGAAAAAACATTCGACGCTACAACAAACATCAATGAAGTCACCGTTGTCTCTTTCCTGGACGTGGAAAAAGCCTTCAAACAAAAACAAAGTCACCGTTGTCCTGGACGTGGAAAAGGCCTTCGACACAGTCTGGATAGAGGGACTCATCTATGGGATTCCCCTCCAACCTCATCAAGTCATAGTCTATGGCTTTCTGCATTCCATAAGATTCTACGTTCAAGTCGGAGGCAGCAAATCAACTGAGCGGGCACCTAGGCGGGAGTCCTCGCAAGGGTCGAAGCTGGGACAGATGCTGCTCAATACGGCAGATCAACCGCCTGCAACCAACACAGAGATGTGTTGTCTATTCGCAGACTTATGCTTATGTGGACTTATGCCAGCTCGAAGTTACCGCTGATCGACACGCGAAATGTTGAAATCCAGACAGCGACAAAAATTTAGCTACTACACCGAATGGGGTATTCGTATCAATGCTGGAAAATCGATATTTATGTTTTAAAGGAGATCATTCCGAGGTGGAGGCAGATCAGGCACGGAAATAACAACAGACAAAGACAACAAGAAGCCTTATGACGAAAGAAGATCATCCCCTTGCCACAGTACATAACACTGTTCAGAAGGCAGCTTCTAAACATCAGAAACCATCCTAACTAGGCAATAATGAACCTGAGAAACCCAATCCCCGGACAAGGCTACCTCAACGCGTTAAATCTGCTAAGCGAGCAGATCTTCTCAACGGCATCTAACAACGAGCTGCAGGCTTCTACAAGAGAAGTGATAGCAGTCATCATAGAGGCTAAATCGGCTAACCAGCACCCCATGCCAAAACTACCAACATGGACTTACACAGATTTCAACCTGTAAATACAGATTTTCAACACTGTAAATTGCAAGATACTATCACTTAATTCTATAAAAGAGGAATTAGATTCGATGCATAATATACATATATGTATCTGCCACGGAATTTCCGGTTCTACCTAACGGCTTTGAATGCGGTTTTCTAATATAGATGCAGAATTCTGCTGCGGAGTTTTTTCTATACCACATATTAAGTTTATTTTAACGAAAACCTTTTAAATAAACAAAAGAAATTTAATCGATAAAACGTACACTTCTCCCAAATGCATTAGTGTCTCTGTATAACGCACGAAAAAAAGAGTTGACACTCGATATAATGAATTTCTTTGGATTAGAGAAGAAGGACAAAAAGCAACTGTTTTGACGTTGGATGTATGCAGGTTTATGGGTCTGTTGTAAAGCTGGTAAATACTTCAAATTTTTGTTACTGTGCAGAAACAATATTCGTACATTTATTTAACGTTTCGTTTTTGCTCGATAGTACGAATTTTCCGATTTAAGGCGGGCTAAGAAAGGCGAGCATCTGTCAGCTAGTACAAAATAAACACAAAATCGATATTATAATACCAAATGTTGAATTAAACTATGTACATCAGTTGGACCCCCATTGTTGAGCCAACACCCTAACCCTTCAAAGAGGAGCTTTGGTTTTAAAGGGTGGTTAAATTTTAAGGGCCGATGTTGAATGTGAACCACACCTAAACGTCAAGCTTTTTTCTGCATTTCATTTGACATTTGTCAATTTCAGACTAACTCAATTTGAACCATGGAAAGATACACAATGCAAGCAACGCGTTAAAGTTATTCAGGCTTATTATGAAAATGGGCGTTCAAATCAAAATGCATATCGTGCACTTCGTGATTTTTTCGGTCATTTTAATCGTCCAAATGTGCGTACAATCGGAAAAATCGTGAAAAAATTTGAGCAAACCGGGTCTGTAGGAGATGTGAAAACACCAGTGCATGATCACACAGCTCGTACTGCAGAAAATATTGCTGCTGTTCGCGATAGTGTGGCCGAAGAGCCGTCCACCTCAACTCGTCGTCGTGCCCAACAATTGCACCTCTCACGCTCGTCTTTGATGAACATTATGCATAAAGACTTGCATTTACACGCTTACAAGGTGCAATTGACTCAAGAACTAAAGCCTCTTGACCATTTCAAGCGTCGTCAATGGTCAGAATGGTGGCAAGAAATGGCAACAGTGGATGATCAATTTTCGAAGAAAATCATCTTCAGTGATGAGGCACATTTTCACATCAGTGGATACGTCAATAAGCAGAATTGCCGCATTTGGGCGAATGATAATCCAAGAGTGATTGTCGAAAAACCAATGCACCCACAAAGAGTGACTGTTTGGTGCAGTTTATGAGCTGGCGGCATCATCGGGCCGTATTTTTTCCAAAATGAGGCCGGTCAGGCAGTTACTGTGAATGGTGTTCGCTATCGTGAAATGATAACGAACTTTTTATGGCCCGAATTGGAAGATATGAATGTGGACGATATGTGGTTTCAACAGGACGGTGCCACTTGCCACACAGCTAACGAAACAACGGCTCTTTTGCGCGACAAATTCAATGGCCGTGTTATCTCACGTGGTGGCGACGTCAATTGGCCGCCAAGATCATGTGATTTGACATCGTTGGATTTTTTTCTTTGGAGTTATTTGAAAGAAAAGGTGTACGTCGATAAGCCAGCAACAATTCAAGAGCTAAAGGATGAGATAATTCGGCACATTAACGGCATAGAACCTCAATTATGCTTCAGCGTCATCGAAAATTTGGACCATTTGGCCGATATTTTGTTCCATACATAATTGAACCATACCAATATTATCATAATTTTATGTCATTTTATAATAAAAAAAAAAACAATAAATGACAATAATTTCCTAAATAATTTGTGTTTTATTCAAAATCAACATCGGGCCTCGAAATTTAACCACCCTTTAGAAGGTCTCTATGTAGGTCGTCGATAAGTGTCCAGAACGGAGTTCCTTCCACAAATGCAGCGATTTCAGTCCAACCGCAGTTCAGATTTAGTCTGCGGTAAGATTAAGGACTAGGTTCCGAGCTGAACGGAGACGTCCTCAACCCTCCGATGATACATAGGCAAGCCGATTGATTGGCTTGCAGTTGATGTCCTTATCAAGCACAGTCCACCATGTCAACGGCAACACTGTCGTCGATGGTCTTGTACCAGTTATTATAGTGTCAAGTCAGTTCACGTCGAACCATCGTGTATGTATGTCCGTTTGTGTCTTAATCGTTGTAATAAAGTATATTCAAATAAACATCATATTCCGTTATTTATTTTATTCGTCTGACACGTGAGTCTGACTTTTGACACGAATAAGCCAGTGGATCGTGCAAGGCTGTAGTCCCCATTTGCCCCCTCATTACATTCTTGCAGCAGTACAAGGACGAGAAGGCTTCACTGCCACGGCTCTGTGTAACTCGGTCGATGTTCGTCTCTATTCCTTCGTTACTCAGACAAAATAAGATCATGTGGAATTGAGTCTAGATTCTGACATCAGCTTAGGCCCCTTTTACACATGCTAAATTCGTAGCCAATTTTTCAATATTGTGGGCATGGGAGGTGAGACAAAAGGGACCACACAGAGAAAATAACACACATATTTAAAAAAATCGGAGACGAATTTAGAGTGTGTAAAAGCGGCCTTAGACGTCAAATTGAGTTTATTGAAAAGGCTCTGTCAAACGCGGAGATGTTCAATAAGTTCTTCCTCTGCGGGTACGTTCAAAAACCGACCGACCACATCGGGCATTAAAGTCCTCATGTGTCCACACACTCAAATAACGAAATTCCTCCAAAATGCTGGTCAAAATGGTCGACGTGGAGTAGGATATTTCTCTCGAAATACGGTCGAACAAAGACCACCCATCGCCGCTTACAAACCGCGTCAAATAATCAACTAGTTCCCTTTTGAAAATCCCCATGAACACGTTCATACACTAAAATGATTTATTCTCACTCATGCCCACCTGTTCAAGGTGATTTATATCTCATCGCATCCCGATGACAGTGCACCACCAACAATGACTTCACTCATGCATCATAATTGACGTGGGATCGTAAACGATCGCCTGTATCATTTTATTTGCATTTTTCGGCTGCAAAACCAACAAAAACCCTCCGAGAGAACGATAATAAAAGTCATTAAATTTCTGTTTCTTCTTTTTGTCGTTACCTTTCCGCCATCTCTGCGTCGCCCGCGCCAGCCGCAATTGTGGATCGCGGATCAGCAGTGCGGTGATCGTCATCTCTTCGGGGGGAGCATCGTCGTGTTTGTTATTTGCCGGGCGGATGGGGCCCACCATATAACCACCGAATGCCGCGGCGCAATGATACTTACTTTGGCGTCTGTGTCCGGCCTTTTAAGCCAAAACCAGCGGCTGCGGCTGCGGCAGAGGCAGTCCCCAAACACAGAGCTCCATAAAATGTGCTTCGGCAAATGTTATTTTTTGGTAATGCACACTGCACTGTGGCTGGGGGGGGGGGGGGGGGAGAGAGAGAGGATCGCGAGAGCGGCTAACCCCTGATCCATCCGACGCCAGCTGTATCAGAGGCGACGTGGGACGTGGGGGTATTTACGTTCCAAATATTTCACTGTTGACTCTTCATCTACTCGGGAGCGCAAATGCAGGTTTTGTTTGAACTAGAACCGGAGAGAGTGCTGCTGCTGCTGGCGAAGTGCAAAAAAGGTCTTTAGCCGAATGTGCGCTCCAACTAAGTGCGAAGAAGAGATGTATCTGGCGGGACCTCCAGCGGCTTTATTATGATATTTCGTGTTTAATGCCTCGGCAAATGCTTTTTTTTGAAGTGGGGTCTGGTCTGGGATTGTGGTTCAAGGTCGGTGCCGGTGCTGATGATGGCTGTGGTGGTTGCGGCGCTGCTGGTAGTGGTGGTTGGCTGCTAGCTTTACAGCTTTTACCTGCTACTGTCAACTGATTTGGTTGGTTTTTCGTTTTATTTTTGGCATCGTGGCTGCTTCTTAATGGCAGCCCCAGTAGCTGGAGCGGTTCGTATGTTAGTCATGCATGCATGGAAATTAAAATGGCACCAGGCACCAGGTAATTGTGGATCGTACTTTGCTTTTGCTGCTTGTGCTGTGATCGCAGACATTCGCTGGCGGTGGCGGTGGTGGTGGTGCTGCTGCTGCTGCTGTTGATGATGATGATGGGGACGGGATGTTAGATCATTAATTTGACTAGACAGCGAAGTTGTCAATTAGTTTGATTATACTCTTCGGATGTGGTTAGGTTCTGTGGTTGAGCTAAGTCTCCTTTTTGGGAGTCGATCTTTTGGCGGCACCTCTTCTATTGGCGGTTCCAAGTGGAACCAATTGGATTTGGAAGATAATTTGAGGCGAAACTACCTGCAGCCAGTTTTTGCAAAGCACCATAAGATGATGAGCTAAGCCAAGTAATAACATTGTTGTTCATTTCATTGTGGAATAAATCTTGAGTAGCGATGGTTGCGATCATGCTGAAGGTGCTTGGCTGCTAAAGGGAACTTGCGAAATGAGAAAGGATCCGAAAAATAAAGTCATCACAGCTAAATTCACGACACCTCTTCAAGGAAGAATTGGACATATTCAGTTGAAAGGTCGTTCAGATCCATGCAAGATCAGGCCGAGCGAGCATGAACTAGTGCCAAATTTAACGAACTGTTTCGTCAGGTTTGCTCAAAAAACATGAGTAGCTCATTCATTTCATTTTAGTTCATTTTTATTTACTTAATTCATAACAAACACTTAAATAGTAGATAAAAATGCTTAAAACTAGTTGGACGAACATTGTTACTACTTCTAACTTACTGGCCCTAGGCGGCCACTCTAAGCTAAACTTAATCTTAAACTATGTCTTTCGACTTAACCTAAAAATAAATTTAACTGTAAATTAAAATTAAGAAAATTATAAAAAAACTTAATATCCGAACTGATTTTACTAAAACTTATTTACTAACTTACATACTACCTTAAAATAACTTAAACTACCTTAAACTAAACATACATACATATATATATGTGTATCTTATAATATACGCACATATATATGCATATGTCCTTAATATGCATACATGTGTATACACATAAGTACACAAGTGTACACATGTGTAAACTTTTTTTTTTTTTTGCATATGTATGTACAACTTAACACTACCCTAAGATATGTAGGTCGGCCATAGGTTGCGGCTGATAAAATAGCGTTTAATCAGCTGCAAGACAAAGGCCGATATGCACTGCCCGTTTTTAACCCGGGTCTAAAGGGTTCGATGAGGGAGTTCCCTCACTGCACAGCCACCAGAATTTTCGGTGTTGCATTGCAACATCCCGAACATCTCGCCTTGATACCGCCGTACTGAACCGGAGGAGACCATCCTCAGCTCGTTGTGCGACGGAACGGTCGTGGTTGAGTCGCCCATCCACAGTCGAACGGGCGATGTGGAAGAGGAGCGGTACCGCATTTTCACTTTGAATCAGACCGTGTTTGTCCGAATGGAGGAATGCTTCTGGGGGGTACCCTTTCGTGGTACTGAGGATTGGGGTAGTAAGCCGCAGAGATCAGATTATTGATCGACTTCATCGCTCTGGCAGTATAACCTCGAATCATCTTCACGAGGAAATTGTCCACTCGTATCAGGTTCGCCCTGTTGTATAAAACCTCATTGGAGTAGAATTTTCTGTACTGGGACTCTGGTGTTCTGTAAAGGCGAAGACAAGCCCTAAGACAAGCCCTCTCTAACACCCGAATCTTTTCCATCAAGCTTGCACTCACGTTGAACCACACGGGACAGCCATAGGTGAGCATTGGCCGGATGAGGGCCATGTAGCAGATCACCTTCACCCTCGCATCGAGTTGGCTGTTGTAAAACAGTCTCTTTGTAGGAACGAAAGCGCCTCGGGCTCGGGCCAGAGCAGCATCTACATGTTTGTTAAAATATAGATATTGATCTAGCCAGATCCCCAGGTATCTGACTACAGTCCTTTGCGCCAGTGGTTGCCCGTGACGCCCAACAATTGAGAACTTTCGCCAATTCTTTTTTGTATCCGCCGAAGCCTTATACAACGGGGTCCTGAACAGTATGGTTTCCGACTTCTGAAAGTTGATAATCAGCTTCCAGTCATCGCAACTTCTCATGAATGAGTCGAAGTCACCCTGCGCGAGAGTAGTGATGTCAACTCGTCGGCGTACGCAATTACGTGAGGAAGAGAACTTATTAGATCGCTCAAGAAAATGTTGAACAGGATCGGCGAATTAACGGCACTCTGTTGGAGACCATTTTTTACTTCAAATATACCTGCAGAGGTCACATTGCCATTCTTGACGACGAACCTTCTACCAGTAAGCATGTTACACAGTAGGTACAGCAGTGGTTTACTAATGCCTAGCCCATTGAGCTTGTAAAAAAGTCCTTCTAACCATACGGTGTCTTCTCCAGGTCAATCAGGCAGGCACCCGTACATTGTTTCTGGCTCTTGTTCCATTGGATATCCGACACCAGTTTCGACGCGGCATGAATAGTGTCATGCACCGCTTTGAAACCGAATTGGTTATCCGGAATTATATGTTTGTCCTCTGTCCAGTTGGTCAGAGCTCCATTTATCACCTTCTCGAATACCTTGCTGATGTTCGGAAGGAGACTAATTGACCGGAGGTTGCACGGATTCGAAGAATCTTTACCTCGCTTGGATATGGGTTGCACAATCGCAGTTTTCCAATGCTCCGGATAATGTGCATTATTCAGAGCATTCTTAAACAGGATAGTGTACATATTAACCACATCTAGGGGGAGATGTCTTAGCACAATGTTCGAGATCCCGTCGATTCCAACTGACTTTTTCCTCTTAAGTGATTCGAAGACCGCTTGGAGGTCTGTCTTCGCTATGAACGGGGGATGACATGAGTAGCTATATTGAACATATGTGCTCATACTGCATAGGCATCTGTCAGCATTTTTTGGGACGATTCTGATGGACAACGACATGATTGATTTTTGATTATTTTATTTCGTATTCTAACGGCGTTCTTCGCTTATAGTCATGAGCTATTGTATCATTTTTAGCCTGAACTCGTCAGGCAACACTTGCATCATCAGCTCGCTGATTTTGAATTTTGAAAATGCAGGGCTTTCCTACACAGTATGTACAAATTTGAGGACTATTGAAGTAAACTCATGAAAAAGGTCCTTTTCAATGACTATCAACTGTCTGATGATTTTCCCTCGCTCACAGGCAGGTCCTCGTCAGTCCCCTCACCCATGCGCGTTTGAGACTAGGTCATGCTCGCTCAGGCGCTTTATAGTTGAGCCTTAAGGCGGCGAATGTGTGTAGTTCGACTGACAAAGCTGTGAAACTTTTACAAAATCCGTTACAATTTTGAAACCTACTTTCGAACAAGGAAATACCGAATTAGTTGGCAGTACTTTTCACTTCCGAGTGGGGATCGTATCATTTTGCTATAGAAGTACAAAATACGGATTTCCGACTTTCGAACGAACAACGTATCATAATCAACAGCAGCAGAAAATCGCTCGAGCATAATGAACTCACTCTCACTGCCCTTTTGGAAATCGAGGGAGCTTTCATTAACAAAAAGTAGTAGCCTATCGCCTTTCAGCAGCTTCTCTGCAAATATGCGATAAGCTGTTTCCTTAATACCAGGATCTGCACTCGGCAGAGCGATTAATAGACGGACATCGCAGGACGTTGTGGTCACCACTCTCTCCTGTGGATTATAGTAGCGAATGAGTTTTTACTGACTGACCTAGAAAAGGATTACGTGTATTTATTTACTTTTTATATTTTTTTGCGGTGATAGGTGACACTATGAGGCCCGTTCCCACGTAGCGAAATGAATTTTTACCCAGTAAAAACCCCTCCCTTCAAATAAGATACATTGATACTACAACTGTCATGAGATTATTTTAACATCATACCTGAGAAGGTTGTGCAAGACTCACTCGCCAACACAAGAGGCACGATCTTCCAAAAGTCCGTACAATTGCTAGTATACGCGGACGGCGTTAACGTGATTGGTCGAACACAGCGAGACGTCAATGAAGCGGTTGCTGGTATTGAAACGGAGGCGTCGAAAATGGGTTTAGCAGTGAACGAGGACAAAACGAAGTACATGCTGTCGTCGAGAAAGGACGCACAACATCGACGACTCGACCAGAACGTCACCGTAGGCCGCCGAGGTATACGAAGGTAGTTAAGGACTTCATATACCTCGGCTCCCAAGGTATGTATCAGTACGAACAACATCAGTACCGAGATTAAACGCAGAATAACTCTTGCCAATCGCTGTTTCTGTGGGCTCAAGGGGCAATTGAGTCTCTATAAGACGCTAATCATCCCTATCCTGCTCTATGCCGCAGAAGCCTGGACAATCTCAAGAGCAGATGAAGATGTTCTTGGTCTTTTCGAGAGAAAAGTTCTTCGTTCCATCTTTGGTCCTGTTTGCGTTGATGGTTTCTGGAGAAGAAGATTCAACCATGAACTGTACGGACTGTAGAGCGACATGAGGCTAGTCACGCGTCTACGGATTCAGCGCCTAATATGGCTAGGCCATGTAGAGCGCATGGACAACACTGCTCCAGCCCGAAGAGTCTTCGACTCCGAACCAGTGGGACAACACAATAGAGGCAGCCGACTGAACCGATGGCGCACACAAGTGGTGAAGGACCTCAACCAACTTGGCGCGCGAAATTGGAAGCAGCTGGCTAAAGATCGTGCCAGCTGGAGAAGCTTGTTGACTGAAGTCCAGGTCCACCCCGGACTGTAGCGCCACTAGAAGAAGAAGAAGATACTACAACTAAGTTTTACATTTACCCAGCACCTTTTCTTTCTTAATTAAGATGCGATTGGCAAGAGATTCTCCACTGAGAGTTCTTAACTAACTTCGACCGATTTGGTAGTTAAAATTGCAGTGTAGTCAGAAAATGTGCCTAGCACGGCACGACGCCTGTCCTGAGAGGACCAATAATACTTCCTTGTGGTGTACCAGCTTGTACAGATTTAAATAAGCAGTATTCTTTTCCATATTTCACATGAAAGATTCTATCAAATATGCAGATAATGTGATAAAGTTATTTAAAGTTTTCTCGAGAGGAATTGCCGACGTTTGTGTTTCAAGCCTTCGTGCCAAACGTTGTCAAACGATGTTGCAAACAAATACGCAATCGAGGATGTTATGCAATATATGCTTCCCTCATTATGTGGAAATGCGCTAATTCTGCTTTGGCGCACAAAATTCTTGAGTATAATCCTGGACACCACATCTGGAGCGTGTGAGAAAAGTCTCCCCGGCCTTGTATTGCTGCACGAAAGCAATAGGATGGAAATGGGGACCTAGTGTAACAGATGGCCTGCGATAAGGACAACCCCCTCTGCAACTTTGAACATACTCCTTAATCCTCTGCTACTTGGGCTTATTATTCTATAGCATAAGTGCATCCTGTCCAGCGTACTATGTGAACGTCTAAAGCCATTTTGCACTGCACTAATCGGCACATACAAGTGCGGCTTTCGGCCCGGCAAATCGACTATAGACAAAATCTTCACACACACACCGCATACGACAGCATTCATCGCAAGGAGCTATTCGATGCGATGGCCGAATTCGGGATCCCGGGAAAATTGATCCGGTTGTGTCGCACCACGCTAACACATACGCGGCACGAGGATTTCTGTGCCGTTTGAAACTTGCACTGGATTTCGGCAAGGAGATGCGGTGTCATGTGATTTCTTCAATTTGGTACTGGAGAAGATAGTGCGGAGGGCAGCTGTAAACACGGAAGGCACTATCATCTACAAGTCGGTCCAACTGTTGGGGTACGCAGACGACATCGACATCGTCGCGCGTTCTCAACGTGCCATAGTGGAGGCTTTTACGGCGATTGAAGAACAGGCGAAACGAACTGGTCTCAAGGTCAATGAGGACAAAACGAAATATATGCTGTCGACCAAAAAACGTTCCGTCACACACCACATTGGACAAAATTTCACGATCGACAGCTACAATTTCGAGGTAGTAAAGGAGTTTGTCTACCTCGGGGCAAACGTGAACTCCACAAACGAGATCACAGTGGAGATCCGTCGTAGAATCGCCCTTGGCAACCGGTGCTACTTCGGCTTGGCAAAACAACTGGGCTCAAGACTCCTGACTCCAAGGACCAAAATCATGGTCTACAAAACTCTTATTTTGCTAGTCCTGCTCTATGGAGCCGAAAGCTGGACGCTAAGCAAAACTGCAGAGCTGATTCTTGGTACCTTCGAAAGAAAAGTTCTACGACGGATATATGGTCTCCTCCGAATGGAGGAGAAGACATAACCGCGAACTCTACGAGCTGTACCAGGATGTGGATGTAGTCCGGAAGGAAAAAATCCGCCGACTGCACTGGCTCGGCCACATCGAGCGCATGGACAACTATGCTCCAGCAAAGAGGGTCTTTGAATCCGAGCCTACTGGTTCGAGAAGGAGAGGAAGACCGAATCTCTGGTATAAAGACCAAGTAATCGCGGATGCAAGACAGCTTGGTCTTGATGACTGGACGCAGTGTGCCCAGGACCGTCAACGATGGAAAGCAGCAATTGGTCAGGCTCGGACCCTCCATGGGTCGCCGGCCTGATAAGTAAGTAAGTATAAGTGCATCCTCCTCGGCCCTTATTTCATAGAGACGGGTATTTGGTGGGAAGAATCATGCGGTCACGTTGCTATACTAAAAAGTTGGAAAGCAGCGCTGAACATAAAACAAACTGACTACTTACCAGCAACCCTAGTCTCAGAGTTTTCATCAACTTGTTTACACATGTTAATTACGTTAAGGGATGCTATATTTTTGTCAATTAGTGGCATTTCCAAGCAGTGTTTAATCATGTTTGTCTGCCTGTATGTGTTCTCTATCATCCTTCACAGATTCAAATTCATACATGAAGACACCGATCTCGATAAGCATTTCTCAACCAGCCTCCGCTCCAGATCCTACTGGCCTCAGACGCTGATTAGTCCTCTGCGAATCTGCGCTGATGAATCGAGAATGGGTGAAGGCTAAAGATCTAAATATTCAATTATCATTCCAAAATCGTTTATCCCCAGAACAAAATATAAAGGTGTTATGTCGTTCGGTCTTGAAGACCAATTCACAGTCCAATTACTCGAAACGTTGTGCTAATCGAATATTTCGATCAATAAATTGAATTTCAACTGCTGTCTAGTTGGAATCGCCATCCTTTCTACCACAACTAGCTTCTTCAGTCAGCACGGTCTCTTGCTACTTTACTGTTCTAGGGACATACTTTGGAGCTCTGGCGGACAGGCGTAAAGTCGTTGTCGATATGCCACATAAGGCCTTGAATTTGTTTTTAGGACGCTACACACTTTCCAAGATAAACCTAGATTTTCCACCATTCATTGTTTAAGGAGGCGTATAGTCTAATGGGGACGCCAAACAGCGAAATTTGAGAAACTTTGCTTGACATTGAAAATTGTCAGTAACTCCTGAACGGTGCTCCGTGAAAGTGAATGTCAAGGATCGCACCATGCGCCTTCATGTTCAGGAGAAAGATTGAACAGTGAACATTGCGAGCTAAACTGTCAAACCACGCCCTCAGATGTTTCCTCATTTCAACAGCTTCTAAAGAAGTCCCTACAAGAAATACCCATCATATTGGCGTGCTTGCCAACTCCACATTGTCCTCTTATCCCCTCAACAGTCTACAATTAGACTAGTCCAACCTGCTCCTACATACTGTACCAGGCAGTGATGAATTCCTTAATGGCCTTTACAGTGGCGCCCATAAAAGGGTTAACCCTTAAGGCCCAACTAGAATGTACGTAGAGAGACTTAATTGAACTCTAGCAAACAAACAAAATAAACAGAAATTATACACTGTGACCACAAACGACACCGTGACCATAAAACCACTTCACTTAGTTTCGTTAAGTTTCGTTAAATTTTTATTATTTAAGTGGGAACGAAAGCAATCGCTCTTTACGTACGTAAATGACAGTTCGCATAGAACAGCGCTTGCCTCGAGCCACAGACAATACCCAAGAGTCGGTCGTTTGATTTATTGGGAGGATAAGCACCGACTTAACATTTTCGTTGACTGTTGACTTACGCCTTTGAAGACTGTTCTTGGCTAAGGGAAATGTGCCACTCAGCATTAACGGCCTGATATTTGTTCGTTTCTCGAAACCTTAAACAGTCACTTGTAATGGAATTGTCCTTGCCTTCCCTCATTCCTTCGTTAAATCGCATAATCGTCAACAGATAATGCGATGTCGCGAGTAACAGTAAGAGCCCAGTAACCCTAATCGTACTCAAAGAGCACCATGAAAGCCAAGCCAGCCTCACAATGGTCCACATCCGCATCGTAATCATTTAAATCAATTTAATTACCGTTAAATCGCCTGATTTCCCATTAAATCATCTTCTCCCCCAAGTCGTTGACCTTTCCGTTTCCTTAAATCTCCCGATTCCAATTCTCCATTCGTGTTGTTTTTCCCTGGAAACAATAAACTTCCCTCCACCGCCTCGGACACAAAAGCCATCACCTACACGACGGCACTCACGACATCGCAACCGTGCAGAATCGATATCCAGTTGCAGCTCCAGAAATGGGTCATTTGCACCATGAAACCATGCACCCGGCCCGACGACGACAGCGCTTTGTTTTCCTGTCACACAGTCTGTCACTCTGGCACTGCCACTGCCGCCGGGCGAGTGTCTAATTGAACGCGCCCCTCTAATTGCCGCCGTGTGCGGTGCGCGACTCATTCGCTTACACACTTCGTTTGCGATTTTGGTCAGGCACAGCCATACTCGAGCGCGCGACAAATCTGGACGACGACGACAACAACGACGACTATGCGAGAGTATCTCTAGACGAGCGGCAACCAAATCCGTCAACAATGCTGTTTCGCGTTGTTTTTCGATCACTTGATCACTTGATCACTTCAAATATGGGCTCTCGATCACCGGAGGCCCTCGCATTCGGTCTCTCTATGGGCCTGTGCTTTGTAAGTGACACTCAAGTGGTCTTGGAATCTCTGTCGATTGCCGGCGGTTGGCCATCGGTTTCAGTTTGCTCACCGGCGTGGTGGGGGTTACCGGGTTGGAGGGGCTTTCAGGGTAACAATGTGGAATTCTACCTGTGACGTGAATCGTCTTCACCGCCTGTCCCCGGTGGCTGACTAAATCTGATGATTCAACGAAGCGGCGACACCCTGCGGGCGGTGAGGCTCCGCGGCGGCGGTGCTTAGGACCGATAAAACGAAATAAAAATGTTGTGGTGAATGTTATAATTGGCTGCGGCACGCCGCCCCTGGTCTTAGAATGGGACCTTGCTTCTCGGTCTTTTGTTCTTTTGTTGCGCGCTTTGTGCTGTTCCTTCGGTGTTGTCACTTTCGGTTTTGCTGTAATTTCCATCGGGAAAGGTTTCATTTGTCGATTCGAACTTTAAGTGGTTTTGCTTGTGGTTGCGTTGATGGGCACGTGAGTGTCTTGAGATGATTACACTTGACAGATGGAATTAAAAACCACTGAGCCGTGCTGCTGGAGTGTGTTGAATAATTGATGTTAAAGCTTCTAATCGGATTTTAAGGACCCAACGATTTAGTGCTGTCGTCCGCTAGGTTCGCCCTTGGGTGTCGCGTTCTGATGTCCATCTGGATCTAGGACCCGGACCACAGTTGCTGACAGCGAACTGCAATTCACTCAAGACTTTGCAGTTGACTCAGAGACGCGCAAAAACAAAAAAAAAAACATCAACCGGCCTTCAACTCGTGGTCGACAAGGGTTCAGAGATGCCTGTTGTCACAGCGCTAAGAGAGCACCGCCAACGCCGAGCGAAAAGGCCAAGAGACCAACCAGCTTCGAAGGTGACATGGGCTTGACAAAACAGATGACGAACGCTTCCCCATAAATAAGTCCCCATCGTTCGACAGACGCCAACCCATTTACGAGTACACTGCAGCAATAAAAGGCTTGCAGTACCACACTAAGTGCACATAAAACCTCCCCGCGATCGACACTAATTAAACCCGTTAAGGAACATTAATGTGTCAAATTATGTCAATTAAAAAAAGAGTGAATTCTTAACTCACCGCATGCCGCCTACCGATTGCTCGACTGCCGTCGCAGACGCGAAGGTTCACCAGTGCAAACGATGCAATTAGGATAACAAAAAAAAAAAAAAAAGCAGGCGAGAATGAGCCACTTTGACTCACAGACGGTGCGGCGGTGCACGCAAAACTGCCCCCGAAATGAATAACGAGGTGATCATGGGATGTTAGTCGAGGTCAAAAAACACATTTGATTTGACTTTTAGATTCACAAATTGCGAGGCGACATGTTTGTTTGTTGATCGGTCGGTCGGTCGTTTGGTTGGTTGGCGCGGCTTTTGTGTGTCGCTGGCTGGAGGAAAGCCCAGTAGACCACGAACAAACGAAATGAGACACTTCTGATGGGTATCGATGGCGTGTGTGGAATGGGGCAATGACAATGGGAATCCGCGCTGCCTAACCCGCCTGACCTTGACTGGAGGAGGGTCTGGTGATGGGACAAGCTATTCAAGCCAGGGGAAAGTTTCCACGCCACCAGCATTGCGTCTCAATCGAAGAGTAATGCATTCTCGACTCAGATCGTAGTGCGATTAGTCACGAGTAGACTTTGTACTTGCATCTCGGCGCAGTGACAAATCACCAATCACCCAGGCTGCCCGAGTCTTCGGGCATTAGATGACTCGTAACAGTCAGTATCTGGCTTCTTCAGATGACCGATGACTAACAGTGGACTCGTGACCCTTCAGTGATTAGCTGGCTTCTTTAGCTCCCAGTATCGATGACTAACTGGCGGCGCTGGAAACAAGTCGAATCAAGTGTCAAACTGACGAAACCACAGCAAATTCCGTCGGTGGAAGCAGGCGTGTTGCAGTTGTGTGATAAGCGAGGCTAGAGCTTTCATAATCTGCACTTCATTCATGATGAGGAGTCCTCCAAGACAGTGCTCTTAACTTGTGTCCACTGGGAAAATGCCGCGGAATGTAGCGCTGACGACGTCAACTACGAAAAACGCTAAACAGCTGTGTGTTCGAGTATCGTCTTTAAGGACTCAGACGCTTGACACATAGGCGCACAAATACGCCGTCTAAAGCCTAGAGTTCCACCTCACGTTTCAATTGTGATCCTAGGTTAAGGCGTATGCACTCCTCCTTTAGTAAGCGAGTCCCTATGACGTGATTAGGAAATTCAAATTGCAAAAGAAATTCACCATTAAGCTCAGCAAAAAGAGGACTGGAACAAGGAATCCATAGTCCACAGACCGAGCAGCAATACCGTAAAATGGTAAACAGACGGAACAGGAACTCATGAAGGAATTGGTGCAGGGGAAATTCGACCAATTACAAAGTAATTGAAATGAACATGAAATCCATGCCAAAGACAGTCACACTATACCAACTGCGACATAGCAATAATATCGGACAGTCGAGCCGCTATCATAGGACTAGACTAGACATAGAACAAGCTCGTGTGGGAATGCCTACAGAAGCTCAAAGAACTGAGTACAAGAAACAGAGTAGAACTCGAGGATAGAAAGCAATGAAATGCCCGACTTCCTAGCTCCTATTCTTCCTATGAGCATCGGCACCCTTCACAGGTCCCTTACCATTTTGCGCTGTAGGAGATCATGTCCTTAGAGAAGAAATGAGGGAACTAGAAAGAAGGAATCGGACAGAAACCTGCATGAAGCAGGCCAAGAAACTCAGTATAACCGACAGAGATTTGAGGCATGTATCTAAATGAGCAAGAACAAAGTCCGTATCCTAACAGGGCACTGCAGACTAAGGGAGCACTTAAGGAAACTAGTGGATATCAGAAGAAGGTTTCTGCAGATTCTGTGGGGAATCTAATGAAATTTCTGTTAGGCACTATCCCACAAAAGGCAAATATATCTGGGCAAGCACCTGCTATCAGAGGAAGAAATGAAGTCCCTAGAACCATCTCTCATTCTCAGATTCCTAAATGACACTGGCTTAGAGGGAACGCTCTAGAAGAGAGTCCCATCCGCCCATGCGCAACAGGAGTCCATATGCCTAAATACAACTCTGAAAATAACTATATGGGATGGGAACTCGGAAGAATGCAAGGTGTCAAAAGGGGCCACAGCAGATCTATCGTGTATAGTCATTCCCCATTCTCTCCAATTCAATTAAATTCAACACAAACATATCAGACATTTCTTCCATTCTAAGCATCACATATCTAACATTTCTTTCATTCTAAGCATCGCAAGATTCAGGTTGAGCTCATTATTGCAACATTGTTGCCCCTGCACTGCACAACATATTTTCTCGATGCATTTATGAATACAAATAGGGTGGACCGGGGACAATAGTAACACTATTGCTTTCAGCGCTTATAAAATGTATGGTATAATATTTATTAATATGTATTTTACAATACAGGAATACCTCGACTTACGTCGCTAATTCGTTGCGGGAAAACACGTCATAAGTCGAAATCGACTTAAGACGAAGCAAACAGAAAAGGAGAACAAATATACACATATAAAGGGTGGTTCAATTTCAAGGGCCGATGTTGAATGTGAACCACACCTAAACGTCAAGTTTTTTTCTGCATTTCATTTGACATTTCTCAATTTCAGACTAGGAGACAAACAACTAGACACAATCGAGCAACGCGTTAAAGTAAGTCAGGCTTATTATGAAAATGGGCGTTCAAATCAAA
Source organism: Eristalis pertinax (assembly GCA_907269125.1). Lineage (NCBI taxonomy): Eukaryota > Metazoa > Arthropoda > Insecta > Diptera > Syrphidae > Eristalis > Eristalis pertinax. The sequence goes on from OU026146.1 coordinate 60,742,081, forward strand.
ATGCATATCGTGCACTTCGTGATTTTTTCGGTCAACTTAATCGTCCAAATGTGCGTACAATCGGAAAAATCGTGCAAAAATTTGAGCAAACCGGGTCTGTAGGAGATGTGAAAACACCAGTGCATGATCACACAGCTCGTACTGCAGAAAATATTGCTGCTGTTCGCGGTAGTGTGGCCGAAGAGCCGTCCACCTCAATTCGTCGTCGTGCCCAACAATTGCACCTCTCACGCTCGTCGTTGATGAACATTATGCATAAAGACTTGCATTTACACGCTTACAAGGTGCAATTGACTCAAGAACTAAAGCGTCTTGACCATTTCAAGCGTCGTCAATGGTCAGAATGGTGGTAAGAAATGGCAACAGTGGATGATCAATTTTCGAAGAAAATCATCTTCAGTGATGAGGCACATTTTCACATCAGTGGATACGTCAATAAGCAGAATTGCCGCATTTGGGCGAATGATAATCCAAGAGTGATTGTCGAAAAACCAATGCACCCACAAAGAGTGACTGTTTGGTGCGGTTTATGGACTGGCGGCATCATCGGGCCGTATTTTTTCCAAAATGAGGCCGGTCAGGCAGTTACTGTGAATGGTGTTCGCTATCGTGCAATGATAACGAACTTTTTATGGCCCGAATTGGAAGATATGAATGTGGACGATATGTGGTTTCAACAGGACGGTGCCACTTGCCACACAGCTAACGAAACAATGGCTCTTTTGAGCGACAAATTCAATGGCCGTGTTATCTCACGTAGTGGCGATGTCAATTGGCCGCCAAGATCATGCGATTTGACATCGTTCTTTGGGGTTATTTGAAAGAAAAGGTGTACGTCGATAAGCCAGCAACAATTCAAGAGCTTAAGGATGAGATATTTCAGCACATTAACGGCATAGAACCTCAATTATGCTTCAGCGTCATCGAATGGAGGTGTGCCACCGAGGTCGCGGCGGCCATTGTTGTTCCACACATAATTGAACCATACCAATATTATCATAATAAACAAAAATTTAACCATCCTTTATATTAGTCTGTCTGTCAAATGTCTGCTTTTATACTTATTTAAGGAAATCAAACAAGAAAATATGACACAATTTTATAATCACTTCTTGATTTATACAGCAGAATCATAGTGGAAGGAATATAAGGTGTGCTGAGCAGCTTGTCAAAACCGCCATATTTTTATTTTGTGACGTCACTTAGGGTCCGTTTTTGACGACAGATGTATTGCTCGACAGACGCAGGGCTGCCGCAGTTTGACGTTTATGAACTTGGCCCTGATGCAATCCAAAATCTTTGTTTGCTTGTTGCCCTATCGTGTTGGTTTAGGTCCAGATCTATCGCAGACATTAGCGCCACAGAAAGAAGGGACGAATATCTCATGTCGCATTGGTAATGCTGTTATTTTCCCAATCTTCTTCAGTTTAAGCACAATATCACAGTCAGCACAATGACCCTACAAGGCCAGCTGCAACGGTTCAACCAAAATGTCGCATGCAGTCAAACTGCTTATCTTAAAATGCCAGTCTGCCGATCGATCGTGTTACCGGCAGATACTGATGCTGTCGGTTGAATAGCCGTTCTAATAATTGATGTTTGACAAGTCTTTCTTCTTCTTCTCTGTTTGTGGCTACAGTTCAGGATGAGCGTGGACCTCAACCAAGAAGTCTGATCTCTGGTTAGCTGTCTCCAGTTTCGCACAACATTTTTGGTTGAGGTCCTTATACACTTGAGTGCCGTTTACTGCGGAGCAGAGGTAGACGAAGTTCTCAACTACCTCGAAAAGATATAGCTTGTGACTTTCTGTCTAAGGCGTCGATATTATATGTCCGTTCTTGAGGAGGCAACATACTTTTAGTTTTACCCTCATTCACCGCCAGACCCATATTAGCCGCTTATGTCTCAATTTCCATTATTCGCCTCATCGACGGCTCGCTTTCTTCTGTCAATCATGTCAACGTCATTTGCATCTCCTTACAGTTGTATGGACTTCTAGAATATCGTGCCTATAACGTTGCGGTGTGTGTTGCACATGGTCTTCTCCGCTCCGCGCTGTCATCTTGCGCGCAGCGACAGTTTTCGATCGTCATCCTGAGGAATGTCAAAACGCTGTATAGCTCATCTCTATGGTCGGCCTTGAGATCTAGGAACTGCTAGTGAGTGTCGATTTGTTCGGTTCTTGTCTCTCGTCTTTTACAGGACCCAGGTGTAGTGTGAGGATCTGGTCGATGGTGGGCTTCACCGGCCTGAAGCTATACTGATAAATTTCTACCAGATTGTTCACAAACGGCTTCGTGCGAGTAGACAAAACGGCAGAAGAGATTTTGAACGCAATATTAAGGAGACATATCCCTCGATAGTTGGCGCAGTCAAAGGTGTCTTATTTCTTGTGGATCAGGCAATGGAAATTGAGGTACCACACGTCGGTCCACCGATCACATCTTAAAGACAAACTGATGCAAACGCCAACCAGATCATCTCCGGCTGCCGATTTCAGGCGACAGCCCGTCCGCACCGGCAGCTTTGTTAGACTTCAGTTTTAATCTCCTACTCTCGTCTATCATTGTCCATATTGAGTGCAGCATTCTACCCGACAGCGGTATTTGGATCCTCGTCGCCGTTTAACAAACTGCGGGAGTGATATTTCTATATTCTCCGCAACGACTTTGACGCTACTACTAGTTGACCATTTTAGTCCCGACAGGCCTCTGTTCGAACTTTGTACCCCTGTTCGCACCTCGTTCTACTAGACATCATCCATATGAGAAGCTGCACCTCTTCTCTGCTCGCAAAGCTCACGAACAGCTTTCGTTGATCGTTGCAGCATAACATTGCAAGCTCCCAGCTTAACTGCACGTGCCTGCCTGCGCTCGTTGTCAACCCATGGGTTTTTCTTTGGTGGTGTCGTAAATCCCATTACATCATGCAATTTTCTATCAGATTCAGATGCAGATTATTAGTCGCGTCGCGTCACATTCGAAGGTGGATCTCCCCGCATACTAAAGCAAGTGAAAAAAGACTCTCAAGCACTTTCCTCCTTTTAAAGGGGCCCCTATTCTGGTTGTCGCCATAGCCCCTGAAGAAAATGTCACAAATCCACTCAGTTTCGGACACGCTTCGGACCAATTGAACTCTGAACGTGATATACACGCGCCCAAGTGACATTGCCCAGCGAACAAGCCTTCAAGTCGAAGTCGAAGATCAAGTTCAGCACCCGACCTCAGCCGTCAATACTGAATCAATGCTAGAACCAATTGTGACACTCGATCGATGACAGCAGTCCCCGCAGCAGTCATCCCGTGAATCTCGTAAAAACCAAAAGCGACAAACACATCACGAACCGCAGAAAGTCTATTAAGCGAACCACACGATTGCCATCAACTCTGAAATGCAGGAAGGGCTGCCCAAGGTTGCACTAATTAATATCACTTATAACCTCAGCCGTAAAAATGAAACATGAGTTATGAAGCATTAGACCCTAGCTCCGCCGCACACAGCCACCACCATCGCCGCTCGGCTCGGACGGGCTGTGGCAAGAACAAAGATCGATCTTCGCGTGGCTGGCGTGCAAAACCTTTTGACGTGACGCCTCGCAATTAGACCGAATTACCGAACGTGATTTTCGGCTAAACTAGTGACTGACTATCTTAGGGTTAGAGATCAAAATAAGAAAACGAATTTAAAGGCACTCGCGTACTGTTCGAATGGCCATTTGAGCCCAAGGTTGACCAAGGTTTCAGATACGAACTGAGCTTATCTTGGCTACGTTTTATTTTTTTGTGGGGTATTGTGTTAACAGATCAAAGTGCACTCGGATAACTGGGATTTACTTTTGGTCGAGATGAACTCATGTGACATGTGTCAAGTCATTTTCTTGATGGTTTTCCACAACTGATGTTTGTGGCTTGCTTTTAGCTTTGAGAAAGTGGACGTCGTTGGTGTGAGGAGACTTTACGGACGTTTTGGCCCCTGAGGGCCGAAAAGAAAGTGGAATGAAAGTTTTTCATGGAAGGTAGTGACAGTGTTTAAATCATCCCGCCGAAGGAAATGTCTCCATAATTGATTATGTGTCCACTCTTGGGCATCTACAATGATTGATGGATGTGTCCTTATACAATGAAGAGGTGTTGGGTTTTTCAAGAAGTTCTGCGGTCTTTTCTTGGATGTAGTGTTAATGGCTCCAAAACATTATAATTAATGAATGCCAATAGGAGGACGCTTTCCTTCGCATTGTAGAATTTGTTGTGATCTGACGTCTTTTAAGTGCTCACTGGTTTCTTTGGGATATTCTGCAAGAAAAAAACGTTGTCAAAGCGACAGAGGCGCAACGGAAGACTTGCAGCTGTGTATGGAAATTCGGCTACAAGCCCTGTCACTTGTCGGTCTTGGTTAACACCCTTTCTTTGAAGAAATCATCCTGATGCTGTTCGATCTGAACGTCGAGCCACCCCAGACGCGATCCAATATTGGCTACACCATGCGCTGACCGACATTTGGCGACACGGGAGATCGCTCTGCGGTTTGACATCAACTATAAATCGTTTCGCAGAGCTTCAGTCTCTGCTTGGAATGGAAAGGAAGGATCGACGTTGTTTTCCATCACGACAATGTAAGACCACAAACAGCTGTAGTGACTGGCTTGGAAGTTATGCAGCACCAACCGTACTCTCTAGACCTTGCGCCTTATGACTACCATCTCTACCATCTGAAGGCAACTTAATTCCGAAGACGATATCAAAATGTCTCCAGAAAACCTTGTTATCCATAAGTCTGCTGCGTTTTATAAAAGAGGCACTGTGTCTCTTCCAGAATGTTGGCATAACGCAATAGACCATGATGGACAATATTCGATGATTAAATAAAAGCTTATCATCTTCTGACCCGTATGATCCACTACAGGGGTCGCGAAGGTAATGCACGCTTGAGAGATCTCCAGGCCATTCGATCCTCCGCCATAGACTCTAACTCATCAGGAGTTATGCCCAAGCGCAACCAGCTCAGTTTGGTCCAACCACCTCGTCCTAAGTCTGCCAAGTGGTCGCCTAAATGATGGAATTGCATTCAAGGAACGCCTCGGAAGTCGTGATGATGAGGACATTCATGCCACCTGACCAAACCATCGAAGCATTGCCCTTTCCGTTCGAAGAAGCAGCTGCTCTACATTGAGTTCCTCATCAGTGTTTCTCACCCTATCCCGCCGAGTAACTTCCACAACAGTACGGAGAGATCATATTGTACTCGCGGTCTTATTCTTTCGGTCATTACGTTCTCGCCCATGGTCACAAAGGCTTTCTACCAAATATCTTTGTTCAACTTTAAGTCTAGATAAACTGTAGAATTATTATTGAGGAGCCCAATATTTTTGAAATCTGTCAAAATCACAATTAGTTCCGTTTGGAGATTCGACATTGCCGGTCCTCTCATTCGCAACTTTGACCGAATATGAGCTGAGTAAGGATCCAATCGATGCAGCGGTTAAGTAGTTTGACTGCCTAATTTCAGCAACCACACGATGTCTTGAAATCTTCTTGCATCCATCGTCTAGAAGGATTTCTTTTAAAGTTTCTTCTACTCTTTTCGCAAGTTGAGGTTACACATTTGAAGGTTAGACTGAATCTGAAAAATGTACGATTTCTAGATTTTCTTTTTTTTAAATCTGGACTAAATAAACAGTGACCAGATAGCAAAGATAGTTTTTCCAATTGTTATGTTTCAGCAGCTGTTAGAGTTACCAACTATATCCGGCTTCCAAAATATTCAGTAAGGCTTGCCATTTTATCATGCATCCTTTCACGCTTGCCGAAAGTGAGGCAAATTATTAAAAAATATTGTGGAAATCCCGGTTAAGTTGTAAATACGCAACGTGAATTTTGACGTGAGGTCGGTTGCAATCATGGCTTCAGTGTGCCATGACGATTGTCACACTGTCAACAATTTTGTGATTACACTGTTTTGGACCGTAAGCCACCAACCAGACAGAGATTCGTGCGAAATTAAGGAAACTTAACCATCGTAGCGGCTCATATCCCAGATGCCGATATTGGGGCTGAATTGGGTATTGCGGGCTTTTTTTGCGGTTGGATTTGAGGCAGCAGTCATATAAGATTGTGTTGATACAAGAATTGAAACCGAACTATAGACAAACGCCAAGAGTTCGCGAGTTGGGCGTTGGAAATTCGCAGATCCGGATTATGACCAAAAAACATCTCTTCCGACTAAGCATATTTTCCTTAACCTTAAATGGTCTCAGGCAATATTACCAGACTTTCTGTGGCCAGACCTCGATAATATACGAGGGGCGTTCAATATATTCTCGGTATCGATATGAAGTAAAATGCGAATTCAATTTCAATTGTTTTTATTTTTCAATATAATCTCCCCTAACATCAATGCATTTGTTACATCTTGAGATAAGCTTTTTTAAAACCTCAACAAAATAAATTTTCTCTTACTCTGCAAAATACCCATTTATTGCCGACTTGAGTTCTTCATCATCCGAAAATCTTTTTCCACGAAGACATTTTTTCAAATCCGGAAACAGGAAATAATCACTAGGGGCAAGGTCTGGACTATAGGGTGGGTGTTGGATTTCTTCGAAACCACAATCTCGCGCAGCAGCCTTGGAAACTCGCGCCGTGTGAACAGGAGCGTTGTCATGAAGAAGCAACACACCCGCTGCGAGTTTACTTTTTAATTTCCTCCCGCAAATTATGCAAAGTGGATGCGTAGGATGTGGCGTTGATGGTTTCACCTTTTTTTTTGTACTGAATGGGCAAGATTCCCTTTGAGTCCAAAAAAAGGGGGAGCCATGAGCTTCCCGGCAGACGGAGTGACTTTGAACTTCTTCGCGGGGTCTGTTCCTTTTTTATGCCACTGCATGGACTCTTGTTTGCCTTCAGGGTCATAGTGGTGGACTCATGTTTCGGCACCAGTAACAATTCGATCCATAACACCGTCCGCGTTCTCACTACACATCTCCAAAAGCTCTCTACAGCATGCGATTCTCACTTTTTTCTGAGGCGCTGTGAGCATTCGTGGCACCCACCTTGCACTGACCTTTGAAAGGTTAAGATGGTCATGAAGAATGGTGGGAATGGTACCAATTGAAAGCTTGGTGATCTCTGCCATCATTTTCACCTTTATTCGGGCATCCTCAAGAACAAGTTTTTCGACTTGTTCTTGATGCTTTTTCCCGTACTAGCCGGAGCGGGGGTCGTCTTCAATGCTCTCTCTGCCTCTCTTGAACTCACTTGACCACTTTTGCACAATTGATAATGAAGGTGCGGAACCCTGGTAAACAACCACCATCTCTTCATGAATAGTTTTTTGACTCTATCCTTGCTTAGTGAGAAATATAATAACAGCGCGATGCTCAATTTTCACCATCATCGTCTCAGCTGCCATTATGATTCTGTTTAACTAGAGATAAAACGCGAAATTTTACATGAATGCACTAAAATAATAGTATTACTTGTCAATTTATATATACAACCACAGCTTCACCCCGATACCGAGAATATATTGAACGCTCCTGGGTCATCTCACGGCGAGCGTTCATCAACTGTCCAGCTACGTCCTACGTCAAATCCTTAATCCAACCTCATTGGAGACCCTATTGCCGGAACATCGCCGCACTTATTGGATCGAGTCACAAAAAATTGGACCGACAGATTGAATCATTGCCATGAATGATGTGCTGAGTAAAGTAAACCCAAAATTAATTTCAAATCTCACACCATTGTTGTTTTTTTTTGAATTTCTTGTTGTCTTTCTTTTCCTGTCAATCCTATCTCACCACCCTGTATATTTTACTTAAAAGCATGAAACTGTCCTACCATGTCCTAGCCGAGAATTAAAGTCTTTAAGCCGTACTCTTTGCTGCATTATACTCGGTTAGTAAGCACCAAAGCTTAAATAGTTAGAAGACATCAAATATGCCGTCGTTCAAATTTGCCCCGTCGCAGTCGTACAAAACTACAGAACTTAGGAGATGAAGCGCATTTCTGGTTGTTGATCCGGCGAAAACCGTCATGTGCTTCAAGACACACCACTTTATCCCCTAAAAAATGGTGTAGTTTTCATGCCTGTCATTGGCCCCTTGTTTTCATTGATGACCGTCACGTTCCACTCAATGATCGAGATATCACTACATGTTACAAGACTATTTTTTTGATCAATTTCAAGGACTAGACATAGATGATCTTGGAATTTCAACAAGACTGAGCCACAAGCCACACAGCGGGTGTAACAATCAATTCGATAAACGTGTTATATCGAGAATTGGCCCTGTCGATTGGCCGCCTCGATTATGTGTTTAACACATTAGAATCTGTTCTATGGGGCTACATTAAGTCATTGGTATATGCGAACAAGGCTGTGTCATTAGAGGAGCTTACGGCCAATATTGAAAGAGACACATAAAGAGGCCGTTTCCTTCGAAATATGTGACAGTCATCGAAAATTGGGTTCAAAGCATCGAACGCTGCAAACGTGCGGTGGACATATGAATGACGTCGATTTCCATACATAAATGTCTTGACTGTACTTCACCAATTTGAAAGTTTCGAGACATTTAAAAGGATAGGCGTTTGATTTAAGTAAAAAGGTTGTCAAGTTCTTATTGGATCGCCTGATATGTTTACAAACATACCCACCACGCCGCGGTAGCGATAGAGCGAACAGTGACAGTGGTGAGTAGTTCTGAATTGAAACTACAGTACAAAATGCCCGAAGTTATTTTTCTTTTAAACGGGTTTCTTATAAGCGTGCACCATGGGCTTCTATTGAATGCAACATCTTCCTAGGTCCAATGATTCTAAATGCTCACGAAGCAAATACGTATCCAGCAGTGCAAAAGAAAGGCGAAAGACCCGACTTCCGGCATACATTGGGATCCAGTGAATGTAGACGCAAGCCCACTTGGACTCGACAGTGTGCGGAACGGAACCTTCCCTGCGTTGTTCAATGGCTTTTTTTAAGGAAGTGGCCTTAAAGCGATTTGGAAAATGTGTTCAAAGTTCATAAAACCAATTTTCTCTGTGCATTATTTGGAGTTTTTGACAGATGTCATTCCATTATTCAACTTCAGCTAACGCAGTTAATGGCCGTGAATGATAGAAGCGTCCTAATTTCGTTGGAAAATTGGATACTTTCTAGAAAATATTAGCGTGTCCACGACTATTTTGACCCTATTCCGAACAAAATCAGCTCTTCATCGACTCCTAACCGCATCAAAAACCTGACCTCACAGCGTCCTCCGTAAATTCTTCAACAGTCAAGGAAAACATCTCCTCGAAGAACAGCACGCACCCCCATTCCACTGACTCCACTGGCTCTTGTGGCATTTCAATACCAAACACCATTGGTCGTCAGACATTTTGGCACACCCTCCACGCACTCGGCCAGAATCCACGAATACTTGAACTCCATTCCAATCCAATCGTCAAGTGATTTGCGTGAAAATGTAGAAAAAAATATAAATCTTTAATGTGCCGTGAGTGAGTAACGCAAACACTTCAGCTTCGGCTTGATAATTGAGACCTTTAACCAAATCAACCTTCAAATCGTTGTTAAACGATCCAACGTTGCTTCGCAGCAACAACACCAGAGCTCCGCCGGGTGCCGGAGGGGGAACGCGGTGGACGGCGGGGTGAAGGTAGATTTACAAATCACTTTAGAAGCACGTCTCTTGGACATGCAGCAGCAGTTTTTCACTGTTTTTCAGTGTTTTTCAGTGATTTTCTGTGTTTTTCTTCAACTTTTTTTTGCAGTTTTTCGTTCAGTTTTAATACCGATGACGTCAGTCCGTCAAGCGGGTGAGGGTGAAGGCGACGCGGACACCGCCATCACCGCCAAAGAGTCTCAAGTCGGTCGAGAGTGTCAGTCTAAGAGTAGCTGCCTGGGTATAGAACAATCGCGACTTGAGGTGTTTATCTATTGATGACGACGACGAGACGACGGGCGTGCAAGGCGGGCGGTGCGCGGTGGGGCCAATTGCAAACACAAATCACTTGAGCACTCGACGAGTGTCGCCAGGCACATCGAACAAATCGCCGTGGCAGAAGCTCGTGAGTTTAGCTTCAGTTTTACGACCGAAGTCGCGGTAGTTTTTCTGTGATTCTCTGTCGTTTTTCCACTTTTTTTTTTTTGCTTTTGCGTGTATGTCATTTCTTGAAAAGCACACAGCGAATTAGAAGAAGCACACAGCGCGAACGAGCGACGCGGCACCGTGCAGTGGGAAGGCGCACGGGCAAAAAGAGTTAAGTGGACCTTCTCACGTTATCATCACATGGTCTCGGGGCTCCGCCTGATTAATGCATGCTTTTGTGACTGTTTTTTTTTTATGTTTGTGTGCCTTTTTTGTTGGCTCTTTTTCCACCACAAAAACGGAAAAAATGGCCCGCGAACACTTCATTATCGTACGTGCTGTAGTTGTAAGCGAAAACGATGTCCACATCGACGACGACGACGACGACTGCAGTGCAACGGGCAAAGCGATAAACCTTACCCTGGCCTGCCCGGCCCTGTCCCAGCTTTCATCCTCAACTCCGTTGCTGAACAGCCCAACACGAACGACGCTGGTGGCGTTCATGCAAAACCCTTGATAGGTGTGAGTCAAGCGAGATTTTTATTGCCGCACGGTATCGATGGATTTTGGGTAGGTTCGCGGATCCGAACGAAGGTTGAAGGTACACAATCATCGAAACGGGAGGATTGCTTTGATTGTTATCGATGGTGGCGGCGCGGCGTCGGCGTCGGCGTCGGCGGCTGCGAATGTGGGTCAACGAGGCAGAAACACTAGCCTCGCATGTAATTTGGGTAGAAGCCTCGGATGCCGCATCAGGCGCTGCTTAATCTGTTCGCACACAGTGTGCGACGATGCTCGAGGAGGTTGAATCAACAAATGTTGCTCAGGAGTGAACATGTGTCAAGGCGGTAATGATGATGTGAATGCGCACGGATTGCCTGCCTCTGTGGTAGGTCCACGTTGTTCCCACTCACTGTACAAAGTGTGTTTGTTTTAAGGCAGTGCTGAATTTGATTTCGAACAAAACCGAAAGTTCATTGAGAAGTTGTTAAATTGTCTCGAGTCGAGAGAATTCATTCAGCTATTAGTTTTGGGAGTATGTCCACGAAGACTAGATCCGGTGAATGCTATCCGAGGGTCAGCATTTGTGGGCTTATGTCGTCAATGGCACGAATATTGTTGGCTTCGAATGCGTTTGTCAGCGAAGCCTGGCGACTTTCGCATTAACAAGAAAAATAATCAATAGCTGTGAAATCGCAAGCTTTTCAAGATCGATTTGCAGGAGCATGTGTTCATAGATTTTCATCCGTCAGCAATTTGATTGCGTCACGACAGCTGCAAAGAGAAAAATAAAACACATCCACACCATTTATTACCGTAAACCAACTGCCCTTTATTTCCATCAATTCGCAGAAATCTTCATGGATGTACACTTATGTTTTCTTTTGTTCGTTGTCCTGAGTTACAGGGATGTTGTCTGGTGACAATTGCTTCCTTCGCAGTATGGAACGTAGCGCCACCTTGCTGAAACCAACCCTTTGCCAGATTCATGATGTTCAGAGGATGAGAGGAGGACGTCATTGATAACGACTCTACATCGAATACTATACAATTTTTGGAAACAAACTGTGGTCCCACCTTGCCACAGACCACACCGAACACCGACTCGGGCTATAACGGTGTTTCCATAATGTCTACGCTCCAAATCTTATTGACAGACCTACTGAGCCAAAAATGAGCCTCATTGCCGAACACAATTTTACGGTGAAACAGCGAGACTCACGGCTTGTTGATTTTTGATGTAATTTCGACGCAAAAATATCGTCATTCGGGATGTCCTAAGCTTTCAAACCAAGCTCTTAGATTCAAATTTAGCACGTGGACGGTCAAACAGTGGTTGGTCACAAAGTGGTTGTGAACGACGTAGTTGTCCGAACATTTCATATTGGTCTCAGCGACTGCGGTTCAGTACCCTCATAGCTCATGGTTGGTCTAGTCCTTTGAACGTCTCCTCTAGGGTGTCAAGCGCTCTTTGAAGCCTGAACTTCTCTTCTTCCCTGAGCTCTGGATCCCCGCACAGTCTGGGAATCGTCTGTCGATGTATGACGACACCTGAAAGAATCCGCAGTGTATAGTAAAGATTTCTTAGCCTTCAATGGCTCATATTCCAACTGCCACAGCGGCCTAACTAGGTGTATCTACGACCTCTGTACACCTGTGGTTATGTCGGAGTCCAAAGACTGGAGTGCATCCGACGACATCTAAATTTTCAGTAAGGAATTTTCAGCCTTTCCTGAAGTTTCGGATTTTGCCGCGCAGGGTTTTGACAGACGATATTTAGTATTTGGACGAGCAGGCTACGGAGCAAGATTCGTCATCCACCATGATTAGATCATCTAGGCTGACATTTACTGCGTAGAAGAATATCTTCATCCTCTTCCGTTAAGGACCAAACCCTTGTTCCGGTTTTAAGTCGGATTTATGGAGGTCACTGATGACAACTTCATCGGTGTTCATTGAAGTTTTTGGGTTTTGATTCTACGAGTAAGGGGGCGCACTGTAATCACCGCCCTGTATGCAGTGAAGGGGACTAGTCTTAAAACCGGATTTCCCCAGGTATTCAGAGGTCACCGTGCAAAGACATACTAACGCACTGCCATTCAAAGTTCAAAGTTCAATTTATTTGTAGTTCGATTTGTACAGTTTTAGTTACATCTAACATGTATTATTTTAGAGATACAAAACAAAAGTTCTTTACAAGTAAGATAGTTCAAAGTATATACGAGTATAATAAGAAAAATTGAATACATTAAGGAAAAGTTAAGGGAAAAGCACTACAATCAAAATTATGACTCTTATAGCTAAATTGCACCTAGGCCCAACTATGCAACATGCAAGAACGATATAATACAGCCCGTAGAGGGCCAGGGCCTAGCTTCCCAGCAACCACTCGTGTTGTGCGTGCTATTGTTCTATCACGAGTGCAAGGGACCTATAGTTTTATGGCGACTCCGTACGGCCAAGTTTGATCAGCTTTTACTAGACAATTATACTCTTTGAGCATTGTCAGTGACTCGAAAGAGGTGGGGCCGTGAAGAGTATTTCTTGTCGTACCAGGAATCGAACGTAGACAGATTGGTCCAAGAGCGTAGGAGTCGACGCACATACCCACAACGCGGCGGGCCACCACAAGAACGATATAACTATATATAATATTATAGCTTTAATATATGATTGATTTTTCCTTAATTTAAGATGTTACGAATAAGCTCAATCTCAGAATGAGAGCATTTATTCAAGTGAAATTTATCAATGAGATGTGACATGGTATTTACATATGCTTCTTCATGGAGCCTTATAGTAGAGAAATGCCAGGGCAGATTTAGCATTAACTTTAGCACCTTGTTTTGACATATTTGTAGTTTTTTAATGTGAGATTTGACACAATCGGCCCACACAGGTGCACCGTACCTTAAGACTGGTTGAAAAATCGTTTTGAAAATTAGTAGTTTGATATCAATACTAAGTTTTGATTTGCGATTGATAAAGGGATATAGGATTTTAATGATTAGGTTTGCTTTCCGAACCGTACTCGATATATGTTTTTCAATTGTGAGTAACTCGAAAGTAACTCCTAATTACTTGCAGCTTTCAGACCACTCGATGCTGGTCGAGTTCGAGTTGTAGGTTTATTTGAGATAGGAATTGCTGTTTTTTGTCGAGTAAACCTGAATCTGCATTCGGTTTGATTTTCCATCTGAAGCAGAATAACTGAAACGCATCAAGTGCATTTTGAAGAGAAGTTAGTTTGTCCTGTGCTAAGATATTGGATGAGAACAGGGCTGTGTCATCAGCGAACAAAGCTAGGAAAGTGTTACCATTAGGTACTGGTATGTTGGACATGACAATATTAAATAAAAGGGGAGCCAATACCGAACCTTGAGGTACGCCAGAGTGAGTGGTATATAATGATGACTGAGCAAGACCTACGAAGACTATAAATTTTCTTTGTTGCAAGACGCTTTGAACAATTTTGATGAGAAAATTTGGAAAGGAATGCTGGATAAGCTTAAATATGAGTCCTTCATGGCATACAGTATCGAAAGCATTCTTGTACAACTAATTTATCATTATTTTCAAATTACATTTATACAAATTTAGAAAATCAATTACAAGTTGATGTACTTTACACCGATTTCTCGAAAGCCTTCGATAAAGTACATCACACTTTGCTTTTAAACAAACTAAAGTCTTTGGGATTCCATTCGTCAATGTTAGCGTGGTTTTCCAATTACTTAAAGGACAGGAAGCAATTGGTAATGATCGATAGTTTTAGATCTCGAGTAATAAAAGTTACATCGGGCGTTCCACAAGGTAGCCATATGGGGCCATTACTCTTTCTATTGTTTATAAACAATGTTCACGGAATTTTCAAATATTGTAAAATCCTAACATTCGCAGACGATTATTTCATAAATGATCATAGACTTAGTCGCCTAGAAGAGGTTAAAGATCTGGGTGTAATTTTTGATACAAACTTATATTTCATTATGATTATACAATTGCGAAGTCTAATGCTATGTTAGGTTTTCTGAAAAGAAATAGTAGAGATTTTCGGGATATAACTAGTCTTAAGTCCATCTATTGTTCGTTAGTCAGACCGTATTTAGAATATTCTTCCATCATTTGGGATTCCCCATATGATACACAAGAACTCAGATTCGAAAGAGTACAAAAAAATTTCACGAGATATGCTGTCCGTAAATTGTATTCCTTCGAAGAACTCCCTAAATATGACGATAGATGTAAAATAATAGGCTTGCAAACCGTAAGTTTCAGGCGTAAGGCAGCGTCAGACATGTTCATCCGCGATATTATTAATTGCCGTGTAAATTCACCAGACTTACTTTTTCTCATGAATATATATGCTCCCCAAAGATCTCTTCGGATGAGAAATTTACTATATGATAAGAGGCATAGAACCAACTATGGTTGTAATGAACCTATTACAAGGTGTATAAACACTTTTAATGAACTTTGCAACGAAATTGATTTTAGCTTGTCTCGATTGGAGTTTAAAAAATTGATCCATGCACTATGCTATAATTAATACTGTTTATTTGATGTAATCTGTGAGATGCAAAATCGGTAGATGATCCTTAGTCGCGCAGCAAAGTTAACACTTAGAGAACGTAGTGTTTTGTGTACTATATATATACTATGTACTATATATATACTATGTACTATATATATATATATATATATAATAATAAAAAAAAAAAAAGAAAAAAAATATCCAGTAGAATTAATCCTGCTGCTTAATTCTCATGATTTGGTGACATGCTCGAAACCCAAACTGTTCTGCTGGATAGAGGTTTGATTGGTCGATATGTGAAATGAGCTTTTCCTTTATTATTTTCTCAAACAGCTTACGTAAGCAACTTAATAAACTTATAGGTCTGTAGCTTCTAGGATCGTTTCTTGGTTTACCGGGCTTTATAATAGAAATTACCTTAGCTGTTTTTCTTATTAGGAAAATAGACAATTCTTAAACAAGAACTGTGTCGAAGCGAATGGCTGTGTAAATTGGTCTCCAATTGAATGCGAATAATGCGGACGGTAAGTGGTGATTTGTTTGATTTTACAGCGGCGTCTTGAGTTGGGTGGGGAGGCCATCTAATGATGGATAGGATTACAGCGCGGATAATGGGCACTTCAGCTCGAGATGGACAGCGCATTAGAAGGGGCTCTCCATGCCCAACCGGTTGCCGACACAATAGATGGATGGATGGGAGTGAATCGATTATAGAATAACTCGTTACCGAAGAAGACTTAGAACTTCAAGGTCTGCGGTGATTAAGGGGAACGTCACTGCCTTTCATTCCTAGGAATCAGCATCGAGGATATGCAGCATCACATAGATAGCAACTCTTGCCAGACATCCATTCTTTTACTCAACAGACAATTGAGTAATAGAGGCATCCCTCGAAGAATCAAGCTGACTGGACACAAGACGCCGATCATCCCAGTCTTACTCTACGGTCTACGATCTTTGGAACTTATTTGCCTTGCCTGGACATCTACAGCGGCTTGAAATTTGCTAGGCGATTACGGATTCAACGCCTAAGGTTGCTGGTAAAGAGCAGGAACGTCTAGATTATTCGTGTCTTCACTCGGATTTTAAATCTTCGATGTATGCGCGGAAAATAATCTATACTTAGCCTGTGTCAACGAACTCTTACCTTCACTTGGTGAAATCTATGATCTGAGCTCCTTCCACCGAAGACAGGGTGCCCACATCCCTGGAAATTGATAACGAAGGAGAG
Organism: Eristalis pertinax; assembly: GCA_907269125.1. Lineage (NCBI taxonomy): Eukaryota > Metazoa > Arthropoda > Insecta > Diptera > Syrphidae > Eristalis > Eristalis pertinax. The sequence goes on from OU026146.1 coordinate 60,758,437, forward strand.
GTGAGTGAGTCTGTACCAGGGTTCTTCTCCCTTTGGGAATGGCGGGGTTGGTGGTATTCTGCTGATTGAACAACGGTGGCCATTAGAACGGCTTCAGAGCCTAGGGCGGGACCTTCTGACGTAAGTGGCCGCGGCAGAGCCCATTTTTTAGGTCCAATATAGACCATACTTGCTGTAGATGCTTGTTGTTTCATGTCCATTTGCACATCGGACAGCAGCGCGATGCAAAGCTGAAGAAACTGCTCTCTCGCGGACCAGAACGCTTGGTTGAACAAAGTTGGATGTGAATAAATCGAATATACATTTAAGGCTCTTTCCATTGCCAACATCTGTGATTTCGGTCAAAACTAAAAATTCGACGGAGCTTACTATTTCATGCCCCATCTAGTGGCGACTATTTCCTTCTCTAGACAGACGAATATTCTGCCTGGCTTATGAGCTGTTTGATGAAAGACCACTCGACTCTAATAGAATTCTCTTTGAACATATCCCGTCTGAATACGATCTTCACCCAATTCTGCGCTAAAAAGTACGTGAGGCCACAAACGTCCGTGCCGTCTGATTAAAACCGACAAGAACAGCGTGCACATGCCAAGTCACCACAACGAACACACCCCATCCACCGAAAAAATGCCCAGTCCCTGCTCGCGTATAGCTCCCCTGTATGTGACTTTTTTTTCTGTCGACCACGTCTGGATGAAGTGCACAATAAAAATCTAAGAACCAGTCGCCTCTCCACGAATTAGGCAAGCAGATCTGTGAAGCACCTCTTATTCTGCATCGGTGACGGAGATTTGTCTTCACGAAGGCGGTTTCTGTTTCGTTTCCGTTCGCGCGCCTCTCTTGCATCTGGATGGTGTCACCGGAGAAATTTACATCTCAGCAGACTCCACCAAAAAAAGGGAAAAAAATCGCAGAACGACCACTCCACCAGCAAAGACCGAAGATGATGCAAAGCAAAGCAGAGCACACGTTCCCTCAGATCCGCCTCAACCACCGCGACGACGAACGAGCCGAAAAAGCTCAAGAAATCTGCACACAAAAATTCAAATTCACTTCAAGTCACAAGTCACCCTGCGGGGTGGTCAAGGTGGCTGCGAGTGCGGCGCGGCGGCGGTTGGGGGAAACCGAGAAACCCCATAAACGAACGAACGAACGAACGAACGAACGTAACGAAGCGAACTGCTTGTATTTAGATTCAAGGTCTTCGGCTACACTTAGCGTGTAGCGGCGGAGTTTCCCATTGGCAAGAGTCGAGATTCTCGAGAGTCGAGACCAAGCAACAACCACCGCTCGCTGGGGAATTGTAATGCACGGCGCGCCAAAGACTGGCTGGGATAGTGGTTGGGTGGTTGTTTGGCGAAAGAAATAAAAATAAATAAACAACTCGGGCTTCCTCCGGTTCGCGGAACGGTGGGCAGTTAAGCCCGCGATTCGGTGATTTGGCGGCTTGTTGGTCTCTGATGGGATCCGCCGAAGCACTTGCGATGCAGCCAGAATTGGTTTATCAGCTAGATCACGGAGAGTCTCGAGCCATAAGCTCGGATCATTATGCTGATTATGTTGCTGACTGCGGTGACTAGCTGGCAAACAAGTTCATTTCCCGATTCTTTTTGGGTAACGGACGCAGACGACTGCGACTATGACTACGACTACGCGGCAGTAATGGATTTGGAATGCAAATTCACGGGCAACGCGGCGCGGCGGGACCAAGTGTCGAAGCGAATGGCTGTGTAAATTGGTCTCCAATTGGATGCGAATAATGCGGACGGTAAGTGGTGATTTGTTTGATTTTACAGCGGCGTCTTGAGTTGGGTGGGGAGGCCGTCTAATGATGGATAGGATTACAGCGCGGATAATGGGCACTTCAGCTCGAGATGGACAGCGCATTAGAAGGGGCTCTCCATGCCCAACCGGTTGCCGACACGATAGATGGATGGACCGATGTCTGGCCGGGAGTGAATCGATTATAGAATAACTCGTTACCGAAGAAGACTTAGAACTTCAAGGTCTGCGGTGATTAAGGGGATTCCACTGCCAACCCGCTCAGAGCGTCGTTTAGGTGATGTTTGTTCAGATGATGCAACCGCTGATTTGTGGCTTTTACTTTGCTTGTTAGACGGTCCAGTGAAGAATGAAATTGAGGAGGACTGCTGAGGACTTTCACTTCGATCTGCATCCAGTTGCTTAATGGGCATTTTGAATCAGTAGCTTGTTGTCCATTGATGCAAATTAAATAAACCCCTGTCGTCATGCAGTATTTGATAATTGTGTCGAAGGTTCATGGTTCGATTCCGGACAAGACAACTTTCGTTTTCACGACACCCTTTCTCGGGAATCAGCGCCAGTACTCAGAAGACCGTCAGGGAAAGTTGCACTAACTTGGTGGCAGGCCAGTCTGGACCACCCTTGAGTGAATTATAGAACGCGTGTAACGAGCGGCTGCTGTTGAAGCCATACCAGGTTCCCTGCAGACAATGACGCTGTTCCCTTGACGTTGACATCCGTATCATCCCATTTTGGCTAAAATAAATTGGTTGTCACCATTCTGTGCTGAGGATGATCATTTTGTTGAAATCAGAGTCCGTTTCATACTGCTTCAGAGTTCAGAGCCCAATAAGCGACCACGCGGCGCTCTAAGTTGTTGCTTTCTTTTAGCTCCAGGCTTAGTTGGATTTTGTAGGTCAAATTTAAGACACAAACTCCGTCAAGACCGAGTCATTGCACGCTGTAGAGCTGTATCAGGCTCTTATATGCAATCAAGAATAGGGGCAGTGTTATTAGCAGGTCTTACGTTTCGTTGGTGGACGGGTAATGGCTGATTGATCTCCAGTTGTTCACTGAACGTTTACGCCGAAGAACTGCCATGCAAACCATGGTACGGACACGAAGAGTGGATCGTTGCAACAATCTAGCAATCATTTTAACACTAAGGTGGTGTTGCTGCAGTTTGAAGTGAACCTTGGCCTAGCTTTGACATCAGCCACTCGTGTTGTGCGAGGAATTCTTCTCTTACATGTCTCTTCCGACATCGAACGGCGAAGTTTTAGACGATTTTTCTGGAAATGGTGGAGCCGTGAATTGTGAAAATTGCTCGCGTCGGTCAACTTAAACCCATACTATGCCACACTAAATTACCACCAAGGTAGACCCAAGCATCTTTTGAATAATGGCACAGTAATGCCCAGTTTCACAATGCAAGCTTAAACTCCATTTTTGGCTTAAACTCCAGTTCAACGATTTATTCGGTTTCACAGTTTCGCTTTAACCTTGAACTGAGTATAATTTGTAGTTCAAGTTAAACGAGAGTACTCTGTTCTGTGCTTTTTTTCGTATTTTATTCTCTCTCACATCTCATGTTCGGTAATGAGATCATTCCTCGGTTGATTATCATGATCTGTGTTTTCCGATGACACCAAAGACGCACAACAAACGTTCGAAAGGGATGCACAAAAGCGTTATAAAACAAAAAAGCACTGGAAATGCATCGAAAGTCCTTACAAATTGCAGTCAATGCACACACCAAATGGAAAGTGCTGCCATTTTTTTATCACATTGTTAAGGGTGACTTTTTATTATTACTGTTGGCAACACTGGTTTAAACAGCTAACGCACGTTTCGTGTTTTGTTTTGTCAAACATCTTCAGTTTGGTCTATAATTTAACCATGAATCGTCTTACAAACGAACAACGCTTGCAAATTATTGAATTTTAAGTCCACTTTTTCCACTTTTTTACCGAAAAATTGTGTTCAGTGACGAAGCTCATTTTTGGCTCAATGGGTACGTAAATAAGCAGAATTGTCGATTTTGGAGTGAATATCAGCCAGAAGCATTGCAAGAGCTACCAATGCATCCAGAAAAAGCCACAGTTTGGTGCGGTTTATGGGCTGGTGGCATCATTGGACCGTACTTCTTCAAAGATGACGCGAATCGTAACGTAACTGCGCTACCGTGAGATGATATCCAACTTTTTGTTGCCCAAAATGCAAAAGCTTGACTTGCATGACATGTGGTTTCAACAAGACGGTGCCACATGCCACACAGCACGCGCAACAGTGGACTCATTGAGATCGTGCGACTTAACGCCTTTAGACTATTTTTTGTGGGGCTATGTTAAAGCTCATGTCTATGCAGACAAGCCCGCTTCAATTGACGCATTGGAAGACAACATTGAAGCATTTATTCGTGAGATACCGGCCGAAATGTTGGAAGGAGTATGCCAAAATTGGACTAAGCGGATGGACCATTTGAGGCGCAGTCAAGGTCAACATTTGCATGAAATAATCTTCAAACATTAGATTATATGGACCGTACTATCGATTCAAATAAAGATTTCATGCATTTTTCTGAATTTTATGTGTTTTTTTTTTTGACAGACTTTCCTATAGCTTTTAAAAAATCACCCTTTACAAACGAATGTCATCTGCACTGAGATTTCAGATTTCACTGTGAAAGCGGACGAGTTAAACCAAAACTTGAAGTCAATTCAAGGCTCAACTGAACTTAAGTGAAAATGGGCATAAGTCGTTTAAATAGAACTGGGATTATTGTTGCATTTAAGACGAATGCCTTTGTCACTTACATGCACTTTCAGCCCCAAGGAAGAGCGAACTGTAGGAGGATTCTAAATTTGAAGTCTTCTGTCTCTCGTTCGTATCCATATTTGGGCAGTTGAGACTACCGATGTTTTCGTGTAAGCTCAAGAGTACCGATGTCCAGGATAACATCGAGAAGACTAAAGAAAGATCCGCTTCTTGTCGAAAAAATGTCTTCAGCGACGAGGCTCATTTCTGGTTGAATGGGTATCCTAACAAACAGAACTGCTTTTTATGGGGATACGTCAGATCATTCGTTTATGACTAAAAGTCAGCGGCAATTGCACCCTTGGTAGACAAAGTTTTATGTGACACACGGGATACCAGCCAATATCCTCGAAGTGACTCAAAATTGCACTCTCCATATGGAACACCTAAAATGTAGTCGTGAACAACAATTACATGAAACAATCTTTTAAAGCATTGTATACGCTGTCAATTAATAATCAACGCTTAAAAAAATCACCCTTAATTTCGTTTTGCCATGCTAAGGGGCTACATACGAGGGGCGTTCAATATATTCTCGGTATCGATGTGAAGGAAAATGCGAATTCAATTTAAATTGTTTTTATTTTAATCTCCTCTAACATCAATGCATTTGTTACATCTTGAGATAAGCTTTTTTAAACCCTCAAAAAAATAAATTTTCTCTTTCTCTGCAAAATACCCATTTATTGCCGACTTGAGTTCTTCATCATTCGAAAATCTTTTTCCACGAAGACATTTTTTCAAATCCGGAAACAGGAAATAATCACTAGGGGCAAGGTCTGGACTATAGGGTGGGTGTTGGATTTCTTCGAAACCACAATCTCGCACAGGAGCGTTGTCATGAAGAAGCAACACACCCGCTGCGAGTTTACCCCGTCTTTTCTTTTTAATTTCCTCCCGCAAATTATGCAAAGTGGAAGCGTAGGATGTGGCGTTGATGGTTTCACCCTTTTTTTTGTACTCAATGAGCAAGATTCCCTTTGAGTCGAATTAATCAATCACATTTATATGAAATTTTACATGAATGCACTAAAATAATAGTATTACTTGATAAATAACTCAATTTATATATACAACCACAGCTTCACCCCGATACCGAGAATATATTGAACGTCCCTCGTGCATTCCAGCCGCCTCCGTTTAATTCCCGACCTCTGACGAATCGGCATATTCATCCACCAACCACGAATTCGGTTTCGTCTTCTTTGAGTTGCGCTGCAGTCCAGCGTGAACCTGGGCCTCTGAAAACAAGCAACTCCTGATATAGGGATCTTTGGTAATCTAGTGTCCACATTCACGGATGTTGTTGGTTGAGATCCTTCTCCACTCTCTACTAGCTTAGATCAAAAGGCTCTTCGGGCCGGAGTCAAGTGATAAACAACCTTAGACGATGGGCCCGTAAAAACCCCATTGGTGCATGCACAGCCCTTAAGGTGCATGGTTGAATCTTCTCCTCCAGGTCGCACGTAAAATGTTTCCCTCGGCGAGACCAAGGGCTTATGCACACGCTTTTGAAACTATTCATGGCTCTGCACCATAGAGCAAGACTGGATCATTGTCTTGTTTAAAGACGAATTGGTCCATCGAAGGAGGGCTCATTAATTCACTTTCTCTCGAGACTAAAGAAGCAGCGATTTGCAAGGGCGACTAATCTCTGCACTGATAATATTTGCCGAGGTAGATGAAGTCGCTGTCATAGCTCCTTATTGTGAAGAAAAATTACAAACTTTTTTTATGCTCTGTTTTTCAAGGCCGACTTGGGTGATCAATAGCGTAAACCGAAGAACAAACTTCTCGTCGTGGACTCAACTATTCTCCAAACTCTCACTCGCAATGGCAGACTATAGAGCTGTCATGAACTTACATAAACTCGACATTAAGTCAAAACCGAACGAAATGTACCCAGAAACATCGTTGAGTTCCAAGGTGCCCGCAAAGGCGTGGTGTAAACTTTGAAACAAACTGAAATTTACACATGTGGAAACCGATTCATTTCACTTCCCACTCAAGCAAGGACAGGTGATCAATTTAACAAAATTTAACGAAACTGAACGAAAACTCTTTTCTAGTCAAAGTGCATCATTTCTGTGTATTCCCTTGATTGTTTGAGTAAAGTCGTCTTCTTCTTGTCAGGCCAGTGACTCGCCTAGGGTCTAAGCCCAAGCGTGAGTTAAGTCTACGTACGTACATTATGTTTGATCCTTTCGCATGAACATGATCTACCTTAAATTGACTTCTCCAAAAAAAGGGTCCCAAACAGTGTAACTTAACAGTACTTTAAGTGTTTCCTTAGCATTTTTCTATCTTAAAGTCCCTCCGGGTGGCAATGACAGCAATTCCATTAAATGAACAAAAATTGCTTTCAGTTCCCACTCCGTCGCACAAATTCTCCGTTTGGCCAGTCTCCCACTGAAGGTGTCATACCCTACACACACTGACGTCAAGCAAAACGCCAAACATCATCGTTTTTTTGTTGGTTTTTTTTTGGGGGAATTTTGAACCTGGATTACTGGTTCTGCAGACGCTGCAGAGGAATTCGCATCTCCCTCTCTTTTGTTAGATTAATTTTGTATCGGTTTTATTTGCACAGTTTTTTCAAGAGGAAATGCCAAAGAATTCAGACGAGGGTATGGACATTGGGGACCAGGGCACACGGAAAATTAATTGATTTATACATCTTAGACGGCTAAAACGAGACTTATTGGCTGAATCCATTAGTTATCGCCGTTAGGTCGGTTTTTTGTTTCGATTTGACTGTTTTTTTTCCGCTTCAGCGAGGGGAACGAGCTAAAATGTTAGCTGGTCGTACATGGATTTATTGTCGATAAACGATTTTGAATGAAGATTGGTAATGGGTGTCCTGTCCTGGGAACATGGTGATGTAATTGGCGCTTACCTCTTGATCGAGTGTGGTTCTTTCAAAGGCCAAAGCAGCAATAAAAACAAAAAAAGCTCACAAAGAAATGTCACCACAACACCGTGGCCGTGGTGGTGGTGGTTGTGGACGGATGTCCTCAATTGGTGCCATTCATGCGCAGGTACGGGAACATTATCGTGAAGTTGTTTGGTCACTTTTGAGATGTTGACCTCATGCAAGGAATTTTTCGGTAAAGGTGAAGGTGACGAAGAGCAGGGTCGATGGGGATGAGGATGAAGATGAGGATGAAGATGAGGAGGAGATCCGGTGGAATGTGCTAGGATGTTTAGGAGCTTCGTTGTGGTACTTTGGATACAATTAAGTTTTGTTTATTGTTTTTTTTTTCTTTCTTTGGAATGTCAAAAATTTCAAACGGATGTGGGAGCTGATGCCGATGTTTGGTGGCTGTTGGGTTTTTCAAGGGTAAGCTTAAGTGATTATGATCTGCTGAGAACGTGGCATATGTTGAAGCTGTCAGAATTTTTTTTTGTTTCTCTTGAGATGCTGAACCGATTTAATCTAGCCAGCGTTTTTTAATACCCTCTCTACATCTGTCGATGAGGCCGATTCCAATTCACTTGCTTGTAAGTACACCTCCCGCACAATGTCCCATGATTGATCTTGTTTAATTGCACGCCTTCAACTATCTAGATTCAGCCATTGGACAACCTCTGTAGTCGTCAGCTAAGATGACATAGAAGTCCTCTTTGACGGTCAGTTTCGCCTTTAGGAACGTGTCCACATGTCATGCAATAGGATCAGACCATGCCTAGTTCCTAACACAGTTTGTTATTCATCCAATTTAACATTTATCGTCTTCTATGGTTGAAGAAATGTAAAGTGGATTGGTACTTGCTGTGTCCACCAGGTTGTCACCATAAAGGCAGGACGTTGCCACATGCGTTGATAATCAATCAGTCATTAAGGCTACTGTCTCCTTTAGTTCACCAGTACATTAATGCCGGGCTGAGCTAGCGTCAGTAGAAGTTCAACTCAAAATGTCTCCTATCTGGGCTCCAAGTCAGAATGACATCCCAGGAAATGACAAGGCCGATGAACTAGCTAGACAGGGATCTGCCCTTCAGAGCTCGCTTGCAGAGGAGGTGCACATCGCACAACAAGCAGTCGATGTTAATATCTCTACGCACTTCCTTGAAATAGCAAACCTCAGATGAGCTAGACTGACAAGCTGTGCACCATCAAGAAAAATATGGCCTGAGTGCAGCCGATATAAAACAAAAGATCTCCTTGGGCCATTTCGTTATGGTATCGCTAGATTGATGGTGGATTTTACGGGACACCGGCAAATTGGACCAGAACATGTCCACTCCCTAATGCAGTTCGTTATTCACCCAATTTAGTCTTTCGTGGTCGAAGAAATGTAAAGTGGATTGGTCCTTGCGATGTCCACCAGATTGTCACCACAGACTTTTCTGGATGAAGACAAGTTTTTCTTCCGCATCTAACCACTACCTAGATCTTTTACGATTGTCGTACCATATTATATGGCGGTTCAATGTGATGCATTAAGCTGTTGAGATTTTATTTTACTTTTCCTACATGAGATATGTCACATATGTCGACTTGTCACGACATGTACCCCCATGTTCTCGGCAATATCCCGCACCAATTTTGTTGGTTCTGATTACACCGCTGCTCTCAAAATATTGCCGTTTCTGATTTTCCACGAGATTCGTTTTCAAGGCTAAGACCTCCAGGTCGGAACTTTCCAAAGCAACGAATGTTGCGTCAGAATAGTCTGAATTTGAATCGTCGCTGTCGCCGAAAGCATGATAAACAATTCCTTTAAAAATGTAGTTGCAACGAATCCTAAAAGAAAAAGCTGTCAGTTGTCGTTATTTTTTTTTTAGTGATGTCAAAAAAGCAGCAAATTCAAATCTTGCGCTAATTTTGAGACACCCTTTATTTCATTTCACTGTCAGTGACTTATTCGTCTTTAATATGACCTTCGATATAAAGTTGGGTCTCCCTCCAATCATCGTCGTGATATACTATGTATGTAGCCAGATGGTGGCGGTATGTATGGGACACTGGCAAATAGATCATGCCGTCAAACTAAGTATCCCAACCAACACACATTGTCACAGTTGCAAGAACACAGCTGACACACTTCAGACAGCGAACGCCATGTAGACCCGTCTGCACATATTGCTAATTGGGTTCTCACTTACAATACATCAGAAGACGGCCATGTTGATGCTGAGGACACAAGTGAGGGCGGATTTTAAGCAACCTGTTGTCCGTAAATGGAGAAAGTTAGTAAAGGCATAGGTCCATATCGGACGAAGACTCAGTGTCTCATTGGGAAGAAGGAGAATTTTTGTGAATATCAAAGTGGCCGTGGCGTAGTGAGTAGGTGCATTGACTCCTTCGCTTCAGGTTCTTGGTTCATTCGTCGAATTTAGCAACTTTCATAACTCACTCACACTCCGCTCCACCTCTTTCGAGTCACTGAAGCTACTAAAACATCGCCCTTCGGAGCATGAAACGTTGGATTCGATCATAATCCCATCCACTTCAGATAGACCAATGGCACGCACAACACGAGTGGGTTTTTCTTTTGGTTGCGCCCAAGGATGTGGGAATCCTTCTAAACGATTCGTAAGCCCAAATAGTCGATTCTGGGAATACGCCTGTGTTCTAATTAACCGCCTGCACTCTCCTGGCACACTCCCCACGGAACTGTCGTGTTAATATTTGTTCGGCCGCTCTTTCAGCATCATAATCCGCACGGTTTTTACACGCCCGCAGAGATATCTGACTTAGGTATTCCTCCGACTCCAGCATTTTCTTAACCACTTCTGATGGAACCCTCCCCATTGTGTGAAAATTGCGTCCTTCTCCTGGTTTGGATATTCGGGACAATAGAGGGAGTTGTCATGTCCAAATCTCTGTCCACCGTGACCATAAAAGAACTGCGTTAGGTGGTAGTTGCAGTGTCCTTGCGCTCTGTTCAAGGTATGAGTCCATCGGCCCTTGTAGCTATTGAACGTATCCTTTCGTTCTCCTTGATTCCCTGCTCTCAGATGACGTTTTCCGAAATCGTCCGGAAGCCGCTTACTGTCCTTAGTGTGCAGAGTCGTTATAGGACCACAGCTAGAACCCTTTACACGGCCGTCCAGCGAACAACTACAGTACATACGCCAGATTCTTAATTTTCGGAGGATGGCTGTTACAATTCACCTCTGTTACGTCTAATCCCACACTTCCCTACCTCTGCAGTTTTCGGCATGATTCTTTTCTTTTCAGCGTATCTGCCCAGACTGGTGCAGCGTATAAGATAGCCGGGCTGGCCACTTTAGCCATTTTCTATGAGGATCCTTTTTAGTGTCTGTCCACATTCGGAAGTATTTTAAAGAGTGCCTCTTGCAGTGATGACGCCTTTTTTCTCACCTAGTGCACACGTGGCTTAAAACGTAGTCTGTTGTCTAGCATCACTCGTAGGTGTTCTAGGTGTTCACCGCTTCCATCGATGGGATATTCTGGTTGTCGACTTGAATATTGATGTATTCCCCGGGTTTCCTCCTCGTAATAAAAACGTCTTCCGTTTTATGTTCCGCCACTTCGATTTCAGCACTTTCGAGTGGGTGCTGTAGAAGACAGGCACAGGTCCACCTCGTACTGTCCAGCCACCCATTATTGTATTATTCAGATGTTAATGGCTGTTTATTACTCAAAGAGGCACCAAATTGCTTGCCGCACTCTGTTAAATGTTTAGTGTCTGCCTCTTGTTTTATTTTTAATTCATTAATTCAACTCTTTGCACGATTTAATCAATTTTCCTGTCAACAAAGTTGTCCAACTGCCCATTCTACTCAATCTTTAAGTTCGGACATGGAGGGGAATACAACCAACCAACGTATTCTGGGTAACCTCAAACATTGTTGGCTTGTCGACTATTAATCAACCAATTTGGTGACGACATCCCCGCCTGACATCCATCCCATGACCAAGCAGCGTGCGATGGATAAGCATTAAGCTCTCTTTAGTCAGAGAACAAGAGTCGTGTTTGATACACCACAGTGCTCGTAGACAGGTTTCTGCCCAAATCTAAAGGAATCCTTCAATAGTCGTGAGCTCAGAAGCACCACATCCCTCAAAAGTACCTGACTACGCGTTTCTCATCGCGAGATCCATGGTGTTCACGACGATTTGATTCAGCTTTGACTTCAGTTTGCTCTGTCTTGCCAAAAATTCATGAGAAATTGAATGAATCTCTTACTCATCTCGACAGAAGATGTCCAAGTCCCTTCCAAGCTTGTCGCGATAACTAATGCAAATGATTCCCACCAACAGCAGGACAACGTAAACCAGCAGATTCATGCACTCGCACCGCAATTGCAAGTGAGTCAGAAAAAGAAATCAACGAAAATTCCATTCGATGCGAAGTAGAACACCGCCACAGCCTTCACCATCCTCCTCCCCCCGGCACGATCTAATCTGATTACCCAATTTGCTGCAGGACCAACGACGATAGCCTGCATGCCAAGGGCCCGTGCGTGAAGAACAACACTTCACCCGTATTCGCCTACCCCTCGGCGTGGCGCGTCGACCAGCTCTTCGCACGATAAATCATCTCTCGCTCTCCGCTTCCAATTGACTGTGTAATAGTTAATTGCTTCGCAAAACCAAATACACCACGCCACGCTGCGGCCAACTGTTGCTGCCACCCTCCCCCTCCCCCTCCCCCTCCCCCTCCTCATCATCAACATTCAGCACTCATTCATGTGTGGACAGGCAGCCAGGCGGCGGCGGTGGCGACGGGTGTATGTGTTCGCTTGGAAATTCAGGGTTGCATGCGATTAGTGTGCATGACTATGACATTCGTCAAGGCCACGCCGCGCTGCGAGCGAGTGTGAGTGCATGGGAGCATGTGTGTGGCTTTGCTTCGAAAACGATTTCTTTCATAATCACCACGGGATGACTCACCGGCGGTTGGGCCATAACCGAGTTTTCCAAGTCATCCCTCCTGCGAGGCGACCCACATCACACACACACACACCCGGGCGCACTCTGAATCACCCTTGATTTCTGCCGTGTGGAACGTGTGGAACGTCGAGCGTCCCCCCGCCCAGGAGGGTCATGGCAGACCATGGACCAGTCTTATCGCGGCAAGTGTATCTAATTAGATTTTGCATATCTTCTCGCATTTAGCATCCGAGAGATTGATATGCAGCGTCATCCGCGCTGACCTTGAATGCAATCCAGGGGCAAACAAACAACGACTGGGCGGACAGGGGACCCACGGCGCGGCGGGGAGGCACAGAGCGTGGTAATTTAGACATGAATCTATAATTACCATCATTACTGCACCAGCAGGCTGTTGTCGGTGTTGCTGCGGCCGTAGCTGCTCGGGCTGGAGCCCTGCTGCGTCAACCCCCTTCTTTGCATCGGACCGGGCTGCTGCACGTACCGATGAGTGCTTAGCATATCGTGTGGTTTTAATTATCGAATCATCGAAGCAAATCATTTTCCATCACCAGCTCGGCGCATTCCCAGAGCACACTCGTCTCCGGGCGGGGAGTCACCACACCGAGCCTCTGAGCCACCCACCCTCCATGTCGCCTGCCCCAGCAGCAGCAGCATCAGCCACCACCACCACAGCCAACCCCCGTGGAATTGGTTGCAAACTCTTACACAAGCCATTTGTGAACCGATTACCAACCAGACAATGGAATGCAAAGATACTCGTGTTTCGCCACATTGTCATCATGATCTCGGGCACGCGACGCGGGGCCGGGGGAGGGCTGCGCTGCGAGGAAGTAATTAAATGAAGTAAGCCACGATGGGAAACCGGAGACGGATGGATGGATGGAGTTCGACTTGTTTTTTTTGCTTTTATGTTCGTTTCCACATCACTCGGCCATGCTTGTTGACGGCGCTGATGATGATGGTGATGGCGTGGTGACAGCTTGTTCTAGGTGCGAGGAGGTGTTGGGCTCGGCCCCGACAACAGCCCGCTGACAGGTGACAAATTTGACAGATAAGTCTCTTGATCGTGCTCTGAGTCGATCCGTCTTGTGTTGTGGGAGCGGGGAGCTGCCCGCTAGAGCCACTACGAGCTGGCGAAGAATGCGAGCTGCGATTGCATCATGTCTGCGGATATTCGATGACTTGACTGGACCTCGCGCTTGGACAGACATCGGATTCATCTGTGACTGGTAGTCAAAGTCGAGCACAAGTGGATGGATTTTTAAAGAATCTCTGCGAGAGCTACAGTGCTCGCAAATCTGTGAGCCAGCCAGAGTGCGTGAATCATCATCAGTTTAGAAGAATAAAGGGAACAGATGGAGGCAGTCGCCAAAAGGGCGAGTAAATACGTTTCCACAACTAAACACGTGCCAATGACTAATCCAACGTTCAAACGACAAGGTCTTTCCCGCTCTGGGGATGGCACTGTTCGAAAGGAACCTGCAATCAGCACACATGAACATTCAGTAAGCGCCTTAAAATCAGAAGGTTGCCGAAATGGAGGACATTTCAGGCTCGGCGTTGTGCTGTTCCACGATGAGGTTCGAAGTCAGAGTTCTGATGTTCATTGGTCTTTCGAAGACACTCACATGTCGCTCAAGAGCCCATACAGCGTTGGCCAAACCTAAAGCAACTCACCTTCTCTTTGATTCTTGTTTTCCAATCTTCTTCTCTTCTTCCAATCCGATATCCAAGATGTCATCAATTTCCTTTCCGGAAGCCCATTTGGACACACATGTTTGACATTTGCAGTCGACATGAATCGCAAGCGTCTTCGTGATATCCTGCCATCAAGCTCCACGAGGTCCATTCCCCTTTGGGCTGCAGTTCGCTGAGCCAGCGCATTGAGGAGGGCATCCCAAGTACGAGACACGCAAAACGTATCAACCAAGTATTCAACTGTGGTCGAAATCTTTCGATTATCGTGCCGCATGAACTGCGTTAAATTCTGCCTGTGTACGTCGGGCAGTTTTCTCGCATAGTAAATGAGTCACGGCGCGATGCACATCAAGTTAGCGCGTCGTAGAGGGTCTGAGCCTGAGCTATAGCTGCCTCCAATCGTTGACCGTTCTGGGAATGCTGCTTGCGGTCATCAAGAAAAAGCTGTCTGGCTTCCGCGATAGCTTGGTGTTTATACTGGAGGTTCGGTCTCGAAGACCCTCTTAGCTGGAGCACTGGCCAGTGCAGTGGCCGGATTTTTGCCTCCCGGACTACACCCACATCTTGGTACAGCTCGTAGAATTCACGGTTGTGTTTTCTGCTCCGTTGGCCTTCCTCACAGACGGGACCATATACCCGAAGTAGATTGCTTGTTTCGAAGGTACCAAGAATCAGTTCTGCTGTTTTGCCTATCGTCGGCTCCATATAGCAGGACTGGCAAAAAAGGGTTTTGTAGAGCATGATTTTGGTCCTTCGAGTCGGGAGCTTTGAGCCTAGTCGTTTTGATCATCGGTTGGCAAGGGCGACGTCCACTATGATGTCATTTCGGGAGTTCACGTTCAAATTGCAGCTGTCGATCGTTTGTCCTAATTGACCTTAAGACCATCTATTTTCGCCTCTTCTTCAACTGTCGTGAGTGCTTTCACTAAGACATGATGGCAGCGCGCGACCACGTCGATGGTATCTGCATAGTCCAACAGTTGAACTGGCTTGTAGAAGGTAATGGCTTCCGTGTTAGCAGCAGCTCGCTGCTGTTGGCAATTGCAAAATAGGGAATCGGGCAACGTGTTTTTTTAATCTCGTTCACATCCTGAAGGAAGGACAGAAGCTTGACTGTCACCCAATCTGACTCCCGTCACGCATTGCGTTTGTTAACTAGACTCACTAGGTTGACTATGACGCAATCATAGACACCAAAACGGTGGAACTCCTTAACCACTGGCGAGACCACTCGGATGCTTTGGTCCAAGTTGAGCAGTGCACCAAAGGTAGTTGAAGCACTAACTGAAGTACCATATAATGACCAGCAAACGATTTTATATGCAGAGGCTGCGGCGACGAAGATGAAAAAGAGGATACTCCTCAACAACCTTTGCCACTGCCCCAGTTTTTGCCAATTGAGACATAGAAGGCTGGGACAACATTTCTCCCAAGACCTTCAGGATCTAACAAAAATCCCACTAAAATGTCTTTTCAGATTTTAAACGAGTTCAGGATGGCTGAGCAACTCCTCGCCATGGCGAGGGGTAGAAGTAAAGGGGTAGCGTGCCCCCACCGGGCACCACAATGGGACCAGCAGGACCTACATATGTGAGATGTGACGTACGTCCGTCTACCCATCCAACTAACCTAATCGACCTTGGTCTCTAAATTGGATCGGCAGGTTCAATTCGCTAAGACTTGCCTAGGTCCCGGGCCACCACGGGATCACGGGGAATGAGATCGCCGATGAACTTGCTCGACTAGGATCAGGGGAGATAGAGGATACTCCTAGGACCCGAACCTGCACTGGGATTACCCGCGTCCTCGGTTAGGGCTTCCATCGTTGGCTGGGCTTCTCGAAAGCACAACCGGAGGTGGTATGACTCTCCAGGATGTAGGCAAAGCAAGTGCATGCGCCCAAGCGTCCGTAAGAAATTCGCGGCATTCTTGTTATCTCTTAACAGAAAAGACTGCAGACGACTTACCGACGTACTAACGGGCCACTACACCTTCGCCAAACACCTAAATTTGCTTGGCCTAAGCGATGAAACCCTCTGCGAAGCCTGTGGAGAAGACGACGACACTGCAGAGCACTTCCTCTGCAACTGTCCCGCCTTTGATCGGATCAGGTGGCAGTTATTTGGTCCTGATGAGGTGAGAGATGTAGGCTCCTCCTCATTTCCTCCGGAATACCATGAAATTCCACTAAATGTAGGTTGCTACCTGGCAGTACAATGGACCAAGTTTTTGAGTCTCAGTGCTCCAGTGTAGCGTTCAAAAACCTCCGACAAAAAAAAAACTTGATCACTGGAGGGTCCCCGTGCATTGTCACCACCCCTGCCTTTACCGTCGGAGGCCCCATAGGCTACGTAGTCCCTGGCAAATTTGTTTCAGCGCCTTCCCGTGTTTCACCATTTTCAGAGGCTTATGGACTGCGTCTTGGCTTTGAACTTTGAGTATTCCTTAGTTGATTCCCAACTGGTACACCTTTTCTTACCAACTACTCGCCGTCCTCTTGTTACTGAACAGAGCCGTAGCAATTTCGGCCGTCTTTTCGCAGCGGTTTCTAGCAATCCTGTCAGTTCTAGGTGAGTTCAATTAATGACATTTAATACAAGTGAATTCTGACAAATGACAGGTTTCTGACAAAATGTCTTGCGATTCTTTGCTTCTGTGTCCTTCTATCGCAAGTTTTATCCAGTGATTGTGTCTTCTTGACTACCGTGGGGTGAATATCATTTCCAAATGTTGGCAGCACTGGTTGCATATAGTTAGCGGTCTTGGTCTTACTTTCGGATGTTTCTGTCAACCTTCTTGTAGTGTAAAACTAACGATGTTTGTGTTTTGATCTCTCGATTATGTCTTCGACTTGGAAACTGCGATTCGGTTCCATTGCATCTTTAAATCCAAGTTCTCTACGGACTATGTAAGTAATTAGGTGCTCTAACGACCTTGTGGCCGTGGCCCACTTAGAGCCATTGTGCCCTAGCTAGGGTGTGTTAAGCTACCGTGAGATCTACTGCAGTCCTAAAAGCAGCCAGATTCGTGTATGAATCTTGGGAGGTTTTTCAGTTCAACACCGCTTAAGTCCTCCAGTTCTTTCTTGAAGAAATGTTTTCCTAGAAGCTGCCCTCTTTTAGTTGCTAGGACTAGGAACTCGCAGAGCAGATGTTGGATAGATTCTGCTTCTTCCTCATCTCTGCAACTTCTGATAAAGTCGTTGTGCGGTATGTCCAGTCGCAAAGCATGTGCACCCATGGCACAGTGGCCGATAAGGACTCTTATTAGCGTGCGTTCATCCTTGCGCCTGAAGCCGATCGATGACATTGATCTTTTCTTGCTCAGCATCGCCCATAGAACCCTTGGTGTAGCTCCAATACTCAGGCCAAGTGGACGAGTCAGGCTCCATCCAGGGCTTCGTCTTCTAAAGGGTGGTTAAATTTTAAGGGCCGATCTTGATTTTGAATGAAACACAAATAAATTAGAAAATTACTGTCATTTATTTTTCTTATGATAATATTGGTATGGTTCAATTATGTATGGAACAAAATATCGGCCAAATGGCCGCCGCGACCTCGGCGGCGCACCTCCATCCGATGGTCCAAATTTTCGATGACGCTGAAGCATAATTGCGGTTCTATGCCGTTAATGTGCTGAAATATCTCATCCTTAAGCTCTTGAATTGTTGCTGGCTTATCGACGTACACCTTTTCTTTCAAATAACACCAAAGAACGATGTCAAATCACATGATCTTGGCGGCCAAATGACATCGCTACCACGGGAGATAACACGGCCATTGAATTTGTCGCGCAAAAGAGCCATTGTTTCGTTAGCTGTGTGGCAAGTGGCACCGTCCTTTTGAAACCACATATCGTCCACATTCATATCTTCCAATTCGGGCCATAAAAAGTTCGTTATCATTTCACGATAGCGAACACCATTCACAGTACCTGCCTGGCCGGCCTCATTTTGGAAAAAAAACGGCCCGATGATGTGTGGGTGCATTGGTTTTTCGACAATCACTCTTGGACTATCATTCGCATAAATGCGGCAATTCTGCTTATTGACGTATCCACTGATGTGAAAATGTGCCTCATCACTGAAGATGATTTTCTTCGAAAATTGATCATCCACTGTTGCCATTTCTTGCCACCATTCTGACCATTGACGACGATGAAATGGTCAAGAGGCTTTAGTTCTTGAGTCAATTGCACCTTGTAAGCGTGTAAATGCAAGTCTGTATGCATAATGTTCATCAACGACGAGCGTGAGAGGTGCAATTGTTGGGCACGACGACGAGTTGAGGTGGACGGCTCTTCAGCCACACTATCGCGAACAGCAGCAATATTTTCTGCAGTACGAGCTGTGTGATCATGCACTGGTGTTTTCACATCTCCTACAGACCCGGTTTGCTCAAATTTTTGCACGATTTTTCCGATTCTACGCACATTTGGACGATTAAGTTGACCGAAAAAATCACGAAGTGCACGATATGCATTTTGATTTGAACGCCCATTTTCATAATAAGCCTGACTAACTTTAACGCGTTGCTCTATTGTGTATCTTTCCATGGTTCAAATTGAGTTAGTCTGAAATTGACAAATGTCAAATGAAATGCAGAAAAAAGCTTGACGCTTAGGTGTGGTTCACATTCAACATCGGCCCTTAAAATTTAACCACCCTTTAGTTGTCTCTTTATGAAGCTGAGCGATGCGTGCGCATACGGGATTGCTAAAGATTCCTCCCAGATCCGAACCCATTTCTTTAGATTCCAGTATGACCACATACCCAGCAGAGGTCACAAGGATATCTCACTGATCCTCTGTCTGCACAGTCTAACCAGCTTCGACATCAGTATGTCTGATGCTATGGCCTCTGTTACCGCTTGGCTATCAGAGAAGATGGTGTGATCGATTCGTCGGTTGCGGTTTGGTCCCTCAATGCGAATGCCGCGTCGTGTGTCACAGCTACTTCGGCTTGAAAAACACTGCAATGGTCTCTCTTTGTGCCAGGAAGAGGTCACAGAAGACCCCTGCCCCTATGCCGCGGTCGTATTTGAACCGTCAGTGTATATAGTCATCTCCCCCTTTGCTATTAGCACAGTTCAAACTGTACTACATGTGGAACGACAGAGCGAAAAAGTTCTACTTCCATATGACGTACCGTCCATCCGACGCGGCAGTACGACCGGGTTGTCCATGCCATTGTTCCCGATCCGGAAAACGTTGATAGAAGCTCTTCTCGAGTGCTAGGGTTTTTGGTGGCTGTAAACTCTACGGACTAAGCACGAGTATAACAGAAATTAGACATCCGCTCAGTCCAGTCCGAGAATCTCGGTAAAAAGAGGTGTCATAATTCCTTTCGGTGTCTGCCGCGAAAGCTTCAATCTAAGACTTGCCTGTTATTCATTCAAAAACTCCCAAGATTTCGTGGAATGTCACAGCCGCGTTAAAATCTGCGCGCAGACACCGATCGCCAGTTACTTCCGCGAAAGTCTGAAAGCAGTTCCTCTCCAAACCTAATCGCAGCACTAAACTTCTCAGTCGCAATCGCATTCGCGGAAAAACAGTCAAGACGTCGCTAGCGTCGTTCGGTTGCAGATAAGTTTCAGTGTGTTTCATTTGAATTCGATTACGGGCTTCCACGAAACGTAGTTCGTTCTAAACTCTCGCACACTCGCCTTTCATCGTGGCCACTTCCGTGCGAAACGAAAACCATCTGCGTTTGTTGTTGTTCATCTGCATTCCCCCTCGGTACCCAAGCACCCCAGGGGGATGATTAGTCCACACGAGATGGGAGCAGGGAACCACCCCCAAGCGTCTCACAGGCCGCAGCATCGACACGGTCAGTGCCGCTTGACTGCGAATGCACTTCGCACACGGCAGGGTTAGTGTGTATGGGTTTGTGTGCACTTTTACCACGTGTGTGGTGAGTTTTTGCCGTTTCTCTTTGCGGCAGTCGTTCGTTCCGATCGAACAACACAAGTGCGCCGCGCCAGTGCAAAACAAAGATGCGACGGATGGATGGCTAGAGAGAACCGCAATCGAGCCGAGCAACCGAAGAGAACCGTCCCACACACACGCACACACTGGCACTGGGCACACAGCTGTTTGTCGCGAAGTGGATGTTTGAGGAGGGGCCGACGAAGTCGCAGAGGAAGATGCGGCGATTACTACTAGAGTGACGTGCCCCGACTCGTGTTTTTGTTTTTCGCTTTTCTTTTGTGTTGAGCGATGCTCGGCCGTCGCTGCTGCCGCCGCGCCGATACCAACACCAGCAGTGAAGCGCTTTCCGGTGATGGCAGGCAGTGTGGTGTGGTGAATCTCCGCTCTGTTTTTCCATTTTCCCTTAGCTCTTGTCCGTGGGGTGGATGTGTGTGTGTGTGTGTGCGCGCGGAGTGTGTGGTGTGCGACTGCTTTTCTTTTAGCACCGCCACTGCTGCTGCTGCTGACTGCTGGTGTGCCTTCGCTCCGAAAGCTGTGTCGCCGGTGTGTTGTGTTGTGTTCGATTGTGTGTTGGCGGAGGGATGGTGGTGGCTGGCAGCAACGGCGACGACGACGACAATGGTGCCGTGGTGGATTTCTTTCTTGTGTTTTGTCCACACTCTGGTGCGCTGTGTTCTGTGCTCCACTGCTGTTGCTGTTGCTGCTGCTGTGCTGTGGTCGAATTCAATTGGTTGCTGGCGCAATTCGTTTTCGGTGCGAACTGCGAGTATTCTTCTGGCCATCGCGGTGTTGCTAGGTTCAGTCGTCTGAGAGTCGCCGACGAGTGTGGTCTGTCAAATTGAAGAGAACGTGAAATTTTGTTTCTGTGCCTATTTTGGTTTCTTTCTTTCGTTTTCATTGCAATCTTGAAGCTTTTCGAAAGAACTGCAGAGTAACCCGAAGAGAGTGTGTGACTGAGAGACAGATAGAGAGAGTGCGTGGAAGGTGTGCAAGTGTGTGTGAAGGCACAACAACAAGACAGTAGGTGTAGGACCACGCGAACGTGAACAACTGAGCCGAGGCGCTCATAGATATTTCGTCGTCGTCGTCGGCTATCCGAAAATTGTAAGAATTTTTGTCATTTAATTGTGTGAAGAGAGTGCGAGAGAGAAAGAGCGTGTGTGTGTGTTTCTTGGTGGATCGTAAAAGAGGTACCACGGCGCAAGCAAACAACAACCCCCCAAACGCCATCTCCATCGCGAAACAGTTGGGAAATGAGAAGAAAAATTAATTAATTCGAATTTAATTGAACACGAAAAGAGAGCATAAGTGATCAAATGAGCGCGCGACAGCGACGGACAGTGATGAAATCAAATTTCTGTGTCAACTGTCAAATTATTTCGCTTTCGAGCTTTTCGAGCTCTGGATTATCAGTGACAACGACGGTGACGGCGTCGGCGTCGTCGGCAGTGTTGTAGTGATTGACAGTGCATTACACTTTCGAATGCACTTGAAAAGCAGAAGCAAACGCCAGAACAAGTGTCATCAGTGACAGTGAATTCGAATTCGCATCGGATCGCCCCCGTTTTTGTTTTTCTTTTTTTTTTTTTTATTATTTTCTTCTGATTTGGAGACTCGCTCGTATCGTATCCTCCTCCCTGTGTCATCATCTGTCATCATCGGGGTGAATTGCGGGCACGGACACGGACACATCCAACTACACCACAGACTTCTTGGATTATCGTACATCGTAAACAGTTTTTGTTGTTTCGTGGTTTTTTTTTTTTTTTTGAGTTATTTCCGAATATTTTTGTCTGCTTTGCTGTGTGCGGCTGGGCTGTTTCTTGGAAGCAAAGATAAGACAACGGACGTCGAGTGAGTCTTAAAGAAGTGTTGTTGGGTTAAAACAACGTTTACAACGTAGATAACGTGAAGAGGCGGTTTTTGTCCGCGTTTTGTGTGAAATTTCTTTCCGTCATTCAGTTCGGTTTTGTATTTCTTTCCTTTTTTGTTCTGTTCTTTTGTGAATTTTCAAAGTACAAGTGGTTAATTTGATTTTGGAGAGAATCAGATCGGTGAATCGGTGTCGACTTTGTTGATAAACAGTGATGTGGTGAATTTTTGTTCATTCGAAGTTCTTTCGTAGTTTTTCGAACAGTGTTTTTGTTTTGATTTGACACATATTTTCGTGGATAGCAGAGAGGGAGTGTGATAGAGAGAGGGGGGCAGATAAATAGTGGAGAGTGGAGAGTCGGAGTTAATTGGATTAATTTTCATGAACATTTGTGGTAAGTGCTTGTTGATTCTCTTGAATGTGTACGGATTTTGACAGGTTTTCAGTGAATTAAGTGAGTCTTTGAGTGGGTGTCAACTGGTGACAGCTTCGTGAAGATTTTTATTTGAGGATTTCTGTCAAGATGACAACCGCTGATTGGAGATGTCCGAGGGGCTTTGGAAATGGTTGTGGTTGGATTTTTGATTTTGTTTTCTTTTGAAGCATCTGTTGCATGTGTGGCTGGGTCAAAATGTCAAAAAAAGAATCGTGACTTTTGACATTTCAGTCGTTGAGAGTCGTCAACAATTTTAATTCGAACCGTGATCTTCGACACCGTAGTCGCGTCTGAACTTGTGAGCGAAATGACGGCGAATCACAATTATTGATGGCTTATCTGTCGTGGCGCCGATTGTCTCGGTTTTGAAATCCTAGACTTAGACTGGATTCAGAAAATGCTGTCTTGAGGGAAACTTGATTGTCCACGGAGTTTGAAATCCTGGACATGATTGTGTTGGAATGTCCTTCATTCTGATTCCGCGGTAAGAGTCTTTGATTCCAGGGTTTCCCTGCTATGCACGCCCCTCGAAAACGGAGCTTTTCTTGTTGTTGAGCACCACCGAACATACACCTTGGACACGGGGCCTCCATCTAAGTCGAATTTTCACGGGATATCAGAATTAGTTCGGGTTAGAGGGAGTTCTAGTTAGAAGGTGGTTGTTTGTATGGGAAATTGAGGGGAATGCCAAAATATGGCGAACAAAAAATTCGAGTTAGGAAGAAATTCAACTTACGGAGAATTCGATTTAGAGAGACTCGACTGTATTTAAAAATGTTTTGCTTTTCCTATCAAACGGGCAGCCATTCCAAACTGTCCATAATTTTGGGGTCCAAAATTTTGATCACCACTGTGCTCTTACATCGGGAACAAATCAGAGATTCTGGGCGTCGCTAGTTCGCAACTCGCCCTTAAAATGTCTCACCATCAAGTTGAAAGGATGGAGGGACTTGATGGGCGACTTAATAAATTCTATTCTCAAACAAGTGGCTTTTGCTTCCAGTCATACGCTCTAGATCTCATTTGAAGAATTGCATATTCCTCCTCACTGTAGGCGTCTAAAAATCTTTCAGAGCTTGCCTTAAATTTTTGAATGAAAGGTAAACCTGAATTCCCATGCAATCATCAAACTCGGTAACTCGGAGTAAACAAGAACTCATGGCTTTCTTGGAAAAGTAATTCTTGGTTGAAAATAGATTTATGCAAGATCACGCCGATGACAGAACAAGCGTGACTAATGGTCTCGGATGGCGATTAAAAGACAAGATGACTCACAAGTCACAGATGGTGGGTGGTTAAGTTATGGCTTAGCTGTTGAATTGCTGTTGCTTCCCTGGAAATCCTTCGAAAAGCACTGAACAGACGATCTCAGTTGATGGAATGCTTGCACGGAGGTGTAAGGCAGCTCTTGTAGTTCTTATTAACGAATACTTGCATCATCCACTCGGGCTGAATTTTCCATAAACTCTGGTTCTTCTGAGACTCAGTCTTGTTGTCTTGCCAGCGGCTAATTCAATTGACTAGAATGTGAGCAGATTAAGTTTCCCATAGATGATGAATGACCCCTATTTTCACATTTTTGTACAGGATGACGCACCATTTCAGTGACTCTCTGTGTCGAAGTTTCTTGATGCTTATCGTCGCCTTTTTGAGGAGGACGGTGGGGCTTGACTTCATGCACGGTTTGCACATATTCGTCACACTGGACGCCCTGGGATTATGCTTGACAGTCACTTGACAACCGCCGAGACCCATTTAGACCCCATTGTCACCGGAAATCGGACACTCGATTGACAGAAACCTTAAGTGGAGACCTAAGAAAGACGCTGTTTCACACCGAATACCCACAAAAAATGTATTTCTTGCTGAAGAAAAAATGTTCAGTAGACTTTTTCTGATGTCCAAAAGGACGGAGTAGAGTTAGACGCGGTTCGGGGCATCCAATCGCACACATAAATGGCCGCAACAGCAAAACTTTCCGAAGACAAGTTCGGCCCACAAATGCTCTTCCCTCGCTGACGTCCAAATACTGGCCCATTCTGCATCAAATATCCTCTCAAATCTTCACATTTCATGTAGGAACGGACATTGTATCCATCGTCTTAAAAGTCCAACTCCTTCCAAAAAAGAAAGGACGGACTATATGGTCTCTCAAGTGATCATCGTCACACGTTTTAAAGCCTTGTGTTGGTCGAGCAGTGAAATTCGAAGTTTCCGCTCGATGTTCACCTTCATTATGTGGCATCCGAGGTGGGACTAGATTTTAACTAACCAGCCAACCAAACAGAAGCGTCTGAAATCATTTAATTGTAAACTGTTTAGAGCGCTATTATTTAGCGCATTATTAGAACAGGGTCCAAAATGTGATTAGCGGCTTTCACACTCAACTATTTGTCGATACGATTTGCTTGTGCTTGATGACCACATTGTCTTGCAGTAGACTTGTGGTACGGCAGACAAGGCATTTTGTTCATTTTCCTATTTGTCGTCAACCAAATAGTATCGGCAAATTGTTGAGTGTGAACGCCGCTATTGTTCAAATTTTGAGACAGCACTCTTGCTTTATTTCCTCGATAATCTTAGATTTAAACCTACTCTTGTCAAACTTGACGAGCTATGACGGCTTATAGTCAACTTCCTTTTGCTTCCTACATATGTACTCCTCGGACCAGCTATCCATGGAATATCTGAGCCTGAGCTAAATCTGTCTTCTATCCATGACGGTGGCTGGCCTGATGAGCATGTTAAGAGAAGCGACCCAGTGAAGGTTTGATTCTTACTTGGATCCTTATCCGACCTGCCATCCTTATCCGGTTTAAACCTCAGCAATAGCTGTCTTCTATCGTCGATGGTCCTGAGCATACTGCTTCCAGTCATCAAGACCAAGTTGTCTTGTGTCCACAATGACTTGGTCTTTATACAGAAAATGGGGTCTTCCTCTCTTTATCGAATCGGGTGGCTCTAATTCAAAGCTCCTCTTCGCTTGATGATTAGTGGTCATAGGCTTGATGTGGCCGAGACAGCGTTTATATCTTTTGGACACAGCGTCAATGAGTCGTTTTTGACATTGAAATGGAAGCGGCTAAAGTGGGTCCGGCGATAAACGAGGGCAGAAGAGTGTATATGCTGTCATCGAGAATGGATGCATACCATTGACGACTCGGCCAGAACGTCACCGTAGGCAGCCATAACTTTGAGGTAGTGGGCGACTTCGTCTATCTCAGCTGCTTGGTAAACAGTACAAAAATCATTTATATCAAGATCAAACGCAGAAACAGAGTCCTCACTCGGAAGACCAAGTTAACTCTGTCAAGACCTTGATCATCCCCGTCTTGCTCTACGGCGCAGCGACTATATCCAAAGCTGAGAGAAGAGATTCTTGGTATTTTCGAGAGAAAAGTTATGCGCGCGATCTTTGGTTCTGTTTGCGTCGATGACCTTTGAAGAAGAAGGTTCAACCACCGCCAACTGTATGGGCTCTGCAGCGACATGAGTATAGCTATGCGTCTACGGATCCAACGCCTAAGTTCCGACCCGAAGAATCTCGTTGACTTTGAGCCTGTGGGAGAACGCAACAGAGGACGTCCACGCAAAAGATGCGGCACACAAGTCAAGGGGGACCACATTCGGCTGGGTGTGCGAAGTTGGAGACAGATGGCGAGGGATTGTGCTCTCTTGAGAGGCATGCTGGGTGAGGACCATGTCCACCTCGGACTGTAGTGTCATTAGAAGAAGAAGAAGGACAACAGTCACATCTTTGTACAACTCAAAGATGTCGCTTTCATGACTCCTCCATTCACCTTCTGTCGGACAGGACCACATATCAGATTCAGTATTTTTTCTTTCGAAAGCACCAAGAATCGACTCTGCCGTTTTGCCTATCATGCAGCTTGACACTGCTCCACACCGATGAATCTTCGAAGCCGCACTAGTGGTACAACGCCCACAAAACTGATGCAGGCGCACAGAAGTGAGTAATTAGAAGCAACGGGCTAAAGATCGTGCCAGCCTGAGAGGCTTGATGGTTCAGACACAAGTCCATCCCGGATTCTGGCGACATCAGAGACGAAGAAAAGCTATTCAAAAGGCAATGTGTCGTTGGCTAGGTTTTCATTGTCGTTCTGTGCTGAATTCTGAGGCTCCGCCGCCATGGCACTAAGAAGAGAAATTTCTTTCTGTGTTCAGCCAAATCCATCTCAAAGCGTGAGAGTCGTTTCAGCTCCCAGATAATTCAAGAAAACTGCATGCGTTCTGCGTTTCTTATACATCAACGCAAACCACCTTTCGTCCATTCACCTCAGAATATACACCCGAGGCCAGACAGAGCCAAGTGAAATTGAAAATACGAGCAGTACTCCTGCTCAACTTGCTCAAAAGAAAGCGAATATATAGTTGTTTGTTATTTTGCAATTCAACTCTTATATTTCTACTGTTGGACCAGTTGCCTGTGCATCTGATGTAGCGTGTAGCCTAGGTCCTCTTATAAAGGCTGATTTTTTAAAAGCTATAGGAAAGTTTTTCAAAATAAAACACATAAAATTCAGAAAAATGCTAGAAATCTTTATTTGAATCGATACTACGGTCCATATAATTTAATGTTTGAAGATTATTTCATGCAAATGTTGACCTTGACTGCGCCTCAAATGGTCCATCCGCTTAGTCAAATTTTGGCATACTCTTTCCAACATTTCGGCCGGTATCTCACGAATAAATGCTTCAATGTTGTCTTCCAATGCGTCAATTGAAGCGGGCTTGTCTGTTTAGACATGAGCTTTAACATAGCCCCACAAAAAATAGTCTAAAGGCGTTAAGTCGCACGAACCAGGCGGCCAATTGACCGGTCCCGAACGTGAAATAAAATGTTCACCAAACTCGCCCCTCAATAACTCCATTGTTGCGCGTGCTGTGTGGCATGTAGCACCGTCTTGTTGAAACCACATGTCATGCAAGTCAAGCTCTTGCATTTTGGGCAAAAAAAAAGTTGGATATCATCTCACGGTAGCGCTCACCATTCACAGTTACGTTACGATTCGCATCATCTTTGAAGAAGTACGGTCCAATGATGCCACCAGCCCATAAACCGCACCAAACTGTGACTTTTTCTGGATGCATTCGTAGCTCTTGCAATGCTTCTGGCTAATATTGCCTCCAAAATCGACAATTCTGCTTATTTACGTACCCATTGAGCCAAAAATGAGCTTCGTCACTGAACACAATTTTTCGGTGAAAAAGTGGATCTTCGGCCAACTTAAAATTCAATAATTTGCAAGCGTTGTTCGTTTGTAAGACGATTCATGGTTAAATTATAGACCAAACTGAAGATGTTTGACAGTGAAACCAAGCACGAAACGTGGGTCAGCTGTTTAAACCAGTGTTGCCAAAAAGATAATAGCTAAAAAATCACCCTTTATAGCACTGCCTGCTTCTGCTCACTGTTCTTTTGATCGAACTGTTAGATGTTGGTTCCGGCTACCACGTATGCCTTGTTCTTGGCATTTAATATGTCTTATTTAAGTCAAGAAACAATTGATGATGATAGCGTGATACAAAGCGTTTCCTTAGACTACGTCAGTTCACAGACAGCGACTACTGTCCGGCAGCAGGGCAGCGTATCGCCTTTATCCCCCTGCTTTGGTTCTTCTGTCATGTGTTTGTTTTAGCCATCCGATGTGTTGCGGTTGAACAAATTTTACTCATAGTCACTCTGTGAAGAACCACAGTTTTCGACGGTCCAAAGGCCACTTCATGGTCTCTTAGTCTTGAGGAACAAATTTATTGCCATTTAATGCGACAGCGGCAACCGACATTTCTTCGAATTTTTCAGTGTTTACCGACTTGCAAGAAAGTTGGTAATTTATAGTTATACTCAAGCTAATACCCGCAATGATGCCAAAGAGAGAAGGAAAGGCTTCCAAATTACGTAGCTTTACCCTTACGACCCAACAGGAGAGCGTGCAGTGCTAACAATCGTCAACCCGCCGAAAGTCTGTCCTTCATTACCGACTGCGCGCGGGCGATTGTTGGCGACTTAAATAATCGCTCCAATCCTGTATCAATGTCGTTCTCATCTGCTGACTGAACACTCTGTTCCGCCAAAGTACGTCCCTGAGACGCACGCAACTTTCACTTTCGTCTCCTCCCATGACTCTGGCCACTTGTTGCCACCCTTCAATTCAGAATTCAGTCCTCTCACAAAAAACTGACGAAATGAACGCCTGCAGCATCGCCCGCTGAATGCTCAAAGTCATAGAAACCTCCGTCCAGCCTTGATTGCGATGAATTTCTCAACATCGCTCTGATTTTCGAATGAATTCAATTACCACCGCTCGGCTAACCGCAAAAAGTTCACCAGATTCCGAATGCACTTTCATTTTCTCAGGGCACACCGCCGCCACCGCTGCCGAGTGGTTTCAGTGGGTACTCTGGCATCTATTGGTCATGACATTTGTCCGATTTCAGCTTCGCTGACCGCTTTCTGTTCCGTGGCCAGCAGGTGGTTAGATTGGATGCCAACCATGCGTTCAATGGACCACGAAGCGGTCTGCTTTGTTGTGTAGCTTAGTCGATTTTGAATGATTGCCTGCTGGCGAGACTGGATTGGATGACGCCCGACATTTCCAAGTCCTGCCGTGCGATTAGGCAACCGGATTTGTCCCAATAATCTGCAATACGGAAGCAATTCTTGCGTGACTCGCTCGTGCAGATAAGAGCCGTCTGCTTGTCAGTGAATCTTTCGACACAGTCGATCGCGATCGATTGCCGATTGCAAACGCCAGTCGATCTGACCCTGATGTAGTGGGCAATTTATCGATAAGTGATTGCCACAAAGTGTGTGCTAATCGCTCGTGACGAAAGCCCGCAGAGGCAATGTAATGCACGGCGTGGAGTCCCTTGTGGATTTCAAATTGCATGCTGCCTATCAGGGGCAGATGGTTGAGGTGGGAAAAGAAGTCACCGATTGATGAGTAACTTGGCCAAACTGGACGGGTCAACATGTCAACATCGCTCGGAACCGTGCCACAGACGCGATGTCACAATTCTCAACGCTGAGCTGAGGATTCAGGGTGTTTGTGAACTCGCCCCTTTGTCCGTTCCGCAGAACATGTGTCAGTCAGAAAGCAGGCAGAACCTGGCATTCCTCAAGGTTGCCCACTGTTTCCCATGCTTTTTGTGGAACTCAATTCTGGACACTGTTTGTGAATGTCCTCCTTGGTTCCGTCCACCTATTACATCATGTGTCAGTCAGAAAGCAAAAAATGTGTCATTCCTCAAGGGTGCCCACCGTTTCCTATGCTTTTTGTGGAACTCAATTCTGTATATTGTGTTTCTAAACTCCTTTCATGCTCCGCTTCGCATTATAGATTATGTGTCAGTCAGAAAGCAGTCAGAATCTGTTATTCCTCAAGGATGCCCAGCGTTTCCTATGCTTTTTGTGGAACTCAATTCTGTATTCTGCGTTTCTTAACTCCTTTCTTGCTCCGCTTCTCATCCTAGATCATGTGTCAGTCAGAAACTGGCGTTCCCCAAGGTTGTCCACTGTTTCTTGTGCTTTTTGTGGAATTCAGTTGTGGACTCCGTGTTTCTGGAAAAAACTTTGTGTGGCAACCTGCTCCGTGTCACAGTTTAAATCTCATTCAGAACTGAGCTAATTTCATGCTCTTCCCTTCACTTGGTCGTCTTAATTGAGATTATTTTAAGACGCCCCTTTCAGACTCACTGAAGTGAGCTTGAATTGTAAAGTCCTACGACCTCATCGGCCCCCCTCTGGAAGCATCAACTGGATTTCCTAATCAACGCTTAACTCCTTGACACTCCAAATCACCATGACAACACAGCTCCATCCCCTATCACGCATTGTCATCCCCATTGACTGCTGGCCACGCCAACAAAGTGCTTCTTAATGAACTGACAAAAGCCAGGTGGAAATGTGTCAGCAACCGGGTTTCCACGTGACGCACGGCCTGCCATTTGGCCACCAGAACCGGGCTAGCACATGCTTCCAAGCGACGACAATCGCTACGCCACTAAATACATAAGTATCTCCGGGGCTCTTCAAGGGGACGCACATAAAATTATCATATTTCCATGTTAATCTGGTTCGATTTAATATTCATTTGGGGTTTATGGTCGCATCGGAATACCGGGATTATTGATCTTTGACATGAGTGACAGCGATTATGTTGGCATACGCGAGAGTGCGTCCATCAACAAGTTCGTCGTGTTGTTCTGATTTTTGTCTCTTCGCCGAACGCGCTTAAGGAATGCAAATGACTCTTGATGAATCGGTTCGCTTTCCAGTCGGTTTGAGTGACATGGAATTCGGTGCTGTTCGGTTGGCCATTCGATGCCGCTGTGCTAATTGTCCAGTCCGGTTATGCAAATGGCAGAGGAAAAAAATGTGCATTTTCTGAGTTGGTGAAGATTTTGTTCACAGACCTTGGGAAATATTGTGTTCCTTGTACGCGAAAATGAGATGTATTTGGATTTTAATCGATTTGGCTAAATGTCACAGCCTTCGCGACGGTGGATGGTGTTGGGCGCGTTGCAGATGTGACAACCATCCGCCGTTTGTTTGCCTTATTTCGTTTAGCAAGTGGCATCTGTCAAAAGTGACTCATTTGAATGAGGAACGTGAGGGAAATGGAACAGATTTCCTGCCGTTCCAAGGGAAACTGACTTTCAAGTGTGGAACCTCCGTTTGACAAAAATGTCTCTTTGTGCCCATATCATGGACTGATATTTCTCTATCAGCCACGTGATGTTGGTTGGTCATTCCTTTCTTCTTACGTTCGCCACTTTTGGCAAGAAAGTCTTCCGCTTCTGCGTTTTAAAGATTCCTCGGATCAGGTTATAATCGGTTCGCAGACATTCACAGCCAAGTCATCTTAAAAACTGAAACGCTGACTTGACTCTACACAATTTTGGTGCACTCTCCCTCGTCCGCTCGACATCCTAGATCATGTATCAGTCAGAATCTGTCATTCCTCAAGGGTGTCCACTGTTTCCTGTGCTTTTTGTGGATCTTAATTGTGGACTCTGTGTTTCTGAACTCCCTCCTTGCTCCGCTCTACATCATAAATCATGATCCAGTCAGAATGCACTAAAAATCTGACTTTCCTCAAGGTTGTCCGCTATTTCCTATGCTTTTTTGTGGAATCTGTGTCGCATTTCGATTTCATTCAGACTCTTCGACAAGAGGTAGTATGACTTGGCAGAACATTTAGTTCCAAGTCATCTGAAACAATTACTTCTCAAGTAAGCGACGAGATCTTTTCAGTCATCCTTGATGGTCATTAAGACCAAGTTGTCTTGTGTTCGTCATCATCTCGGATGGTCCTGGGCACGCAGCTTGCATTCATCAAGACTTGTGGGATCTTGTGTTCGCCTTCATTTGGAGGGCCAGAGTTGCTCTCCACCAGGATTCAGGGGACTTGAAAAAGCCTCTTACTTAGACCATCGATCTGGATCTGAATAACTTGGCGGGATGTCATTTATAGTCCGCTGAGTTTGTTGTTCGACTATACTTATGCCAAAAGAAACTGACTGAAAATGATTAACTTCTTCATTATTCTGGCGGAGGCTTACTCGTAAATGCTCACCATGCTCACCAACGGTCTACGCTGTTCTGCAGTTAGTTCACAATGCAGTCTAAGCTGGTCAGGTGCTGCCGCCTATTAAGACTTGCCAAAAACAAGCGTAAGCGAGGGTTTTGAAAGCAAAGAAAGGCCAGATTCTTCATTTTCGGTTGGCGATGTACTCCACGCTATCACGCGAGAAGTAGATTTGCTGACCATGGCAAATATATTCCGAGCCTCTTTTCTTCAAATCGACTACAGTGAAATGAAGTACTGGCTGCTCCGAGCCTTCTTCCATATTTGAATATTTCGGACTAAAAAGGTTGTACTCTGTGTGCATTCTTTCGACAGCCTCCGTGTCCAGATGTGGCAAGTCTCAAAAATACACATGAGGTCATCGGGCTTGTCACTGGGCCTGTATTCTTTAATTTGCGTGGTCTGCCGCCGATCAGAGGTTCACCTGAACAGCACTCCTTCCTTTTCGTTTTCCAGGCTGTCAGCTGAGACGTACAGTACATCGCCTCAAATTATCTCTCTTCACTGACATCAGCTGCTTGTTGATGTCCTTTGTCGTAAGCACTTACTAGTGGATACCATTTTTGTCACAAACCTCTGACGAACAGACCTTTCCACCCGGAAGACATAAGAACAAATGTGGGCACTGTTACACAGGCACTGTGGATAGAAACTACATGAGAAATGTGTCAGGCTTACTAAAATCAAGCAGGAAATATGTAGGAACTTACAGGAATTATAGAGGCAAGGACAAGGAGAAGACAACCCTGGGCCGAGCTGGTTTCTAGTGAATGAAGCATTCGAATGAATGGAAGCGTTGGAGAGGACGTTTGCTGCATTAGTGGTGTCATCTTGGTGACTTATTCTACATGAGCTCTAAATGAAAGCCTGTTATCGAGCATTATCTCGAGATACAGTGAACAGTGACTCCTTGGACAAAATCTTCTGATTCTTTATTTACATCAGGTCTAGTACCAATGGAGGGTCCGAGCCATCGTTAATGCTCCCTTCTCATTCTTTACCTCTAAGTTTTGTGTACTTCATTTTTTTGGGACTGGTTATGAGGATGACCTCACATTTTGTTGTACAAACAATTCCAGGGCGGGAGTCTGTTCCAGCCAATGTATTACAGTTGCCTCCCTCAAGTCGAATTTTAGTGCGACGTCAAGCATAAATGTACTCCTTCAGGAAACCTTATCGCTCAACACTGTCCTACTTTTATACTTATCAGGTCTACGGCCCATGGAGGGTCTGAGTTGCCTTCTATCGCTGATGGTCCTGGGCACGCTGCTTCCACTCATCAACACCAACCTGGACGTTCGGTCTACCTCTCATTCTCAACCTAAGAGCCTCGAATTCAATGACCGTCTTAGCTGGAGCATTGGTGTTTCGATGCGTTCGATGTGTCCGAGCGAGTGCAGTCGACGAACACTTACGTCTGGGCGGCGTCCTACAGTCGGAGCTGGACCTGGAGGTAGCTTCTGCAGCAACCACTCGCGATGTGTGTAGTATTGTTCGCTCACGACTGGAGGTGAGACAGGAGACAGGAATAGCCCTTGAGCATTGTCAGCGACTTGAAAAAGGTGGTGCCGTAAATTATGAAAATTCTTTGAGGCGGGGATTGAACCCAGAGTCCTTAGAGAAAGTGTCGACCCACCTACCCACTGCGCCATGGTGGCCACTACGTAACGTGAATAATAATGACCAGAGTACTGATCCTTCCGGATCGCCTTTTATGATGGAGTAGTGTTTGCCGATATCGTCGGTGTAGCGCTGAGCTGAGTTGATTCTGAGTTGAGTGCTAAGTAAGAGCAGTCTATGACTGTGTTCAACAGACAGGAAGATGTGACCGAGCTCCTGACCATCTCCTATGTGGACTATGAACAACAGATAATGTTTTCTTGGCGAAATTTCGACCAAAAGTGGAAAGTATTGCGCCTTGTTTGGCTCCGTTTGGCACCCCTTCAATGGATTATCGGGCAATGCCCCGATTATTGATTCTGAAGTTGTTTCTATTGTATTCTGCCCTGTCCTCTTATGCCCACGTCCGCCAATATAGGCGTCATTCCATCATCAACTTTGTCGATCTGAAGTCTGGGTAGTATTTGAGGGCAACCTGGTGAACACATCCCGAGCCAAATAAATACATTTTGTACAGTACGTACACAAATCTGGTTTCAAATGCAATTTCTTCATCTTTTATTAAAATTCGCCGTTTTTTCGCCGCACAGCCAAATTGAAAAAATTCCAACTTTTTTAGTCACAAATGGACACTATTCCGATTTGGCGCCTCGAGACGAGATCTCAAATTCTCCCAAGGACCTCATTAAAGACCCCTCATGAGACATCAATTACAACTGCGCCCTCGACTCGCATTAAATGCTCATGCTCTTCACGGCGAGGACATCTAATTGTTCACCAAATTGTGTGGAATAAGTTCCGCGTGGCTATGAGGCCTCGAGCATTCGCCAACCTCAATATCCACACGCCCGAACGTCAATTGGCGCCCGAAAAACATCGAAATGTCGCCAACTGAAAGTGCATCGTTCCTGCATTTAATTCTTTTTCAAAATTTCCCATACCCCAGATAGATTGACTTAGGCGCAGCAGATACCACAGAATGTGCACAGCACACGACGGGTATGTGTGCAGTGCACTAGTTTATTATTTGATTTTGACCACATAGTGTAAAGTTTAAGTACACTCTCTCACACACGCACACATGGGAGCACACTAAGGAGTGGACGAGGAGGAGAAGACGACCAGCCCAAGCAGCAGCGTGATAGGTTCTATAATGGGCTCGACGTACGAGTGTTGTACCGTCGTCGTCGTCGTCGTTGCTGTCGTATCTTCTTCCTCTCATGCGCACTGCGGCCAGGCAAACTCATTGCCATCGCAGTGCCCCTGTCGTCCCAGAAGCGATGGTGTGGGTGGAGATCGGTGGGGAGGCGTCGGTGGTTGAATTGAGGGGGTGGGCTGGATGAAATGGACTATGTGCTGTGACCTACAATAGAGTGGAACATTTCGTATAATGGCCCCGTAGTCGTCGTCGTCGTGCACTTGTTGACATCTCAAATGTACATAAGTATCTGCTGCGACTTGCTCTTCCCAGTCGTTGATGGAGCAGCCGGGGATGCATGAGCTGCGAACCATATTGTTGTTTAATCACATGTGCTGTGTGTGCATAGACGGAAGGAATGTTTTTTTTTTTTTTTTTTTGTGTTTCTATTTGACTCCCCCTTGACGGTTTGCCCATCGCGCATCTGTGTATCCGTTCGACTGTGGCGTTCACCTTCGAAGCGGTGACAGTAGGCAGCACAAATCGATGGTGCGTGTGTCTATAGATTTTCGTGTGACATGGTTTCATTGTGCGTCGAGGAGAGATACGCGTCGTCGCGGCGGCCGAGGGAAGGGCAAACAAGATCACCAAACAACTTCGAATCACACACAAATCCAGTGTGAGAGAATTGATAAGGACGATGCGGCTCCAATCCAGAGCAGAGGACTCCGCCGCGCCGCTGACAATGGATTCAGTCACAAGCGAACGGAAAAAAATGACGAACGAAAAGAAAAAAATGAAATTTCCTTCGCTCAAGTGTGCTGCCGGTGGTGGTGCCTAGATGGAGGAGAAGCATATTTCGATTCTTGTGTGGCCGCGTAGATAAGATGTCGCCGCGCCATGCCGAAGAGCCAAAGTACTGTTCGACGCGCAAGTGCTTTGCACCAAAGTCGGGCAAATGATGACGATGACTACACACCACAAGACCGAGGACAGCAACGATGGTGCTGATGGTGGGAATGAGGCAACGCTGGTGCTGGCCGGAGGGGGTGGCGGTCTGAGACCCGAGGAAGATTAGGGCCAATTGAAGCGAATGGATTGCCGTTGCTGTCTTATCGGTCTTATTCTCTGTTCGCTTGGTTCTTTTTTTTTCGGTTTCGGTTGAGCGGCGGCGCATGGGCTTGGTTTGTGGTGTGCTGACTCGGGAGAGGTGGATGGTAGTAGGCAGCTCGATGGTGAACTCTTAAAGTTGCTTGACTCGTGGACTCTGTTTGATTATTTGTTTTTTCTTTCTTTCTTTATCTTTTACGGTCTTGGTACCAAGTCTCTTGCCTTGGTCTTGGCGACTTAACTTTGATAAGGAAATACACACAAAAATTATGTGAAGAAAGAAAGAGGGAAAAGTGAAATGTCAAGAGACTTGGCCAAGCGGAGCGAGCCGGCGCGACAGATAGCGCCCGCGGTGACTGTTGAAAATTGGACTGATTTTTATCTAATCCAAGAGTGCGCATGTGTGTGTGCAAGATGAGGAAACAAGAAATTAAGCCACTGGAAGATGGCTGCCTGCATTCGCTAGATACTCAGAAAAATTCTGAAAACCCTCGCAAAATTCAATCCGTCGCTCGACAGAAATCAATTCCGTAGTTCGCCTGTCCTCCACTTCACTCTCAAGACGACAAGAGTAAACAATGGCTCGCAAAAAGCAACGACCACTTAAGCGACTGGCGTATTGTGTTAGACGAGGTGCCGTGGAGGGAACGCTTTTTGTGTTAGACTTCGGGTGGAACGGGCAGATCGAGGGGTGCACTTATGGCATTCGGTGGACAAGTTGTGGATTTAAAATAATCCGAGGATTAATTCTGACAGCAAATTGCATCTGTTGACGAGTGTCGCCCGCTGACCATCGTCTGGGGTTTCACGAAAATTGAATACTCGTATCCGTGAAATTGAAATGTAAATAATTGAAAGTAAACACGCACGCACACACGCGCGCTCAGCGGCCAGGCACTCATCGCAATCTGGTTGCTAATCCTCGGCAACAGGTTGGATTTCCATTTCGTTGAAAAATAAAACCTCTGCCGGCTCCCTGCTCGTTCTGCTTCGCCTTTGTTTAGATATTGAGTTACTCAGTAGCACTCACACCCTCCCGCACACACACACGCCATCCCCATTGAATTGAAAATAAACAAACGCCAAGCTGAGAATATTTCCGAATTTTAAGTGAAAATTAAATCCTTCCCCTTGTCGCCTCGTTAAATGTGACCTTCAGAGAAATCAATTAATTGATTGATGTTTTGGCAGTAGCCCCACCCTGCCGCAAATCGCTCTTATCGCACTGCCGCCGAAGGTTCTAACAATGACCATTGTTTGTTGTTTAATGCATTCCGGGGAGTCGCACACACACACACACACATGCACGCCCACATCGGCGCGTCGAGGCGACGGGCACCTTATCATTGAACTGCATTCGACAACAGATAAATGGAATGTATCTAAATGGAAATACACACCAAAAGAAGTAAACAAGAAGAGCAACAACGACAAAACAGAATTTCTTTGCCGAAAGGCACGAAGAGGTGAAAGTTTAACAACCCCTAATGAACTTTCTGTCAAATCGTCGTCGTTGTCGCTGTGTTGTCATCGCTGGTGTTGTTTGCCAGCCTCGTGTGTACTTCATAGATACTCACACTGTGCGCGAGGTATTCCGAACGCGTACCATGCATCAGTGTGCGATGGAGAGAGAGGCGGAAGAAGCGAAGATGCAAGGTTTGGCTTGTGAAAATAAATCAAACGTTTGAACTTTTCATTGAAGGTGAACGTGTTGTGTGGGCTGGTGGGGTGGTGGGGTGGGAGGAATAACGGCCTCAAGGGTGAATCTATGTGAAGCTCTGCGACTCAGTTGGGGATGAAGTATTTGACAGACAATCGATTTGGAGAGAGACCCGTTTTGGGGATGATTCTGTTGATGTTTTCGTCGCGAAAAGGAGGCTTTTATGTGCGTGCTTTGCAAATGTTGAGGATGGAGGGTTTGAACGGAGGGAAGCCGAAATGTCTTGTCTAGGCGTGAGTGTGAGTGGTAGGCAAAATGTGAGATTGCAGGGGTTTTTCTTGATTTTGCGAAAAGTTGGGTGCTGGATTTTCGTGGTCATTTGACACTGGGGCCATGGGGTCGATGGTTCATTACTCGCAAGAGGGTTACTGTTGAGTTCTTGTTCCTCTTCACGTTCCAACGTGGGCTGACTTGGGCAGCAACTTCACTCACGACGAGGAAAATAAGTCGCACCTAGAGTCAATGTAGCATATGCCACGGCGGATAACAGAGAAATGTCGCACATATCGCACCGAGTCATCTAAAATTATACCAACCGTTTGAAGGTCTGCTAGCGAAGTCTAGGGGGCGATTTGAATAATGCGCTATTCCTTACAAAATGGCTTCGAATGTAGCTTCACAATAAAGCCAGAATCAATTTCATATCTCACACCGTAGCTGTTTTATTTAAATTTCTTTTCCAATCGTTCCTATCTGGTCACTATGCAATAATAATACAGTGATGGTTAGGTTAGGTTTCGGAAGGGGAGTGTGATGGAGGAGGCCTTAGGGCCCATTGTGAACCTATCAAACTATCCGGTCGCGGGAGGGCTTAAACCACCCAGTGCTCTTTACGAATCTTAAGAGATCCGATATGTCTGCATTCGCTAAGTCCGCAGAGTTTGTGAAGAATCTTTGGCCAAGCGAAGCTAGGCGCCGATTCTGGAGCTGTGACACAGCAAATGTCGGATCGTCTCGGTCTCTTCCTCGTCGCCACAACTCCGGCAGAGATCGCTGGATTACGCGTTCTATTTCCGGAGCACTGTTCCGATGGGGCAGTGTCCTGTGCTATCGCACGGATCGAGTTACGATCCCATATTTATTGGCATTCCCCCTAATTTGCCATGAAAAAACCTCCTCTAACTCGAACAAATTTTGATATCTCATGAAAATTCGACCTAGATGGATGCGACTGTAATATCGGGTGCTCTGCGTCGTGCGAGGTCGGGCTGGCTTTGGACAGTAACCCCTCGTGTTGTGCATGCTGTTGTCCCCTCACCTGCACGATGCCATCTCTGTTGAAGGACACAGACCATATTATGGCGACGTCGAGGCGTTTGGGAAGAACTTCTTTGACAGTTGACTCGGGAGAGGTGAAGTGGTGAATTATGAAAGTTGGTCGGGGGGCTAAATACAAGTTTCTTTTTAAAAATGCAATTAAATGAACATCATTCAGAACGTTTCCATGTATTGCGGATTTATTAGTAAGAACAAACATTCCCATTAATTTTGAAATACAACTTCGTTACCTCGGCTGGCTTCGCAGTAGAGCATTTTGTCACCCCAATTGTCCAATACCTTGTCGATGGTTCGGGCTGTAGCTCACGGATTGCTTGGATGATATTGGCCTTAAGTGCTTGAATCGTTTCCGGATTGGTGCTATAACATCGGCCCTTCACGGTTCCGTCCAAAAACAAACGGCTAAAGGGGTCAAATCGCATCTCCGAGGCGGCCAATTGACATCGCCAAGACGGCTGATAACCCGATTTAGGAAATTTGCTGCTCAAAAGATCAATTGTGGCATGGGCTGCGTGGCATCGCGCGCCATCCTGCATGAACCAGTGGTCGTCCAAATCTTACTGACTTAAGGTGGCGCTACAGTCCGGGGTGGACCTGGGCCTCAACCAACAAGCGTTTCCAGCCAGCACTATAGTTAGCCAGCTGCCTCCAGTTTCGCACGCATAGTTGGTTGAGGTCCCTTTCCACTTGCGTGCGCCAACTGACTCTCGGTCTTCCTCTACTGCGTCGTCCCTCCGAGGAGTATTCGAAGACTTTCCGGCCCTGAGCATTGGTTTCCATTCGCTCTACATGACCTAGCTATCTCAATGGTTGGATCTTCATTCTTCTGGCTAAGTCGATGTCGCTGAACAGCTCGTACAGTTCGTTGTCATATGTATCTCTCCTCCGCTCACCATCTATGCAGACGCGAGCAATGAAGAGTAACTTCATTCGCTTTGTCCATGCTTCTGCGCCATAAAGTAGAATTGGAACGATTAAGGCCTTATAGAGGGTTACTTTGGTTGTTCTAGAGTCGTCCAAATCCATGTCTTCAATTTCAATAAAAAAATAAAGCCGATTAAAATGGCTCCGCAACGCCCACCGTTGACCGAAAGGTTGTTCCTAGCCTCATTTTCGAAGAACGTTGCCACCACTCCACAATCCGTAGCAAGCTGTCTGTGGATGCACTAACTTCTCGACAATAACGTGCGGGTTTTCCGAGCTCCAGATGCGGCAATTTTGTTTGTTAACGTAGCCACCGAGATGAAAATGATCCTCGTCAGAAAAGATGATTTTCCGCCCAAAATCGTTGTCTAATTCAAGCTTCTCTAAGGCCCACACTGCGAAGTTATAACGAAGCGGATGTTCTAGCACCTTCAATTGCTGAGCGAATTGGACCTTGTAAGCGAGTAATCAGAGATCTTTGTGCAGAATTCTCCTCAGGCTAGTGGGTGAAAGGTGGAGCTGTTAAGATCGACAGCGAGTTGATGTTCGTGAATTGATTCTCACACTCTCGCCGACAGCAGCCACATTCTCATCTGTGCGTACCGTACGACGACGGGGACCATGATATTTGTCCACTAACGCATCAGTCTGAGGAACTTTTTGCACAAGCTTGCGTACAACAGTCGCGGTGGGTGTTTCGTTTCGTCCAAAACTTCTTTTCAAAATGTTTGGGTGTCCTACACAGCACTCCCTTTGGAAAAAACGTTTTCAATATTTCCCAACGTCGTTCAAACGTAAAGCGACTCATTTCTTTCCGCGGAGATATGATACTGACTTTTTGTCAAGATTCCGAGCGGTAAACAGCTGTCAGTGTCAAAATAATCTACGATTTACAAAAAAAAACCACCAGATGGCCCACCTGACACATAAATTCGAACATGCTTTCCTAATTAAAGGCAGCAACGCTACTGCGGATGTTGTCAAACAATTCCGTCTTCTATGAGCACACCAGGCATCTTGTGTTCTACGTAAGGACACTTGTTGCCAGATTTCTGATGTTCAACAGTAGAGGTCACAAAAGTTTGCTCGTTTTGTGGTCAAAAATGCATTTTTTCGAATAAGGGTCTTTGGTTTCCTTAACTTCCCCTCGGACGCTTTGGTCTGGAAGCAGCCTGCCTTCGACCACCAAAGATAGAGGACATCTTAGGCTCAGATCATCCTCCGGTCGTAAGTCAACTTCGTCAAAAAACTGCACTAAAAGTACCCCCTTTCACATCGCTAATCCAAACCGGTATTGACACCCCGTCGCAAGCGTATTCTTCGCCTCCTTTTTCATTGAAAGCAAATCAAATCATTTATCCATCGCTGAATGGCCCTATCCCCATCCAACAGCTATGCACTTTCCCTCTTCGATACAGAATCCCTAATTCCTCCCACCAACCAGCAGCGCCCGGTCCTCTCATCCTTCTCACAACAGAAGCACATCATCATAAAGATGTTAAAACTTTTTTCTTTTTTCATCCAAAACCTCATTAACTCTCCCTATGGCAGCACTTAGGCAGGCATTCTTTGTCGCGGTTCGCCCTTACAAATTGAAAATGAAAAGAAATCATCAACCACATACACACACAATAGAGTACCAAGTCGTCCATCCTGAGCGCGTCCATCCCGTCGACGGTACAGCAGCCAAGCGTCCAACAACTCTCGGCCTTTTCAAAATCAAATTTAAATCCCATTAAATCAAGTTTAGCACTAATTCAAACCTCATCACCATAAATGTAGCCATCATCTGAAAGGAATTCTTTCAAAAAAAAAAAAAAAAAAATGAGAGAAGAGACGAGAGAGAAGAAGAGATTTTTGGACAATTCGTGAAATGAAAATAAAAGCGAAAAATGATAACTAACCACTTGGCCGGTTGGTTGGTTAGTTGTTCGTTCGTGTTCCTTCGTGCCCACAATCCTCCGCGGTGCTAACGAATTTCCACACTTTTACTTTCATTCGCGCTCACACTCGCGCACACACACACACACAGTCACGCCAAGCGATTGGCGTCGTGTTCTACCACTCTACCATCATTCTCCGTGGAGACTGTTGCCCGATGTGGCATAATAATGAATTCCGTTTCGCACATTGAGGCGGCCGGCGAGTGTCGACGACGACGGCCCACATCTTTTTTCGTTTCGTTCCACTCCGCCCTCCGCTTGACGCCTGTCATTTCAATCCGCGCACCCCACTCAGCTCATCGCGGGTACTTTTGATTTCGTTTATCAGTCCATCTCCTGTCCTATCGTCGTCGTCATCATCATCATTGCGGCTTCGTGCTCATCCTCATCTTCTTCACCACGCACACAGCCGTCTCTGCCGAAGCTACCATGGAGTGTGGTCGTATGGACCTCGTGTCAGCGTATGTTTACCGACCGAGAGAGAGACAGAGATGATGAGCCGACGAAGAAGGCCAACAAAGGAAGAAAGCACGGCGCGGCGGGCGATGAAATGTCGTGCGGAACAACAAATTGTGCGTTGCGTATCGGTCGGTCGGACGGACGTGTGCGCTGCGTGCGTGCGAGCGAACGAATGCGCGCATGTGTGTGTGTCCGTCATTGTCGACCCACATTCCATTTATGACTTGACTACGGCTGTGGTTTTATTAGTTTCGCCTTATTCTTCGCCACTACTCGTGTATTGTGCGGTGCCCCTCTTAGCTGGCTATGCCTAGTTTTG
The DNA here is from genome assembly GCA_907269125.1 of Eristalis pertinax. NCBI lineage: Eukaryota > Metazoa > Arthropoda > Insecta > Diptera > Syrphidae > Eristalis > Eristalis pertinax. The sequence goes on from OU026146.1 coordinate 60,800,948, forward strand.
GCGTTAATTCTTCTTCGCCTTCGGGGGGTTACGACTCGCGACTCGCGACGAGCATTGTGGGCTTACACTTTCAGCGGGTAATGACGTAGCGCGCCGAAGACACTTTTGCTTTCCACGATTGAGAGGGAAAACTTGAACTCGGCATGCGGGTCGGATGGCGGTGCTGTTGATGATGATGATGAGATTGGATTTTTGTTGTTGGCTTAGGTGATTTCCACCCAAGCCACTCGAGGTAATGAAGACGTTTGCGAGGGCACATGCGTCATTGGTTGGATTTTACGAGACCTTTGATGGGTTGGAGCAGTTTTTTGAATGAAATTCTAAGCGGGGAGTGGTTGAGGTTGAAGGGGGCAATTAGGGATAAGTGAAAGCCTCGTCAAGACACCGGGGTCAGGGAGAAAACGCTGCGCTCTTCTGGGTGGCATGTGAGGGCAGTTCAGATGTTGCGATGAGAGTTTGCGAACATTTTGTCAACGACCTGGGAACTCGAGGAAAGGGTTCTGGGAAGGAGCTGTAGAGGTCACCAGACGACTCATAGAATCGAAAGCGAATTTAGTGCACTAGACTTTGGACAGCAGAGAGGTCGCCCCAGGGTCAATTCATCAGGAATTCAGAAAAGGTGCCCATAAACGATGAACGTGCTCGATGAACTTGTTCGCGTTCGCTATGTTTTTTCTCGTGTAGGGGCTGGTCCGCGAACCGCTCGCTGTTGGCGAGAAATTGCGATATTTTCGTGTTCTTTGGCTTTGATGCGAGTTCGGCGAGCATGATCGTCGCTTAGGGCTACCTTGAGCGTAGTAGACTCATCAAAGAAGACTCGAAGAAACCGACAGTCACGGACTTAGACAGAAGATGGCTGGTTGGTTTCCGCTTCCTCCTCATCAAGGCTGCTTCTGCAGAAGTCGTTGCTGAAGGCAGCAGTCGTGAAGTCTTCTCGCTTCCTTCTCTGCTAGACAATGTCCTGTGACGACGCCACCCACTATTGGGCTGAGCTTGTTCCTGTGAGGTGCTGACAGGGTTTTGGAAAGTTCTAGCTTTGGTCCGATCTTGTGCAAGGCTCTCAGGCTGCCAATTTGCGTTGATTTTCAATTCTGCCGATTTCGTTATGCCAATGGATGCAGTCCCTGACGTCCATAGGGGGAGCGTTGAAAGGATAAGACAGTTCGAGAATGCCTGAGGAAAGGCTTGTCCGACAGAGTTGCCCACTTCGATCCACGGAACCACAGCATTTCATGCAATGTCCTCACACGCGATACTCGATGTAGGTACTGCTATAACAGGCTGCTCAACAGACAATCGAGGAAGTCAGTGCTTGCATTTGCACTTCGATCTTCACACCGTCAGCGGGTCTGGACACATGTGTCTATTATACATCTTCGTTAAGCTACTAGCTTCCCTAACAATTCATCAATAAAACCCAGAGAGTCCAAACAAGACATCATGCAGCAAATGGCAAGTTTTCTCTGCGGTCCACGTGGTCTAGCCACCATAGGCTTTAGATCCGCAGACTCCTGGCTAGACTCATGCCGCTATACTGCTCGTAAGGTTCGTGGCTGAGTCTTCTCCTCTAGATGCCCTCAACGCAAACATGAGCATAGTTCGCCTGCACAACTTTTCTCCCGTAGAGCCTGCTTCATCGGCTTTTGCAATTGTTTGTACCTCTGCACCGTACCGCATTACCGCGAGGAGCAATGGACTATTAAAAGTCAGCTTGATTCTTTGAAAGAGGGCTCTAATGGTCAATTGCCTCCCAAGCCCAAAGAAACCGCGAATTATTCTGCCTTTGATGTCGGTTCTTAGGAATAACCGCAGAGTTGAGGGAGACGAAGTCCCTTTAAGTTTATTTCTGATTAGTCGAAGACGTTGGCGTTGTGCGTATTTTTTTGAAAACAGAACATAAACTAGAAGTTAATCGCCGGAAACAATTAAAAAATCAGTTCTGCGGCGCACGCTCACTTCTAATGTCGGTTTCTAGCTTTCGACGCACTCAACTGACTCTAAAACCACTCGCAGATCTGATGACAGTCGACTTAGACTCAAACATGCTTGCACTCTAACAGGTATCCTTAATTTTATCCTCTCACCTCATTGAGGGCTTGCTGCGTTCGGTCAATCATGTCAATGTCACTCGTGTGTGCTGAAAATTGTACTGACTTCCGGTAGATGGTGCCTCTAACTAAAGTCTTGCTCGATATTCTAACGAACGATGTTGAAAATGTCCCATGGCAACGCACTTTCTTAGACCTCTTCTGAAATTCTATGTCCCGGGGAAATCTACAGCAGAATCTGACGCGTTTGGCAGAAATATCGAAACTAGACGTGATGCTACATAGCTCGGCCCATACACGTTGCCTTGACATCGACGGATGAATGTTGAGTGTCGGTCTTTTCCATGATCTACTTCAGTCTGAAGATCTGATTTTTTGTGTGATTCCCTGGCCTGAAGCCACATTCTATCCGATTGTTTGTAATAGGTTTTCAATTGTTTACAATATTCGGTTTAAGGCCCATCTATAATGGAGTTTACTTAGTAATCAAAAAAGTTTACTTAATAATCGAAATAAATGATACACTGGACCATAGTTACAACTTTGCTCAATTTCGTTAAGTTTCGTTGAGTTTCGTTAAATTTCGTTAAGTTTCGCTAACTGTTGCTTACTTAAGTGTAAACGAAATCAATCGTCCTCTGCATACAACCATGCAATTATGAGCACGGTTGTGACTACTTTTCGCTCGGTTCTGGCATATGCTTATGTTAACTAACATTAAGTTAATTGTGATTGGGCTCTTATCCCTCGATCATAGTGGAAGTCAAAGGGATCTGTCTCCTTGTGGATCAAGCGAACGATACTCATCGGACATGGACTCCGTCCACATTCTACAGAAGGGCTGGTTCATGCGTCAAAGTAGACTTTGAATTAATCTGTCCGCAGCAGCAGCTCTGTTAGACTTCAGAGGAAGGGAAATATCGTCCAGATTGAGTGGAACATTCTGCCGGACTTCGGTGTTTGGGCCTAGTTGCCGTTTCTTTAGTGTTGTCGTAAAATCCAACACACCAGTGGCAGTCTCTTAGATGCCTTCTTGTCAACCAGTCTTCTTCGTCGAGTTTCTCTGAAAATCTATTAGTTCTTGCACAAATGTATCAAAATGGATGACGTTGACAGCCAAATGATGTCTTCAGAGATCATTAGCTGTCTCCTTTTGTTAGCTGCTCCTTAGGAGCTCGAAAAACCAAAGGGATTGCTGCACCATCTTCTCAAGTTTCTCCTGTCATTCTTCAAATCTCATTGAAAGCGGTTTTACTGGCTTTTTTTTTCCCACCATCGCCTTCTCCAGTAAGTTATGATCCCCCATTTGGGTACCGCTCCTCGACCGAATTCGCTTGCCAATCGCCTAACAGCCGCGTCCACGCCGACACCATGCATGACCCATCATCCGACAATTTTCCCTCCCCCCCTCACCCAAATGCAGACTAAACATATTCATACTTTTTTTTCCTCTTCTTTCTTTCAGATGACCATCGCTGGCAACTGACAGAAGAAGGTAAGTGAACCGAACCGAAGCGATGTGCGCAGCAAATTGCGATGCAACCGAAAATGTCATAAATCATCGTTTACCCATTCAAAGATCCATGACAAAGCGCCGCAAAAGGTTAACTAATTAGACACTCAACCGTATTGCGCATTCTTAAGCAGATTGCTAGCCCCCCTCCCCCGATCCCCCTGCATGGCAAAAGAGAAAGCTCTTTGAGGAAGTGTCAAGCCGGCGGCCTCAAGGATAGCCGCAGATACATGCTGCTTGTTGTTTGGTTTTTCCTCCTTTGAGCATAACTTGTGAAAGGTAAAAGTCAAACGCAGAACCGCCGTCATGCAGCGGATTGTTTTTTTTTTTTTTTTTGCTTGTTGTTTGCTCACAAATTACCCGCGCACAGCAAGAAAGTTAATTGTTTTTCAATGAAAAACAGCTTGCTGTTGCTGCTGCGAGTGAAATAGGGGAAAAAAAACCAAGCAAAGCCAAAGATTGCTAGCCGCGGCCCGGCGGTGGCTGGCTGTTAGTTAGAACGTTCCATTCTGCGAATGGTAAACAATTTTCCCGACGCAAGCTTTGCCCACGAAGAATCAGAAGCAGGTACAAAATATCTCGCCAATTACTTCTTAGATTTTCTTTACTTCACTCACCGCCACCATCACCACCGCGCGCGCCTTTGTCTCATCTCTGGTAAGAGCGAGATACACGACAATTGGCACTCAATCGATTGGGTAAGCCTCATGGGCGAGAGCTATTCCCCGGAATGTGCCGACTGCCGATCTATCTGCGTACGAACGTGCGGATTGTTTACATTAGTTGAATGAAATCATTCGAGAGGGAATCGTAAAAAGTCTCTTTTAGCTGTCAAGCCTGTTCAAGTTGCAGATTTATTCAAACTTTTATGCGAAAAATTGTATCTTTTCCCTGTTTAAGGGAGGGAAATTTTATGTGTGAATTTTGAGAAGTTTCCGTCGGTAATTGGCTGGGATATGACTTTATTTTTATGGATATCCTCGCTTGCGTTTCGGCGGGGGGAGGGCATAAAAGCAAGGCAGGCGGGCAGCCACATCCAAGCATCGTTGGGGAGCCCTCCTCGCGGTGTGTGGATGTGTGTGTTATTGAATTCGCACACTTACCGGGGGTCCTTGATGGGTTGACAGATATTTTTTTGTTTGTTTTTTTTTTTTTTTTTCTCCCAAAACGATGCGACGTGCGAGAGAGAGTGTATTCGGGCAGAGATACTCGTAGATGTAGATACACACTGGCGGCGGAGGGGTGACATTGAACAAAAAGTTTTACGAGTAACTAGAATTTGATTGGAATTTTCGTAGGTTGATGGCTGCATGCTGAGAAGGCGAACGAAGGTCACCGCTGGGTTATGTGTAACACTCACACACGCACATTGGCTGAGTGTTTGAATACATTAAAGTGAGGTCGTTAGACACTGCGTATGGCGGCATCTAAATGGGGCCCCAAGTGTATGCGGAAGGGAAGGCTGCATTTAAACAGCTGTTAAATGGGGCCCCACTGTGAAAACGAGCGCGCGTGTGTGTGTACCTTGTGGTGACGTAGTTTGGGTTACATTTTTTTTGCAGGCAGTTTTGTGCTTGGAAGTCACAATGAATGACTAAATGGCTACTGGCTTGGAGGAGAGAGACAAGAGGGCGAGTGTCTTGTTAGAAAGGGAAGTCTTCTGGCATAAGAATGGCGCACGATTTCAGAGCTTCTCGCCTGCTTTGTTCGTCGCTACAGTCCAGGACGGACCTGCGCCTGAATCAAGGATCCTCTGCCCCGATCATGAGCCCGGGCTGGAACACTACAGTTGGACCCACAAGTTGCGGCTTCTCTACTTTCTGGCTGTACCTTGAATGTGGGCGTCCTTTGTGAGTCGAAAAAAGTATGGAAGTCAGTTCACATCCCTGTGGCACTCCAAGTAAATTGACTAATGGCAGTGATCTCGCGCTAGAAATCAACAGTTGGACCCAAAAGTTACGGCTTCTCTACTTTCTGGCTGTACCTTGAATGTGGGCGTCCTTTGTGAGTCGAAAAAAGTATGGAAGTCAGTTCACATCCCTGTGGCACTCCAAGTAAATTGACTAATGGCAGTGATCTCGCGCTAGAAATCAACAGTTGGACCTAAAAGTGGCGGCTTCTCTACTTTCTGGCTGTACCTTGAATGTGGGCGTCCTTTGTGAGTCGAAAAAAGTATGGAAGTCAGTTCACATCCCTGTGGCACTCCAAGTAAATTGACTAATGGCAGTGATCTCGCGCTAGAAGTCAACAGTTGGACCCAAAAGTTGCGGCTTCTCTACTTTCTGGCTCTACCTTGAATGTAGGCGTCCTTTGTTAAATGGAAAAAAGTATAGTAGTCAACCCCAGAAAATTGCCTAATGACAAGGGTAGCACTTGTAATTGAAGGACAAGAAGTCTACCGAGGTTCAGTGATACTTTTTTGATGACATTTGAAGCGACAAATGTCTGCTTCTATATTCCAGTTGGGCCAAATAAGTTGATTTACGTTCGCCTGTACATGCCTGTGCGATCTTTAATGCGGACGGCCTTTATTAGTCGAAAAAAAGTATCGTAGTTAGTGCACATCCCTGTGGTATCCCATGAAAATTGACTAATGGACGGGGTAGGAATTGATTTTGAGCGACAAAGAGTCAGTCAAGCTTGTTTGTGCTCCGCTTGCCAACAAATTACACAATTTCAACCAAAATTTCTCTCTGAACGAGACAAGATTCTTCATTTCGACTCTGCCACGTCTTCGCCGCCTCAAATTGTGTTCCATTAGCGCCATAAACTCAAGGGCGACGTATCAGTGGCTTGTCTCTCCTCGATGACCACGATCAAAACCTTTAGTCTCATCAAGAGGTCGCCTGCAAGGAGTCAAAATTCAGCCACCAAACCGAAAATAATTCCACCAGTGCGAAATGCTTCCCCCCTCTCGGTCGTTCCACACAAATTCCCCACGAAAAAAAAAACACATCAAACGCGTATTGTTCCGGCTAGACACTTAAGTGCTCCGCCCACGCTTTCCACTAAATGTCCACTCAATCGACTCTGTCAAAGAACGTCTGTTTGCCGTCTTCGCACGCAGACTTCAAAGCAAGAGGAAAAAAGAAAAAAAAGCACCTTCCCCATCACTCAACCCTAAGGTAAGCCACCACCTCAGCCAACCTCAAAATGTAGCCTCTCTTGATGCTCCCCCGTTCCGCGTATCTTTCATGAAATTGCAACCGCAAGTTGTTCATTTAATTAAATCGTCGTCGGGTAAATGAAAAATTTCAGCTAATCTTCATCATCAACGTCGCTTCACACACACTCCACACCCTTCTCCCCACCACCCCCGGCCAACATCCATCCAACCAACATGGCCTTGGTGGATGAAAATTTGTTTCTCTTTTTTTTTTTTTTTGTTAAAGCTTGTATCCACCACACAAACGATCGTTTGAGTTTTATTTTTTTTCATTGAACTTCAGTCAATGCTATAATTTAATTATGATGATCATCGTCGTCGTTGTCGTTTTCGTCGTCAGTTGGATGTGGATTTGCTTTTGTTGTCTATCGGCTAACAGTGCGCCACTGTGACGACGATGCGAAGCCACGATCGATGTGACGATCGGGCGCGATCGTGTTGGTTAGCGATTTTCTAATTTACCTGTTGTGTGTCGTATATTTTGTGAATTTAATGGGCGGGATGACGGCGACATTGACGGCAGATAACACGAAAAAAAAATTGCTTGGATGCACTTGAAAATTACAAAAACAATGCTCGGTGCCAGAACGCTGAGCTGGGCAATTTGCGATTGTTGTTGCGTCGAACAATGGGTTGTTAGCTGAACACTTTTTCACAAAAAAAAAAAAAAAAAGAAGCCAATTGAAGGCACCTGTGTGCGAACAAGGGTGCCAGTGGAGGCTAGAGCGCTCGAGACGGTTTTAATCTTATCAACGGATGTGATAAAGTGAACTGAGAACAAAAAAGAAAAGGAAAAAAAACGCTGCAAATTGGTGTGTTGGCGGTTGGGATTAGGTTGGAGCCTTCTTAGCAGATAAGCTGCGGGCTATTTTGGTACTTTATGAGGTTCTTGCACGGAGTCGCGCTGTGTCAGAGACGAGCGAGCGAATGTACGCGCATATCGCGTCTCTTATCGTCGACTTGTTGGTAGTTGACATAGTTTCAGCGGGTGACGCTGATCAATCTGTGATGGCAATCGGTGTGTCGAGGAGAGATTTGTGTCTTTTGAGAAATTCAATTGGAAGGCCATTCATCCGCGCCGTCTTATCGCAGTTTGGCGCATTCACTTTGTTTCGCAGAAATGCCAGCAGACACGACTGCAAGTCGCTCGACAGGTTCTGGACAGAATTTCAAGTTCAACTGAGAGAAGAAAAAAAGGCGAGAACTCGTGGAGGGGAAACCTGTTGTCGAGTGTCGGGCAAGACCTGAAAGTCTTGCGAGAAGGGATTTGGTCGGTGAACACCAGCCGAACCATTTTAAACGCATCTAAACACGAATTGTGGTGACTAAAGGACTGGCTCATCCTCAGGTCGTATAGAAACCACGAGAGCACGCGATCACAGTAGTTCAGCAACAGATCAGTCTGTCATAAGGCCTATCTTTCGTTCGTTTTTAACTTTTCTGCATCGTCAAAGTAATGAACAGCCAACTGGTTGAGCCGGTCTATCAAAGGCCAGACGGTGACAGATAAGAATGGAACGTCTGGAACGTTTAAGTGAGCAATTGAGTTGAGCTGTTGAAGGTCTGCTAAACTGAACCCGTTCCTCTATTCAGTTCTTGCCTCAAGCTGATCCATGGTCCAGGAAGCAAAAATGAAAGTTTAGTGGGGCACATGAGTTCCATCTTGTCTTCCCATGTGAAGAAGAACAACAGATGGGAGTGAAGCAGGAGGACGGGAGTACTTGGGGGTTAAAACACCGCGAGGTTCAAGAGGGACGCTCCTCGATGGACACTATAATCCCAAGGCGACAACAAATTGCTCCTCTTTTCTGCATTTCATCACAGAAGCCAAGAAATATGCCAGCTAGGGGGTAGTTGCCAACTTCTCGTAGTATCATGATTCAGTCGTGGACGGGCTCAGTTAAAAAGTAACACTCAACAGTTTTGACTTCTCCCCCGAAAAAGCTTCAAACCAGTGGACAAGGTGCCAGACAGTGAACCTTTCAGACGTCATTTGTGGACAAAATCAGTCGAATCAAAACTGCATCGGTTGGGCAGGTGCACTGGGGCAGCATTCAGAGGTGTTAACTCACGCGATCTTGCAGACCAATTCACAGATTCAATGCGCGAAATTATGAATGTCACTCAAAAGGCGACGCTTGCCTGGTTAATAATGCCTTGTATGCCTTGTATGGTCGACAAGTCTAGTTACGACGGCAAGAATTCTGCATCAATTGTTGCGATGTGGAATGAGGTCGATCACTTTCTTCGCCGAATCGTTGTTGTCAGTGTTTTGCTGAACCAAGGTGTTCACATGTTGGATGGTTTTATATCGTAGCACAGGTCCAACTCTGATAAACCGGGTCAAACCGAGTAACATCCGAACCGAGTTGAACCGAGTTAAATTTATGTAAAACCGACTCGGAGTATCAGGTTGAGAGAGTTGAATTTCCTGGCATACAAAGCCAACCCTACTGAGGAAAACCGGAATAAGTTTAAACGGGCCAGAAATGACTGCAATGCAACTATCAGACGTGTGAAATTCTTCTATGATCAAAAGTTGAGGCAAAAAGTTCTACAATGTCCCAAAGGTAGCAACAACTTTTGGTCATTTGTAAAAAAACATAAAGAATTCCACCTCGTCTTCAATTCCCACGCTCATTTGCAATGACATTCCAGCTGTCAGCTCTTCAGACAAAGTCAATCTGCTTGCGGCGCATTTTGCAGCCAGCTCAACACTGCCAGATTCCAATATGTCTCCACCTGTACTTGAGAGCGTTGATTTCACCATGGGACAAATCCACTTTCGCACTCGTACAGTTGCAAGAGTACTTAAAGATCTCGACGTGCACAAATCCGCTGGCCCGGATGGTATTCTCCCTATACTTCTGAAGAGGTGTTCTTCTGCGCTGGCAAACCCTTTGCGGAAGCTTTTTCATCTATCCTACGCTTTGGGTCTCTTTCCGAGCAGATGGAAAACAGAGTCCCTAAAAAGGGTGAAACTTCGTCACCCACCTCGTACCGACGTTCCTTCTTTCTAAGGTCATGGAAACGCTGATAAATCGTCTGCTTATGAAATATCTTGAATCGCGGAAGCTTCTTAATGACCGGCAGTACGGTTTCCGTTGCAACAGGTCCACTGGTGATTTGAAAGCTTATCTCACCGAAAAGTGGAACACATCTCTGCATAATGCAGACGAAAACAAGATCGTTGCACTTGATATTTCGCCAAACATTTGACCAAGTTTGGCATCAAGCTCTTTTGTCGAAAATGCGTGCATATGGTATCGATGAATCTCTCCTTCTATGGATTAGAAATTACCTTTCGAGCCGTTCAATTCAAGTTGTTTTGGATGGGTTCAAGTCTGATATCCGCCAAATAAATGCTGGTGTACCCCAAGGCTCTGTTCTGTCTCCGACACTCATTCTCATTTTTATTAATGATCTCTTGTCTGCTACTTCTAATCCAATGCATTCCTTCGCTGATGACAGCACCCTCAGCTTTCCATATTCGTTCCGAGACTCTGCCCTACGACCCTGCCCTTCGGCAGCGTATGTTAAGCACATTGAATTCCGATCTTGACAGCATAATTAACTGGGGAAACAACAACAGAGTGGAATTCAGTGCTTCAAAAACTCAATGCTGTCTGCTGTCACTCAAGCGAACCCTCGTTAATCAGCCATTATCCAGGAATGGCGCTTGTGCCGATGAAACCGGAAAGCTTTCCATCCTTGGTATGTGTATCAACACAACACTTAGTTGGAACGATCACATATCTGAGGTCGCCAAAAATGCTGCGAAATGTTTAGGTTTCCTCAATCGATGCAAGAAATATTTCACCCCCTCTGATTTGGCTTTCATTTGTAAGGCGTATATCCGCCCCGAGCTTGAGTACAACGCTCATATCTGGTCTGGTGCCCCAAAGACCAGCCTGCACCTACTAGATAGAATCCAAAAGCGAGCGATAAAACTTATAGGAGACAACAATCAAAGCAAAGTCATTAGACTCGCTCGAACATCTACGTACCGTTTCTTCTTTGTTCGTATTTTATCGCTATTTCAACAAACGATGCCAACTGCATTCCTCCTCTCCATGAATTCACCCGCAATACTCGTCTCGCCAGGAATGCTCATCAGTTTACCCTTAAGCCTACTTTCGGACGCACAGTGAAATTTAGAGATTCGTTCTTCAGCCGTACTACGCGAATTTGGAATGCTCTTCCCAGCCCTATGTTCCCCACAGACTACAACCCGCAGATATTTAAGACCAATGTGCACAGGTATCTCCTCTCCCTTTCTCCCTCTATACCTTCGGCCCGTGCTGTTTCTTGACCCCGGACACTTAAGGGTATTAGCGATCCATTGAGCGCGCGCAAATTATAAAAAATGTCTTCTGCAGAAGCTGCAGGCATGGGGAGCAGGAGGAAACGATACTGCACTACGTCGAAACATGTCCCGCCTTTTCAAGAAACAAGAAGCAGACTGCTAGCTATTACTTTAACTTCCTCTAAAAATTTGTCTGACACAAGTTAGGTGCCAAATGGTTATGAAATTGTCGAAACAGACGTCTAAACCATAACCAATCGACCCAGGAAATGCTCGGAGAAGCCTGATAGTGACAACACAACGGACTGCAATGGTCTAAGCGGAGCTTGGCTTATATAAGAAGTAGTCACCCAATCTACCTATACACCTACTTCTAAGAGTAATTGGCAACTAGTCTCTACCCAAAACCGATCAAAAGTGTTTTCAAAACGCCCCTTAAACCTAAACGTGTCTACCAACGATTGTACAAATTGCCGAGATTTTTTTTCGGCATTTTTTTTTTGGCCCGGTTACAATTAATCTCACCGAACGGTGCCTGACTTCACACTTCCAACGGGCGTGGCCACAGCACGATCTTCTACCGATCTCGTCCGCAGGCCAACATGTTCGTCCGTAAATTGATGTGGCCGGCAGAGGTGGAACCACATCAATTCCGAACCACAGACACAGGGGCACATTTTGTCACATCTCAAGTATTTCGATACATTCCAGAATGTGGTCTTACGCGGCACACATCATCGGGCCCAGCTGACACCTCGCCCACACCCGACGATCTGCGATTGTCTCTTTCGGTTCTCTGTTGAATTTCTGTTTACAAAATTACCTTTGATCTTGAAGTGGAATACAGAGAAAATAATTACGACGCCAATCGCCGAGAAAATCAGAAACGAACAAAAACACAGAAGAAAAAAAAATGTATCTCAAAGCATCAGAATGTGAGAATTTATATATCTTCAACTTCACTTAACACACTGCACACGAGTCGACGGGGTTTTGACGAGTCAGCAGCAGGCATAACCTCAGAGCAGAAACCAAGTTCGAGTCATAGATACATTTATGGGAATTACCATATTTCTGCGGGACTGGAAGATCATTTGTTCACCTGCTTGCATCTATCATCAACTGAAACAATGGCAGGCAGTAACCGCAGCCAAAGCGCTGGCACCAGATATGACAACCCCTGCGCCCTATGCCCACGCCCCTTTTTGCTCCATCGACATGATCCAGTGCGATTAAGGTGGTGGTGGTGGTGGTGGTCAGCGAGTTGGCGGGTGGGTCGGTCAGTCAGTCAGTCGGTGGCGGTGTGACTGGGGAATCTGTATCTATACAAAAGCAGATACATCTGGTTGTGATCCCCCCCCCCCCCCCCCCCCCACGTCCATCCGCCCGTCCACACTCGCCGTCATCTCGTGCTCACACGCTCTGTGCCAGTCTGTGCGCCGCTGATGATGGCAACCATCTGTGTGTGGCGGTGCTGGTGGTGTGCAGTGAGCTTATTTACCTGTCTAATATCAAGTTCAAGGTCAAAGTAAGAAAATATACTCGTTTTAATAAATGCAAGCGAATGTAATAACAAATGGGAATACACTCGTACACTCGTACACGACAGATACACAGTCAGATGCATACTTACCGCGCGAGATACTTGTTGTACTCGTTGTTGTGTTGTAGTGCTTTTTTTTTTGATTCTCTTTTGTTCGTCGTTTCCTTTTGGACTGCAATGCAGAGAAGATACAGATACTGGTTACGGAGAGTATCTTTGATTTGATGTATCTTTTCAGATAAATGCTCGCATTGATTGGTTTTTAATTGATCGACCCGCAGTTGATTTGGCGCGGCATTCATTCCCTCCTCCCCTTCCCGCTGACATCTGACAGCTGACAGCTCGGTTGACAAATGACAGATGCGAACGTGTGTCATCGATGCACCGACTACCTTCCAGGATGGCAGCCTATGCAAATGAGTTCGGTTTTCCAACGATTCCGCACGGTTTTTCGGTGCGAACACTTGAAACGGAAACACCAGGAGGCGAATCATCGCACATGCGAGAGATGGCGGCCAACAGCAACTGAACGATGTGCGGATGTGAATCATGCCACTAGTTACTTGGGCATGCAAACGAGTGTACTGCAAGTTCCTAGAACCGAGAGCCACTCGCATGTGCATTCAGAGCGATGGTTTATGGCCGGGCCTGGTCGTTATAGACGTGTCGTGGATATTTATTGCTGGTAAATATTTTAAGAATTTTTGTTCTCACTTAATTAGTTGTGTTTTGTTATTTTGTTATTGTGCTGGGTGCGATCGCTGGAAGCGATCGTGTCTGAGCGAACAAAACACGTGACATTTGGAATTCCCAAATGTTCCATGTCCGTTGAGTGCGTCGTTCACTGAATCTCAGCCAGAGCCGCCGATCTGAATGGGAATGAGTAAGAAATGCGACCTAGTTTTCGATGAGATGACATGATCGTGTATCTTTTGTGCGCTGACATCAGTCGATGAATGGTTACGTGAATTGTAGTTTTGTTCAATTTGTTTTTATGGCTTCCGGTTGAATGTGTCGGACGGGTGTCTAGTCCTTCAACTTGATCTGCTGATCGTGTTCATCATCCGCTTTCTTCGATCATAAGGAGGTGCCATAGCTTGGCTTGAATTTACTCGGGTTCATGTGCCTCACTTCTAAATTGCAGCCGATGATGTGTTCTGGAGGACTGCAGCTGATCAAAGCAAAGTCACAATGGGATCATTTTTGCCCGAGTTTATGATGTTAAGTCGTGTTCGATATTTTCTTTTCTGTCAGGCTACCGAAGCCTGAATTTGCGATGAAGAACTTAGCGAAACATGGTCGAGTTGTGTGTCTCTGTTTTCTAGGTTGTCTAAAGCTGGCTTAGAGTGTTAAATTCGATTTTCCACTGAGAATGGAGCTTAGACTGATCAGAGACAGTGCCCATGGCCATACTTTGAAAGTTTCATGTTGAGAGGCCTTTTCTTTGCGCCTGCTTACTTCACAGGCCGACGACCCATGGAGGGTCTGAGTCTGATCAATAACTGCTTTCCATCGATGACGGTCCTGGGCACGCTGCTTCCATACATCCAGACCAAGCTGTTAGAGATGCGCGATGACTTGGTCTTTGTACCGGAGGTTCGATCTTCCTCACCTTCTCGAATCAGGAGGCTCCGATACGAAGACCCTCTTCGCTGGAGCGCTGTTGTCCACGCGGTCGATGTGGCCAGGCCAGTGCAGTCGACGGATTATTGGCTTCCGGTCTACAGTGGCGAAAAGCTAAATAGCACCTCATACTTCATATAATTACATTGCAACAAAGAGAGTGGCTGATTGCAGAAGGCAGTCACACTTCGTCCAGAGTAGGCCCATTGTGATACCACACGGATTGCCCGGGTATGACTCTAATGAGGGTCCTTAGGAATGTGGAAGTCCTCCTAGTGTTAGAGAAGAGGTTGTGGCACACCTAGCGAGTTCATCGACTTTGCAATTTGCCCGGTATGTCACAATGTCCCGGCACGTTAGGAGACAGTCTGCAATTAAGGGATGTTTTTGATTTGAACACGACACTGTCCAGAGACTTAATTGCGGCCTGACTGTCCGAACAGATATCCCTTTTGAATATTACACTGTTCCTGAGCCAGGAAAATGCTTCGTTTATCGCAATGGTTTCTGCCTGAAAGGCTCTACTATGAGCTCCAATGAAAGAGCAATATTGAGGTCTTTGGAGTCACATCTGCATCCACTCCTACGTCCGTCTCCTATCACTTTATGAAGATACACAGGGGATCAGCAAGCGTCTGATTGTTAGACATCCAATCTGATCTGGAAGAAATGCTGGTGGAGAATTTCTTCTCGAAGATAGCTTGGGGTAGTAGGCGATCGATTACATTGGCAACGAAGTTGAAATCATTAAAAAATGGTTGCGTGACCGATGGTGAGTTCGGACCACAGTCGGAGTGTCTCTGGGCTCAATTTGTTTGCCAACATATTTCCAGTGGTTAAAGGTGGAGGAGAATATTTAGTGCGTCTGACGGAGTACTTCTCAGCGCTAAACTGATGCACATGCAGGTCAGTCTGTGCACCCGATTGAGTGCCTTGCTTTGTTTAATGCTGTCCACCAAAGTGGAACCCCCCCCCCAGTAAGCGATGAGTGGTTGTAGTGCCCATTTGTATCCAATGGCTCTTGTGCAGCTAAAAAAGGGTAGAAGAAGCCTTTCTGACTCTGCCGTACCCTAACCTAGATGTTGAGTTTCCAGCCAGCCAATGTTGAACTCAATTCTAATTCAGTTCAGAATTCGTAATCAATCAATAGTCACAGCGAACTCGATAGCGCAGATTTGGCCACCACTCTTCCAGTAACGTCTATTCAAGTCGACTGAAATGTTTGTAACGAAATTAACGAAAAGTTGGTGGTCAATTTCTCAAAAACATGCGAGGCAACTGCTGTCAAGAGATGCTCAAGGCGCGCAACGGCAAATTCTGTCCCGTATTCCAGTTCTTGTACTACGACGTCCAGTCCCAGTCCCAGTCCCATGCCCAGTCAATTGGCTCACGCTACGACGCACGTACTGCCATATTCGGACAGGGGTTCCAAAAGAAACTCGGCGGTATCAAGTACTCCATCCTCGTTTCTGGTGCAATCGGTTGCGAACTGCTGAAGAACTTTTCCCATGGTCGGAGCAGGGTCTGTTAAGCGAGAACTCATCATCATCGATATGGATCGAAATTGAAAAGCCGATGCTGTACGTACTGCTTCTACCTTCTTTGCTTAGTGCCTAATGCCCAACGAGTCCAGTTTGAAACCCAGAAAATCTGCCTTCATCCAGAAACAGCATTTCTAAGTCGCAGAATTCGAAAACAAAATCCTTTTTTCTACAATCTTTGCCTTGTTATAAGCCTCGGGGTATCGAGGCGTAAACATGACATCCATAAATGACATCACAGTGGCGACTCGACGTCGACTACATGACGGCTATTGTGGTTTGTCGAAACAATTCGAGTCACAAGTTCTCACTCGAAGCTTCAAAATCATGCTCTAGAAAATTCTCATTGCGTCGTCTGTTAGATATTTAGTTCAGACTTCATCTATTAATTGCTGCTCATAGCGAATTTGCTAGCCCACCTTCTCTAGCAACCATGCATGGAATTTTTGTCATTTTGGATGAATGGCGCCCAACGGGTGTGCTCTTAATTTCATAATTTCCGTCTAAGCCAGTGTTGATCGTGAAGATTGGATGCATTTTGCATTTTCCTTTGCTGCCTGTATTCGTTTATATTGTGGTTGTCGAGCCATATAGCGTCGGTCGTCTGGCACTCGTTCTAGTGGCCAATGCGAATCAATCACACGAGCCATGTCCACCCAGAGGCCTTCAAGTACTGTACCTGAAGCTCTAAAGTTTCCAAACTTCGTTCGTAATCCTTACCCTTTCAGCCTAACCAGTGACACTTCACAATGGCAAGGAGAGTCCGCCAGATTTTGTCTGAAGCGAGCTAGCTATCGATTGTAATTTCACTGAATCTGCTGATCATGCCGTGGGCGATTTCATGTCTCTTCGATCGCACCGATCCCGTGCGCTGCGCATGACTCTAACGTCACTGTCACATTTTGATCCATGTCCAGGTGATGACTTCGCTCCCGCTGTCGCCTGCTGCCCCTTGTGAAGCTGCTCAGATCTCAAATGTCCCACGTTTTTGGGGATTGTCGAGCCTGCGATGTAGCGGAAGCGCTTCTGGCCAATCAGACGCTGAATCTTCGATTCTAATTCGATTCCCGTGAATAATGTCGTTATCTGTTGTTTGTTTTGCATTGCATCCGCGTTTTATTCAACCGCTCCCCATCAGCTGAGTGTGCACGAGGGTAGTGCGCCCATCGGCACACGCATGTGAAGCTTTCCACTTAAATGCCCCCGTTGCCAATAGTTGACACTGAGAATTCCGATTACAGGCGATTACAGCAATTCACATAATGACTTGCTTCTAGATAATCCCACCGCGGAGGTGGGGGCGGGCGATTTGTACAGCGACGTCGCAGTTGACGCTTTTGTTGAAACAAACAAGTGGCGAGACCTTGACGGTGCCGATCCATGTTGACGGTGTTGTTTATGAATTCGCAGATGAAACACTGAGCGACTAGATGGAATATTTAAAATTGTGTGAAATGCTTGGCGTGCGCTTTTCGCGAGAAATGGGGGATCAGAGTGTCAGTCTCTTTTGGGGAAGAGGCGCGATAAGCTTGGGGGACTTTGAAAGAGTGTGATTCTAAGAATCGACTGGAGATTCAAGTTGGGGAGGGATCTACACTTTTGAACGGAGACGCGAGGGTGTGGCGTTAAAAAGGACAGGAATTTGACTAGATTCAAGGACGTTTGGAACCTGTGCGGCTTGTCGCTATTCATCGACTGCCATTCTAATGCTGAATCGTTTCAAAATTCAACTGAAACTCAAACATTTCCAGTGCGCCCTTCAAGCTGAGCTTCCTCGGCAGTGCTCGTGTTTGCCCCAGTCGCTCCTCCCATTCCATCTGAAGCGCGACCAGCGATGCATTTGCAACGAGTTTCTCCGGCACTCGTTAGCATCTAATTCGTATTTAAATCGGTCGACGCGATGAAGGGAAAAAATAGCGAAAGACAAGAGGCGGTGCTTGTCATGACTTAGCGGCGATAAATTAATCTTAACTCGAGAAATCACACACCATCGACATCGGCGTTAAGATAAGGCGCCGACTGATTGCTGCTCGATCGTGATGCGATTGGAAATGGGTTCCGAATTGGATTAGCTTCAGAGTGCTTGAGAAAATGATGCTGTTATGGGGACTGGGTGGCTGTGGCTTCGTGTTGCTGGAACTGAAGCTGGAAAGGGGTCTCTTCTTGTCCCACAATTTGAATGACTTAGTTTAGCGAGAAGTTGACGATTCTGTCGATTCTTTGATTCGACCTCAAGTTACCCGCCATCTTACTCGCCCTCAGTCATGTCCTAGTGATCTTGACCATGGCTAGTCCTAAGTCGGCACTCGTGCAGCTTTCTCGAGTCCACTTTTCCCGTGGAAAACACAATCGTAGTCTGGACAAGTTGCCCATCTTGACTAGAGTCCCTCCTAGTCTTACTCTCGAACATCTCAACGTCATAATTTTCTGTGAGTCCCGCCTCTATTCTTTGCTCTCATCTTGTCCCTACCCACCTCGTCTGTTGCCTTCTTGCATTCTGCCTCCTGTTAGCTTCCTCGCCTTGCTCAGTGTCTAGTCTTGACTTGTCTCAACTCCTTGTTATCTCGCCTTTGCTGTTGGGTCGACTTGACTGGTTTGTCGTCTTGGCTAGTGGCATGTTTTGTTCGGTAGCTCGCCTTGACTCGTTTCCCATTTGTTAACCGGTCACTGCCCTAAGTCGCTGTCCGTCTTGACTCATAGCTTCTCTTTGCCCATCCATCGCCTAGTTGCGCGTCGCGACGTCTTGATGCTTTCCTCGCTTCTTGTTCTTGCTCGTCTTGGCTGGTGGGTCATGCTGCCGTTTGGTATGTCTTGGCTAATGCCAGCTCGTTCCTCATCGTTTTGATACCTGAAATGGCTGCCAGCTTGAGTTGTTGTTCGCCTTGTCGTCCCGCTGCTTTTCTCTCTCTCCTCCGCTTCTAGCCTTGACTTGCATTGCCGTCCTTCTTGTTATCTTCCCCGTCTTCACCAATGACTCGTCTTAGTTGCTGGATCGTCTTGGCTGGTGGCTCAACTTTACATGTTTACCATCTCGAATCGGCCTTCATCTTGCCTCGTTGTCCGCTTTGACTACCGCCTCACCTCGATCTCTGCCTCGTCTTGAGTTGTTGACCGTCTTGACTACTACCGAGTCTCACACGTGCTCCTTCCTCTATCTCCACACGATTTTCGCCCGGATTTCTTTCGCCACTTGACATATTCCTTGCCTTGCCAGAGTCTTCATCTTGACTTATCATCCGCCTCAGTATCCACTCATCTTTGTCAGCTGACCATGCCATGGTTTTTAATTCGTCTCTAAGCTTTTCTTGAACCCTCCGTCATATTGGCTGATCTTGGCTCGTATTTCATCTTGCATCGGGCGCCATTTTATGTTTTTGCTCATCTCGCGACTTGCAACTCACGTTGGCCCGATTCCCGATTTGAGTCTTATTCCGCTACTCGTCTTGATTTGTCGAATATCGACACGATCCTCGTTTCGACTCCTCCATCGCCTTGAGACGTTCGTCGCCTTGAGTCGTCCATCGACCTGAGTCGTCCATCGCCTTGAGTCGTCCATCGACTTGAGTCGTCCATCGTCTTGAGTCGTCCATCGCCTTGAGTCATCCATCGACTTGAGTCGTCCATCGTCTTGAGTCGTCCATCGCCTTGAGTCGTCCATCGCCTTGAGTCGTCCATCGTCTTGAGTCGTTCATCGCCTTGAGTCGTCCATCGCCTTGAGTCTTCCATCGCCTTGAGTCGTCCATCGCCTTGAGTCATCCAACGCCTATGTCCTCTAGGCCATATCTCATCGCCTCCATTTTGACGATATCGCTGAAATTTGGGCACATTCCTCTTTACTGATATTTTGGCACGTTCCTTGTCTAAAAACATAGCTTCATTCTGGGTTGCCTACCGCCTTTTCTTGACTTGTCCTGCTCGTCGTTAGTTGTTCTCAGTGTCGTGCCTTATCCTTTGCTTTGCGTCGATCCTCACTTCGATTCGATCGTTGCTTCAATTCATTCCTCGTTGCGTCTCGTAATGCGTCCCCCGTACGTCGTATTGACTCGTGCCCCGGCAGAGCTTGTCTCTTGTTTCAAATTGCTTGGCATCTTGGCTTGGCTGTCTTTACTTGTTTCTCACGCTGCCTCGATCTTCTTGAATCGTGTGCCACCCAAAGAGGTATTTTTGGTCGTTTTCACGCGTACTTCGCATCGGTCGCTAATCTGTTTAACTTGGCCGTTGTCTACATAAGTCCTTCTCTTGATGACTGCTCTTCGCACTTTCTCCCATCTCTTCGCTGACGCCTGAAGTTGTTGTCCAGCTGTCACCACCAGAAGTCGTCACATAGGCAGGCGGCCATTTAAAAAGACTGAACTTAACCCCGACTGACGCCACAATCATACCGCCACCCATCGGTCACCCACGTCGATAATGTCGGCCGACCTCGACATGACTCGTTTCGCACTCGATCAAAGGCACCCCGTTCGTGACGCCATCAGCGCCCCCGTCTTTACATTCACAAAGGACTCTGTTGACGTCAACAATCGAAAATATCATGACATTGCCAATCAGTTTTATGCAAATTCCTCACACGAGCCAATTATATCTTCGGCTTGCATCTACACGTATCCCAATCAAAATTCATCCAATCTCGACATTAAATATTCATCACTCATCCTTCTGCACGAAACTTCACAAAAAAAAAACCAAACAAAAATAATCAACAAAAAGAAAAAAAAGGACAGGACCCAAATGGCAACCCCGTGGCACCCCATGCCAATCGTTTCTCGTTTGTCTTACCCGCTTTGTCGATAATTAATTACATGCATGCCATCGGTTGTCAGCGCCGATAATTGATGGCTCCGATAGCATCTCGCGCCGATTGACGATTATCGCAAATATTTTTGCCGAATTGACAGAAAACAATATTTAACCCCGCGATCGGCGGACAATGACGCGCCACTCCGTGACTCAAGCCAACGATGAATCCCTCGGTGGAGCGCGTTACTCACATGGGACGCCGAGCTCGGACAATTGGAAATTCGATACGCAACCCGCGGTGGCTACAAGACAAGACCAACGCTTCACCTCTCGCTGGAGCGCCGCCTAGGCGAACAGGGGGAGGGGTCCCCTCAGACTAGACGCAATCGCGGCACAGCAGCAATAACAATGAATCACAGACGCGATCGCATTGAAATTTTTCTTTATCAAGGCCTTCAGTCGATTTTCGACTCGGCTAATTGGCATACGGAGCCGTGCGCGGCTGTGCGGATTGCATGACATGCATGCCCCAGCGATGATGGCTGTCGTGTCGGTTACGTGTGTGTAATACCAGAAACCGCGCCAGCAACCAGCTAGTCAACTTTGCACTGGCCTCCGCGCGCACTACCTCCCTCATTGTGGTTGCGGTTGCAGTGGTGGCGGCGCTGGTGGTGGTGATTTGGTTGCACGCTCTGGCCCAGTGTCAGTGCCACCGCACATCATTTGCATGTGACGTGCGTGCCATGCGGACTATAGTTAGTTGCACGCGCTAATGCGCCGTCGCAACCGTCTGCTCGGCGATCATCTCGCTCTACTGATCCACTGGCTAACAGCAGCGGTGGCATAAGAGTATCTAGATACTTATATAATCGCCGCCGTCATCTATCTATGAGAGTGCGGCCGGTTGTCTTCTTTGGCTCGGCTGCGATTGTCGTCGTTGTCGTTTTGTTTGCAGTTTCAAGTTCAAATTCGTTCGCGTGATGGAAACATTTAATTTTTTTTTTCCCATCCACAGTACGCCGCCGTCACCGCATCCACCACCGATGATGGTGGTAGTGGTGTGGTGCGGTGGCCGATTGTGTATCTGCCGATTTGTGTGTGTGTGTGCGCGCAATCGGACAGTTGATGTAATTCCAAAAGCGAGGAGGTGGGTGGCGTGTGGAGGACACATGTAAAATCGCAGCCGATTTGTATTCGGCGAGTGTGCGAAGAGGTAATTACGCTTTTCCACGGCACTTTTCAATGTCAGATTGTTAACTTTTTTTAGCTCTCCTCTCTCTCGTCGTTGTCGTCGTCGGGCTGTTCGGATTGCGGATTGCAAGGAAAAATCAACAGTCAACGATCAACGAACGCTAATTGTATACAATTTGAGAAAATTACAATTACACACTGACGAGAGGAACAAACAAGCAGCATCTCGACGCACACACAAAATCACCAGCAAGCGACGGCACAGACCCCGAGAGATATACATTTTGGTTCTAGTCACTTTTTTTTTTCCTTCTTTTTCGTTCATTTTGTACATGCTCAATGCTCATACGTGGTATCGCTCTCTGGCATCGCCTTGAATGAGATGGAGTGGTTGTCCTCCACACTTGTTCGGATACATAGCTGATTATGCTGTACGTATTCATTAAAGTCAAGAGATGTGAAGAAGATATACGAGTATCTGCTGTGCCGCCTTCCTTGTGCCGTGGAATGTCGACTGACTGGGGTGGAGCGCGGGTGGGCGCGGTGCTCTTCGACAAGAAAAAAAGAAAAAAAGAATTAGATACGATTGCCTGCTCGGTAGTCTATTATTTATGAATGAAATTATGAACGGATTCCGAATCGAGTCTGTCGGCGGGGGGTGGACAGGTCGGGGCGGGCGACTGCCGAATTCAATCATTGTGAACTAGTTGCGCTGAGTCATCAATTATTGGTGGCACTTGTTACGAATTGTTTGGCTGCTCGACGGGGGGGGGGGGGGGGGGGGGGCGCGCGCTCTCTGCAAACACTCATCGAGCGGATTGACGGGCGAATCAATTGGCTCGGTTGTTGTAACAATGGGGGATGACGTCTACTTAGGGCTACTCAACTTGTGACATCTTGGAAGCTGGCCATTTCTTAAGGAGATTCCCAAAAATCATTCACTTGGAGGTTGTTTTTAGCAATTTCCGCAACAGACTCATTTTTGAATGTGCTCCCCAATTCCGTCGTCTTAGTTGAAAGATAAAACCCTGCCATTAGCTCGAATGATCATCCCGAAGTACTTGAAAATTGCCACAGTCCTGTTAAAATGCATCAATTGTCTATAAGCATCCAAGGCAACACAGATTCCAGTCGGGACTAGTTCCAAACCGGCTGAAAGTAGAACTCAAATGGACTGCTTGTTGTAGCTTGTTCACTTGCAGAACTCTTGAAGATAACACATGTAAACTTGATTGTAGTCATTCGAGATTATGTCTCTTCTACAATTCTATGTAGTGTCGTGTTCATTGGAGGAGTACAAGATACATGGTTACATATCGAATCTTGAAAATCTGTATTCATTGCTGCAGCAAAACGATTGAAGGCAACATTTGTCTGCTGGCTAGAAATTTTTAAAAATTCTATGTTTTTTTCTTGCTGCAAAAACGATGCTTTGGTGGTTTTTGTTTGAAAAATCCTTGAATTTCTCAAAGTCTTTGCTAAACAATCCAAAAAATGAGCCGAGAAATCTCTGAACAACAAATATGGAAATCATTCTATGTTTTCTACGTTATCACTAAGTTGTTGACAGTTTATCACCGCAAGCCTCAAGTAACAAGCACCAACATCTTATGAAGTTCAAACCGACTTGGTCAAGGATCTCTCATGGATGGGACGCTTTTTAGGAAGCCGCTGGTCGCCACGTCGAATTTGACAGCTCTTCAGCCCAAGCATTCAACGCGGCATCTGTTTTGGCGATATGATTGAAAGATACCTCCCTTCGACGATGTTTGCTATGCATCTCGTGTGATGTACTGCGGCACCATTTTTTTTTTTACCTCGAAACATAGAATTCCATGACAATTTTTTCCTTATACCTCAGGAAAGTGTCTCTCAAGCGCGCATTTACCAAGTAATCCAATGCAATGGCTAAGCGGTTTTCTTCATCAGAACCCGCTTATTCCTAGATACTTTTCATCAATTCTACGTTTTCTTTCAACCACTAAACCGGCCCATGTCCCTGCAGAATGAAAAAAATACATGATCATCAAAGGCCTTCATTCGGCAAACCAGAAAACCACCAAACCAAACCATCCACCCCGACGTGGGTGCATTTTTTCCATCTTTCTATGTTTTTCATTTCCATTTTGCTGAAAACGATTAGCTCTGCGATACTGCAAACATAGTCAAAAACCAAACAATCCACTGCAAGATGCCATTCTTCGTCTCTCCCCCTCCCTCCAACCCCCCTCCTCGTAAAGAGTATTTTATTTTCAGCCAACAAAACCCTGCTGCCTGACTCATCGGCAGTTTCCTGTGTGAGCTTTTCGAGAATCGCTCGCAACGAATTGTTTCAAGGCTGACTCACTCGCTCGGCCAATATCCAAAATGGAATTCAAATTATTGCACCAGCGCGACCGTCCAGAGCCGTCCAGCATCGTCGGCTAGATGTCAATCTTCGTCAAACGCGCATTCGGCGACCTTTGACAGCGACATCGAGCAGCTTCAAGGTTCGCGCAGCCACCATCTGCTCGGTGGGCACAGCTTCCGCCCATATTTGGGCGTTTTATCCAAAATTGAACCGAGCTCTCCGCGTCGATATATGGCCAGAATCCATTTAACCAATCCGCCCAAGATCTGTGGGGGGCATCTCTGGGCATGCGATGGACGGCAGGGGCGCACCTGCAGATGCGCAATTAGTGTGAAGATACGATACGATCCGCTGCGATGACGGCGCACTGAATTGGACTAGTTTCGTGGAGACACTCATGTGAGAGCACAGCAGCGCTTGTGTGCTCCAAGTGTTCGCCGATGTGGATGATGATGCTGCTGCTGCTTCTGCATCCCCACTCGGTCATGTGTGACTGTGTGGAGTGTAGCTCTCCATGAGAGTCGTGTTTTGTATCTTTATTCGATTTTCTTAGTTTTTTTTTTTTCTTTTCTGTTTTATCGCATCGCACTTGCCGGGCAGCTTGTTGCTGCCGCTGCTGCTGCTCTTGGATTATGTAATGTTCGGCTCTGTCGGTCGGTTGGTCGGTGGTTTTCATGGTCACAGCCGATGGAAGCAATTATACTTCGATGTCGACGTTGTGTGGCGTTGTCGAGTCGCGAGTCGGTAGTTGCGCCGATATTGATGGTAGTTGTGTCCGTCCGTCGGCTGTAATGTGTATCTCGCAGATAAACACAGATAAACAGATCTTTTTAGCACATTTTTCCCCAACGAAGTCGCGGTTTTTGTTTGGTTTGTTTTGTCCCCCCCTCCTTCTGTTGTGTTTCGCTGCTGGCTTCTCAATGTGACAGCTGAACAAATTACATGCACTTGAGTTGTTGGGAGGTTTTTTTGTTCGTCTTTCTTTTCGGTTACTGGCGGTTTTTTTTCTTCTTCTCGTTTTCAGTTGTTTCTCTCGATTCCGCGGATGTCGGTGAGACTGGCAGGAGGCGCACGCTTTTAGTGCGGCGAGCTGTTGCGTCATGACGGATGAGGTGGTTTGAACTAGTTTTTTCGAACACACCTACCGATGGGCTTGACAGGGATTGAGTGGGTTTCGTGTGAGTATCCCTGGATGGAGATCTGGGGGCGATTAGAGCATCTGCACTGTTGGAAGAGCTGGTCACACGGGTTGTGCCTGGTTGGTGGCACCGAATGTCTTCGGACGTTTGAATTGGATCAGAATAATGATTCAAATCAGATGCCGCTTCCATCTTTCACCAGCAGCTGACGAGCTTCCCAGCGAAACGCCCTCGCTGGCAACAATTTTTCATTTGTGCCAAAAAATAAATTGTCGAACAGATAAGAATACAAATTGTTGTTCGCTTTTTCACTGCGCATCGCCAATAAACGCGTGGGTGATGAACTGTTGCGATGAACCGTGGAGGGGCTTAGATCCATGATGCCAGTCCATGATTCACGGAATTAAGTTCAAGGCCGTTTCGATTGTTTTAAGGTCTGTTGGTTTTTTGTCTGCTTCGTGAGGTTTCACTTGGTGAATTGCGGGAGATAATGATATTTGATGAATTTCCCGAGCGAGTCTCTTGGCGTTCTTCTGGAGGAGGCAAAGAGGATCTCCTTTGGTCGGACTTCCGTGGCGAACCAGACGTTGCGTGATCGTCTATCTGACTATCTGCCTGGCTGTCGCAGAAGACTACATCAGCCTTCGCTTGATCAAAAGCCTTAATGCCAAGTCGGTCAAAAGTTGAGAAGTTCTGAATAGAAATGCTGGCAAATGTGAGTGAGTCTATTCACGGTAAATTGTCAAACCAAACTAACCTCAAAACAGCCGAGAACTGTCAAATCAGTTGTCACAAAATGCAATGTTGCCAAATTTAAAGTGCTGCGCTTAAAAAAAGCATATCGTATGTGAGTGTATCAGAAGCAGACGGCTCGAAGGAGTGTATTCAGAAACAGCCATCAGGCATTTCTGCAGCCTCTTTTGAGCCTTCGAAGACTCCCAAATTACGCAAGCACATTCCGAGCTGATAAATTCGATCTCCGCTGAACTCACTGTCAACATCTGTTTTCACAACAGTCACTGTCAATAAAGCTGCTTCATCGACTTCCATCGACACTCCATAAACCCAAAATCGGTACCGGAACACCACTTGTCGGAGTAGCCAACAATTTGAAAGTAGAGCAACCATCATTTTGATTCGAGAGCTTCGGTGACGAGACGAGAAAGCCCATGAACTGGCAAGTAAATCACCTCCAGTAACAAGAAAGTCGTCGAACGAGCTAGAGAATGATCCGGCTTCGTCAGCAATTGAGGCATGCACTCCACCCGAGCTAGTTGACTCAAATGACAAGTCTTAGATGGTCTCGATTAACTAACTGCGCAGCATCTAGGAAGACATGTCCCGGGTACAACTTGTCACGGGCAAACGATCTTCCTAAGCGGGCTCTCATTGATCACAGCGATCAGTTGAGGACACCGGCCGATAGGGTGTCACGCAATTAGACCAGGTCTCCATAATGCTCAGCTGCACCAGAGCTGTTGTGACACAGCTGAATCAAAAACTCTGATTCACTTCCTGGACAGGTGTTCCAACTCTTGCTGTAGCCAGACAACAGGCACTCGGCCAACTCTTCCTCGTCCTCTTGACGAGATATCCGAAAAAACCATCAATAAAACTTACAAGTACAACGTCTCGCACGATGGTGAAACAGCACAAAGTGCTAAGTGAGGACGGCCAAATTCTATTTCACTCTTTTTTTTCACTGAAAATCATTGCTGCTTGCTAATGGAAATTTGTGTGTCCATCATCATGCTCCCAGATAATGGCTAGACCCAAGCAGTAGCTCTCTCTGTTAATTACTCGTTGCTAACAGTGCATCATGAACTTTCGGAACAGCACATTAATTCCCAGGCAGACATGGAAAATTAGTTTGATGAATGGCTGGACTGTAAACACGATCAGTGGTATTGGCGTGGAGTACTTACATCAATTGCAAGAAAGATTGGAAAAGGTCACAACTAACAATGGTCATGATCACGTGTACCTACCTACACCCATTAGTGGAAGATTTTCTTGAAGCATGATCAGTCAATGTCAATGTCAATGAGCAGCATAAAGATGCTCGATCAATTACAAGATCAATTCCGAGAGATCAGCTTGTTCACTTGTCAGAGCTTGTAGACGTGAAGCCTCATCAAATAGTGCATCAGACGCAGAAAATTTGTGGTCTAAGACGACTGTAAACTCTCAAGTGTGAGGCCAAGTCCGTCAACGGATGTCATTTAACCCACATAACCTCCTTCAGACGCTGTGACGGCCATGCTCCATCTTCAGCCACTCGATCTTTACATTCAAAATATGGCGACGCACAGTGCGATCAGACTCGGGAGAGTCTCGGCTGTGGAGCTGCTGACCATGTGGCCACAGTTGCATCCTGGATTCGATACCGAGATAATGCATACGGCTTTGAAAAGACTACATGCACCTCGACGTGCTACTGTTCTCCACATTAGAGTAGGCTGGGATAGCAAGCACATTTGTATGCCTCTTCCCGGATTTGAGTGTATACACAGACGATTCAAAGACGAATTGAGGAGTAGGCGCAGGTATCTCTGGAGTCTACAGACTCCCAAATTCCGCCAGCATCTTCCGAGCGGAAATCTTCGCCATTAGCGAGGTGTGTCGTCAGCTTAAATTTCATCCGAATACAGCGCCACTGCAAAGAATAGTTATCTTCATTGACAGTCAATCGGCCATCAAGGCAGTTCCATTGACTGTCATAGCCTCAAAATGAGTTTAGGAATGCAATGAGCTTGCTGCAGTCTCGGAAAATAACCATAATATGGATGCCAGGGCATAGAAACGTTTTCAGTAACGTGAAAGCCGACGAACTGGCCAAACAAGGAACTGCCCTCGATAATTCGTCCACTAAGGAGGTCCACATTCAACTTGGGCTAATAAAAGCACGGTTGGATTTATAGCAAACCATAGACGTTCTCGTTTAACTGACAATATCAGACATTCAACATTTGACGAATTGACGATCTTCTAAAGACGAATCGTGCTAAAATTACATCGATAAGTACGGGGTACTGGCCGATATGGGATCATGCAGTTGGACCAGGAAGTCCTCATAACACACACCGTCGTAGCTGTAACAAGACGACAGAACTGTGCTCTTGTCCTGGACTCTAGGCAAACCCTTCCTTGATCCTTCCTCTCGAGGAGATATTCAGAATGAACATCAAAGAATTGATAATGTTCCTGAACACGTCAACATTCCATTTTCAGAGCTGTGTCTTCAAAACGGCGCTCAGTGCTAATTGGGTTGAAAAAAGAACAACCACCTCACACACAAACATTAGCCTTCGCAAAGTTATGACAACAGATCGGATAAGTATTCAAATTGTCTCTCATCGTGTATTGTTAGACCTAGATTAGGTGGAGGTGGTCAAATAAATGCAAATTGCGACGCCATTTGTGTTACCAACCAGCTGCTCGGGTCTACAGGGCTCTTGCTAAGGTATGGATTTGAGAGCCGGAGGTGTTGAATACCTTCCACTTCCTCCTCATCCATGGCAACTTTTACAGAAATCATTTCTGCGCACTGCTCCTTGTATGCTCTTCCAGCTCTGTTGATGGATATAATCTTTTTGGAGAGCTTGGAGCATAGTTTAGTTCATCATCGTCATCCTTTTCAGTGACCTGCCGCTGCAAAGAACGCACGAGAGATTTCCTGGCCACTCGATTCTCCGCCATCGACTCTAACTCATCATGAGTTACGCCCAAGCGCAACCAGACGAGTTTTTAAACTTGATCCAACCGCCATCTCGTCCTAGGTCTGCCTGACTGATTGAAACGCATTCAAGCCACGCCATGATGAGCCAAACCATCGAAACTGATCCCTTTGAGTTCGACCTGCTCGACTGTAGTGTTTTTCACCCCATCACGGCGAGTAACTCCCACAACGGCACGAAGCAATCTTATCACATCAGTTTAAAAAGGGTGATTTTTTAGCTATTATCTTTTTGGCAACACTGGTTTAAACAGCTGACGCACGTTTCGTGTTTTGTTTCATTGTCAAACATCTTCAGTTTGGTCTATAATTTAACCATGAATCGTCCTACAAACGAACAACGCTTGCAAATTATTGAATTTTAAGTTGGCCGAAGATCCACTTTTTCACCGAAAAATTGTGTTCAGCGACGAAGCTCATTTTTGGCTCAATGGGTACGTAAATAAGCAGAATTGTCGATTTTGGAGGGAATATTAGCCAGAAGCATTGCAAGAGCTACCAATGCATCCAGAAAAAGTCACAGTTTGGTGCGGTTTATGGGCTGGTGGCATCATTGGACCGTACTTCTTCAAAGATGATGCGAATCGTAACGTAACTGTGAATGGTGAGCGCTACCGTGAGATGATATCCAACTTTTTTTTTGCCTTGCATGACATGTGGTTTTAACAAGACGGTGCCACATGCCACACAGCACGCGCAACAATGGACTCATTGAGGGGCGAGTTCGGTGAACATTTTATTTCACGTTCGGGACCGGTCAATTGGCCGCCTAGATCGTGCGATTTAACGCCTTTAGACTATTTTTTGTGGGGCTATGTTAAAGCGCATGTCTATGCAGACAAGCCCGCTTCAATTGACGCATTGGAAGACAACATTGAAGCATTTATTCGTGAGATACCGGCCGAAATGTTGGAAAGAGTATGCCAAAATTGGACTAAGCGGATGGACCATTTGAGGCGCAGTCAAGGTCAACATTTGCATGGAATAATCTTCAAACATTAAATTATATGGACCGTACTATCTATTCAAATAAAGATTTCTAGCATTTTTCTGAATTTTATGTGTTTTTTTTTTGAAAAACTTTCTTATAGCTTTTAAAAAATCACCCTTTATTTGTGGCTTTATTCTTTCGGCCAATACGTGTGAGTTGACACAAAGCTCGGCCTTCCTGATTACAGATCTTGCAAGCTGTTTCAAAATGCACCCAGCTTGGCAAATTCTCTCTGTTTTTTTGAGTTTGGTGCTTTCTGACGATCTTGTGATCACTGATCACTTGGGTTACTGTCTCATGCAGTATAAGCTTGCAGGTGGTGAGAAGAATATCCTCATCAGCTGTCACTACGGCTTGGCTACCTCAAACTGGCGCATTTTAAGCATCTCTTCAACAGATGACCGCGAGCTTCTTTCGAGCTTAAAGACATCATGTCCATCAATGGCAGCCTGGCTGTCTTGACGATCCATTCCATTTTTGGCCCAAATTGGTTATAAAACTCACAAGAATGTCCCTCTATCCAAAAATGAAATGTTTTGGGAGAGAAAGGACCTTCATTTCGATGCATCCTCAACTTTCCAAGTTAAAATTTTGATCATGTCCGATTCACAACGTTGATGTCGCCAAATTGCCATCAAGCCACAGAGTCAGCGCCTACTTATTAAAGGCGCCTTCTCCGAACACAAATGTGATTACTACCGATCACTGTGCACATTTGCGCAATTGCGTGTGTGACAGTGCCTACTTGGGTCTCCCTCTGTCTTGCTTTGAACCACTCGCAGAAGATCCCATTTGAACCTTCAGCTGATCTATTTAATCGAAAGCAGCCAACTCGTCGGGACACACTTGCATTTGCTTCAGTTAGGCATAAAGAACCACTTGAAAGCTTTTACCAAACGCC
Organism: Eristalis pertinax; assembly: GCA_907269125.1. Taxonomy (NCBI): domain Eukaryota; kingdom Metazoa; phylum Arthropoda; class Insecta; order Diptera; family Syrphidae; genus Eristalis; species Eristalis pertinax. The sequence goes on from OU026146.1 coordinate 60,831,736, forward strand.
TCGTAAAGAGTTTGTCCAGACTTCTGTACAGTCCAGCGCCTCAATCCCAATCAATCTGAGAAATAATTGAACACTGACTCGCCCTGGACTTCACACCGATTAACCAAACCAGTCAAGTCTCATTTCTCATTCGAACACTCGGCGAGCGCACACCCCGGTGTCGTTGTCTCAAGGGAAGTTCCTCCGTCCGCATCGTGGCGACGCCAAAAAAAACCCCACCGAGACACAGCGAGCGTAATAATGCAAAACAAACCCGAGCCAGCACCATCCGAATGCGATTATTGAATTGAATTGAATAATAATGTAAATTCTATTGAAATTACCCAACAATAGCCTCGCGGGCCGTTCTCGCTCGCAGATGCAAACTGCATCATCACTTCCTCCCGTATGGCTGTGGGAACCATTGCCAGCATTGCCACCATCACCATTGACACCACCACCAGCGCCACCATCACCACCATTGCCACCGCAGCAGGCATGATTGTCCGCATCATTGAAATGCAGTTCGTACGAAATCTTTGTTGGCTGCATTTGTGACTCTAATTTCAATTGAATTCGCTTGGCAGTGAGCGAGATGCCTTCGAAGTGCGTCACCGTCAGCTAGCCGAACATCGATAGAATTCTAAACATCGTCCGTCGTGTCTGGTGTCAGTGGGTACCACTCGCACCCGTACACATCCGCTTCTAGGCGAAGATCCAAGCCCAACTCTCGCGGCCACGAGCCACGCGGGTGTTTAGTTAATAATTTAATCTGAAAGCGATTGTCAAGATTTGTTCCCAGAACTGTTGCCGCGACCCTACGTCAATGGCGACGCGAGAGATGCAATCGGCGCTGATCTTGAGCGATCGTAAACCATGGACATTTGCATAAAGCAAGCTTTATTTGCCGGTGGACTTTAGCCCAGCCGAGGCGCATCGTCTTCTCGAACCGAGTCGCGATCTTAAATTACCACCGTGTGAGGGGTTATTAAATTTGAAAGGTGATTAGTGTCAAGCCGTGCAGCCGTCAGGCGTCTCGGCTTGACCCAGTCGCGCCGAGGGTGCTGTTGAATGAATGGCAGGGCACACGCACGTCGCATGCTGGTGGTCTAATTGCTCGTGGAAATAGTCCGCAGTGACACTTGAGTGACAAGTTGTTTGTGCCTTTGATTAGCGTCGATGCCTTGAAGAGAAGATCGAGGCTATTGCAAATTGAGCGACAACAGAAAAAAAAAACACACACACACATCCCAAAGGTGAGATCGCCGAGATACATCGATCAGAGATCATGCGGCTGGGACGGGGTGATGGATGTGCTTTAATTGCCGCAAGGTTGAGGCTGAGGCGAATTGTGTGTTCGTCATCGCTGGACGCCGCCACCGGCTGGACCTGTTTTTCCGTGAGTTGGCTAAGATTGATTCATAGAAGTGAACTGATTCTCGATTGGATGCGGGGCGGTGTTCGCGACATGTGTCATGTGTTTACAGCGTGTGCACTCCGACAGAACGTCATCGATGGTGACTAAGGGTTTCTTGGAGCGAACTTGAAAGAACTAACTGACGTTTTGTTGTGGCCATCAGATGTTTGATATCGCCAGAAGTTTGAACGGCGTCACTTGGTTTTCAAATGAAGGGTGTGTGGTGACATTCAATCTTGGATTGATATTGACGTTTGTCACCTGAAGAGATGAGTGTTTCACGCCAGATGGCGACGGGGCTGCAATGAGTTTTTGTACCAATGGACGCGTGACTTTGAACGGAGTTGCTGTCAGTCATTTGAAATGCCAAGAGTCTGCGTGAATCAGCACATTTCTGGACGCACCCAGTGTTTAGAACTGAAAAGCTGTCAGGTCTCTGATAAGTCTCAAAGAAGTTTGACATTTCTTTTCGAATTTTCGCAGAGTTCTGACATTTCTGCGTACGTTTTGGCAGTCCTCTCAATTCTGTCACTTGATAGCTCTCATTGACTGTCTATTTGACACATGATACAAAAATGGCGTCCACAATTCAGAATCCAACAAATTTCGAACTTCTTTTCATCTTGATGGAATGCCATTAATCTTCTGCGGTGATCTGAAAATTCCTTTTTTATAATTTTTCGACGCATCCTGTGCTAAAATCTGGAACATTGTCAGAACACTGAGCATTCTGACAGAAATTCTTTTCAAAGTCTTGTGCTAGGAATCCATCGGAATGCACTGCAACGTCAGACCTGCACGCTCAGGACCACCCCTCTATTCGGCGTCAATAATCTTCGGAATAATCTCCTCCTCTTCTTCTTCTAGTGGCACTATAGTCCGGGGTGGACCTGAGCCTCAGTCAACAAGCTTCTCCAGCTGGCACGATCTTTAGCCAGCTGTCTCCAATTACGCGCACCAATTTGGTTGAGGTCCTTCTCCAATTTTTGGCGCCATCGGTTTCGTGGGCGTCCTCTATTGCGTTGTCCCACTGGTTCGGAGTCGAAGACTCTTCGGGCTGGAGCAGTGTTGTCCATGCGCTCTACATGGAATGATCTCAATTTCTTTTAATTTCGTGGTGCGACTTTAAATCACTGAACTAGAGTGACGGGCGCATAGAAGGGCCCGTCCAATGACAGGACGTTTTACAATCCACTGAGCAAACCGCTGTCGGATGTCCAAGCTGCCAGTGGCCATAATTGACAACATGTTCTACCGATCTTGTGATGTTGCTTGTTTCTTTTCGTCGTCGTGCTCTGTACCTAGCCCAAATACGAGATATAATTTTGGTGGCTATCTTCGGCTACAAATTCTGGTCAATTTTGACTGTGATTTGCTCTGAACACAATACTGTTCACGGCAGTTGAAGAAGACGCGTAACGAGCTGGTCTTAAGGTCAATGCGAATAAGGAATTAAGGTTCACTAGGCAAGCCAAATACTTAGGTGTAATTATAGACAGCAGGAAACCAAACATTCAAGACCGATAGATATGTGTGCATGCACGAGGGTCCTCGGCCCCAGATGGGGACTCCAACCTAGAATGACACACTGGATGTATACAGCAGTCGTCAGACTAATCAATCTCCAGCACGGAGAATCAAAGGAAATTTGAAAAAGATAAGCAGAATCCAAAGATCTGCGTGTATCTGCATCACGGGAGCACTTCGTTCCACACCATTAGCCGTCATGGAAAAAATGCTAAAGCTGCTTCCCATGGACATATGCGGGAGCTGACAGCTACCAAGGCAGTGATTAGGTTGAGAGAGTGCAACTGCGGGAACAGAACACATAGCCAAAGTCAGATGGAAATAATCAAGAATGCGAGAATTCCGAAGTTTACAGGTCAGACTAGGAGGACCCTTTTTAGACTTCAAATCTGGGTACAAGATTCAGAAAACCTGCTAATCTGCAGAGATGAGGAAGAAGTAGAATCCACGCCACATTACCTCGGCACCTGCCCAGCCCTTGCAAGAACAAGGAAAACTACACTAGGCGACTATTTAGTCCTAGAAGAAATGTCAAATATAGAAATTTAGACCACAGCTTAATTCGTCAGGAAAACAAACTGGTTATAACCCAGTAATAAAGTGGACAATCCCTGAACAGAACACTTGGATACCAGCAGGTACTTCTTAGGTGTCATTTAGTTCCCCTGGCTAAGGAGGAATCGATGTATCAATCAGCGGTTAGTCATCGGAACTGTTTCAACTTCACTATTACCTAACCTTAGCCAAGGTCAATGAGGACGAAACAAAAATATATGCAATCGACTAAGAAACGCTCTGTCAGATATCATCTGCGACAAAACATCACGACCGACAGCTACAATTTTGAGGATGTAAAGGAGTTTGCCTACTTCGGGGCAAACGTGAAAAGAGATACCACGTAGAATCGCGCTTGGCAACTGGTGCTACTTCGGTTGCTGAAATCGCCTGACTCGAAGGACTCTGCAAAGTACTTACCTTGCAGTCCTGCTATATGGAGCCAGAGCTGATTCATGGTCTCATCTAACCGCATGATTCACTAAAGGAGCCGCTGGGGCAAAGCACTTACGAGAGATATCCCAAATTTTCGCCATCGACTCTAGCTCATTAGGAACTATGCCCATGTGAAACCAGGTAGGTTTTGGACTTGGTTCAGTCACCTCGTCCTGGGTCTGCCAAGCGATCGCCCGACTGATTGAATCGCATACAAGCCATGCCTCGGAAGTCGCGATGATGGGGACATTTGTGCCAAGTGGCCAAATAATCGAAGCATAGCCCTTTCTATTCGATGAAGTACCTGCTCAACATCGAGTTGCCCGCGTTCTGACGTGTTTCTCACCGATTCTCGGTGCGTTCGAAAGAACAATTTTGCGTCGGATATTTGGTCTTGTCTGCCAGATGAAGACACAACTGCGGACTCTATGAGCTGTGATTGTAGTCTTTAAGGTTACTAGACAATGCTCCAGCTAAGAAGTCGAATTCGAGGGTGCTAGTTCGAGATGGAGTGGAAGACTGACCCTCCGGTATAAAGACGGACGCAAGGGAGCTTGGTCTTGATGACTGGAAGCAGTGTGTACAGCACCTTCAACGGGGAAGATAGCTACTGCTCTATTCCTCCAGATGGATCATAGGTCAGATGGGTAGTAGGTCTGAATCCTCATTTCTGCTGTGCTTGGGTTCCTGTTGCACTGTTGTCCGGCTTCCAATATTGCTCTTCCTGTCTGTCGCAGTCCAAAGCAGCCTTCAGACTCCATAAAGATGTCTTCTAATTTTGGTCTTTTGTCCACGTCTTCGCCTCGTTCTGTCGTTCATGAAATGAAATACGATGCACTGCAACTGTTGCCCATCAAAGGCATCCATTCGTTGCAGCAAATGGTTTTAAGATTGGTCAGATATGGTCAAAAATTTGGTCAGAAATGTTCAAAATTTGGAATGATGCGGGCGGCAATGGTTCTAAATTCGACCAAAAATTATTCGAATTGTTTTCAAAGTCCAAACAATTTCAAAGTTTGGTCAGAAAAGATTCCAAATTAGGCCATAAATGATTGAGAACCCGGCCAGAATGGTCAGAAGTTCCAAACCAGGCCAACAAAGCTGGTTCCGAAGCATTACTCTACATCTGACCCTTTGCCACTTTCTCTGACTCCAGAAGGCTGACGCAATGTGGTCGCGGCATAGTGATTGTTGAGCAGATCACTTCATCTCTGATCAACCCCAATCTTGAGTAAAAAATCTTATCGCAGCAAGAGCAAGTAAATGCAATGATGTCCGTTTAGATCCCCATCTCTCCGAACCTACTCGGCACGTAGCCAGCCGACATCACTCTCTTCTAGACATGTCTGCCGCCCGAGTAGTCTTGCGCAACCGATTGCCAACGTTCGTTCCCTAAACGCACGACGACGTAATAAAATCGGAAAAAAAACATGAAATAAACCAACAATTTTCACCTCACGTCTTCGCAATGTGCTTCCGATTTTATTCTCGTATTCGTTATCAATTTGCACCTGTGCTATCGACAGACACACTCACACGGATGGACAGATCCAACACGCACACGCACACGCACACGCACCATCCGAAATGCAAATCCGCCCAACTCCGAATTAGGTCATCGGCTGTAACCGCCGACGGACTTTCAGAGGTCTTACAGAGGTCGTTGCGGCCTCCACTGTGCCGCCGCGCCGTTCAAGTGAAAAGTTTACCGATTTCCAATGTTTTTTCCCGAAAATGAGGAAAAAAAAAGAGCACAAACCGTCCACAGACAGCAGTGGTCAACGCAACACTTGATACCATCGTGGCGCTTGACAGCAGCCTGACATGGACAGTGTCGGCGGCGCGGAGACTTCATTTGTTTGACATTTGTTAGCGGCGGCGCTCCAAGTTGAGAGAGTGGTTAGCGTTTTTATGCATGACCAACCGCGATTGATTGCAGATACTTTAGCTATCTGCCGAGCTTTTCATGCATGACTGCGATTATCTGCGGCAGATATTCGGATTCGTGGTTTTGATTCCAGTCCGAGCTGACGCAGGAGCGCTCTGGTCTCCTTTTTGCCCGAAGAATGCCAGCAGCGTAACCTTGTTCGTGCTTGACAAACATCGAGGCACTAACCAAGCTCTAATTCGGCTCATGGCCAAGTTTAGTTCAACAACATTGGCGTTGGTCGTGATTTTTGTTCGTTTTCTTTTCTTTTTTTGGGCAGCCCGACCTTCGTAATGTGATGTGAATTGATTTTGTAAAATAAGGAGAGCACGTGCAGAGGGAAATAAATAAGAAAAGCGAAGCGGCGCTGCAGCGGGCGGGGATATGAATAAGACAAACAGTTGGAGCGAGGGTGACCTTCGATTGGAGTACTCACTCAATCTGGGGCTGAATGGGTGAATGGGCATTGGGAACTGACCGGCGAGTGGGGGGAGGGCGACTGGACTCAAGGGCAGCACTCTTTTCTGTTTTCTTCTGCAGCGAGGAGGGAATTTTTTTGAGGTTCATTTTCAGAGGAAGCGCTCGTGGTAGCTGTCGGAATGTCCTTCCTCGTGAGATGGCGTTTGTTGGCTTGTAACTGCCGGCTGTTGCGGGCGGTTAGCCAAGATGTCAATTCAAAAAACTGCTCATTTGGAAGTCAGTGTTGTTACCCTTTGGTTTTGGGTTGTCGAAAAGCGAACTAAGGCTGTTTTGAGCCACAATCTTAAGGCCCAAACCCATGGAATCCGTTGCGTTTACAATTCCCAAAGATCGTATTTGCCGGATTGCAGAGAGGTGCCCAATGAATACGTACGTTGCGTCCGAAATCCATTAAAACCCCACTACGACAACATCAGAGTAGAATGATGTGGGGACGGAACTGTCAAAGAATGAAAAAGTTGACCAATTTAATCCGCATTCCACTTGTGGGCAGCCTTTGCTGTTACTCGCCCTTTCATTAGGGCTTATGAGGTGTCAATTTTTTGACATTACGCAACGGACTCTAGGGGTTTGGGCGTTTAATGGCAGAAGTTCTAAAGTTCGAAATTGCTGAGTGATCGAAATTTCTGATTTAGACTCAAGATGGGAATTTGTGTGGCAGAGCTCAAAGCGACTACTCTACAGTCAATGGTGGCGATTATTCGTGAGTTGAACTCGATAAAGTCGTACTTCTGGCTGCAGTTGTTCAAAAATGTTGGGTGTTCCAAAATTCGGATTCAGATTCAAGGGGAAAGTGTGTCCATTGGATGCTTCAAAATACACACTCACTGCAGGAACCGAAAATGAGTAACGATTTGACATACGTCAAGTTAAGTCGTACTCCCACTGCCTCCCAGTGTCAATGCCAAAAATGTGTCCTTATCCGAAATTAAAACTGAGCTCTAGCAAGCAAAGCAATCAATCAAACCGCTTCTAGCTCCCACTTTAAGTTGCATTCTGAATTAGGGTCCGAATTAGCGCCAGCATAAGCCAGCTAATCAGCTTCGTCGTGAGCACCAAACTGGTTCCAATGTTAGGAGAAGTGGTATCCGCGTGGTAGCCACTCTTGCCTTACATCCCTTGCGGTCTGAGACCTGGCCTGTCAGTCTGACTTATTGACTTCGATCGTATTGCCTCATGACTGTCGATTAGCTCCTAGTCCGATTTGGGGGGTTCCTCGGTTACATTCAATGTCTGTATCAACTCCTGTGTGTATCTCCAAACTTGCCTCTGCTTTGAATCAGGTTCTTCCTGCTTTCAACTTTCGGCCTCTCATTGCCATTGATCCGTTGACGGGATGAAGTCTCAAGTTGTAAGGTAATGGCAAATATTACCATGATTTAGGTTTTTTTTATATCCTATAATGCCCAGTGCTTACATCGGGTTGTTCAAATCCGTGTGTCCATGTTGGTCCTTTTGGGTTAGCCGATTTAGCCTCGATGATGACTGCTATCGCTGCCCTGGTAGAAGCCATGCAGCTCGATGTTAGATGTTGTTGAGAAGTTTTGCTAGCTTAGCAGATTTAGTGCGTGGAGGTAGCATTGTCCGGTAATTCTGTTCCCTAGTTTCCCGAGTGCCTTGTTAGGATGGTTGCTGATGTCTAGAAGCTGCTTTCTGAACAGTGTCACCATGTAATAACGTCCTTCGTCGTAAGTCTTCTTATTGCTGTGTTGCTTTCGACGGTCCCTGTCGAAGGTGAGACCGGTACATATTCGCAGTATTTTCCTTTCGAAAATTGCGAGCTTCTCCAAGCTGGTCTTAAAAATGCTTCTCCTCTGGGTTAATCCATTTTGCTTATGCATCAAAGGATAGATGCGATGGAAGCCTAGGTTGGCCTTCTTAAAGGTCAGTTTCGAGTGGCTGATGAACTTCAACTTTTCCGTGAAGTTAACGCCAAGACACTCGACCTCTTTGTCTTTATCTCTATGCACCGACATTTGGCGTTCATCGTCCAGCCTCAAATTCTAGTTCTGCTGTTGGTTTAGGCCTCGACCGTGGCTTTGAGTCTGACTGCGGCTGTTGCAATTGTTGCACATTCGTATGCCTCTGAGCACTTCTTTTGTCAGAAACTTAGTCTTCCTCCAAGCTTCTGCTCTCAATCTCACTCCAGTTTAAATTAAACTCAAGCTTTTCTTAAGGAGACTCCTATTTATTTGATTCTTTGTACTGTCGTTACTTTAGCTCAATCTCTTGCGTGGCTCTAAAGTTGCTTCTTGGTTGAATTCAGATTCTAAGTACAGCTTAACTTAAACTATCCTAAGTTCTGATCCCGATTGCCTGACACGGAGTTAGGCTTCAGGCACTGGGTGACTTATTGTGGCTCTGGCTCACGCTTTTGCATTCGAATATGGTTTGGGGACGGCCTGAGCCCTTCTTTTGCAACAGGTCTTCAACTTCAGCTGTGAGCATGGCTGCAATTCGTCTTAAGCTCTGAAGTTCAGTTTTAATCCTTAGCCTGGTTCTGCCAGATGTCTTAGACTCTGAATCCGGTTCAGACTTTAGATCTGCCCTAAACTCTAGACTTGTTCTCCATCGCAAACCTCGGCTCTACGGCTGTGGTCATGGCTCTAGATCTTGCCATCATGCAAGTATTTGCTGTGGTTTTTGCAACACATGGCGGCTCTGACTTGGCTTTATTACTGAGCTCGCCTGGACGCTGGTTCTGAGAGCAACTCTGGACCAATGAATCCATCTTGGAATTACTAGTTCTTGTGCTCTTGCTGCTTTTGGCATAGGCTCTTGTTTCAGCTCTCATTGGGAATGAGTCTAACATTGAGTCCAAGTCTGATCATGTCCGTTGCTCTGGGTCTGCCTTTGGGTTTGTTTCTGATTTCTGGTCTCTGGTCTCTGGTCTCTGGTCTCTGGTCTCTGGTCTCTGGTCTCTGGTCTCTGGTCTCTGGTCTCTGGTCTCTGGTCTCTGGTCTCTGGTCTCTGGCCTCTGGTTTCTGGTCTCTGGTCTCTGCTCTCTGGGCTCTGGCTTTAGGTAAATTGAAGATGTGTGGGGTGCCTTGTGGCACTCACTTAGACCAACGAGTTAGATCCATTGCGCCTTGATACAATATCGAAGCATTCTATGTCCTCCAGAAAACCCCTTGACTCCAGCACATTCTTGACGGCCTCCGCACAAACTGAGTGAACCCCCGGTTCGTCAGCAGGTCGTTACCGTCATTCAGTCAACTCTCGTGACGACCAGCACTCATTGCAAGCAACTCCTCGGCGCAACAATAAACCTGTCAATCACCAGGGTCCTCCTCCGTTGACTTCTCAATAGCCTTGTCCAGTTGTCAGAATCATCGTGTGTGTGTGTGTGGACTACGGTCATTATCATCAATCATAATTAGGAATGCGACAATATGGTCCTATCATGCGACCGACCTCCCTTGCGCCACGTCGCCAGTTCCTTTCATGCATCGCAGCCGTAACCAACGAAATAGTCGAGCAAACGTGCCACAGTCCACAGCCTCATCATCAACGGCAGCAGCGTAGCGCAAGAGAGAGAAAAAAAGGTCAATCCCCACCCCCTGCTGCTGGCTGCCGCTAAGTAGAGTTAAATAGAGGAATCAACGATCCCGAAATTACAGGCAAACCTCTCGCAACCACCAGCCAAGCCATGCCAAGCCAAGCAGCCACAAGTAGTGCCTCAAGTAAAAGTGCGTGTGTGCAGCGCACAAGCAGCAGTGCTCGATGGCTACAGAAAAGAAGGCAGACTACACAACGAGGAGAATAAAAGCGAAAGAAAAAAAAAAAAGGAAAAGTGGTCACATAATCAAGAGGAAACCAAAGAAGACCGAACGAACGGCAAAGAAAACGAGAACCTTCTACACATGGCTCCGTTATAAGCACTTAAGCGGGAAATACCACATCATCATCGGCACACACAGAACCGTAAAAACCCGAATAGAATGCAAAACCCAACCTCAGTCGAGAACTCACACACAAACGCGCGCGCACATGCCCGTACCCATACCCAGAGCCAGAGGCACAGCACAGACTCTGTCGAAGAAGGATGACTAAAGGAACACGTTGGCTGAAGGAGGCGCGGAAGCCGGGCGGCCACTTACCATTAGGTTCTTGTGCAGAGACCATCATCGTCGTCACACAGTCACACACACACAGAGTGCGGGGCTCTCTTGCCGGAGGTAGATACTCTTTGAGTGGCATTCACTCTCCGGCTCACGTGTGCGCTACGCTACCACAACGGGGCGAGTATGAGCAAAGTGGAATCACATTAATTTCACTTTCAATTTCGTTTTGAAAAATATTCTCATTCCTTCGTTGGGCCGCTGTCTCTTCGTCGCTTGTTTACTATTCTGAGGCAGTCCCCGTGTCTCGTGGTGATGCAAGAGGCGTTGGATGTGAGGTTGCAGAACTGCAGTTTCGCTTTTCTTTCTTCGCCGGCTCGGTGGGCAGACAGCAGATGGTGGCACACATGCACACACGCTGGCATCTAATGAATCGAAATGGTAACGCACCCTAGGGCGGGTAGATTGTAGATCGTTGTCGTCGTGTTTCTGAAGGAGTTACTGACTCTGTCCGAGTGGTGGGGGATGACAGAACTTTGCTCGAGCGGGTGGGGCGGAGTTGAGAGGAGAATTGGCTTGGCGAAGATGAGGGCAAATAGGACGGATTCTCTAGGGACGAGTAGAAGAAATGAAGCGACGGAGGTAGCCATGATTTCGACACACGCCCACGGAGTGGTTGAGAGCCAGGAGAAACAGAATTCTGGACTTGGCTCTGGGATGCCTTGTCTTAAGGCAAGACTTGAGGTAAACACAATTCCCCTACAGTCGTGATGTACGTGAAATTTGATTATGCGTGAAATAGAAGGTGGTTCCTGCAGCGTGATATAATTCCACGTGAATCTAGTTACACGTGAATCGAATTGCACGTGAATCAATTTCCCTACAGTCGTGATGTACTTGAAATTAGATTGTGCGTGAAATAGAAGTTGGTACGTGCGGCGTGAAATAATTCCACGTGAATCGAATTACGCGTGAATCAATAATCAATTCCCCTACAGTCGTCATGTACGTCAAATTACATAGAACGTGGCACGTATTGCGTGATTTAATTACACTTGAATTGAGTAACACGTGAATCTAGTTACACGGGAACTTAATTACACGTGAATCGAATTACAAGTGAATTTACCATTTAATATACATTTTTGGATTGGGATCCACTATAATAGGCTTCTAGTGGATTGCTGGTCATTTTCCACTCCACTCGTGCGGAGCAAAACCACGCCCAAGACGCTCAAAAAGGTAGGCACAGAGCCACCTCGGACCGTAGTCTTGTGTAGACTTTAGGGGGTTAGGTCGAAATGGGCTCCGCCTGAGAGTTTCAATTACTTCTACTATTCGAGGAGTTATCTCGCAAAAATTCCAAGCCGATAAGCAAGTGTGCTTGGATTAGTTTGACCCTTTTGGGAATCAATTCCTAATCCTCGCGCAGAGTTGTCTGCAGTGACTGTCTGGCGATACTCATTTGAGCAGGTCCTTGTCCTTGTGGAAACGCCTGAGAGCTACAGGAGCAATGCATCGGGATTGTGAGACGCCAACCGCAGGTTTAATTAGGCTTACTGCCAAGATGTAACATCGTGTAGTCTAGTCTGTAAGCCAGTTGGTGCTTTTAACGAAGCGAAGTTCGGTCAGGCTATCGAAGATTACTCTGAGAGACGGTCTGATCAGGCTGTGCGATGGTTAGAATAGGCTATAATTGGTCCGTAGAGAGACACGTGGTGTCATCTACAATTGTTGTCGTTAATCGTTTCAAGCATCAAGAGATGTAGCGATTGGCATGGGTGGCAGATCTCCACCCGGAAACAGCGTTTCGGTGCAAAGACCTTCGAGCATCGGCCTCACACTCGAGAAAATAGCTTACCGCCTTGTGGGAACATATTCTTCTCCTGGCTCGCTGACCAGAAAAGAAGTGAAAATACATTTCAGAGTCCCAAGCTGTCAGTTGTGACACCACGAACTTCTCCAAGCTCCACCTCTTCTCATTCGACTCCGTAGCGGTATAGGTCCAAAAATTAGGCACCCAGTTCCAATGCACTGTCCCAGCTCATCCCCCCATCACGCCCGTCAAATCTCAGCACATGTACACCGCACCACCGCGTTTGCAGAACGAGTCTCTGTTCTCTGACTAACAGGCCAACAATGAACAACAATATGCACTTGAGCTCATCAAAGCACAGAAACCTGCACACGAGCATATGGCACACCATCGCCACCGTCGTCCTCACCAGCATCGTTATTCCGCCCGCTCTGCCGTGGCTGGCATGGCATGGCATGTGTGTGGGTTGGACTACACCGAGCCGCCATGGTCGCTATCGCCATGAACGAGCCGCATCAACATCAGCAGCAGCCGCTACAGTCGTGACATTAAACATCAGATACCCCCGGCCCGTCTGGAGTACAACCAGCAGAACAAGATGACAATCGTCGCTCAGCATCAGCAGCGTCAAAGTGCGGGACAACTCGGAGCGGAGTTGATTACCTTCGGTGGCTCTGGTCTTGGTGGACGATGATGGTTTACTTAATCGAGTTTTTTTGTTCTCCTCTGCTTCGCGTTCATTTGTTCCTTTTTGTGGCGGCTGTTGGTGTAGTGGATGATGTTGTTGCTGGTGGCGGTGGGGCTGGTGAAGTGTGTTGGATAAGGACTGTGCTCGGTAGGTGACCATCTGCGGCTAATAATTTATTAGCTCGGCAAGTGACCGAATCAATGCGAAGCATGCTCAATGTGTTTTGAGCCCGGAACCATGTATGCTCGTGCTTCTGCGATAATGGGGAGAGCAGTTCTGATGGATGGGTGCTAATTAACAAGACTACAGTCATTAGTCACTGGGCGGGCAGAAATCCTTGTTAATTTGGTGGAAATGTGGATAATTTTTGGCGAATGCCTCGACTATGCATGGTAGACGGTACGTCCAGACTAGTTGACACTCTTGGTAGACGACGACTCGTCCACTCTCGGTAGACGACGACGACTCGTCCAGTCTCGGTAGACGACGACGACTCGTCCAGTCTCGGTAGACGACGACGACTCGTCCAGTCTCGGTAAACGACGACGACTCGTCCACTCTCGGTAGACGACGACGACTCGTCCACTCTCGGTAGACGACGACTCGTCCACTCTCGGTAGACGACGACTCGTCCACTGTCGATAGACGGCTCGTCCAACTCCTCACTCCTCGTCTCCGCAGCAGACATCTTCACTAAAGCCTATTCACCGCCGTTGGCCCGCCTTCACATAATCCACCTGTAAAGTGTCAAAAGCCGCCGATAAGCGCATCAATAACACCGCCCTTCCACCCACCACCGCAACGATCAACCGCCACAGAGTGTCGGCTGCACTCCAAAAACCTGCTTAGACCTTCAATCAGCAAAAGTCCTCGTCGTTTACGATTCGTGAATCCCAAATCCGAGCCCAAGCTCACACGGTGACACCCAGCGAGAGAGCGAGGGGGGGACGCCCAACAATGATTTCATCGCCGTTGGCGGCTACGAAAATAACGCTCGAAGCCATCCGAACCAAGCAAGCGAAATCCCATCCAGCAATGGTAAGCAAATTTCGCACCCGCCTTGGGTCGCACCGCGCCGCCCGGCAACTGAAAGACTTCACCAAAAGGAAGCGAAAAAAAACGGCAGTAAACTGAATTCCATTCCTCTGCCACCAGCACCAGCAGTCGTCGATAAAGAAGTCACAGCAGAGGAAGACGAAACAAAAAACCAAGAGAAACCCTCGTCGAGTGAGCGACCGGGAGGGGCGGAGGGCACAGGGAAGGCTGGAAAATAAAATTCAAGCGTTTGCGCATTTGAGACCGAACCATGGCATGGTATGCCACCGACAAGTAAAAAACGAACCACGGCGACACACTGCTCATCAAGTGCTGGGTCTCCTCTGTCTGCCATCCTCCCTCCTTTGGCACCGACAACAGGGCATTAGCCTCCCTTGTGCGCTACACCAGTGCCGCAGCAGCAGCACCAGTGAAAGCAGAATACCATGCCATACCACGGCAGCCAGCCCTCAGCAGACCAACAGCAACCGAGAATCGAATGGCATTCCGAAACGAGAACGAGAGTGCAATTCTGAGCAGCATCGCATCTCCTTATCGCACGGAGCCCGAGAGAGTGGGCAAACGGGTAACTTTCTGGATTAGTCAACGCCACCACGCGATGCAGAGGAGCCGAAGAAACAAAGCCATTACCCCCGAACCGGTGGGGGGGAGGCGGATGGATGCATTGCAGACGGATTTGGGATTCTTCTTCTCCCGCCTCAGCACCGCGCGCCGGCGAGTGGGGTTCTCTAGCTAACTGCTTTGACGTTGTCCTCTTTGTCGTTGTCATCGTCTGGAAATGGAGCTCGTCACGGAGCACGTACAAATTGGATCGTCTTCATCTGGCCCGGGAATCGGTTACGGTGTCCCACGGAGGCGAAGACGAAACAGAAGCAGAAGCCATCGCCATTGTGTCTTGAGAGGGAAACCTCAGTTAAGTCCACGCCGCCACTGAGGATGACGGTGACGATGAAGAAGAGGAAGCAGCTGGACGGACGGTGGGAGAGTGACTAGACTCGGGGTTTGTTGTGCGATACGATTTCGGGAACAATTGACCGTCGCTGCTGCACTTTGTTTGTCTGTTGAGGAGAAAGGCCGGCGGCGCGCGGTAGTGGAAGGGAGCTTCTTTGTGGCGGGATCGTGGCCGAATCCGCTGCAGTTGCCAGATCTGCTGTTGCTGCTGCTGCTTGCATGCAGTTTTAATGATTGCGCTGCGGAATTGAACACCCGCCGATGATTATGCGAGATTACCAGAGGAAGTTGTGATTTCCGGTGTGGCTGAGCATCTCGCTGGCGATGAGTGGGAATCGGGTGCCGCCTGGAGCAGTAAGTGTTCCAGTTGAGGTGCTCAGCTGGGAGTCGTCGTTAGTGTTATGGGACGTCTTCGGGTGGTGGCAGAACCGAATTAGGAGGTTCCGCTGATGCGGGAGCAGGAAGTGGTCAAGTTGAGGGTTTTTTTTTTGTTAGGAGGCGTGGGCGAAGCCCTTCAAGTGCGCGAGGTTTGTGTCGATTTTGGTCGTCTACCGAGAGTGGACGAGTGTGGTCGTCTACCGAGAGCGGACGAGTGTGGTCGTCTACCGAGAGTGGACTAGTCGTCTACTGAGAATGGATTGTACTTCACACGGTCTAGGCTGAATAGGAGAATTTACGCTAATTTCCTGGCTCGAAATGTGAGAAAATCTTCAGCAGCCAGTTCGAAGCCACCGTCTGTTATATTCCCAGCCACGGCAAGTCCGTGAACCATGCGACAGGACAACCTTCCATCGTCTTCGTGTGCCAGCGGCCATACGTTCCAGGTTTCCAAGACTTCCGCTTTGCGTCAAGCTATCGCCAAGCTTCCGAATTCAACGCCTAGAGACAACAGCGTCCGAGCCCCAGCTGCTTTACAAGTTGACCTAGTCTCCCCAGCAAAGGCACATCGTAGCCAGACATCAAATCCGTTTTGAGTCACAGCCGCGCCGGCGATACGCGATCCCTCGCTCGCCGCAATCTCATTAAGTTCATCTAAGACGTGTAGCCAGCCACTTCCTCTCATTAAATCTATTAAATGTTTGTCACACTGCCAACTAACTGTATTTAGTGTACCCCATTAAGACAACAAAAACAACGCGACACGGCACGACGGGAAGCACACAAAACCCACAACAAAAAGAAGAAAAAAAGAGCGAAACCGAAACCAAAACGAAAAACCGACTGAATAGAGATTAAACGGCAAAAGAAGGCCGATTAGTATCCATGGCTGGTTACCGTACAGCCGTACACATCTGTGCGTCTGAGTGTGTGCGTGCGTCAGTGATTCCAATTTCAACCTACAACTGCTTTGCATACAAATCGAAAGATTCAAACTTTGATTGAGGAAGTGATCACGTTTTGAGACGATCCGCTGGATCTGCCATCCGAGACCGATTCAACGATTGTGGCAAATAGATACACAAAAACCTCATAGAGAGGCCCACATGAAAGATGTGCGGCCGAGGCATAAGAGATGAACACATCCAAGCAGAAGCCAAAAGAATCCGAAGGTGAAGCCGATGAAACCTGATGCACAGAAGATAGAAGTCGTGTTGTTTTTTTTTTCCATTCGTCTTTGACATATCCCATAAGTGGGTGTGTTTGTGTCTCTGTTGAGGAAGCATCTGTTCGGTATCTGCTTGTGGCTTTGTCCGTCAGTCACCTTCGTCTGCAGCAGAGAGATGACGGCGCGGCAGTGACAATGGCCAGTTTTGGGGCGAGCACTTCCACGGAATCGTTTCGGTGCTGTGCTTCGCGTCTTCTCGGACGCCATTCGGCTCGGCCAGCGGATTTGTGCTTGTGTGTCTGTTTGTTTTGGCATAAAAATGGCGGTTAATTGCTGCCAGAGACAGTATGGTTCGGAACACACCTCAAATCTGTAAATGGTCGGCAGGTAATTAAATGCTTTTTCGTCTCTTTTGCGCTGCCCGGTGGACATGGTCAGGCAGAGAGATTTGAATTTCAATAAAGATTTCGGCGCGTCTCTCTACCGCTCACGCGATGACAAAGAAGAACGTCCCGCCGGCGAGGAGTGCCGTTGTGCCGCACAATTGAATTCATGAGCATTAAGCCTGGAATGTCTTTTGCTTGGCAAAAGTTGACGTTGATCGATGGAGACGTCCCAGCGATGCAGATTAGGCTTAAGAGTTGGTCAACGATTTGAATTTAACCGTCATTTGACGGAGAGGGATGGGGGGGGGGTCAATTGACGGCATTGTGTGAGAAAACATTCCGCTGAGTGGCCAATGTGTCAAACTTTAGTGATCTAAGGGCACAGCAAGCTTAAATGTCATTCAACTGTCAAGTGCCAAGATGGAAAGAGAAACGAAAAGTAGTAAAGTAGTCACATTCTTTCATCACGATTGAGGTTCAAGTCGGTGATCAGATTTGGCAGATGGTGACAGATGTCAAAATAGTGCTCTGAAATGGACGATAGAACCCTCTAATAATTGTGATGTCCGTATGCGTCTTTGCCTCCATCCGGCGCAGTCGATGTTAAAAAAAAAATGTATGATATTTTTTGACAGCTGTCATTTGATTTGATGTTCTGTTCAGACATATTATCAGACCAAGTAATCGTCACATCATAATTGAGGCTCAAGACGAGAGAAAACGTTGGTTCTATGTGTCGGTGATCAGATTTGGCAGCCATTTTTGGAAACGTTTGACGTTTGTCCAGGAGACAGATGCCAAAATAGTGCTCTGAAATGGATCTAATAATTGTGATGTCCGTATGCGTCTTTGCCTCCATCCGGCGCAGTCGATGTTGAAAAATAATGATGTAATTTTTTGACAGCTGTCATTTGATTTGGTGTTCTGCTCACACATATTATCAGACTAAGTAGTTGTCACATCACAATTGAGGCTCAAGTCGAAAGAAAACCTTGGTTCTATGTGTCGGTGATCAGATTTGGGCAGCCATTTGCGACAGATGACAGATGTCAAAGGACTGCTCTGAAATAGACGATACAACCGTCTAATAATTAGGATGTCCACAAGAGTCTTCACCTCCATCCCTGGCCATCGAGGAACGAAAGTGTTGATGACATTTCTTGACAGCTGTCATTTGAGTTTGAGTGACTGTTCATTAGACTTGGATGACATTTTTAACAGCTGACGTTTCAGTTGGAGTTTCTGCCTTCAGCATTTTGACGTAAACCGGTTGACTTTGCCTTTGGCAGTCGGATAATTCAAAGAGTTTATTTTCGTCTGTCAAAAGTCATCTCGATGATGATTGACGGATATGTCTTATTTTTGATTTGCAGAACGAATTTGATGAGCAAATTAACTTGCAATCCCATCTATTTGACAGGTGACAGTTTATCACACGTGTTTGCTGCAAGAATTTGACAGCTCCTTGTTAATAAATGTCACTTATCGCAAATCTTTGACAGCCGACGGTTGACAGTTGACTGTCGAATGAAGGGCTTCAAGTGTCGATCTGAAATTTAGTATTTGAAGCACTCTGTTACAGATTGAGTTGACAGCTGTCATTGAAATTGAAAGACATTTGAGATTTGAACCAAATTTCGAACATGTGTTCCGCCCAATTGCTTCTGCGATCAAAGACAAGTTTAAGATAAATAAATTAAACGCCAATTCAATCGGGATTCATCTCAAACGAAATTATCATCGTTGTCATTGGCACCGTCCGCGCACCATCTTGGTCTTTTGCCATCAATTATAACCAACATCGCCACGAGAGCTGGTGGTTTGACCTTCAAGCCAGTTCCCAGTGCGACGACTGGTTGGTTGGGTTGGCTTCGCCTCAGCTGGCCAGCAGCCTGGTCGGTGTCAGCCACGCCAACTTGTGATGGTAATGCGATCGATGGACCGACCGCGCAACCAAGCGGCGATGCCTCTTTAATTGGTCTGGTACTGGCTGGTTGCCTGGTTGGATGGCTGGTCTGTCCATTGCCTGAATGCGGGCTGTTTGACATTTCATTTCAAACCCGGCTTGGGCTGCTGTGTATCTTTCTTTTATATATTTTTTTTGTGTGAATTCTTGAGTTTTGCATTTCGCTTTCCTATTCCATGCCGATCGCGGCGACCACGGCGACGCAGCGCAGGCCAGTTGACCTCTAAAAGCCGAGCTGGACAAACGAGTGTGACAAAAGAAGAGGCGTCGCGTTTCACGTCGCGTATCTCTCGTGAATCGCGGCGATCCCAGAGCCGGGAGAGAGCATCGAAGCGCACCGACCATCCCCGGCCAGAATGCACTTAATCCGCACACACCTTGAACGCATCTCCGGGGTTCTTGTGGCGCGCCGCCGACTGCCGCGTAAATCGCTTTTGGGGCGACCTAGATACTGCTTCTATTTTCGGACAACGCACGGCGCGGGAGGACGGCACCACTGCCTGGGCGGCTGAGTGTGTGTGTGCGCGCCTCGTATTTTGACAGACTTTACGCACTTCGTGACACCCAAACGGGAGAGACATTTATGAGCGGAACCGAAGATTTGTGGCAATGACGGGTGGGCACCGCTGCGTGATTGAGTAACGTTGACACTTGAAAGCGATCGCTGTGTTGTCTCAACAGCCGCGCGTCCCTCGTTGTCTGCGCGCGTCTGACGCCTCGCCGAAGGGTGTGCACGAGATGTCATCTGAATAACGATTTCTGTTTCGCTTGAGCACGATCTAATGGATTTCTTTTTCTGTCTTCTCTTCTCATTCCAGATCTACATATACATTCTTCTGAGCAAGGTAAGTGCGCGGATAGCGCGGTAGCGTGGCGTGGTGAACTCTTTTCAGTTTCGTTTCCATACGCAATACGGGTTTTCTGTCTCATGGTCAATTGGGTCTGGTTCTGTGCGCCTTTGGCTGGCTGCCTTGGTCGACGCAAGCAGCGAAAGACAAGGAAGTAAACTTTCAAAATGCTAATTCGCCGCGAAGAAGCTGTCCGAGCCGACTAGACTGCGGGGGGAATGGAATGGAGTGGACGCGCTTGTTCTAGCGTTTAAGTCAATGACGAATCTATTTATAGACTCTCGACCGTCTTAAGAGGCGATTTAGGTGATCGTGATTGTGATTCCATTGAACAGTGGTTAGCGATGGGAAATTAGTGTTGATTAGAGGTTTTTCCAAACTGTTTTGTCAGCCGAGGAGTGTGCGGTAGCAGATGGCGTGAGTTGTGACCCCAAGGGGTCGGCTATTTGTAGCACGAACTCCATGAAGCCCATGTGCGTCATCGATGAAGTCACTTGCAGTGGTTCTACAGCAAACAGCAGCTGGGCGACAGCAGTTTAAAAATGGAAGACTTTCGGCTTTTTTTTGGCCTTTTTTTGAAGACCTCCTTCGTTGTCCGCCGTTGCCTAGCGGGTGGGTGCGGCAAATCATGCTTTGGGTGTCTAGGTTCGATTTCCCCCGGTATGCCTGAATCGACGGAAGAAGATAGTCTCTGCCAGAGGATCACTTCATCCAGCTAAGCCACTTTAGACCGAAACAAAATAACTCCTTGTGCGCTACGCGGTTGAAAGCGTCTTTGTCGCGATCAAATTGTGCGGTTCATAAATTCGCCCGTCACGCACGAAGCGTCTGAGGCAAGCTGCAGATAAAATTCACTGGTGAACATGAGGTGTTTCCTTGTCCTACACGTTTAATATCGCCAAATGGCTTGGTGTGGTCATAAACAACCAAAAATCGGCAGTAAATTGTTAACGAGCGCCATCGTGCGCGGTTGCGATAGGAGACATTGGAGGTGGAGGCAATAAACAATTGAGGACTGCAATGTAAATCTTGTGCTGTTCCACAATTTATTGGTTGTAAATGGGAGTTGGGTGCACCCAAGTGTGGGCCTAAGACGTCGGGCATGGCTCACTTATGAGAAACGGTGGATCATGAGTGCTTTGGACGCCATTGATAGTTGAGCACTTGAAACAGAACTAAGACCTTCAGTCACTTCATGGAAAAAACCGTCAAAGTAAGTGGCTAAGTTTATCTAGATTCGAACCACAAAGCTAATGCGTTGGAGCCTCAGTCTCTGTGTCACTCTATCGCATCGACCGCCTAAATGCAGACTTCTTTAATGACATTAAATTTGAAGAGGAGCCCAAGCACGATTCATCCTTCACATTTCTGAAGGCCCAGCTATAATTGACTTAAGTTAAGTTAAGCCTGTGTCACAACCGAACGAAAAGTAGCCAGGGCATCATTAATTTTGCACATCCACGTAATATTCCAACACCAACTGTCATTTGGGTACGCAGAGAGTGATTAATAATTTAGCTCTGAATGAAACTTAACGAAGCTGAAGGAAGTGGTCGGTATGGTCATTGTACGTTTGGATACGTAAAGAGTGATTAATTTAGCTTTCACTAAACTAAACAAACAATTCACGAAAACTTAACGAAACGGAATGGTCGGAGTGGTCGGTTATGGTCATTGCACATTATGTCCGGGAATTCGTTTGGGTGCGTAGAGAGTGATAAGCTTAGCTTCCACTTGACTAAGAGAGTGATCAATTTATATACCACGTAACTAAGCAAAACTGAACGAAGTGGTCGATGTGTATCATTGCCGGGAATTCTGTTGATTGTTTAAATTGGGTATGTAGAGAGTGATAACTGTAGCTCCCACTTAACTAAGCAACGAATGAACGAAACTTAACGAAACTAATGGAAGTGGTCGGTCTGATCTTTGTATGAGTTTTATCTAATTTTGAGTGATTAATTTAGCTCTCTCTCAACTAAGCAAAAAATGAACGAAACTTAACGAAACCGAAGAAAGTGGTATGGACATTCTAGATCATTGCCGGGAATTTGAAAAAGTTGACGCCAGTCTCCTTTCGTTCCTTATTTATGGGTCTTTGGTTTCTTTACAAGAACGTGTTCACAACATGGAGCCATTATCCAACTTGTCTCGTTTTTCTTAGAAGTTACATCCACGATTGACTTAAAACCGGAAAGTGTCAGTTAGCTTAGCTCGTCAAGCTGCATTCATCAGTATTGTGGAACTCTCTGATAGCGGCAGTCTATAGCGTCATCCAAAGCTCATCATGACTCCCGATTGCCCGTCGCCTACATGTCAGCAGAAGAGGTTATGTTCTGCTGACATGTAGGCGATCAATTCAAGCCCTCTCTCATAACAACATTCCCTTATCGAATTGGCGAAGAACGCCATTAGAGCTAATAACCACGCGATTCCAGAGAGAGGGGAAAAAAGACACCAAAACCCCCGATAAGCCAGTGACCCACATACGCACCGCTCGAAAAAAAACAACAACCCGAAAACCCCGAGCCACTCACTCCCCATTGCGCGGCGGTGGACTCTAAAAATAAATCCCCCAAAAGCCGTATCAATGACGGGGCCAAATGCGTATCTCAAAACTGTTTAAACATTCAATTGAAATCCCCGAAAATGTGAACAACCGATTAAAGCAGCCCCAGCAGCCAGCCCACACACGCACACACCCGGCCAAGCCGCGCCAATTATCTCGCAGATACAATTAATCTAGTGAATTACTTTTCCCCATTCCAGTGCACGTCTGGCCCGGCGGTCTGGTCCACAGCCGCCGTGACGCGGCGTGCATCCACACCGTGCCCCGTCTAATTTCCGTTCGGAAAAAAAAAAAAAAAAAAAAAAAACCGAACAAAAGCTGGGGGGTTAGACCAAAACAAAAACGAAACACAGAAGCACGCGGAACTTGAAACGTTAATTTGGCTAAATTTGTTAATTTTCCAATTCAGCGAACCAACCCGAACCGGCCCTGGACGGAATGCCATTGTTCGCCTCGCGTCCGTTCAGCCGTTTTGTTTGGGCTTTCAATTTCGGTGTATTTTCGGGGCGAAATAGTGCGTAATGCTGTCTGCATTGTGCGGCCCAAACCGATCCCAGAGTCTCGCAATCAGCACGCACTTTCGATTTCATACCGACCACTGACCACTGACCAGTAACCACCGAGCAACGGCCAGCGACCAGCGACCAGCGACCACCATCGTCGCGTTCTCCTTCTTCGCCGCCTTCACTCACTTTTGACATCATGGAGCGTCGATTTTATTGCTTAGTTGCCGTTTTCGCGCTGTCGTTTTGGTCGCCTGTTCTTGTTTCTTTTTTTCTACTTCTCTCCACTTTTTCGTGTGGGGTTTTGCTGTTTGTAAGCACGGCGCTGTTTGTTTTACTAATCAGAGCCCCCTGGCTCATTATGTATGGATGATGGACAGGCATGGCTGGTTGTAGGTGAAGGTTAAACGCGTTGACTAGAAGTTTTGCTCGCAGTGTCGTCCGTCTCCTTCGTTCTACTCATCGTCGTCGATCGGGGAGGAGGGGAGAAAACGCTGAATATTTTATTCAGCTCTGAAAAATGAGTGACAGCAAGCGTCAGAGAGGTGCCACAACTAAAAACTTAGGCACATCCCTGTGCTCTGGTAATTTTTTGATCGAGGAATGCGTTCGTCTTTCTAATTGTGCACGTCGACAGGGTGTCGCGGAGGGCGGGTAATTGCGGAATTAATATTTCTAATAGTTGCTGATGGTGGTGACAACAGACCAAACAGACACGCGTAATTATGCTCATTTTCGGTCGTTCGTTGTTATTGTTGCTGAATGCCGCGAATTGGTAAGGAAAACAAAACAACAGTCGCGCCAAACAGTTGATCGGCTACAAAAACGAAAAAAATATGATTAAATTGTTATGACACTTGATGTGAATTATTTCTCTTTACAAAGTCGAACGCTGTTGTCTGTCGCCGCCGTCGTCGTCGGGCGATGAGGATGGGTGACGACGGTGATGATGATGATGATGATGATGGGCTGTTTTGGGGTTAAACAGTGGGTTATTGTGTGTGGCTTTCGGTTTCATATGGCATGACTTGTTGGCCAAAAAGGGCACGTGCTAAGTGGAGAAAGTGACAGATGGCTTAACGAGGCTATGGAGTGTGTAAATCTGTCTGCTTTTTTTCTTCTTTCTTTTTGTTGTGTGTTCTTGTTGTTATAGCTTTTCAGGCGAAGGGACCACACTAAAAAAAAAAAAAAAAAGCGTAAAATTCACGATTTTTTAGTCATCGACGTGAGAGGTGGCTTCGTATCGAGTACAGGGTTGTTATTTGTTGTCGCTAAGTGTTCACAATTTTCGGTGATATTGTTTTGTTTTGTTCGGTCGAGAGCCTTGGAATCGCGAGTTTTCGAATATCGAATAATGGGAAGTGACACAATGCGGTAGAATCTATCCTTGGATTTGTTTTCGTAGAAAACCTCATTCACGGCCGAGGGGGAATCACAGACCCCGACTGGGCGTGGAAGAATGTGTGGAAACGTGAGTGGTCAGCGGTGCTGGTCGCCAATGATTCATCTTGGACGTTTGTGGTAATCGGGCGGAAGGACTTGATGATTTAGGGGGCGCTGACATGTTTTTGTAGAAGTCTGACTTGGTGACAGATCGAATAGTCTCGGAATTCGATGAATCTCCAGCCACTTCTCATGCCCACACAGGCTCTTGTTTTAAAAGGAAGAAACCAGAGGACGACCCATTAGATGAAGCCAATACACAGGGACCGAATATAGACACCAAATTGGTCCTATTACCAAGACTAAGCACGAGGAAATATACATTAATAGTTAGTTTTGTACGCAATGTCCGTATGCCGCCTGACGAGTGCACGCACTGTCGTATTGGCATACACACATTTCGTCCTGCCCTCCCTCACAGTGACTACTGCAGAAGAAGGAATAAGAATGGGATGCACTCTGAAGACGACTTTCCGCTTAAAAAGCAGTGCTCTTTGGTGCAACTAGCACTGGAGCTTTGATGACCTTGCGCTCCGCATTCCCTTTGACCTTAGTCTCACAGATATGCCGTCTGACGCACGGACACCGGTACTCCACCTGAGACGTGCATACAAAGTCGACTTTCCCTGCACTCAGGTCTTCCTCTGACTCAGGACGGTAGTCGACTCTAAGACCAAGAAAGAGTCTTGCACTGGCGCCTTCGTGAAGGGCGGACTGCACACCTCGGTCGATGTTTCAAGCCAAAACCTATGCGATCCTAATGCCCACGAACTATATTCTGAAGAACATGTGAAAGGGGCGGAGTATTTGTGTGTGCAGCGACACCCAAGCTGTGCTTAAAGTCGTCTTGCTCCGTTTAACCACTTCCAGGATAGTTCAGGAATGCAAGTCTTCTCTGAATTTTATCGGCGGCCAAAAATCGCTACGACTTGTCTTGACTTGACTTGTCCCGGGCCACCACGGGAACACCGGAAATGAGGTCGCCGATGAACTTGCTAGACAAGGATCAGATGAGGTACTCTCAGGACCCGAACGTGCGATGGGACTACCCGCTTGCTGGGTTAGGGCTTCCATCGATGGCTGGGCTTCTCGAGATCACAGAGGTAGCATGACTCTACATGATGTAGGCAGACTAAGTGTGTGCTTCTTAACGTTTGTAAGAAATCCGCGGCATTCTTGTTATATCTTGACAGAAAAGACTGAAGAAGACAAAAGGGGGCCACTACACCTTCCTACACCTAAAATGTGCTTGTCGTCGCAGAGGACGCCTTTGGAGAAGACGACGACTTTGCAAAGCACTTCCTCTGCCACTGTTCTGCCTTGGATCGGATCAAGTGGCAGTTATGTGATGCTGATGAGGTGAGAGCTGATGATGTCGGCCCCTCATCACAGGAGCGCCTGCTCACATTCCTCCGGAAGACCCTGAAATTTCAGCAAATGTAGGTTGCTGCCTGGTAGTATGGCGGACCAGTTTTTGAGTCTGAGTGTTTCGGCGGAGTGTTAAAAACTTCCGACACAAAAAAAAAGCTTGTCAATATTCCTTTCTCCAAGAACAAAGTGTGTGCTTATGATGAAGGAAACATTTTACATCAGTGCACTTCAGAACCCAGTGAACACCTAGATACTATAATTGGAATTAGGCACGAGTAATGGGGGGGGAGGGGGTTGTCCTAAAGAAGGGACATATTGTAAAGGGTGATTTTTTAAAAGCTATAGGAAAGTTTTTCAAAAAAAAAACACATAAAATTCAGAAAAATGCATGAAATCTTTATTTAAATCGATAGTACGGTCCATATAATTTAATGTTTAAAGATTATTTCATGCAAATGTTGACCTTGACTGCGCCTCAAATGGTCCATCCGCTTAGTCCAATTTTGGCATACTCTTTCCAACATTTCGGCCGGTATCTCACGAATAACTGATTCAATGTTGTCTTCCAATGCGTCAATTGAAGCGGGCTTGTCTGTATAGACATGAGCTTTAACATAGCCCCACAAAAAATTGTCTAAAGGCGTTAAATCGCACGATCTAGGCGGCCAATTGACCGTTCCCGAACGTGAAATAAAATGTTCACCGAACTCGCCCCTCAATAAGTCCATTGTTGCGCGTGCTGTGTGGCATGTGGCACCGTCTTATTGAAACCACATGTCATGCAAGTCAAGCTCTTGCATTTTGGGCAAAAAAAAAGTTGGATATCATCTCACGGTAGCGCTCACCATTCACAGTTACGTTACGATTCGCATCATCTTTGAAGAAGTACGGTCCAATGATGCCACCAGCCCATAAACCGCACCAAACTGTGACTTTTTCTGGATGCATTGGTAGCTCTTGCAATGCTTCTGGCTGATATTCACTCCAAAATCGACAATTCTGCTTATTTACGTACCCATTGAGCCAAAAATGAGCTTCGTCGCCGAACACAATTTTTGCGGTAAAAAAGTGGATCTTCGGCCAAGTTAAAATTCAATAATTTGCAAGCGTTGTTCGTTTGTAAGACGATTCATGGTTAAATTATAGACCAAACTGAAGATGTTTGACAGTGAAACAAAACACGAAACGTGCGTCAGCTGTTTAAACCACTGTTGCCAAAAAGATAATAGCTAAAAAATCACCCTGTATAAGCTGTCCTAAAAAGGGACATTTTGTACAACATCGACAAGAGCATTGAGATTATCGACAGAGCATCACACTGGGCAGCTACAGTAGAGACTCGAAAAAGTCAAGCCGTTTGTTTTTAGGGTGCTTAACTTTTGTGAATTCTTAATTTTTCCAAGGCACTGATAAAAATTTATCACACCTCCGTACCGGCGCTTGAAATTGACAAACCAACCTTGACTTGCTAAAAATTCATCTCGATTTTTATTTGGGTGGATATGCACAAAAAGGTGCTTAGTCTTAGCTTTCAAAATAGAACCACACCTAGTTCCCACCTAGATATACGGGAAATGTAATGATGACTTTGTCGCATCTGGTTTGGGTCTTCCAGGCTCCATTCACATCTTCTCATGTATAACCGAAGAAGGAAGTCAGAATTGGCGGACATCGTTGCTTCATCATCTTTTTTTTTTGCCTGACTCTGGTCAGAAGTAGACACTCAGCCTTTGAGCACCATTTCTTCGTGCTGTCATGGAACTGCTATCACTCATCAAGCTCAAGCACGTTTCTTAGTTATTTTGCGGCAATAGCAACATCTGAAGACCAAATATATTCTATCAACGAGAAAGGACACCCCACAGCGACGTCTCGGACAGAACGTCATAGTAGACAGATATGTATAACTTTGAGGTAGTCAAAGTCTTTGTCTACCTAGGAACCGCTATCAACTCAGACAACGACGCCAGCGTTGAAATCAAACGAAGAATAACTCTTCCCAATCGTAGCTTCCTTGGGCTATGAAAGCAATTGATAAACAAAGCTATCTCTCGACAAAGCAAAGTAACCCTCTATACGACCTTAATCGTCGAAGTCCTGCTTTATGGCATGGGTGCATGGACTTTGTTAAAAGCGGATGAAGTTGCTCGTGATTCGGGTGATTTTCGGTCCCGTGTGCATAGATGTGTGAGTGGAGGAGTACGAGCTGTTCAGCGACATCGAATTAGCCAGAAGAGTGACGGTCCAACGATTGAGATAGCTAGGTCATGTAGAGCGGGCGGAAACCATTACTTCGGCTCGAAAAGTCTTCGAATCCACTTCCGAGTGACGGGGCAGTAGAGGAAGACCGCGGCTTAGGTGGCGCACCCAAGTGGAAAGGGACCTCAACCAACTATGAAAGCGAAACTGGAGGCAGCTTGCTAAAGATCGAGCTGGCTGGAGACACTTATTGGTTGAGGCCCAGGTCCACCCCGGAGTGTAGCGCCACCGTAAGTAAGTAAGCAACATCTGGATTTAGATGCATCACTGTCGTCACCAGAACTTAACCTGAGACCGAGCGGGTGTCATAAATATGAGAAGTGCATTGAACACAGTTCGTAGTCAATTTAGCGCTGACGATAGGTGTCCCCGATCTTTATTCAAATTCATCGTTTATCCACGTACGACCAGCCAGCATTTTACAGAAAAGTTAACGAATTCAAGCCGACGCCTCATATAGGCCAACAGCGGCAGAAGCAAACTCCTAAAATTCGTGTCGACCGCTTATGTTTTTGAATTCTTACCAAGTTGGTGGCACCCACCTGCTATTCAATCGTCCTTCTCCACGGTAAGTGGATGGTCTTATGCTAAAGTCCATTTGCAGGAAAGTAGTTAAAGCAGAAATGTATGACTTCTTGAAGCAACATTTGAACTACCTCTCCGCTGTGAGCGTAGACTTGCAGTCATTAACCAATTGACTTAAAGGGTTTTCAAAGAGAAATGAGGAATTAATCGCCACGTCCTGACTGGCGCCTGACTCCGCATTCAATTCAGGCTGTGCACATTCAGTATCTTCGATCAAGTCCCCAGGCGTGTGCTAATTTCGGGCGGACCATTTGAACCGCTTCTAAATGCATTCCAATTCTCAGTCGCACAGATGTGTCAATTTTGAACAACTTTTTCCACTCAGCGCCGCCCTATGAGTGGTTACTTGATGACTAACAGGAGTGCGTCAGAAGCCACAGAGGCGCCGTCGCGTTGAATTGTCTGAATATGAGCAAATTCCATTTCGGTTCGACAGACACGATCGCAGTTAAACTGCAACGGCCTTAGACGTCCACCGATTGCCTGTGATTCTCCCGAGACATTGACCATCCTCTCCCTCTCTCTCTCTCTCGCGGTGTGTCTTTTTCAGTCGCACACCCTCTTGGCGGATTGCAACGCGAATTCCAAGCCGATTAATCCCCAGAGCTAAACCACAAGCAATTAACGACGTCCACCTGAGCAGAGCCACCGAGGAGGACAGTCGTTGCCTGAGTAAGGCGTCGACATCGGCGTCTCCACCCAAATAGACGTGCAATAGTTCCATCCACCCGCCCGTTCACCCTCCCCCTGCCCCCTGGAGACGATTTAATTGCAAATAATTTATGCCTCAATTAAAAATCACCAGAAACGCATGAATCGACAAAAAAAAACGAACAAAAATGATGTCTCCACTTGTGACGGCGGAGGAGGTCCGAGGAGACAGAAAAATGCTTTATTGTCATACACTCAGACGTTTGTAGCGTCGTCGCGGTCGGTACGGGACGGGAGGGAGGGGGCAGTTGGTTCCGTGTCCGTCAGCACTTCAAGGAGACAACGATCAGCCATCAATGTCGAAGATGACAAATCGAGACCTGGAATCCTAATAAGTCGTCGGTGACAAGTTGAGTTTTTCTTGTTGCTGGTGCGCTGCAGAGCTAAAGCCAGACTTTGGTGGCGGCTCCACGCCGCTGGGGGTGATGTAGTAGGTGATTGTGGGCGCGTGCTCATAAGACCCGGGGCAGGTACATTTCATTCTCAAGAATGCATTTGGAATTCTTGATGCGCAGTGCGCGACAGCGACAGCGATGGCGACAACGGCAACGACAACGACTGCGGGCCGAGGCAATTAAAGAATCAGCTCTGATATACCATTTTGGATGAGGAGGAATGCGTCGGCATTCAAATGCGCACGGTGTACGCGCGCGCTACCAAAGAACGCGGCGATCGCGATGTCAGCGGCATCGCGTTCTGCGGCCGGCCATCTAAGTTAGTGCAAAAGTGCAAATTGAGACGACGCTCCGACTGGAATACTAATGGCTGCCAGCCGGACTGGGACTGGGACTGGGACTGATCGTGTTGGTCGTGGTAACAAGTCACCTTCGGCTGTGCCGCCGCCTTCGATCTCAACTGACAGGCAGTCGGACGCGTCGTCCGGCTAGGTGTCGCTGCATTTGGGGATGATGGTGGACGGACGGAATCGATTAAGTCATATTCGCGGCGGCCGCCTAACGCCCATCCTTTGTTTAGAGATCGGTTGACCGGCTTGGGCTGGGTGCGGAGATGCGCCTTCGGATTTTTGCAGGTGCTTCTGATTTTGGCGCTGTGCATCCGAGCGAGAGAGAGGCCGCACAATCCATCACACAATTGGACCGAGCGCACGCCAAAGTCCGACTTGGGATTTGACTAATTTATTCAAGACCGCGAATGCGCGCGGTGCACATGATGTATGCACGCTCGCGCGCTAGCCGGGAGGCTGATGACTGACTGCATAAGGACGTGACATTAAAGCGAAAAGATTTGTAATTGCGACGACTTCGGGGCTTTGTTCGGCACGCAGCCGCCGCCGGCCGCCACCGCCTCACCGGGCGTTTAAAAAATGGAAAGTGACTCTTGGACATGAACGATTTGGGCTGAGCTGTTAGACATGCTGTTCTTTTGTTGTTAGACAATTGTTTCGGTGATGGTTTTTTTTTTTTTGTTGGGTTTCTTTTGTGCGAACACACGACGGGATGGAGGTCGTGACACATATTCTGTTGTAAGGGTCACTGCGGGTGATTCTTGGAAGTCGACAGCGATTGTTGTGGAGGAACCAAGAATATTCAAGTTCGTCACGTAGATGGGTGGCGATACTGATACTGGCGTCGAATGCGATGTTGATAGGGCAGGTTTGTTGAAGAAAATTGCTCTCAACCACAAGTGGATGCTGTGGATGAATGTTCTTCGTCTAGATCGAGTTTGGATCCAGAACTGAGGAAAGTTTTTCAAATGCACGCATTATTGTTTCCTTGAATATCGGTCTGCCTTACCGACAATGTCACTGCGTCCCGAGCTACAGTATACATCTCAAGGGCCACCCCTGTGGCAGTTCATCACATTGTTTGATTAATTTGAAAAATAGAAATGCATTCATTTTTGTGTAAAGACTTCCTTGAAGATCAGTCTGTGTGATCGGTTCAATTGATGGGTAGTAGGTATTGATATTTCTTTCCTCGTTGCAGTCACAGCAAGGGCTTCACGTCGTCGAGCCAGCAGAGCGGTTGTCCTGCTCTTGATCTGCCGGCTTTGTTAACGATGTCCATTGTGAGATTTGGATTTTGTCCACAAGTCCAGAGAGATTCATGATGCAAATGAGAATTTACAGACGCGAGTACACCCTCAGTTGAATATGATCTAAGATCTTCCAGGGAATCTTTCACTTTAGGAGTGCCTGAGGGTCGCCTTTGATGCTAGGCTGTCAACCAAATTTTCACTGAATTACGATGCTATTGTGAGCATCGAATTGAGAATTATGAGTTTTGTTGGAAGGAGGAATAGGACAGCATGTCTCTGCCGAGAATGCGTAGTAAACTCTCATTACTTGGTTTGAATTTGCTTGTAGCGGGTTCACACCATTCGTTCCTTTGATTTTAGGCGATCAATGGCGATTGGAGGTTCTGTCACCCCTCTTTCTGGTCAGAATCGAAGACCATAATTTGATCCATCGCTCTTGGAAGTGTTCATTTTAATGTCGTTTTGTTCCATTTTGTACACTTCGTCGAAACATATGTGCGACGCAAAAATGATTAAAAATAATCTTAAAACTAAAAACAGCTTCCAGATGCTCAACTGAGGAATGGATTGCGAACTGCGCTTGAAATTGTGGTCAGTCCTGCCGTGTACAGACTTCTCAGACTACCGACGGGTTAACATGCATTTGATTCTTTCCCCAGTTTGACACTTTACCGCTAGTAGTAGTCGTTAACCATCGAAAAACACATAAATCTTACAATGTGACCATAATAACCCCTTCGATCAGTTTCGTTAAGTTTCGTTCAATTTTTCTCACATTAAATTCTCGTTAAATTTCAACATTTCAACACCTTAAACACTAATTTATGCACTCTTAATCAAATTTCAGTTAAGAACGGCATTCGTTCTCTCTAAACAATACCACATGCACCCTTATTTAATCATCTGCTCAGTTTCCCATAAAAATCCAAAATGTACATACTTTTTCTGTACTTAATCCGTACGATCCGTACGATTATAATCGAGAGTCCATTGTACGACATTTGTTTTCTACGTGTGAACGGGAATTCCAGTTGGAGTTGGTGTTCACAAAAGCAATTTCGGTCACTTTGATATTTGACGATGCTTCTGGCTACATTCGTTCGGTTCTGACATAAGATTGACATTTGATTCTTTCCCCAGTTTGACACTTTACCGCTAGTAGTAGTCGTTGACCATCGAAAAACACATAAATCTTACAATGTGACCATAATAACCCCTTCGATCAGTTTCGTTAAGTTTCGTTCAATTTTTCTCACATTAAATTCTCATTAAAATTCAACATTTCAACAACTTAAACACTGATTTATGCACTCTTAATCAAATTTTAGTTGAAGAACGGCATTCGTTCTCTAAACAATACTCTTATTTAATCATCTGCTCAGTTTCCCTTAAAAATCCAAAACGTACATACTTTTTCTGTACTTAATACGATCCGTACGATTATAATCGACAGTCCATTGTACGACATTTGTTTCCTACGTGTGTACGTGAATTCCGGTCACTTTGATATTTGACGATGCTTCCGGCTACATTCGTTCGGTTCTGACATAAGTTTGACGTTTAATTAAGTGAATTATTGCTGCGACTTTATCCATCGACAGCAGGCACAGGCCAGGGGCCCTTCTATCTGTTTCGTATCGGGCAAGTGCTTCTGGGGTCCCTCGCTTCGAGCATGCTATCCTCTGATGTTGAGTTTGAAAGATGAGCGCTCGAGGTGTCTTCACACGGCAGCTTTGTTAAACCGGCGCCTCCAGGTTGCCATCTTCACCTCGTCTTGGTCGAGGACGGAATTTTTGTCTACTACCGTCGAGATTGAGTGGAACATTGTGCCGGATTCGGGCTCTCGTTGTCGTTCGACAGTCTGCCGAAGTGATTCGTCCAATACTTGCTACTCCACTTACCAGGCTTCTATTTCCACCGTCTACCTCTCAGAACTGAATGAGTGACGGGAGACGAAAATTGTCAGCTTCTTTCGAATTCGATCAATCGCTGCTCCAAATCTTAAGTCTGGCGAGTGTTTGAGACTGGGTCTACTGGCAGTCACCGCAGTTTAATGCGTTTTTTGCCAAGTTCATCTATGTACTCAGTCTCCCTCCTCCCTTCACGTCGCTTCCAACGAAGCATATCAAGCACCACTCAATCCAAAGCTACTCAGTGACCAATCAAGCCTCCAATAGTGCTTAGAAAGCAAGTAAAACTCGCCATTTTTTTTCAGATCGATCTCCATTTTTCGACATTAGCCTCTTTATCGAATCTCATCGCAAGTTCGTGATGCCCCGGCACGTTGTCGCCTTCCATTTTCTCATGGAAAACCCGCACAAATCACATGCTTTGCGAATGTCCGCGCGGCTACGAATTGTCTTCTCAATCAGTCAAGTTCATATGTGACTTCAAATCCTCTGACGTCATCCGTCAAAGACCCCTCGCATGCTTATCGTAAACAATTTGTTTACTGTCAAGGTTCGTTTCGTTTCAATTGATAACGCAGTTAAATGTGTGTGGTGTTGCATTCTGAAAGTCGTTCCCAATACGTTCACTCCTCATGTCGGACCATGCACATACACCAAGACCACCAACACCCCGGTCCCGTCCCCGTCATTCCTTCGGAAAACTTTAGCAAACAATTTCATTATGCATTTGCCTTGCATGCACCCCAGAAGTGCAAATCAAAAAAAAAAAAAGAAAAAAAAAGCAACAGCACACAAAGATTCATCTAACACCCAAAGCAGCCAGCCAGCCAACCAACCCAGTCAAGAAGCAGTGCGCCGCCGACCAACCCCCTGATTGGCGTCGGCCTGTCGCCGTCAGTTTACACCACCAAACCAAACCACACACATCACATCAGAGGAAAAGTCTATCTCGCTCTCCAAAAAGAAAACAAAACCCCACCAGGCCCAGTCAGTTAGTTAGTGAGCGGGGCGGCGAGACGGGGGGACTTGTGCTGCCAAAGGAAATGTGTGTTCTCTAAGCTCTAAGAGCCTACGAAACGACGGCAGCTCGTCGGTTCTGCTCGTCGCCGTTGTCGGCTGACGACGGGGTTACATACAAATGCACAAATTCGTTGCATCTAACATCATCAGTATCGCGCACGGACTGTGCTGATATTGCTTCAAGGTCAGCGGCGTCGCTCCGGACTGGGTGTTGCTTGTTTTTTTTTTTGTTTTTTTCGCATCCAAGCACCCTCAAACCGACTGAGCGGTTTTTGTGTGGACGTGTGGGCGAGCGTGTGCGCCTGTGGGTGTCTTCAGCTTCAGGGCACACCAAAAATTGCGGAAAGAAAATAGGAAAACAGACAAAACTCTGCGCCTTCCGTTTGGGGGGTTGAAACTGCTGCTGCTGTTGTTGTTGTTGCTCTCAACAAACTGAAAAAAAAAAAGAAAACAAACAAACAACAGCACAGAAGCAGCGCAGCACACACAGCA
This sequence comes from Eristalis pertinax, assembly GCA_907269125.1. NCBI lineage: Eukaryota > Metazoa > Arthropoda > Insecta > Diptera > Syrphidae > Eristalis > Eristalis pertinax. The sequence goes on from OU026146.1 coordinate 60,866,235, forward strand.
CACAAGACGAAGACGTGGACGAAGAAGCGGTGGAAGAAGAGAAAGAAAACTTGCATTACTTCTCTTCATCGTCGTCGTCTTCGTCTTCTCTGCGGCGACGAGTACACGTCTCTCTGGGTGCGAGCGTTCGTGTGTGTGTGTGTTTGTGTGTTTGTTTGCCTATGCAAAGTACTACTCTGTGTGTGTGTGTGTGTGTGTGTATCTATGTGAATTTTCTTTTGATTTTCTACCACGATCACCAACAACAGCAGCAGCAGTTCTCGGGCGGCAGCAGACCGATGGGCCAGTCAGCCAGCCAGCCAGCAAACCAACCAACCGACCAACAAACCAACCAGCCAGCCAGCCAGCCATCGGTGCGATCGCAGACTTCCTTTTTAGTTGGATCGCTGCCACATTCACAAGTGCAACGCGGAGAGCGAGAGACCTCAGAGCGAAGCAGAATAGCAGCGCAGCGCAGCACCCGGAGTCATCCAAAGTTGGATGACCAACCCCCTCGTTGTCGCCGCCGCGCCGTCGCGATCGTGTGTGGAAATATATTTTAAAAAAATCCATTTTTTTTTGTTCGTTTTGCCGCGTAAAAGCTTCTTCATCTTCAAACGGACAACCGCCACCCTCCCCCCCCCCCAGTGGGGAGGCTCTTCGCTGTAAGTAATTATTTTTTATTTTTCCATCGTTTTTTTTTGTTGTTGTTTTGCTTTGTCCGCTTTGACCAACTACACCATTGTCCTCCTCCCGCCTCTCGCCCAACACCCTCCGACCGACCACCCGAAAGGGGTGAGCACACACACGAACAACACAAAAGCTTCAATTCTCCAAGTACACACACACGCAGGCAAACATCGGCGCAACAACTGACGACGTGACCTCGAAAAATGTGACTAGAACTTTACGTTTATCCCTCTACACAAGTTGCGCGCCCGAGAACGCCTCTGTGTGCCCCGCTGCTGTGTTGTCGACCGTGTGTGCGACTGTGCATGTGTGTGTGTGTGTGCCTCATTCCAAAAGGGGTGTAAAAATGCAACCAAATGAAGATGATGAAAAATACAAATACATACCATCACGTACGAGAAGAAACAATTTTTTTGTTTTCACAGTAGTTCGCAAGTGGATTGCTATCATCAATGCCTCCCCTCGGTGGCGAGCCCCCGCCCTCCGCACAGGCAATCCACGCGAAACGAACCAATCAACCCAGCAAACCACTAACGTCGTCGTCGTTGTCGTCGTCGTCAACGTCGCCTCTATCGTCGTCATCACCTACTTTTGGGCTTATTTATCTCAAGAGAGCTAGCCGCTCGAGCGGAGTGTGTGAGTGAATGCGGAGAGATTGAGAGACAGAGAGATCGAGATTGTTTTGCATCTAAATGCAATGGAATAGATTTTCTTCAAGAATCACCCCCTCCCCCCCAGCCCACCCCTGCTCACTCATCACCCCGAATTCAGGAAAGAGCCCAAATTTAAATTGCAAATAAAAATGAACAAAAGATACATTTGCAGCAGCAGCAGCATGTGGTACACACAACATTTTCTATGTTTTTTTTTTTCTACGTTTTTTTTTTTTTTGTCTGCTGATTTTTCGTGCAGTAATCTAGTAAATTTGCTTCCTATACTTTGTCAGATGTGCATCTAGAGAATGAGGTCGAGGCTGTTAAGGGTTGCACAGACACTCTCTCGCACACACACACGCACACTGACACTCGCCACAGTGCAAGTGGAGAGAAAAGTGTTCATTTCATGCATTGTCACTTGTTTCATGGGAGTTTTTCCATGATTTTCTTTTTCCTCTTGTCCGTCTTTTTTTTTTGCACTTGTGATCGTCGTCGTGCCGGTTGGGGCGAAGGAAATGGATGTTTAGGGGGAGCCTGTTGTCTTTTGTTCTCACCTAGTGGTGGCATGTCAATCACATTTTAAATAATTAAGTCTCAGCTCATATGGAACCGCTAGGGGGGGGGGGGGGGGGGGGGAACTCCAATCGCTCGGCACGGTTCGCGTCGTGACAGTCACTTCAAGTGTTTTTTTTTTATTCTTTTCTCAATAAATTAATTAATAACTTTGCATATCGACGCGGGTCTGCATGTGTGTCCCCAGTCCGCACCCGATGTTTAGTCGCACTTCCTCATTGCCCCGAGTCGGGATGCATCCATGGTGCTGGTGCCTTAAGTGTCACTCTCTCTATCTCTGGCCCCAACCAACCACCACAGCGCAAGCGAGAGTGTTCTGTTTTCACTCAGCAGGCTGCATCTGCATTTTGTGTGCTGATTAATGAGCGAGCATGTAACATATAACTCCGCGCGGAAACACACCTCAAAATGTGCATTCGCACGTATTCTCCTTGCATTCTGTTGAATATTTCTCGCTTTTTTTTTTATTGTCTGCCTGTTTGAGTGTTTCTGACGACAAATGGCAAAAGCGATTTTATGCATTCCTCGAGATGGATGTTCATGTTCATCTGACCACGGTATTTGTGCTGCTCCATGCGGGATGGGATGGGACGGCGATTTATATATTTTTCGGCTTTAATGACTCGCACGTGGGTTTGCATTAATTTTTCGCGAGAGTTTCCCTTTTTTTTTGCCGAACAAAGCCGCCATCGAACAAGTGCAGCGCTTAGGTCATTGGGAAATCTTGTGACTTGTTGCATAAGAGTGTGCGCTTAACGACTCCTTCGAAGCGATAAGATGCAGTGAACAGTTGTGCTGGGGGCTGATTAGGAGGTTTCTAGTGACATTTTGTTTTCATCAACTGATGTGCATTATGCCCTCTTGACGTATTTAGGTGCGATTGCAATTCTTGAACTCAGTGGTCAGCTGCGAAAGCGCTTGAATCTTGAGATGATACCCCATGGGAACAGTCGAATAAGCACATACTGCAGAAACGAACTCGCCATGAACTCCTCTCATTTGGGGGAGATGAAGTCTGTGTTTTATTTTCACCTAGATGCTGCAGCAACCCCTGCTGCTGTGTGAGCTAGTGTTCTAGAGGACCCACCGTCTTATGTCCCCACCAAGTGGCTGGCTGGTCCAATCGTTGTTAGTGACTGAAGACGTGGCGATGGGCCCTCAGTTCTAGACTCACTTGTCCGCTGCGTTCAATCATGACTTTCTACTAATTTCGCCGCATTAATTTGGCCTGTCGACTGTTTCAATGTTTGTGGAGCTCTAGCTCCTCGACGGCTGTTCGGATTTGACTGACATTTCGCAGATAGATAGGTTATCTTCTGGATAAGGAGATAAGCGACAACACGAAGGCCCTCTGTGGATCGACTCAAATCACCACCGTAAGCTGTGCCGTTTGTACAAGGCTGGGCCAAATATAAGTTTCTTTTTAAAAATGCAGTGAAATGAGCAACATTAAATTTGTTTGATGTATTATGGCTTTATTAGTAAGAAAAAACATTCCCATTAATTATGAAATTCAGCGTCGTTCAAGAGGTTGCCTCGGCTATCTTCGCAGTAGCGCATTCTGTAACCTCAATTTTCTAAGACCTTCTTGATGGTTTCGGGCTGTACCTCACGGATTGCTTGGAAGATCTTGGCATTAGGGACTTGAATCGTTTCCGGATTTTTGGCATAACATCGGCTCTTCATGGTTTCCCACAAAAACAAACGTCCAAAGGAGTCAAATTGCAGCTCCGGGGCCGCAAATTGACATCGACGCCAAGACGGCTGATAACACGATTTAGGAATTTGGTGCGCAAAAGATCGATTGTGGCATGGGCTGTGTGGCATTGCGCGTCATCCTGCATGAACCAGGGCTCGTCCAAGTCCATGTTTTCAATTGCATTAAAGAAGAAAGTCGGTCGGAAACATGACCGTATCGTTGTTTCCAGCCACTTTTTCGGAGAATAATACCCCCGCTCCACAATCCGTACCAAACTGTCACCCTCTGCGGATGCATTGTCATCTCGACAATAACGTGCGGGTTTTTCGAGCACAAGGTGTTTGTTAACGTAGCCTCCGAGATGAAAATGCCCCCAAAATCGTTGTACAATTCAAGCTGATCTAAGGTTCAAACTGCAAAGCGATAACGAAGCGTATGGTCGCTCGCCTTCAATTGCTTAGTCAATTGGACCTTGTAAGCGAATAATCAGACATAATTGTGCAGAATTCTCCTCAGGCTAGTGCGTGAAATGTGGAGCTGTTGAGATCGATAGCGAGTTGATGTTCGTGAACTGAATCTCACACTCTCGGCCACAGCAGCCCCATTCTCGTCTGTGCGGTAACCATGAGTGCTGTCCACTAACATACCAGTGTCACGGACTTTCTGCACAATCTTGCTGCGACTGCTGTAAGTCGCGGTTTCGGCCAAAACTTCTTCTTTTCGAAGAAGGTAGGCTACACAGCACTCACTTTGGAAAGTTGTAAGTTTTTAATATTTTCCAACGTTGTTCAAGCGTAAAGCGATTCATTTCGTTCTGCGGAGGTATGATACTGACTTTCTGTCAAGATTTCGAGCGGCAAACAGCTGTCAGTGTCAAAATAAACTGTGATTGAAAAAGAAACCACTAGAGGGCCCACCGTCGCGCATTTTTGCCGTCGAAACTAGAGCCTTGAATTGGGACTCGGTTATCCCTCTCTGTCGTGGAATTCAAGTTCACCTGAATGCTTAAAATCAGAGGCAGGTAAATTAAACGGACAGAGATTGAAATGAATTTGAAAAAAAAAATCCACCAACTGAACACAAAAAACTCACTTCCGTATAAAGAGTGATTTGTTAAGCGCTTGTTTTTTTAACATTCGAAAAAAACTCAGGGAAATTACAAAAGTGTTCAACATTTTTAGTTGAGTTTACACTTCAAAGCTTGCCATTTACTTTTTAAAGATCAATTCATGATCATTTTATATATCAACTATATTTAAAGAGGTCCATACGGAGAGTTCAATTCTGTACTACATGTCATGCTTTCAGTTCTCTGTGCTGTTTTAAAGCCTTGCGAGACTAAACTATTCCTTGGCTAAAATCTCGCGTTATCAGTTCACAACTTTATCCCGTCTACATGCAGTCGAATGCTCCCTGTGCGTCACGATCAAAATACAACTGAATGCGTCACAAGCGTCACGAGAAAAAATGTCACGCAAAACTCCTTCATCACAAGTGAGACAATGTTGTCACCTCAGAGCCCTTGGCCTCTGATTTTTATTACATCGAAAAAGGGGTATCAGACCAGCGAGTGGAATCTGCCGTCACATTTAAGAGGTGCGGCGAAATCATCACGTTTCACAAACTTTGCATATTTGAACTCCAAATCGTGTTATCCTTCAGCTTTGAGTTGGTTTCAAGATCTAAAACAAGATAGAATCCATCTTATTCATTCTTAGAGGTGAGACAGGATCTTCCAGACACTTTCGTGACGTGACGTGACGAAACTGAGCCATACTCTCATCATTTTTGCTCATTTGTCGCAAGAAGCGAGGAGAATAAAATGTTCGTCCTAAGGCTGCTGGACATCGTTACATCCTTGGCTCAGGTTCATCATGTCATTAGTCTACTCGATCTACGTTTCAGCAGAATTGCGAGACTTCCTCCGATAGATGCTCCATGTGTGTTCGAATCCTTGACGCTTTTGCTCAAGCTCAAGTATTGCTAACAGCGCTTCTGATACTTGAGCTCTGAAATTCAATAAAATTTGTTCAATAAACGCTCACGGTGCACCGAAGCCTCCAATGAATGCCCGTGATGTAAGAACGCCTCATTTCCCGAACAGAAATGATTCAGAAACATCTCTGCCTGAGCACACGCACCTCCACCAACCCGATCACGTGACAAATTAAAAAAAAATCGTCTCCGATAGCCACAGTTCCCGGAAGAGTTGGATAATCTCTTCGAGTGTGACTAACCCCCTAGAAACGGCTTAGTTTGCATTTCGCCACAGTCGACCACAAAATTGTCAATCATCACGTTCGTCGGCGAACGAAAGAGTCGACGCTTTTGTCAGGCGCCGCGGCGGTGTGGAGAAACCCCAATCGTTAGCTGGGCGCGCTCTGTTTAAAGAGAAAAACAATCGTATCACAGGTCGGTCTTCCCGTGAATGGCGGCCGCCTCTTGTTTTCTTCTCCCTCGATCGGCTATCGATACGCCCGTGAATCATCACCGCCATCACCCCCCTTAAGCGCCAAGTGCTTGGAATTCGTAATTAGTCGCAAAAAGATGTCCCAAACGCTGTCCATGAGCTCACCACGTAGGAGTGCACCCAAAATTTTATATTTCGCAAAAACTACACGAGTGACGCATGGAGCGTGTCCATAAAGTATGCACCGCCGCCGCCGACAGATCGCATGGAAACTTACAGAATTCGATAAGCGATGGAATTCGCGTTTCGATCTATTGTTGCACGGCACACAGGCTTGTGATAAAGATTCGCGAACGTGACTGTTCGACGGTTGCGGTCTGCACAGTCTTGATGCACCGCGACGGGCTCGAGATATGGAATGGCTTCGGCTTTTTTCTCCCTCTCCAAGCTTTAGTGTGTGCTACGCATTTGTCATGTTTCTAAGTAATTAAGACGACACCATTGTTCTAGTCGACTGGTGGGCACAAAGCACGGGCAAGACACGGGCAAACAATGGGAACAGATACTCTTTTGTTGATGGGTTTTCGTTTTTCAGTTTCTAAGTGATTGACGGGCTCAAAGGCGGGCAATTGAAATTTGCGAGCGGAGGGGGCGAGTTGGAGCAAACGGTGTGACATGTGTTCTGTGCTTGATTGGGTGGAATGGTGGTGGTGGAGAGGGAAGGAATAGCGGGGGATGGGGAGAAGAAAAGTGAGGCCTTTCTGACAGGAATGGTCTCGTACTTTTGAAGACATTCCCATTGTCTTCTACAAGGTATGTGCTGAAAAATGGACAGAAATAGGGGCTATCATCAACGCGTTGGGGAAATGTTGCACGAATTTGGCCGATTGTTTTTCCAATGAGTCCATAGAATAGATCAGAGGACTGAGACATCTTCGATGCGACATACAGCTTCTGGCGGCAGTCACAATTTACAGTCCATTTCCGAGATCAAGGCTTAAAGACGTTAACTAGTCATGAACTCGTGGAGTTTAAGTCGATCGGTGTAGTACAGGTTGAAGCAATGGCAACATCTTCGGTGCTTCCTTGAAAGATTCGACGGCATTCGGGTCAGAAAGGCAGCACATTTTCTCTCTCTCTATCTCTCTCTCTCTCTCTCTCTCTCTATCTCTCTCTCTCTCTCTCTCTCTCTCTCTCTCTCTCTCTCTCTCTCTCTCTCTCTCTCTTGTAGAGCATCGCTGAATTATTCTACGGCTGAAGTGACAAGCTAAACTGAATTTTAGACCGTTAGAGCTAGACTTGTTTTAGACGCAGCTTCTTATTCAACATTCTCGTGAAAAGAAAAGACGAACGTCGATTTCCTGCTTTGTTTTTGGCAACACCTTTGGTTACGCAAGACCCTAGGTGATGCCGGATATGTGGACTTTATTCATCTTAAGAAAGTTAAGGGATTCAGTGGCGTTTAAATATCAAATTTTGACAAAGGAGGGGTTTAGTTCTTGCAGACTATGAGAAAGACTGAATGAATGTTTCGAATCATTGGCAGGGTTTACTTTACTGGGCCAGTCTGACTGATCAGACTTTACTGATGAGAGTACGATGACTGGTCATGAGTACAAGATGTAGTTCCCTTTGTCTTATTTTATGTACAATGTCCTATTCCTTGTGGAATTACTTCGAAGTTATGGTTTCCCGTGTAAATTCTGGCACAACGCAGGTCTCTAGTTTGGGTCCAATTATTTGTCTACATTTTCTAATGACCTCCTGTGAGATTTAAGTCGATGCATTTATTCACTAATTTCATTATTTTCTATTAAATGTTGAACCCGTTTCCCTGGTCTCCAAGTCTATGCAAAATTTGTTTCTCGTCATTTTGTGGTTGAGCGGCAATAAGCGCTGAAGGACCATGAAAACAGTGTGGAGTCAAATTGATTTAATGCTATGCACTTGATGTGGATATAAACTACATACAATTTGAAGTTGACGGGCTTAACCTGAGGAAGGCTTCAACATTTCATTAATTTTCCAGTCCATTCACCATTCGAGTCCCTTACAATGGTCAAAGAGTATTTCAGTCTAGACAAACGCTTCACAAACATCGCCCTTCGGAGATGGCGTACAACTGTTAGTCCCCTACGCTCGTGAGGGACGAAAGCACGCACAACACGAGTGGGTGCTGTCGAAGCTAGGTACTGGTCCACCATGAACTGTGGCGCCACCTTTATTTTGTATCATCGTCACGAAAACAAAACCGTGACGAGGTGAAGCAACATCATCTCCTTGATTCTGGGCAGTCTTCAGTTTTGTATAGTTTGCAAATACATGCGATTTTTTTCACTTGACGCCAACTTTTCCAGGATGGCGTCACGTCTCATCACATCTACCGTCACAAATTTTTTACATTACAAGTGAATGTTACTCGTGGTCATGAATTTGAAATGAAATCGCACTCAAAACGAAGAAGAGTAACCTCCTGACATTCAATTTTCGTTCAATATTTCCCATAGATTCCGATTTGGAGTTTTAGTAACGTCACGAAATATTTGTAACGAAATTAAAAGAATACAGATTGAGTTCTGTATTCTTATCAGTCGTCAAGATTAACTAACGTTTCATTACAATTACATTCCGCTTCCATTTGAATCACTTGAATGCGTCACAATTTGTCGTCACGTTTATTTTTTTTTAATTTTCACCCGATGTTGAATTAATTTTAGCTTAGCTGCTCTTAAGGTCGAAGATTCAATCATTTTCGGATGCCAGCTGCGTCACGAAATATGCAAACATTTTCTAAGGAACGCTGATGTAGATTCGACGACAGATTCCACGACAGTTGGACTGGCTGTGTCATTTTTGCTTCAGTTTGCTAATTCCTTGAGAACTCTCGTCGCAGCGTTGTCTGGCTGCAAAGTCAGATGTCTCACAATGACTTTTGGGGCAGCTACAATTGGATGGGCTTTAGTCGACTCAGGCACCTTTTAGGAGTCCTCCATATATCACCGGGAGTCCAACGCTGTCTCGCTGGTGGTTAGAGAGTTCCACTTTTTATTTCCAATTTGTCCACTTTTTTTGTCTTGACATCAGCAAGAGTTGGTTTGATAGGGGATGGGATGGTTTCGGGCCGTTTCCGGGCAAGTTAGACGCTGTTTCCAGTCGGAGTCGTTATGGCCTGAGACCCAGCTGAGAGAAATCGAGTGCAGCGTGGTGACAATTTTGGCTCTTCGAGGCATCATGCGACCAGCTTGGACTTGATTTGTGTTGCCAAAATTGCTTTAATGGCCGCTTGACTGTCAATAAGAATGACACTAGCAGCCGGTGGTGTTTCCAACCCCTTTCCTGGCCGTTTCGTTGATTGCCAGGACGACCGCTTGAAAAACACTGCGATAGTCAGGGATTCTGCTGCCTGGATTGTGCATGCTTAATTATTCGAAGAAAATATCCGCTCATGTACCTTTTAGCTTCCACGATCCATCCGTGTACACATGGCTAGCCTACCTGCCTGTTTCGTGGCAGTGACTGTTTCGTTTGTTTGAGATTTGAGCCGACCGTGTGCCACGAAGACTGTGTTTCATGAATTAAGGGGGAACCTCCCGACCAGTGCTGCCAGTTCTTGAAGCCCCATTAAATTGATTTGGCAAAAAAGGAGCAGGAGAGGCTAGATTTCTACTGATAAAATGCCCAGCCCTTGATTGTTGCAGTGAAAGTGATCATTTTCCGTGCCTTTGCCTTCTGTCCTCACTAGAGAACCCTGGCAGCACTGCTCTCAACCCAAGTCGAACTTTAAACAGCGCTCAATGCCCTCAGCAAAGATTTATCGTCTGCACCTTTCAATGCATCAAAATGCCTTCACATCGAATTAACTGCTGTCACCGCAACAATCTCGATCGAGTCACAGTGCTTACAACTTCCGAATCGCCTGTCAATCACCTTTACCCGACGCCCCATCCATCACGTAGTCCCGCCACAAAGTCCGCTTCCAGCATCAGGACTTCCTTCCGCCTCGCCGCCGGTCGTCAACCACAAAATGATGGCAAAACAAACAAAACAAAAGAAAAGGACTGCAATTGACACCATTAAGCTGGTCACACATAAATTTTAAGGGAATTTCTTTGCGGCAAATAATTGCCATTCGGAATTCGGTCAATAAAACATGCCGACATTAACGACTCGTAAATTTAATTTATGCGCTGGAACCGACCCGCTCGGATGACGGGCACCTACAGGCCCGAGTGCTTAGCCAAGGAATTGACAATGAGACGATGCTCAAGTGGAAGCTGCTTAGTGCCGGCAAGTGGGGATGCCATTAATGAGCCTCCTCCGAGCGGGCTCAACTGGTGGGAGCTGCTGATTTCGATTAAGTGCGATATTAAAGGCGGCTGCTAATTGAGTCTTAAGTCTCGGATGCATATCGCTTGTGCGCCAGCCAGGCTTCTGTTGAATTGTGTAACGTGGAATGAGTGAAATCACAGAGAATGATGCAAGCTCCAGCTCCAACATGGACGTTCCTCTTCATCGAAGCACGTACCAACATTCAGCCGGTGGACCCTGTGCCAAGGCAGGAAATGAAAACAAAAGAAAGCGCCCCCACCCCACGCCTCCACGCATCAGTTACAGAACAATCAACCTCAATTCGTTTCGGCTGATTGCCGAAAACACTTGTCAAAACGAAAAAAAAAATATGATTCACGGGTTACCAGCACGGGTTCCTTCGAAAGGTAAACATCCGACACAGTCGCACACCCTCCGCCAACGAGGCAGCCATGACAATGCGTCGACAAACAGTGCCGTGTGTCAGCACCGTTCGACAACAGCGAATTGTTTGTGTCTGACAAAACAAAGGAAAACCCAAATTCGACTGAAAAATCTCCCCCCCGAAGCCGCGACGAAGATGTGTGCGCTTGACGTCGCGACGGTGCAAGGAGGGAGAGCGGCCGAGCCGAGAAGAAGTCCACCCCCTTCGCCACACCCAAGCCAACGTTGCATCAGGTCAAATTGTCCCAAAAGAAAACACAAACGTATCGCAGACATCGCCCGCACTCAATCTTGTGGTTTTTCGACGTGTTTTGTGGGTTATGTGTTACGAAAGAGACACCCGAACGATGAAGACGACACAGCAAATATTCTGCCACTCGCATGTCGATGTTGAACCGCTCAGATACTTCACATGACAGCTCCAGAGGCATACAGCCACACACATGTGTGCGGTTGTGTAGGTCCGACTCGCTATGAATATCAATTACACGCGCGTCTGTTTGCACAGCAAACTGTTGCCGCTGCATATCGACGACGACGACGACGACGACGACGACGGCGTCGACGGCAACGACACAGCGACAGAACAGTGAGGCACGAAATCGTTTAGAGCAGGAGGAGCAGAGTGGGTGAGTCCCTCCTGGCAATGGCATTGTACTCGTCTCGTACTTGTGCTCGAATCCACACAATATGGCTGTTATCGTATCCACTGCTGTTGGCGCATATTTTAATTAACATCACGAGAGCAGATATTGTAATTCACTTGTTAATTTTTGTTTCGTCGTCGTTGTTGTTGTTGGTGCTGTTCGCCGTGGCCGAGTGGGTGGTGGTCGGTGGTCGGTGGTCGGTGGTCGGCGGCGGTGATGGGTGACACTTGGCAGTCTGATGGTCTTGCCAGTCGCATATGCAGTTTCATGGTCAAATAAATTATAACGACTTCATTAATGAGCGGCAGTGAAATGGACGCAACTCGTGATGGGCTGTAAGTTTTGATGGGTGTCGCGAGGGGTGCGCGGGCTTGTGGTGCAAAATTGTCAGGAAAATTGGGCAATTCTCTGAATGTGCTCGCCAGGGGGGGGGGGGGGGGGGGGGGGTGAGGCAATTGTAACTGTCTGCATGCGATAAGTGTTGGACGACGGAGTCGTTAAAAGCAAACTTCTCGCTTGATTGGAGGCCGCACTTAGGGGGTGGAAGTTGCATGAATGCGGTGGTGGAGGTGAGATAAGGAAGAGATTTGTAGATACCACCGGGGAATGGTCGATGTGTGAAGGGTGGAGGGGGGGGTGACACTGATTCGGTTTTAACCGACAAAATTGGTCCAGTCGGCCCAGAAACTCTGCCAAAATGACACCTCTTCCAGACTATTCCTCGAGAAGTGGCACCTTTGACATGAATTTGAACTGAGTCGGCAAGCGGGATTCCGCCAAAGAAACTGCAAGTTGCTAGAGAATGACAGAAGCACGACGAAGAAGGATGTTGAGTAGAACTTAGCTTGACTTTAAGCAAACCTAAGGGGTCTTTCATTAAGTGCTTCCTATCTTCAAAATGAAGCAAAACAAAGTGTGTGAGAGACATCATCGAAATTTTGTATTCGTTTGAAATGCCTATCGACTCTATTATGTTTTGGAATATAACATCGATCAGGTGCCTCTCTGGGTGGAGCGCATCCGAATTGTCCAACTTTCAATGACTCTGGCGCAGAAATCAGACTGAATTTGACTTTGAGGCCCTCTGTGGCTTGTGCTTGTGGCTTGTGGCTGCGACTTCAGAAAACGGTGTCAAATCGCACGAACTCCGTGGCCAGACTACATCATCTCCACGTGACATGACCAAGACTTCGAATCGTTTTTGCAGAATTGCCATTGTGGCGTGAGTTGTGTGGCACGTAGCGCCGTCCTGTTTAAACCACATGTACATCATCCAATTCAGGCCAAAAAAAGTTGGTAATCTCCGATACCATGCGTTGATGGCATTTGGAGAAGATGGTTCAACCACGAAGTGTATGGCCTGTACAGCGACGAGTCCACCCAGTCGTCTACGGATCCAACGCTTAAGATCGATAGGCCATGAACAACCAAGCCCCAGTCGGAACGATTTCCGACTCTGAGCCTGTGGAACAACGCAACAGACTACGTCCACGCACTAGGTGGCGCACACGAGTCGAGGGGCACCTCAACTTTGTGTGCGCAACTGGAGACAGCTGGTGAGAGACCGTGCTGGCTGGAGAGACATGTTCGGCGGGGTAGAGTTCCAGCTCGAACTTTCCGTTGACGGTGATGCCCCGGCCAACGTCGTTCTCAAGGAAAAAGGAACGATGACGCCGCCAAACTGTGATTTTCGGCATTCATTGGACGTTCTTGGATCTCGTGTGATATCAATGCACACGAGATCCAAGAACGTCCAATGAATTCCGAAAAAATCAATCAAAAAATTATCAATCAATCAATCGTCCCAAATTCGCAAATTTTGTTTGTTGACGTAGCCACTCATTTATTCAGAAATTTGCCTCATCCTATGGGCAAAGCCCGGGGATGCGGTCCGGGCTGAGCCTCAATCAACAAGCTAGCTTACTACTGCAGCTGTCACTCCTGCAGCATATCCACTCGAAATGTTGTCTCAAGGTGTTGGCATTGCACACTGTCACCGAAATGGCGCCCAATGTTAGGCGTAAGGAAGACGAACCAATCAACTTCTGAGCCGGAATTGATTCATTACGCTAGGGGCTTGTATTCTGAAGAAATCTGCGCTGACAACGAATGCAGATGCACCTCTTGCCCGACGTGATTCACTGATCTGCCGTAAGTCTTCCATTGGGCGCCATTTCTTTCCGGCATGGTTTCTGGGAATGTAGTCGGACTGGTTGTTCCTTTGTCTGCATATTAACAAGGCGTCAGGATTCTGAGAGAAGGTGCTGTAAGCTATAATCGTTTAATTCCACAGAGTACGTCCAAATTCCTGCGCTTTATTTGACCGAATGTCTGTTCCTACTCTTCACACACATCTGCTATCTCATTCCCCGCCCTTGCTTTAACCATATCTTTGACAGTCGACAGAATAAAATGTTCAAGTTACACTGTACCAGCAATGACTTGGGTTAGGTACAAGTGGCTGAGTGTAAGAAGCAGTCGCTGGGCCAGTTCTGAAACCATTCCTCTTGAAGGCATTCAGGATTTTCCAACGAACCGGTTTAGATGGCTACCCTGCTACCCAGTAAGCCCTTTGCGCTTGATTTTGATCTTCTCTTGACTTTCTCCCAAAAGCGCCTAAATCTAGACGTTGTGCCATCCGTTCTTAATCGATTCCTGGGCTCTTTTTGGACTGTTTTCGCAATGCCACCTCGACTGTCATACAAGTGATGGCTGAACGGTCTGATGAGGTGGTCATTGTCCTAAGGCATCCTCATTCACATCCGACATGATTCTGAAAAGAGGAAGGTTCTGAGTGGACGAATGGGATGAAGTTTAAGGCTGCTTATCAGGAAGAGGAGCGAGATCTTTCAGCTAAAATGGGCCCCTAATCTCGATCCGTTCTTCACCTTACTTCTATCAGAACAGTTCCGCCATCAATTGCACAATCGGCAGATGGACGCCGAGATGTCGGAAAGCAGATGTGTCCTTCACTTTAAATGGCTTCCATTTCATCGCCGACTTAAGCCGTCATCGCCGGATGGTCACTTTTGGCAGCGCAATCCTCTTCGCCTAAGCCACATACCAACAGATGGTACAATCTGCGCTGCTGCCGATTGACACCCATCTCCGTGTGTCGACAGACCAGCACGACCCCTCCCTCAATCGCTATCACAGCAGCCGGAGCTAAGTCCCTTCCATCAATCAATCCATCCCCGAAATGCGATATCCCTCGCAAGCCTCTCGCGCCCTATCTGCGGACGCGGCCGCAATCGTAATCCCATCATGTTCCGCGGAATCCCCGAATTAAAGAGATTCCCCAACGTTCGCGGGGCGTGGAAAGTAAAAGTGCCGAAGCTTTCTACACCCAGTTGCACGGTGAAATATTAAGACCCTAGGCTCGGTACGCACGTCCGTCTGTCATCATCGCCATCATCATCATCATCAGAGGCAGCAGCAGCGGCAGCAGAAATCCTGAGATGGTTTGGGTGCTGCCCTCATTCATCTCGTGCTCAAAATGATACGAGGGTACGGGGGGGGGGGGGGGGGGGGGGGCGTATAAAAAGAAAATCATAATAATTCAATTACAGTGTCACGACTTTTGTCATCATCACCACCGCCTCGCGCGCACACACGCAGAGACCATCATCAGCGGCGGCGCATAGCCGCGCACCACTCCCAGTCGGCCTCTCTCGGATGAAATGGAATTATGTTAAGCCACCATTGACGGTGACCCTAAAAACGTAGCGCCCGCCTCGTCACCGCCGTCATCGGTGTGCGTCTGGTCGCGTCACCTTTTCAAGTACTCTCTTGGATGACTTTTGTTGTTGTTGTTTTTTTCGTACGAATTCCACCTTGGATTTTTAAGTACTGACGGCGATGGGGCGCGCGCATACGACGAACGCACCGCTCCCATTGTTGGTTTTTATCTTCTTGGGCATCCTCGCCCACATCCGGCGGGGTGCTGAAGAGCCATCCCGTCGCAGTCGCGTAGATCCTTGTCAGCCAGCGCGACAGACTTTCTTTCTCGCCGAGGCCCGTCTTTGCACACGTCCCGGCCGAGTTTTACGACGCGCTCGTTTTGTAATGTCAACACAGCGCTGCCAATTGTGATGACAGACACCGGCGGGAGACAACACGAGAAACTCGACTCTCTCGACTCGAAGAAATGTCAATTGTGTGTACACAGAAGGTCTTTACAAGAATTTTCACTTGAGACCTGCGTTGTTGCGTCTTGCCGGTGCCCTGTCAGCCCGCCCGCCCGAAGAGTCAGAAGTCAAAAGTGAAAACTTTTCGGTTAACAATAAAAAATGAAATGTTTTTTTTTTTTTTATTGTTATTGCCATTATCACCTTTTTGGTGCGACAGACGGATGTTCACGAGGCAAGCAGAGCGCGATGCGACATCATGAGGGACGCTCCTTGTGGCCGTGAGATGAAAATAAAAGTCAGTCGCGCAACGACGCGAGGCGGAGGCGGTTTTATTGGACACACCAGCCAGCCCAGTTGAGATGACACAGGTGATCCTAATTGGGCCAATAATGTTTATACACTGGGTGACGGATGGATAGTGATGTGGTTGATGGCGATGACGATCGTGCTCGAGTGGCGGCGGCGAGTGTTGTTGAACTGGAGCGTGAAGATGTCAGGAGAGATCTGAAACACAGACGGCAGGTGTCGTCGGAATGAGGTTACAATTGTGTGGCCGTGCAGCAGGGAGAAGCCACGCACTTGCTTCTGCGATGAGACGACAAACTAGGTCAGGAATGGGAGACATTGTGTGCGCAGATGTTGTGTGGACAATGGCGCAGCGGTCAAGAGTTGGTTCAGTCTTTAGCTCTGTTCCTGTGGTCCGTTGTTCCGTTGTTCCGGGAAATGGTCTTCGCTTTGTTCGACGTGTGTCATTTTTTTTTAGTGTTGATCGCTGATGAACGTATTTGGGAATCGGTCTGGTGCGGTGTCGGGTTGCATTGGCATTGATAAAGCGGCGGTCAAACTATGGCTCTGTTTCAGGAAAAGCCCGGCACTGTTGCCTTTTTTCAATGTCCATGGTCATCCGCTGATGATCTCCTTTGGGAGCACTTCTAACATCGGGTACAACAAGCGGCTCCTGGCCAATGTAGTCATCTTTAGCTTTTGTCGGCAGTCAACTGGACTTGGCTTGATTATGGAGGACGTAAGCAGTTGCTACTACTGCTGAAGAAGGCGGGTTGCAAAACTATTGCCGATGCGGACGATGTTGCCATAGCCTTCCCAGGGAAATATGCCCAGGTCTTACAAGATCTAATGCAACATGGTCGCAATCTACTTAACAACTGGGCGACTGATAATGGTGTGGGCTTAAATGCTCCGAAATCGTCCTTTTTACTAGGAAAAACTTATCGACGCCCTCACTCTGAATGACACCAGTATTGCGTTCTCCAATGAGGGGAAATATCTCGGCCTTATACTGGACAGCAGACTAAACTGGAAGCTCAACACAGAAGGAAGAGTAAGGCATGCCATTACGGCCTTATACATGAGCAAGAAACCCATTGGTCACAATTGGGGTCTTCAATCTTGCATCACACAGTGGCTTTTTTACAGCTGTCATAAGATCCATCCTCTTATAGGTGGTGGCCCATACTCAACGTCGGTACCCACCTCAATAAACTAAGCAAGGTACAGAGGCAAGTCTGCATCAGTATAGCCATTAGAACTACGCCCACTGATGCACTGAAAGTTCTCCTAAACCTTGCCCTCCTAGATTTTTTTGGTAAGCAAGCAGCAACCAGAGGCACAGTTCGTCTAAAGGCATGTTCTCAATGGTGCGACTTCATCTACGGACATGTCATAATCCGACACGAATAAAACTTTACCTCAATTCACTTAGAGAATAACACACTTCCCAGAGCACAACCACGAAACCCTGATTCCGGGTGGAGACCTGTGGAATGCCGGCACCATTCCCTTTAGTAAAGTCATACACTTTTACGCAGCTGGATCCAAGACCGATGATGGAGTACGAAGCGGCGTTTTCTCGGAGAGTCTAACTCTGGACAAATCCGTTCGTCTACCCAATCACTGCAACGTCTTCCAAGCAGCGGAAGTAATGGCGTTTAGCAAATCCCTGTCCTGGCGAAGGTGGAGCGTGATATCCTCCCGCGATATCTGCATTTTCACTGATAGCCAAGTAGCAATTAAATCCCTGGCATCGTTCTCTATAAACTCTAATCGACTGCCGTGCATTTCTTAACGAGATAGCCGAACAGTTCAACACACGCCTGTGCTGGGTACCAGGCCATAGAGACATCCCGGCGACCTGCAAAGCTGTTGAACTCGTTAAACGCGCCACTAGACTGCCGGTTGACAGTTTCTCTTGTCATACACCCGTTTCTATAGCGACCTTCAAGTTACAGCTCAATAATCTGTACGCAAAGAAAGTCAACGCCAGATGGTCGACAGGCATCACTTGCCAAATCTCAACACAAATCTGGCCAAATCTCGATGCTTAAAGATCAAGCGATCTTATGGGAGTAATTACCGGGCACTGCCTATACTAGGCCTATTCTCCATCGACTTCTGTAGAAGTTGCCTAAACGACGAGAAGGAGGAAAGCACCCAACATCTCCTCTGCAACTGTCCTACTCTTGCCTCAACTAGGAAAGCCACCACAGGCTTCTTCTTCTACGACAGTCTAGAGAAAATAGGCCTCAGCAAAATACTGGTCATAAACTACGGCAATCCTCTTTAATTTGAAACACCCACGAGGCGGCCTACTTTGGCTTTGACTTCAGGAAACAGCTTTCACTTGTGTAAACCTCTCGATTCACAGTCGAAGACAAGGGGAATAAGTTCCATCTGCACTCATTCCCGCGCTCGTAGAACCGGAATAAGACTGTGTACACATTTGTTCGTGTTCAATCTTAGGCTTCCCGAATAGGATCACGTGTCTACCTCGAGCTGAATGACGTTCTAGGGCACTGCTCGACCAAAGAACGGGGGTTTTTCTGATGTCTCTAGTGCTTCAGCTCCCCTGTCGATCTTCTTAGAGAGTCCTTCTAGCGTCGAGTACAAATGGAATAAATAAAGCGTCGCTCAATTGTCATCTTCGGCTTCCTTCGCCAGTCAGTCGTATTGTAGGTCATTCTAGTAGACCAAGGCTAGCGCTTGACTGGCGTCCCATGTCTACATCGAACTGTAACCGCATTCTCTGGCGCTTGTCTCGACCAAACATCGTGTAGCACGCTGATGCTGCTCATTAATCTGAAATAAGACTTCCCGGTGGATCTTCATGGAGAATCGTTGTATCGTCATGTAGCGTGGACAGTGTTACAGTGGTCTGAGCATAGCCCTTCCTGTTGATCTTCTTTGGTATTCCATCCTGCATTGGGTAGCCTATTCGAATGGTAAAGCGTCTTAGTAGCTTTCTAGTCATCTTCAGCTTCTGTTGTTGGTCAGTCGGACTTTGCTTCATCTTGCTGGCAATCCAGGTCTAGCTCGAGCCAAGAAATTGTCGCGACCGAAAAATGTGGATCTCTGAACATAGTTTCCCTTGTTGGCCATCTTTGAGAACCCTTCCAGCTTCGAGGAGATCTAGTATAGAGAGGTAAAGCCGCTCAGAAGCAATCAAGTCGTTGTCAGTTGATGGTGCCCGTCGTTCGTGTCCTGCCTCATTGGGGATCACGTTCACAGTGATTGCCAGAGACAGTCCAGACGTCTCTCCAGTTTCTAATACACTCCCCGTCCGGATACCTTCAAAAGTTCTGGATATCGTTGACATTTATCCCAAGGAATGCGCTCACAAAAGCCGCCAATCCGCCACCCCATCGGAAGAGATAACCTTCAACCGAAACCAGTCAAAACAAAAAACAGCCTGAGCACACCCACAGACCAGAGGTTAAGCTCAATCGCTGTTTGTTTGGCAAAACGAAACATAGCTCTTCTCAAACGGAGCACGTACGACCTTTTCACCTCGGAAGATGTGCTCGAGAACCCTTAGCCGCTCACCCATCTGCCCGCCGGTGCGTCGCGGTCGCATTCAAAATCAAATAAATATTCAAGATCCCATCTGAAAAAGTGCCACCACCCGATCGATAGCAACTTGTAACCTAGAAACCTCTCCCTCTCTCTCACACACACACACCCAAGGGGGGGGGAGCAAACAAAACCCAATAACCCTTTAAAATTTATTAATTTATACGCATTGACATTCATCCGATCCGAAACTACTGCACGCCGACGGGGGGAAAGGGACAAAGCACAGCCGGCGGTGTTGGTTGAGAGTGAATTGAATTCCTAGGTCATTGGGTCAACTACTGGCAAACTATGCACATCACTCATTGAATCAACAATCGGTTCTTGCTCTCATTTGCACCCCGCACAGCGGAAGGAGGCCATGAAGAGGACAAAAGCCGAAAACAAAAAGTCCCCAATAGCAGTTAACAACCGCCGCCGCCGCCGTCGCCACCGCCAACAGCACCACAGGAGGTGGCTGGGGAGGTGAACGAGAGGAGCACATTTAAATATTCAAATTGCCCTTCGGTGTAGTATTTGTCATTCGTTTTGCCTCGTCCCAGTGCTGCCGCCGTGCCGCCTCTTTAACATTCTTTTCTACAATTTGACACTACACCACTGCCGGCTGCTGGCTGCCTCGACGTGATGTTTAAACCATGACCAGCTCGGTAGCGCCGGCAGAAGCCCCAGCATCAGGGACGGGAAGGGGCGAAGCCACCACCACCAGCCACCGGTGACACTGACGAAACGGTTGCTTTTCTCTCTCTCCGGTTTTTGTTATTTTTCCGGCGCTCCTCGGTGCCAAAAGGAATTCGTTAGAGATTGCATATCTGAGTCGGAAGCCACGAGCATCAAATATTCACTAAACGTCTCTTTGACGCTCGCTGTCCGAACGCACGGAGGGGCCTTCGCGCTCGGCTATCACATGACGGTGAGTCTTTGAATTTTTCAAGAGATACGGTTTTTTTTTTCTCTTGTTTGTCTCAAAACTGATCGCGGCGACTGTATGCGTGCGAGTGTCAAAGCGAAATAGAGGTCATCTCCTGATTGACACCAATCGCACGAGTGTTTGTCCAGCTCCGGCAGCTCGGCAGCTCGGGGTGGTGTCAGTAAATCAAGCAAAAGGAGCCAACACCCAGCGCCCCACATGCAGCGCGAGGAGCTGTGCCAACCGGAATCAAGGTCGTGTCATGTCAAAGTGGTTGCTTAAACCGATTTGATGAGGTGGCGTTATGGGTGTGTGTGGGGGGGGGGGGGAATCCTAAGGATGATGGAGACAACAGGGCGGGCGTTCGTGGGCGTTTGAAGATGGATAGATGAAAAGATAGAGATGAATGGCTGGATGGAGGGTGGTGTCCTTGGATATTTCTCATTGTGTTCCGTGTCAGGAAGGAAGTCGTCCTTTCAATAATCTCAGCGAGGGAATTTTCTTTCACTTTTCTTTTGTTTCGTTTTCGTTTCTCTTCTCCCCCAGCGCGGTGATGAAATTTGTGCTCTCTCTCTCTCTCTTCCTCTCGACAAGATGCACTTGCTGTGGTGGATGGAGTCCGTGCTGCGAAGGTCAAGCTGCGGTGGGATAAATTGGAACAATTGTAATCCGTCCAGGGTTACTCCAGATACGAGTGTAATTTGGACAAATGAGGTTCCATTTGTCAGAAGCTGAGCTGAGACATTGATCAGAGGTCGGGCGATGTTGTTCTGCCGCATGGATGCCGTTTTTCATTTCGTTTCGGTGCCAACACGAGCTGGGTTCAATTTATTGAACATCACTCATCGGCTGGCACGGGCGGCTGTGTTGATGAGTGTTTCTTATCTTTGGCGTTGCTTCAGGTGCGGAAGGTGGCTTGTGGTTTGATGGCTGGCATCCAATTCGAGGGATGTACTTTTTTGTTTGCTTCTCGTTGATCAACGACGGGGAAGTTGTGGCAAACATTGACATTGTATCCAAATTTAAAGGGAAACCATCGCCTAATCGGACATGTTTCAAAAATTGGACTAAATTTAGGACTCTGTGATCAAGGGGCTCTGCCCAGACTGGAAGAACCACACGTTTGTTGCCCTTGCATATGTTGTATGGACTTTGAGGTATATGGCTGCCCTAAAGACCGTGCGACTCTGGCTCACTTAGAACAAGGTTTTGGGTCCATTATGCCCTCAATAGAACCTCTTTTTCCTTCTAAAACCGTCTAGAGTTATAATTGAGCTCAAGGAGTTCAAGGAGATCCTCAGTTGAACACCACTTAAGTCCTAGGGCTGTTGAGTAAATTCTATCTCTTCCCCGTCTCTGCAGCTTCTGCGAAAGTCGTTGTGCGGTACGTTCACACGGCACGCATTTGTACCCATGGCACAGTGCCCAGTAGGCACTCTTGTTAGCATGCACACTTACGTGCGACTAAAACTGGTCAACGATGATGCTCCCTTCTTGCTCAGCATCCTCCATAGAGCTCTTGCTGTTGAATCAGTAACCAGACCAAGCTTTGTCTTCCGTTTTTTTCCCCTTTGAAGCTAAGCGGCGATAAGATTGCATCGCTTTTCGTCGAGACTGTCCGGTTTTTCGTTGCCTTGGATGACGGGAAATGAGGTCGCCGATGAACTTGCTGGACAAGGATCAGTGGACGCACTCTTAATGAACCCGAACCTACGCTGGGCCTGCGTCCCCTGTTAGGGCTTCTCAACAGTACACCGGATGTGGCATGACTCTCCAGAATGCAGACAAACCAAGCGCATGCTCCCTAACGTCTGTAAAAAAAAAGCCGCGGCGTTCTTGCTATTTCTTGGCAGAAACGACTGAAGACGACACAAGGTCACTACACACTCGAGAAACACCTAAATGTGCTTGGCCTAAGCGAGGAAACCCTCTGCGACGCCCGTCGAGAGGATGGCGACACTGCTGAGCACTTCCTCTGCTACTTTCCCGCCTTTGCTCGGATCAGGTGGCGGTTATATGGTGCTGATGCGTTGAGAGCTGATGATGTAGGCTCCTCATAATAGGAGCGCCTGCTGGCATTCCTCCGGAAGTCCATGAAATTGCAATAAATGTAGGTTGCTAGTACAATGGACCAGTTTTTGAGTCTGAGTGCTCCAGTGCAGTGTCAAAACCCTCCGACAAGAAGAGGTCTCAACCAATGTACCAAGTAGCATTGCGCCTCAATCAGCAATCAATGTTTCTGATTACCCGGATTTTTAGGTTCTCCACCTGTGTGCGCCACCTCAAAACGCGAGCGTCCTCTACTCCGTTGTCCCACCACCCCAGAGTCGATGACTAACCACCACCTCAGATCGGATTAAAGTGACCGCAAACTGTCACAGCCGATAAACAAGCTGAAAATCAAAACAATTACTAACTCAATTCCAAGGAATAACAAACCACAAAAATCTCTCTAATCACAACCATCAATAGTCGAAACGTCAAAACAGATGTCCAAACACATTCCACATTCCACACACACAAGCCAGCAGCATCTGCGCAATACCCACCGGCTACCCGATTTACCTGCCCGACCCAATTAGCAGCCTCAATCATCTGCGTAGTTGGATGCGGTCTCCAAAATAAGCCACTCGCTTTTCTGCTTCCAGCCTGGCCAGCTTCCCTCTGGACGCACGCGGGGCGATGATTCTCTTCGGATTGAAAAAAACAAACAATCCACGTCCACCACTGGGCCTGGCGCGGAAGGAAAAAAAAAAAACAGCGACAAAAGCAAACAAAAACTACATCAAAACAACGACAAAATTATTCACAATCGCAATTCTTATTCGCGCAGCGAATGCCTCCCCGAGCTGCTGCGGCCGTGTGTTTATGCGTTACATTCCACACACAGGCGCAACCCCACCGTGTTCCACTGCAACCGGCCCGCCACTGCGACCGCGGCGCTGCCGGCTCATGGAGAGTTTTCCTTCATTACCCATGCAAGGTTGCCAATATTCGTGTTTTTCATTATTTCATTTGAAATTTATTTTTTGCTCGTTTTTTTTTGCGCTGCTTGCGTCGCGCTGTGCGGTGTGTGGACGCAAAGCCACACGGCGCAAGTGCAGTAAAAATAATAATAATTATTCTTAAGACGATTTTTCCTTGTGCCTTGAGAAATTGGCACTTGAACTTGGTTCGAGTGAGTGGTGTGTGCGCGCGCGCCTAATGACAGCACAAGTGTCACATTGACGTTGCTGGCTAGTGTGCGTGTGTGTGGAGTCTTTTGGTAATGACACCGCTGAACCTTTTTGTGGTCGTCATTGGCTTATGACTGCGATTGCTTTGGATTAGGTGGACGCGGGGCGGGTGGGGAGGTCGGTAGGGCTGCTAGAGGTAGAGTTGAAATTGTTGAATTCTAAGTGCACTTTGGTGGCTTGGAAATTGTGTTGAAGTCTTGTGGTTGACACTTGAACGCCGCCGTCAGTGGTGGGGCGTCGAAGTGGTGTTTACTCGGCCGGATGACATCTCTGACAATGATGCATGCGACAGGTGGTTAGAGAGGGGTTTATTTTCGCTTGGAATATGTAGTTTCACAGCTCTACAGCTTCACAGGGTGACAGGTAAACTGAGTTATGAGATGCATGGAGGAAGTGGGCAATAAATTGAGGTTGTATGGAGGGGGGTTGATGAAGGGATAGCGAGATGAGATGGCTTTGTTGGGAGTGGTTTTTCCGAGAATGAATTTATGTGCTCGCGAACACCGAGCTGCTGTGTGATGGGAATCCGAGGGTTACGTCAATCACGGCGTGGGCTTCGAAGGGCGGAAGTTTGCTTCCGACTTTTGAATTTCTTTGCATGAATTTAGGGCCTTGAATGATTCTTTCTGTGTTCAGGAGATGAATTGTTGTCCACTTGCCATGGTGGGACGTACGAATGGTGCAGCTATCATTTGAGACTATTCGACTCATCTGGAACTAGCTGTCAACTACCGAACGTCTAACTGGTTAGCTGACCAAGTCGTGTCGTGTGGGTGGCGCTACAGCCTGTAGAGGGCCAGGGCATAGCTTCTCAGCAACCACTCGTGTTGTGCGTGCTATTGTTCTTTCACGAGTGGAAGGGACCTACAGTTTTATGCCGATTCCGAACGGCAAAGTTTGAGAAGCCTTTTCTAGACAGTTATACTCTGTGAGCATTGTCAGTGACCCGAAAGAGGTGGGGCCGTGAAAAATGTGACAAGAGTCGCACCAGGAATCGAACCTAGACAGGTAGGTCCAAGTGCGTAGAAATCGAAGCACAACCCACACCGCCACGGGCCACCACTAAGACCATTCAACTGATCCGAAATTAGCTGGCAAATAAAGGGTGGTTCAATGTAAAGGGCCGATGTTGAATGTGAACCACACCTAAACGTAAAGTTTTTGTCTGCATTTCATTTGACATTTCTCAATTTCAGACTAACTCAATTTGAACCATGGAAAGATACACAATGCAAGCAACGCGTTAAAGTTATTCAGGCTTATTACGAAAATGGGCGTTCAAATCAAAATGCATATCGTGCACTTCGTGATTTTTTCGGTCAATTTAATCGTCCAAATGTGCGTACAATCGGAAAAATCGTGCAAAAATTTGAGCAAACCGGGTCTGTAGGAGATGTGAAAACACCAGTGCATGCTCGTACAGCTCGTACTGCAGAAAATATTGCTGCTGTTAGCGATAGTGTGGCTGAAGAGCCGTCCACCTCAACTCGTCGTCGTGCCCAACAATTGCACCTCTCACGCTCGTCGTTGATGAGCATTATGCATAAAGACTTGCATTTACATGCTTACAAGGTGCAATTGACTCAAGAACTAAAGCCTCTTGACCATTCCAAGCGTCGTCAATGGTCAGAATGGTGGCAAGAAATGGCGACAGTGGATGATCAATTTTCGAAGAAAATCATCTTCAGTCATGAGGGACATTTTCACATCAGTGGATTCGTCAATAAGCAGAATTGCCGCATTTGGGCGAATGATAATCCAAGAGTGATTGTCGAAAAACCAATGCGCCCACAAAGAGTGAGACTGTTTGGTGCGGTTTATGGGCTGGCGGCATCATCGGGCCGTATTTTTTCCAAAATGAGGCCGGTCAGGCAGTTTCTGTGAATGGTGTTCGCTATCGTGAAATGATAACGAACTTTGTATGGCCCGAATTGGAAGACATGAATGTGGACGATATGTGGTTTCAACAGGACGGTGCCACTTGCCACACAGCTAACGAAACAATGGCTCTTTTGCGCGACAAATTCAATGGCCGTGTTATCTCACGTGGTGGCGATGTCAATTGGCCGCCAAGATCATGTGATTTGACACCGTTGGATTTTTTTCTTTGGGGTTATTTGGAAGAAAAGGTGTACGTCGATAAGCCAGCAACAATTCAAGAGCTAACCGATGAGTTAATTCGGCACATCAACCTCATAGAACCTCAATTATGCTTCAGCGTCATCGAAAATTTGGACCATCGGATGGAGGTGTGCCGCCGAGGTCGCGGCGTCCATTTGGCGGATATTTTGTTTACATACATTATTGAACCATACCAATATTATCATAATAAAAAGAAATGACAATAATTTCCTAAATAATTTGTGTTTTATTCAAAATCAACATAGGCCCTTAAAATTTACAATACCCCACGTCTAAACAAGTCGTGCAGCTTGAAACTGCCCGCCGTTCGTAGACGGAGTTCAAATTCCTTCGTCCTTCCTAGTCAACGTGGATCAGAAGTCAACGTGTTAAAGTGACTGTTCCAACGTCTGCGTTGTAACCCCCACAGCTTATTTTTATATCAACTGTGGACGATCTATTGTGCCAGTGCTCCATTTGACATTACAATTGGTTTCTTCTTCTTTTGCAGATAAAAACTTTAAAAAACCCTGTGATTGCATGATTCCTAAGAGTATCTGATGACTTCAAACGCAAGCTAAACCCAGACGAATATACAATTATAGAAATGGTAAGTTAGACGGGCGTATGCATATGATTTTATACTTTTTGCGGGAGTTTCCCTAGTCAATCTTCTCACTTACCTTCACAAGCTTTCTTGTATTTCTTTGGTTTACCTTTTTGAACTCAGTTTTTGGAGGTTTATTGTTTTGGCCTACATACGCAACTAGCCTTTTTACATCGAGAAGAGTACATACAGTGGTGATAGAAGAAATGAGTACATTTATAAATACAGTCATGGTCCACTATAACGAATGCCGATATAGCGTACGCTTTTTGAATTCGAATTCATTGTTGTTTCTTTATGACGTACGAACAGAAATGGTTGACACTCGATGCACACAAGTCAAATGTACTCGATATTATACATTTTTCGATTTAACGAATACGCCTAGACATGCGTTATACTGGACCACCACTGTACTTCAAACTTTTACAATGTTGCAATGCTCGTCCCTTCTTCCTGTTTTTCCTCAAAAATGTTCTTATTGGATTGAAAATGAGCGACTGGAAAGGGTGTTTGACGACCGGAACATGTTCACGAATGATGACTCGACCAAGGCGTGATGCCATTTCCGATGAATACTCGGGATCATGGTCATTGGTCACGTTGGAAGCGCGCCTGTGGCATTGCAACACTCTCTCCAGTGATCAATAAATTTGATGTGCAACTGACGCTCTTTTGAGAACATTTTGTCATCATCTTCTGACCCGCATGATCCACTACAGGGGCCGCGGGAGTAATGCACGCACGAGAGATCTCCAGGCCACTCAATCCTCCGCCATCGGCTTTAACTCACCAGGCGTTATGCCCAAGCGCAACCAGCGAGTTTTTAGACTTGGTCCAACCTCGTCCTGGGTCTGCCAGGCAGTCGCCTACCTGATGGAATCACATTTTGTTACGCATTCATTGTTCAAAGCATTGTCCATCGGTAGCCACAACTTTTTCCCATCGTTCGGGCTGTTGAATCCCATCCACGAATCAATTTTGGACTTCTTCCAAAGAGCAGCAGTGCTGATCATCCAGCCGCATGCGTCGAAAATAAATGGTAGTCGGAAGATGCGATGTCTGGGCGCTGGGCTGAGTATGACTTCCCATTTCAGCGTTTCAATGTAGGCATGTTTTGACCGGTTGCGCAACATGTGGTAACATGAGTGTTGTCTTGTTGCAAAATCACTTTGTCGTGTCTTGACTCGTATTGTCGCCGTTCCCGCAGCGCTCGGCTCAGGGACGTCATTTGGGGACTGTAGAGTTGTGTTGTGACGGTTTCACCCGAGTTTAGTGGCTCATAGTAGACCACACCCAATTGGTCCCGCCAAATACAGAGCATGACCTTGCCCTCGTGAACATTGGGTTTTGTTGTTGATTCTGGCGCATGGCCTATGACTCACATATGGAAATCGATGAAGCATGCTGCTTGCAGCATTCAATAACCTTCAGCAGCACTTTTCCACAAATGGAAGCAGAAAAGTAAACTTTCTCGCAAATTTCGTTTTATTGGCGCAAACTTTGACATATTTGGAGCGCACACAAAAACCGTGTAGTTTAGACTTCAGGCAAATGACACTTACTGAATGAGGCTTTAAAATGAAGTTGATTACAACTAGAGACGTCACGTAAGATGTCACTCACTGTATGCACTGCTACATGGGGATGAAAGATAAATTTTGGCAAATTTGGACACCATTTTGTACTGCCTTCCATTTACTGACCACCAAGTTCAAGGCTCACTATTCCGTTGCATCCTAAAGGTTCAACTATAGTGCGAATCAGCGATCATTAGCTAGTGTCAAACGCGCATGGGTGAGAGATCGAATGCATCCACCATAATGTCCTCCATGAAAGATTGTGAACATTTCGTTAAGCATGTGCAAAACACTAATGTTTCGTTAAGCATGAGCTAGTGCGAAATGAATCGCACCGCGCTTATGCGAATGTGACAGATAAAACACAGACAAGAAAACAAATTTGAAAAATGAGCAAATCAGCTGATTTTTTGTTGGTATTCGTTCATACTGCACATAAAGGGTGCTTATAAAAATATAAGCTATAGAAATTTTTTTCAAAAAAAAATATAAAATTCAGAAAAATGCATGAAATCTTTATTTGAATCGATACTACGGTCCATATAATTTAATATTTGAAGATTATTTCATGCAAATGTTGACCTTGACTGCGCCTCAAATGGTCCATCCATCGCTTAGTCTAATTTTGACATACTCGTTCCAACATTTCGACCGGTATCTCACGAATAAATGATTCAATGTTGTCTTCCAATGCGTCAATTGAAGCGGGCTTGTCTGCATAGACATGAGCTTTAACATAGTCTAAAGGCGTTAAATCGCACGATCTAGGCGGCCAATTGACCGGTGCCGAACGTGAAATAAAATGTTCACCGAACTCGCCCCTCAATATTGTTCCATTGTTGCGAGTGCTGTGTGGCATGTGGCACCGTCTTGTTGAAACCACATGTCATGCAAGTCAAGCTCTTGCATTTTGGCCAAAAAAAAGTTGGATATCACGTACGTTACGATTCGCGTCATCTTTGAAGAAGTACGGTCCAATGATGCCACCAGCCCATAAACCGCACCATGGGCTTTTTCTGGATGCATTGGCTATGCGCGCATGTGTTTATTATAGTTATGCGCATTATAGTTGAGCCTTAACTGCTCTGAGATATAAGTCAAGCTCGTTGGCGGTATCGCTTTTGGCAGAAAGCTCAATCTAACTATTGTCTGCCGCAACCTCTCAAAAAAAGTCATCAAAAAATCTCATGAACATTCTCTTCCACGTTAGCACGATTTTTTTTTGTCCACGGTGAACCTCCTGTTTCCTCACTACTTAATGATCCGTTGTTATCACAGCTTAGTCGTAAACTTTCTAACAATTGCTGTGCAAAAAATAAGAATATCTCGTGGATTAGAAGGAACAAAACATGTTCGTTTTACTTATACCGGTCTGATTTGAGTATCAGACCACCAAACTACAGTCGAACTTCTATATAATGAAGTTTTTTAGTTGGTCCGGCGCGAATTCATTATAGGGAAATTCGACTCTATTACACTTTTAATTGAGGCAGATATCCGGCCTAGTTGCAACCCCAATATTCGGTATCCGGCCAAATCACTATTCGGTACAACTCTAGTCACAACATTGATTCCATTTCCACGGTTCCATTCAACACTCCAACGCCATCTCTTGAAAATCATTTAAAGCTTATTTGTACACGCTAAATACACGCGATATAGTCAACAACAATCTAAGCTGGTACCATCTGTATACTTGTCAGATTCAAATGAGAGAATCGGACCGAGAATGACACACTGGCTGTACACTGCAATGACCGAGGTTCGGGTACATACGCTAGTTCGCCAGTGGTCTCTATAGCCATTCGTATACCGAACCTCTGCAGTGTATTCCAGGTAGAAGCTGCTCAAAAGGCAGTCCTCCGACTATCAATGACTTCGATAGAGAGTAGATCGACTGTCGTATACCTAAATTGTCAGGCGGCCATTAAGGCTCTGGAGGCACCATCAAGCCATTCCACGCTGGTAAAGCTCTGCCGTCTGTCTCCAAAGGAGATATGGAACAGATGCAACCTTAGTCTATGCTGGACCCCTGGGCACAAGGGGTTGGAAATGGTTGAAACCGACATCTTAGGTTGACCCAACTTGACCCTGTGGTGGGCAGTGCAGTGTGGTCAACAGGGAGCCAGTTTGCAGAGCCGGCAAGGGACAAGAAAGTTTTAAGTGGAGCTACCTACTCTACCTAGTGAAAGGAAACAGGATAGGAAGATATTTATCTTCGGCCATGTAATTTCCGATAGGTAAACGTCATTTTTGACGTCCATAATGAAGGACGAAAATCACCTTCCTCAAATTCAATTTGTGATCACTAAATCGACAAAAATACTTGAGCTAGTTGCTGTTGGAACAGCTTTGTTTTTATAATTTGCGCCTGCTCAAGGGATTACTAATCTCTGTGCACGTTGGTCTTAAATATCTGTGAATTGTAAGCTGTGGGGAATATTCGGCTAGCCGTGTAGTGCGGCCGAAAAACGAGTCCTTAAATTTAACTATACGCCCAAAAGTAGTCTTAAAGGTCTTCAGAGCAGTCTTTACTGATGGGCATTCCTGGCGAGACGGGTATGGCGGGTGAATTCATTGAGAGGAGGAATGCAATTGGCTAGCTCACTTGAGCATCGTTTTTTTAAGAAAGCGATAAAACAGAGACAAAGACGACACGGTACGTCGGTGTTCGAGAGAGTCTAAATAATCTGAGATATTGTTGCCCATCTAGTAGGTGCAAGGTGATCTTGGGGACACCAGAGCGTTGAACTCAAGCTTAGGGCGGATATAAGCCTTATAAATTGAAGCCAAATGAGAGGGGGGTGAGATATTTCTTGCATCAATTTTCTTGCACCTTTCGCAGCATTTTTGGCGACTTGGAATATGCGAGCATTCCAACTAAGTGTTGTGTTGATACACATACCAAGAACTATTTCTAACCTCGACGGACACTCCTAGCACTCCAGGCACGTGGCGCTGCAGGTTCCATAGCCACTCCACGCTTAACAGCGTATGCCACAGCCAATGTGCCAAAGAATGACTTGATACATTAAGTACACATATTCTTCTTTCAATTCGGCTTGTAGGACTAGTTTTCCAACCGCTGTAACCCTTTTTAGAGCGCACATCCAAGTTGTCCATTTTGAGCACTGCACTGCTTTCAAAAATCAAAGAATTTATATTAAATGGCAATCACATTCCCGACCAGTGGCTTCAGAGATTTCAAAGTATCCCCTCAAAGAGTACTGGAAAAAGTACCGGTACCTCCAACCAACCTCGTGGAACACCATCAAACACCAACGTCATACCAATCAATCGATATCCTGAAATCACTCATCGGAGGCGATCGGAGGCGATCACAAATCAACTGCAGTTGGCATAAACTCAAAACTGTCGTTCAATTCTTGACGCCTATCGGCACATGTGCGCGACGTGCTGTCGAAGTCGAGGCTACATTACAATCGTAAATTGCACGGCTGCCGTGAGCTATCCGCGCAGCCAAAGTGAAGTCACCCTCACATGTCGTTCGGTAATTATCGGCGGAACACAACCACCTACGCACACACACTCGCACGAGATCTGGCCACTTTTGTTGTTTTCCCCATTTTCCCACCGTTGTCATCGTTGATGGGCTCCCAATTTCGCAACGATCCAGCGCCACAGCCGCACAAAGACCGACCGAGAACCGAGTACCACTCCTCGGCCATAAACCGATTTCTATTTCTATTTCAATCCGATCCGATCTTGTTCCCATAATGACCGTCGCCGCTGTCGTTGTCGTTGTTGTCGCCGCCGCCGGTCCCCTTTCATCCATCAACGAGAGTGTATCTTTGGGCTTTGTGTCGTTGCCGCTCCATCGACCACGAGTCAATAGGTCGTATACGTAACACATTTGTCACGGCCCCTACACATGCGCCCGAAGCAACCGGAGCAACTCCAGCTGCTCCAGAAATGTCCGAAATCGAGGAAGGAAGCCGTCCATAGTCGTTCGAGTTTATGACACGTGCATCTTTTGCGTTCTAAGACGCGCCAGATACGGGGCCGCCATCACGATGTGCATTCCGAATGCGATGCGATGCACTTGCAAATGGATTTGCAAATGGAAGTGCTGGCAGCCACGCCCGGCAATCGGGTTCGTGATGAATGCATGCCACTATTCGATTCCACGAGATACTCTCGTTATATCCCACCCCACAGCCGCCGCCCGCGTGCCAAGCACTCTCATCACGTCGAGGAAGCCTTCGTGAAATAATTAAGAAAATTTACATTAGACTCTGTAGCGCTGGAATGCGCTGGCAAAGTATCTCAATGTCAGATGCGGAGTTACAACACTGAACACACTCCCTTCTGCCGCTCCACTCACTGCGTCGTCGTCGTCGTCATCGTTGTCATTTGCGGTCGACTTCTTTGGATCGTTTAATAGGATAATTGCTGCTGCTGCTGCTGCTGCTGCTTTTGTGGTCTATCGACGAGGACAGAGGCGGCAGCAAATTCGCCGCTAACACGGCATATCCACATCAATACCACTTAACGCACACTGGACCCGGGCCGGATGCCGAAAATCGAAGTTGTATCCATCCCGGCGCGGCGCAGCCTCGTAACTTGTGTTGTAATGGAGATGAATGGCGGAGTGCGGCTGGTGTGGGACGTGGCGTTTGTGTGGGTATCCGCGACTAGGCGAGATCAAAGCCGAAGATGGCTTTCACACACAGCTTTCGTGTCGAGCATGTTATGGCGGTACTTAGGGAAAAATGACTTCATTTCGAGCCGAGGTGACGTTCGTCGAGTTGGATGGACGACGATGATTGATGGCACTGTTGATGCAGCGGTAATTAAGAGTAGCCCTTGCTCTGGAAGGTTTTCATTTTGAGTCGTCTTTTTTTTTTTTGTCAAATGGCTCGTTTCTGGTTTTTGGGTGATTTAACATGACAGTGGGGTGGATGCGATGCTTGTTGATTGTTTAATGGGCGATTTGGTTGGAAGGAGGTGTCTTTGTGGGACTTTTGAGAGTTGAGAGAATTCATGTTGTGGCCGGTGTGGTGGTGGGTCAGTGTTGTGTGCAGTGGACGGACGGCTTGCACATTCTGTTGCTGGTGCATGTGATCAGAGTCTGTCTTGAGAGTCTGCCTTTCCCACAGGATGGACGTTGCAGCGAAGTCGTTGTCACCAGAGGGAGACAGGCACAGCATCGGGGAAGTGGAAAAATGACTAATTTACAAGAAATGGCGTAAGTTGTACCACACAGCTTAGGTCGACAAATTTGGATCTTTCTCAACGCAATCACTATCGTCGGCCGTATTTTCTGTATACCCCACATACCGGTGATGGACAGGGCTTGAAACCTCTGTAACCGAGGCAGTATCTTCGAACAGGTTCTGTCTCGCCAAACAGAATGTGCCAGCTGTGGTGGCTACTGCGAGTGCAAAGAGACTTCGTGTCCACCGAGTAGTGGATAGTTTTTAAGCGGTAAGGATGAACGGAAATCGAGTTTAGACTCATTTGGCACCAGTTTCCTTGCTTTTGTCTGAATCCCAATGCGTTCAGGTGCCACTGGCCACGATTCTGTCATCCCTTCTTGCTTTCCGCATGAATCTACAGTGGGTTATGCCCTCAAATCGCCGCCTTTGAGCATTTTCGCTTGGACATGGTCATTTCCAAGCATCGAAACCAGAACTCGCCGGTGAATGTTCCCCACAAACTTCCGACAACATTCGACGACTCTTCTCAGCACTTTTGTTCGAATTAAAAAAGGAAAGACAATCCTTCCCCCAAAAGCTATTTTTAGCACGAATGCTGACATGTTTGAACAAAAATCGAATGTGTACCGACAAGACGTAATGTCACATTTCATAGACCTATCTTACGGCGCTTTATGGCACGGTTTTGCATTTCGATTGGCATCGTATTTAACTCAGTCAGGGGTCAGGACTTTGAAGCCAGGTGGCCACAGAATCCGTAGAACAGGCGCCGATTTGTGTGCATGAACATCAGCCTTTGGTTGAGTAATTTTCACACAATATCTTCTCCTTTCATGTCCCTGTCGAAAAACCATTCTTCTTCTTCTTCTTCCGATGGCACTGCAATCCGGAATAGACTTGGGCCTGAACCAACGAAAGATCATTGCATCGACAAGACGCCACCGTTGGGAGTGCGATTGGTCGATTCTTCTTCAAAAATTAGCGACTCTTCTCATCGTATCGTAGCCAAATGTTAACCAACAATTTGATTGGTCTCGAGTCGAAGATATGGTGTCACATCTCACACAACCAAAGCCATTATGGCGTTATTGCAGCAACATTTGTCATACCAGTTGCTTCGCATTTTGGTGATGTAAACTAGCTAAATCAATACCTTTCACCGTGTACGTTGGACTTCGTCAAGGGTGCGTCTTGTAACCTCTTCTTTTCATTATAAATATGGATTGGATGTTACAGCGCAGCCGTGGCGAAGAATCGTTCGTTCCTTTATCCCAGATGGAACTCCAGCGCGCACTCGATAGGTTTGTGGCCGTATGTGCCGATGCTTTGATGACTTGATCACGTGGCACGAATGTCTTCTTCCCTAAGACTTCAAAGATGTGCCGTAAGATCATGGAATCGGAAGTTCGTCAAATTATGGCCGTCATTTGTTGCTATAGCCAGGCGACAATTAAATCTCTGGACGCAGTCGCATTTAACTCAAAAGACATAGCCTCACTGCAGCCTATCGCTTAACAAGATGACCGAGTAATTTAGAATCCATCGTATGTGGGTGTCGGGACACTGTGACATTCCAGAAAACTGCGAATTGAAAGCGCACTAGTTCTGTACTGTTTCCGGATTTAGATCTGCCATGCATGCTTAATGCTACTGTTCTAATGAAGCAGGAAACGCCTGTTCACACTAATCGTTGAAGGTCCACAGGCACACTCCGAAACATTTATGGCCGACCCTCGATTCGAGAAGAACAGCCTGATCAGAATGAGTGCGTGTAATTTCAGAACTCTAATCGGCGTCATCACTGGACACTGCGCCAGTGGAACTCACGCCTCAATTGGTCCTATCCTACAACGACTTCTGCTGAAGCTACAGAGACGAGGAAGATGAGGCAAATGTTGTGGACATTCTCTGTGATTGCAGCGCCTTCTCACCTCATTTAGTCGCTTACTTCTTCAACAACCTCATCGAACTAAGCAGCGGTAGTGTCAGCCATCTTCATCGCTTTGTCAAAAGCACCAACTGGCTTTAGAGATAGTCACTAGAAGGTGCCTACAATTCCCTAAGTGTGCCTTTGCTGGCGACAAGCCACTCTAATCGAACCTATAAGCGATTTGTGTCGAAAAGTGTAGACAAGTCAATCTTGTCAGAATCGAGTTCTGCAAGAACTCCCGTGGACGACATGTGAGTGCTGTTGTATTTCATTCAAAATGGCATGATCTAAGCTATATGGCGGTACACAAATTGTATCGATCTCTAAATCATACAATTTTTCATTGAATTTTACTTTTGGAACCAATAAATGAATAACGCTGATATGAAAAATGTTCTGTGGTGGTGGTGTGAAAGTCTCCTTTGCAAGGATCAAACGTTGAGTCGGAAAGAAGATGAAAAATTCAATATGCCGTGTCGCTGCTTCTCCGTTGGTGTCTCAGGCTTCGGTGGGAGGGTGGTTCAATTCGGCTCAATTCGGTCCTGTTGGAGCCATTGTTCTAGTCGTAGAGTTGAGACTCGTGGACTTCTTCTTCTTCTTTGTTTGGCGCTACAGTCCGTGGTGGACCTGGGCCTCAACACACAAGCCTCTCAATTGCGAACACCAAGTTGGCTGAGGTCCTTCTCCACTTGTGTGCGCTATTTCGTTCGAGGACGTCCTCTGTTGCGTTTTCCCAATGGCTCGGAATCGAAAACTCTTGGACTTAAGGACTTTAAAACTTCGATCTTCGACGATACGGCCGGTACGAGCTCAAGTCATGCGCCAGATCCGACTTCTGTTTGCTTTCCACTCCTGGAGCCCATTTCTTCTAAACTTCTGTCTTCGACGAAGGCTCTAGGACGGTTTAGTGCTCCACGCCGCACTGGTATGGTTTTCGGCTCAGTCCTCGAGCTGGCGCTTCGGCTCCTTGGACCTACAACTTCAATCTCCGACATGACTGCTTATTGAGCGATGCCGATTCCGTCTCAGGATAGGTGGATGAGTTGGTCTGTGACGTGACTCTGTGGGTCCACCTTTCGCTTTAAGTTTCTGGCTCATCCATTGATTCGGGATTAGACCCGGCATTCCACGCCCGAGGTCTGTGGATTTGAAGCGATTTCAAGGAAAAGGCATTCACTGGGGGATGAGGAACAGTCAGAAAAACCCGTCAGATAATGCCTTTGCCAAACCCTTGCCTGAATCCTCATCCCACAGACATGGCAATGGATTCGCCTCAGACTTTGCATTCAGTCTTGCCGCCAGACAATCAATTAACATCTGCAAAAATGGGTCAAAAGTTGGATGACAACCAGCACTTCGCAGACCGGTCGTCCCTCTCTCAAACTGCACGTCGTTCTTGAAGCTCTTGTCAGTCCACACTCTCTTCGTAAGAGGGCCACTGCCACACCGAAGAGAAGGGCGACGAGTAGAAGGAACAGAAGCAGAGGGAAAAAAAAAATAAAAGTATCTCAAGGTTCTTCAACACTCAATCACTCGCCGGGCACACAGAGACTATTCAATGTCATCCACTTTGAGTGTTGTTTTTTCTTTCTATTCCACCAAACCATCGGCAACTAAATATCGATTTGTTCTGTCTGTCATCCTCCACCCAGCGCCGCCAAGTTACCCTCATCAATTCCCAGATTACCTGGTCCTCCCCCTGATGGCCACCCAGCCACAAGAGCTGTCAAATAATTTATTGTTTGTTGCTCGAAAGTGATTGTAGTGGGAAACCGCAACTGTAATCAATTTATCGGATACGTACTCAAATAGCCCCGAGCACTTAGCCGCGCCGCTGATCGTTTAGCCGCTTAGTCGCGACGTCAACGGTCCCGAAAATGGTTTGAAGAACGATAAATGTTTCTCGTTTGTTTTCTGTTTTTTTTTGTCGAAGAATACCAATGAAGACGTCAAGTACGGCAGCAGCGGTGCGGCGGTCGCATTTGAAGCAGAAACGACTTCATTTTGTCATTCTGCAAGTCGTTGTTGTTGTGCGCCGCGTGGAGTACGTCGCGTCGTATGGAGTACTGAGTAACCGAAAAGAAGCATAACCTTGAGGATTAATTGAAGTGTTTTTTGTTTTTCATTTTGTTTCGTGTGTTGGAACAGTCAGACGGCAGCAAGACAAATTGTGCAGGCAGTCAGTACAGGCGAGCGAGAATAGTTCTAGGGAATCAGACACGTAGACCCGTGTCCAACTGGGCGTACTTCCCCGTGGTGCAAGGCACGGCAGGGATGATTAAGCCAGTTTACCCTGAAACGCGAAGAGCCCATAAGTCTCTTAATTGAAAAATAATCTTAACGCCGATCTAAGTCGCTCTCTCGCAGATAGATGCCTCGCTACTGGTTCATGTCAACAATTAAAAACAAGATAAATCAGATTGAGGGAGATTGTTTGTGTACGCCAGTGACCATCTGGCTCAGTGTGGGAACCGCTGCGGACGTCCCCTTGAGACGGATTGAGTTGAGTTGACCTAAAGACCTTCATTTCAGAAAATAACGAGAGTGTATCAGGTGACTTGCGGCATGGCGATACGCTGATAGATGGGCGCTGAGCGCTAAGATTCAATCTTGTTCCCGGGAAGTTCGGCAATTTGGTCTTCTCGAGAATGAGAATGGGTTTTGCTCATTGACGACTTCTGGTGCCGATCTTGACGGGTCCAAGGTTGGACGCGGTGTTTCTTTTTATGGATCAGCTTATCGATGGAGGAAGTTGAGAGCTGAGCGACGTTATGCATGGGAACTAAATCACTTTCGGCGATGCGGTCTTCTTTTTAATGGACGATGTCGATCTAAAGCCAATAAGCACTGATCTTGACGAGACCTTGAGGCGATAATTTGTTGTAGAGTACACCATCTCGAAGGCACTGGTTCTAATGGCTCCATTCCATCGGTCGGAGGCTCTATCTTGCTTCCTCCCCTTGATCGGCGATAGAGGCCCTAGCTCAAGACAGTCTTTCTCCGTTGCTTCCTACCTTTGATCGGAATGAGGTCGGCGATCGAGGCCTTAGCTCAAAACAGTCGTCCTCCGTTGCTTCGTTCCCTTGATCGGAGGTGGATCAGCGATCGAGGCTCTATTTCAGGGCAGTCGTCCTCCATTGCTTCCTTCCCTTGATCGGAGGTTGATCGGCGATCGAGGCCCTATCTCAAGACAGTCTTTCTCCGTTGCTTCGTTCCCTTGATCGGAATGAGGTCGGCGATCGAGGCCCTAGCTCAAAACAGTCGTCCTCCGTTGCTTCGTTCCCTTGATCGGAGGTGGATCAGCGATCGAGGCTCTATTTCAAGGCAGTCGTCCTCCATTGCTTCCTTCCCTTGATCACAAGTGGTTCGGCGATCGGGGCCCCATCTCCAGTCAGTCGTCCTCCGCTGCTTGATCGGCGATCGCGGTCCTATTTCAAGTTGCATCCTTTCCTTAAGAAACTCCAAGAGTTCTCCGTTCAAACCGTCAGCTTTCAGAACTAGAAGTGACTTCGAGTGGCTTTAAGTAGGCCTGCACCCAAATCAGAACAGTTTCTGACAACAAATCCGTTGCGAACGTCACCTCATTCAGCCTCAGTCACCGCCAGGGTGCTCCATCTCATTTGCTTCCCTCGCACGCTCCTTGTAACGATAAAATTCCACTCAAGACCTCCGTCTTGAGGTTCTTCAATCTTACGTAAGATCTCGTTCTCAACTCGCCTCCTATCGCGTACCCAAACAATTTCAAAGCCATTTTATCTCTTTGGGTCAAGATAAGATTAAACCGCCACTCCACACAGCCAGTGGAGCACACACTCCTCGTTTGCCAAAGCAAACACCACCATAATCGCGGCGCGCTTCTAGTTCCAAAGTGTCTCTCGCCTCTATCGCCTTTCAAAGGCAACGCAATGCACAAGCGGTCCGTTTCGGTGGCGATTCTTTATCGCCGCGGATCTGTTTACCCGCGCACAGATTCGTGTTCTTGAATGAGCCGTCACAGCCGAGCTGACCCTTGGTTCGAGGTTCCTTTTTAGCAACAGAAGCAGCACACATCGCGTATGTACATCTGATTAAGTGAAGTCGTTTGGCGATACGCGCCCCGCGTTTCCCACCGCCGCCGACGTGGAAGATGAAGCGAATTACCAGCTAAAGATACACTCTCACTGGCCGCCGGCTTGCGTCAGTGATTATTCTAGTTTGTGTGTACAGATGTAATTGCTGGAGCGATCCGAAGGAGGTTTTATATCGCAATTAAGATGTAGATACTGCAATGACAGATTGATGGCTTCTGAAGAACGTATCGGCGGCGATTAAACTGATTTACGACACACGCATCCCGGTTAGCCGGTTGGGCGTGTGGATTTTCGAGAGGAGCACCGTCAATCTTCGTCAAATTTTATTTAAGGATTACCGGCGCGTCGCACCTGTGAAGGGTGGTCGAACGGAATGGAAATTGCGTGCTTCTGAGGTGGGCTCGAGAGGAAATTCCGATCCTATTGAGGATTTGTTGATCGAGTTTTGCAGGGGAATGGTGATTCGCGGTAGATTCTAGGAATTCGCGCCACAGGACGGGACTTAAAATGGTTTCCTTAAATTGGACGACGGGGTAATGCGAATTGACACTCGTTGTGGCGTCAAATTAACGCAATGCTTTTGATGAGGGACCCTCTTTTTGAGTAATTGTGGAAAGGGGGGCCATTTCGCTGCACTTAAGCTTGGGGGCCTAAGAGTGTCTAGTGTGTGCACCGTGGAGTCTATTAAAAGTCGGACAAAATTCGTATAAAAGAGGTCTTTTGACCTGTCTTCTTCGTTTTGTGTGGCTCTACAAGTCGGGGTAGTCCTGGAGTTCAGCCATTAAGTCGTTCAGTTAGGGTGATTTTTGACTGTCTGCTAATCAAGTTGATGGTCAATGTTCTCCTCCACTTGCTCGACGCGGGCGTCCTCTGCTGAATTGTCGCTTAGGCTGAGAGTCGAAGACAAGTTGCCCATGAGCTCTACTTGGTCTGGCAACTTCAGGAGTTGGTTTAGCAAATTCCTGACGAGTGTCATGTCGTTGATCGTGGTTGAATATTCTCCTTCTCAAGTGTGCTGGCGATTTCGCTGGCAGCCCACTTACGAGGGGCGTTCAATATATTCTCGGTATCGATATGAAGGAAAATGCGAATTCAATTTAAATTGTTTTTATTTTTCAATATAATCTCCCCTAACATCATTTGCATTTGTTACATCTTAAGATAAGCTTTTTTAAACCCTCAAAAAAATAAATTTGCTCTTTCTCTGCAAAATACGCATTTATTGCCGACTCGAGTTCTTCATTATCCGAAAATCTTTTTCCACGAAGACATTTTTTCAAATCCGGAAACAGGAAATAATCACTAGAGGCAAGGTCTGGACTATAGGGTGGGTGTTGGATTTCTTCGAAACCACAATCTCGCGCAGCAGCCTTGGAAACTCGCGCCGTGTGAACAGGAGCGTTGTCATGAAGAAGCAACACACCCGCTGCGAGTTTACCCCGTCTTTTCTTTTTAATTTCCTCCCGCAAATTATGCAAAGTGGAAGCTTAGGATGTGGCGTTGATGGTTTCACCTTTTTTTTTTGTACTCAATTAGCAAGATTCCCTTTGAGTCCTTCCCGGCAGACGGAGTGACTTTGA
Source organism: Eristalis pertinax (assembly GCA_907269125.1). NCBI lineage: Eukaryota > Metazoa > Arthropoda > Insecta > Diptera > Syrphidae > Eristalis > Eristalis pertinax. Next base: position 60,906,846 of record OU026146.1, read on the forward strand.
ACTTCTTCGGGGGGCTGTTCCTTTTTTATGCCACTGCATGGACTCTTGTTTGCTTTCAGGGTCATAGTGGTGGTCCCATGTTTCGTCACCAGTAACAATTCGATCCATAACACCGTCCGCGTTCTCACTACACATCTCCAAAAGCTCTCTACAGCATGCGATTCTCACTTTTTTCTGAGGCGCTGTGAGCATTCGTGGCACCCTCCTTGCACTGACCTTTGAAAGGTTAAGATGGTCATGAAGAATGGTGTGAATGGTACCAATTGAAAGCTTGGTGATTTCTGCCATCATTTTCACCTTTATTCGGGCATCCTCAAGAACAAGTTTTTCGACTTCTTTGATGCTTTCTCCCGTGAAAGGCGCCGGAGCCTGGGTCGTCTTCAATGCTCTCTCTGCCTCTGTTGAACTCACTTGACCACTTTTGCACAGTTGATAATGAAGGTGCGGAACTCTGGTAAACAGCCACCATCTCTTCATGAATAGTTTTTTGACTTTTTCCTTGCTTAGTGAGAAATTTAATTAAATTTTCACAAATTTCCACCATCATCGTCTCAGTTGCCATTATGATTCTGTTTAACTAGAGATAGAACGCGAATTAATAATCACATTTATATGAAATTTTACATGACTGCACTATAATAATAGTGTTACTTGATAAATAAGTCAACTTATATATACAACCACAGCTTCACCCCGATACCGAGAATATATTGATTGACGCCCCTCGTACCTATCATCTTCTCCTTCTCCTTCGCCATCAACACAAACTGGACCAAAAGTCGCAAGTTGTATGGGAGACTAACGACTGCTTCCTCCGCTTTTGAAATTGTCCATGCCTCTGCGGCGTAGACAAGGACTGGGATGATCAGTGTCATTTATAAGATCACATTGATCCTACAAGAGATGGCCGTTTTCCTCAGTTGCCCTCCGAAGACCCAACAAACAGTGGATGGCGCAAGAGTTGTGATGCACGGGACGTCGGTGCGTGTGCTGTTGGCATTAGTCAACGGGGCGGAGCGGAGTTCCCTTCTATCGTGTACCACCAGATCCATTTCAGCCACTTCCGTCTGATTGAGAATTCTCCATCGCCGCTCCACAGAATCTGACGAGCTTAGCTGGAATATCAAAAGTAGACACGATTTTGTGTAGCCCGTCTGACACACACATATGTGTCCTTGATTTCTGCGAACAGGTGGTTAGTGTCGATTTGTAATTATTGGGTCTTTTCTAGGATCAGTGCAGCAGCAGTGTGAAGACCTTGTCTATCGGAGACTTTCATAGCCAGAGCAAAGAATGATGAGAGAGGTTGTTAATGAACGGCTTCAGTCATTCGGCTTATCCCACAATAGTTAGCTTCGTCTATTGGCTCTCATTTATTGTGGATCGGGCAGACGGTACTGAGATTCCATTCTTCGGGTGATCAACAAATTGATTCTGACTTCATTTTGAAGCTACATTCATGCCAATATTCGCGGTACAGCATAACATGCAAATGGTCGCTTCGTCTCCATTGGCAGTGCTTCATGCTGTCGGTCCAATTTTTGACTGAAACTCGGTCCATTATGTGCGGCGTTCCGGCAAATAGCGTCTGGAATGTGGGCTGCGAGCTCATTTGAAGCGGTGGTGTTGTTTGCGTGGACTATGGGCTTGGTTGTCGAACCCTACACACTTGAACCTCGGCGTCTAGGTTCAAGTCCCTGTAAGACAGAACAGCCTCACCTCTTTCGAGTCACTGAAAATACTCAAAAAGGAAATGGAACTGTCTAGAAAAAGCTTCTCAAACTTGGCCGTTCGGTGCCGGAATAAAATTGTAGGTCCCTTCCCCTCGTGAGAGAACATATAGCACGCTCAGCACGAGTGGTTGCGAAAAGGTCTGCATCAAAACTGCGAGCATTGCGTCGCTTGTATAGCATGTAGCACAGTCTTGTGTGCCCACACCTCGGCTATATAGATGTTGTCGAGCTCTGGCCACAGAAAGTGATTTAGCCTCGCCCTGTGCCTGAGATCATGGACGATAGCGGTGTAGCCTTCCTCAGTTCGAAAGAAATAACGTCCGATGATGGAGCCATACCGCCAGAGATCGCACTTTGTGGACTTTGTGAACGCAATGATGGTTGGTCGAACACTTGTGGAACACAATCGACAACACTTGTGGAATACAATACACGCTCCAATGACGCCACAACAACTTGCTGACATAGCCGCTGCGCCGAAAATGGACCACGTCCGAGAAGATGGCCTTTTTTACTTTGGCCAAAATCTAGATCGGCGGCCAACATTTCGGCGTTGCGCGGTTTCAACTCTTCCTTTTAGGGATGTAGGTACGACTCCAACCGCAAAGTAAGCCGAGCTGAATCCCTGGCGACGCCCAATTCTGGGTGGTCTTCAATACTGGATGCTACCTTGCCTACATTTCCTTTATTTCGCATCAACCTCTGTCTGATAGGTCCAAAAGAGTGTCCTCACGCTTAACATTTTCGGCCGTACGCCGATTTGTTTGCACACTGAAGCCATGATGTCGACCGACCTCACGTCGAAATTCACGTTGCATACTTACAACTGAGGCGGAATGTCGATTTTTTTGTTTAATAATTTCCGCACTCTCCTCGAACTTGATACAATACATGATGAAATGGCAAAGCTTACTGAATATTTTGACAGCTCGATGTCATTTGTCACTTTGACAGCTGCTGAAATGTAAAAATTGGTAAAGCTATCATTGCTATCTGGTCGCGCTTTCTTTCAAGGAGGATATTTGGTTCGATTTTAGATGTCTTCTTGAGAAATCAGTTCCTTCGACCTGACCAGAAGAGTAGCTAGTTGGATGTTTGATCATCGATCAAAACAAATGTTGACGTAGGTTCTCTCAACAAAATGGGGGCTTGTTCGTTAGACGGTCGACTTCTCAAATCGATATCCTTGTCAAATGTTGATCGAAGGAAATAAGGAAGTCGAGAATTGTTGACTGAAATGATTCCCCTCTTGATTACAACCAACTTACATCAAAATGCACTTGGGAACTACCAAAATTCTGCAGTCATTCACGATTCTGTAGACTTCCTGTCGGCAGCTGATGACAGATGACAGATGTCATTCCTCCCTCAACACACCACCTAATTACTTGAGCAGAAAACAACAACAAGTCAATGACATTCATTGCAATGCCAATTATGGCGTGATAGCCGCGTGACATCACGCGTGATACGTGGAATATATGACTTCGGCTGAATCCCATTTACGGAGCGTTCCTCGAAAACCCCAAAAAAGAAGTCAAAACACACAGAAAAACCCCATAACTCCATCCTGGAGAACCTGTATCTGAATCATAATTGCGCTTTTGTGCGCTCATCCCTGACAGATTGCTATCCATTCTCAATTAAGAAAGCATTTAAATTCACTTAAAAATTTTGTGCACATTCCTTTTAATTGCATGCATATACTTGACTCTTTGTCAAGTCAAGTGAAAGACATCGGCTGAATTTATTGTCAACCGCCCGCCCCCAGGCGTCGCGGTCGTCACAGCAGCACAGCAGCGCGGCGGCCAGCTGACATGGATCTCTTTGGATCGCGTCCGAATTTCATCGGCAAAATCATTGGCGGCAGCCATATATGAAATGGCCCCCGCCGTCGCGTCGTCGTATAATCACACACAAATGTGCTGCTTATCTGAGCGGTGTTTTTGTATGCATTTTGGTGAATAATTGTTTTATCTCCATTTCGAGGGAATTATCGCTCATTCCACTGGACACGGCGGCGGCGGCGGCGGCGACGGTGACCTGATCGTAAATTATGTTCGGATGACATTGACATTGCACACCGTGCGCTGCTGAGTTATGACAGGAGGTACCAAGCTGCCACCACCCCGGCGCGGCGAACAGAACAGAAGACGGTAGCCGCCGCTGAAGGCGGCGTACAAAGCTTTCCGAGCGGTGATTAATTTTTGTGAAACTCGCCCCACACACCACCCGTGGGGGCGGACAATTATGATCCTTTGTCTTGCTGTGTGCAGTGTGTGGACAGTGGACAGTGGACACAAAGGTGACTTCATGCGAGAGCAAGTGTGCAGAGAGATGTTGTTGATGATGTGGTGTGAAGCACTTGGCTGGCTTCGAACGCGGTCAGATGTATCGCGACGCTCTGACCTTGGGTTTCATCACGCAACACAGAAATGCATTAGCAACCGACAGACGAACACGAACACAAATGACGACGCCACTTCAGGTGAAGGAGAGATGGAGTATCTGTGGAACTTTTTCTCCCCCCCCCATCACCCCGACGGTGCATGACATCATAGTCAACAGCGAGAAAAAAACAACGTCTATGCGAGGGGAACGAAAATGAAACAAATTTGAAAAAAATGGAAAAAAAATGAATGGTCAATGGTCGATAGAGCCCATTGTCACAGAGTCCAGCGGTTTTTGTGGCGTGCATTCTTTCCTGGCCGCCGTCCCTCTGATTGAGTTTGTTCTCTGTTTTTGAGCGAGTCTGCCGTACGGGAGTGTATGTGTCGTTAAAAGTCCCCCGATCACCCCACCAGCGACCATCCTCTTCATTGTCGTTCATCCAAAAAGATAAAATTAACTTTTTTTTTTTTTTTGCCCAACAAAAGAACGGCACAGCACAGCACGGCTTTTCAGTTTTCATCGCAGAAACCGATGGCATACAGTGCTGCCACCCACAAACACACGCACACACACTCACTCAGAGAGAGAGAGAGAGGGAGAGACTGAGGCACATATGGGTCATTGGGTGAGTGGTGGCGGTGGCGAGGAAGAAGAACGAGAAGGGGAAGCACATAGATACTTGGTAAATTAGCCGCTTGTTGTCCATCAATGCGTCGTCGTCGTCGTCGCTGTTGGCTGGTCTGATGACGATTTAACTGCAACCTTGAGCAAGAAGAATACAAAAAAAAACACACACACACAATCGCATTCATTTGTTAAGCACTTCTAAACAGATTCCCTCGCTCTGTTCGCATCTATGGATGGTTGGAGGTTGTTTGACGTTTGGATGGATACCGATCTCCTCCTGGTCTCCGCCCATTCCCCCCTCTCTCCGCACACATGTATGCATTCAATCAGCGAGCGGTGCGGCGGCGCCTTTTATTTTGTAATTCACATACGCTGCCACTTTCTGCCACTCTTCTTAGCCCGCAGACTCATTAGAGCAGCAAAAAACAAAAAAAAAAAGCCAACGCGCTTCAAGAAGCATCAGCCACTTGGCGGCATCTCTTCTCCCTTCCCCACTCTCTGGATGGCCAGCACACTTGAAGCTGGCTTTGAATCTCTGCTTGATTTAGTGGAACCTCTTCGTTTCTTTGTTGCTCTCGCTCTCCAGTGGATACAATCAATGATCCGGACGTGTTATGTAACTGCAATCGCAACACACCACATCACACCATCGTTGATCGCCACTGGATCCCTCACTATCTGCGTGTGCGTCTGCCTCAGCGCTTGAGTGTGTGTGTGTGTGTGTGCCCGAGTGACCTGCAAAATGCACAGCATCCAGAGATGCATTGGCTGCGCATATGGTTATATTTAGAGGCGTCTTAGATGGATGTTCTTCATCTGTTTCGGTTCATCTTTTTCACATTCCTTTGCAGTGGGGGCGGCTGTTGCTGTGGCGGTGGTGGTGGAAGTGGACGGACTGTTTCGCTAGATAAGAAGCACTAACATGATTTGCAGATACACTACCGACTGCCGCTTTCGTACCTATTAACCTAAATTCTGTCTGTTTTTTCGCTCAACTTGTGCGCGCCACTCTCGCATACACACTAATTCAAGACTGAAGATGGATACGTCGTGCCGTGCCGCGACGGGGTGTGGAGGTGGAGAGGGAAATAAAGCAAAAAAAAAAGAGTGCGATTTGAAGGGAAAAATGGGCGGATATGTATCTCGGCAGATGTGTGTAGCGAGCAGCGCAGTGCCTGAGTTTTTGCTTTGTTTTCACATGTGTCGGCGATGAGCTGAAAGTTCAATTTAGACAATCGTTGGACGGGTGTGCAGATGACTGGCGTGTACTTAGATCGAGTGGATATCTGCTTTTCTTCTGCAGACAAATAGACTGTGGAGATTAGCGGGCCTTTCCAAGGCGATGCCTGGAAAGACCTTAGACACTGTGAGGTGAGTTCGGTTTTCAAACTCCAAAAGGTCAGGTGTAAGACATCGTCTTTGCTTTGGGACGTGATCAACCTTAGAGTGACCGGAAGTCTCCTAGTCAATAAGGTTACAATCTTAAGCCGTTTGAAACTCCCCGAGGGATGGAAGAGGCTTCACAAAATGGCCAAATTTTGATAGAAAAAGAAAACAATGTCAATGGAGACGATATGAGCAGACTGGGATTCCTAAGATCAAGTCTGTCTTCATAAATAGTCTCGTTCGGTCGCATCATGTCAGTCAGACTCGAATGAAGGGCACCTTTCTACCACAAAATCGACTCTAGACTGCTCCAAGACGAGTTTTTCGACCAGTTTTTCGACTGCATCTTTTGGCAACTCTAGTCCTTGTGAGGAAACTTAGAGCTTGAGCAAATGGCTTAGGTATCTCTGAAGATGTTGGAAAATTCTTGAAATCTTATTGAGAGTTTATTTAACTAGAGCAGCGCCAGAGGAGTACCGGGCTGGAAGATGGGAGGAGAAGAGGCTTCTACGAGGGGCGTTCAATATATTCTCGGTATCGATATGAAGGAAAATGCGAATTCAATTTAAATTGTTTTTATTTTTCAATATAATCTCCCCTAACATCATTTGCATTTGTTACATCTTGAGATAAGCTTTTTTAAACCCTCAAAAAAATAAATTTCCTCTTTCTCTGCAAAATACCCATTTATTGCCGACTTGAGTTCTTCATCATCCGAAAACCTTTTTCCACGAGGACATTTTTTCAAATCCGGAAACAGGAAATAATCACTAGGGGCAAAATCTGGACTATAGGGTGGGTGTTGGATTTCTTCGAAACCACAATCTCGCGCAGCAGCCTTGGAAACTCGCGCCGTGTGAACAGGAGCGTTGTCATGAAGAAGCAACACACCCGCTGCGAGTTTACCCCGTCTTTTCTTTTCAATTTCCTCCCGCAAATTATGCAAAGTGGAAGCGTAGGATGTGGCGTTGATGGTTTCACCTTTTTTTTTGTACTCAATGAGCAAGATTCCCTTTGAGTCCCAAAAAACTGTGGCCATGAGCTTCCCGGCAGACGGAGTGACTTTGAACTTCTTCGGGGGGTCTGTTCCTTTTGTATGCCACTGCATGGACTCTTGTTTGCCTTCAGGGTCTTAGTGGTGGACTCATGTTTCGGCACCAGTAACAATTCGATCCATAACACCGTCCGCGTTCTCACTACACATCTCCAAAAGCTCTCTACAGCATGCGATTCTCACTTTTTTCTGAGGCGCTGTGAGCATTCGTGGCACCCTCCTTGCACTGACCTTTGAAAGGTTAAGATGGTCATGAAGAATGGTGTGAATGGTACCAATTGAAAGCTTGGTGATCTCTGCCATCATTTTCACCTTTATTCGGGCATCCTCAAGAACAAGCTTTTCGACTTCTTTGATGCTTTCTCCCGTGCAAGCAGTAGCCGGGTTGCCGGAGCGGGGTTCGTCTTCAATGCTCTCTCTGCCTCTCTTGAACTCACTTGACCACTTTTGCACAGTTGATAATGAAGGTGCGGAACTCTGGTAAACAGCCACCATCTCGTCATGAATAGTTTTTTGACTTTTTCCTTGCTTAGTGAGAAATTTAATTAAATTTTTACAAATTTCCACCATCATCGTCTCAGTTGCCATTATGATTCTGTTTAACTAGAATAGAACGCGAATTAATAATCGCATTTATATGAAATTTTACATGAATGCACTAAAATAATAGTATTACTTGATAAATAAGTCAACTTATATATACAACCACAGCTTCACCCCGATACCGAGAATATATTGAACGCCCTTCGTACGTCCGAGGAAAATCTCTCCGTAACCTCTGAGCTTAAAAAGTCTAGAGACGAACAAAAAATGCGGGCCTTTCATAAAAAAAATGTCAAAAGCCGGCTTTAAGAACGCAGGACACCCAGGCTCAGCGAAATTATGAGGGCAATCTTGTCTTGTCTCTTGTACCGAGGTGATAAGGAATCAACTCCGATGAAGTAGTCCATCCACCTGACTTGGAAAAAGTCGGCACACCCATTAAAAAGCTGACACAACCGCAGGATCAGATGGTCTTTCTTCAAGGATGGAGGCGACGTTCTAGTAGGGAGCACGCACCAGATTTGGGGAGAATTTGGGATGACGAAAGCATGTCCGATGACTGAAATATCAGCTCCATATGCCCCATCCACAAAAAAAGCGATCCTACCCCTTGCATCGACTGCAGAGGTGTATCCCTGCTCAACAACGTCGCCTACAAGATCCTGTCCAGCGTACTGTGTGAACGTCTAAAGCCGTTTAGCACAGCAATAATCAGCAGCTACGTGCGGCTTGTCTTATTTTGCCTATCCTGCTATATGGAGTCGAAAGCTGGACGATAGCAAAATAGCAGAGCTGATTCTTGGCGCCTACGTCCCACTTTTGCTTGAAATTGGTCTTAAATCACCAAGTGAGCAGTTGCCCATAGCCCAACAGGGTGAATGAAGAATAAGTTTGAGAAGTCACGATGTTGGTAGTTCTAGAAGAGGAGGAGAACATACAATTCAAGTTCAGCTAGCTGTGATGTACTGTGACGCAATGTTGCAAGTCCTGTTCACATCGGTGAACACCTTGGCTGACATACATTGCGTCGTTGAAGGCCTCTTCTAATTAATATTGGAATACTAAGTCTAGGCTACTCTAGACTACTTCCGAGTATGTGAGAAGATTAACGACGTTCAATTTTCGACATGTTTCGAGTGAAGTGAAATCCGCCTCCACTAATGGCCATGTTCGTGTGATTGGAACCAGATAGTCCTCGACTTAGCACAAGACGAGCGACATTCGGAAACACCATCATCATGTATGCTCACCAACGAAAGGACCTTGTTTGACTTTCATAAGCGACGAAGAGAAATGTCTTCTGTGACCTGCCTTCAGGTTCTAGTGGGTAGGAGTCGACGGACTTATCCCTTAGCCTCCTGGTTACGCATTGGATAATTTCGTCTTATGCTGCTACCAGAAAAAAAATCCTCCAGATAAGTCAGCCTGCCCGGCAGTCGTCTAGAGTCTTTCTTAAGTCGATTCGTCCATCATTAGGTGACTTCGATTTCGAGCCGATGAACAAGGGATTTCTTTGCGAGATTCCAGTTCTTAAATGCGGATAACTTTGGATAAAAATATGTGCAGCGATAACGGAGCCATGACCCATGAACGGTTTCATAAATATAATTCGCTCACACGTCCCAAGGATTACAGTGTTTCGAGAGGATACCTGCTGCACTAGCCGAGAGGATACGTCGTGGTCAGATCAAGTACTCTACAAATGCGTGCGGCCTCATTTTATTTCTGTACTCCGCTCGAGGCAAACTCTACACGCTTCTAGTCGAGATCTCTGATAGGTCCTGTCATGAAAATGGTTATTTTCCTGCAGTCCCCAGTCTTTACAACAAACCTTCCGAGTGAACCTCCTCTGAACAACCAACCTACCCGCAAACGAGCCACCAATAGGGTAGGCACTCAAAAAGTGTTGCTAATTCGCAAAATTAAAACACCCTGTGCATTCATCCGACCAATTATCCATTCATCCCTTATTTTTCAGTCAAGCTCTTAGTTTGCTCCAGAAATTCAAGCCATATCTTCTCGTCTATGGCTTCAAAATCAGTCGCCTGAGGCTAGTTCCATGGCCGAACGAAGATATCATCGGTTTCCCGTGACCGACGACGTTGAATTCCTTACCGAACGGTTGACAAATCCCGAATCCAGTCTCGGGTCAGAATCTTTTTGATCGAAGGAACTGCTTTCGCGTCCTCTTTGACGCATGTTCGTCAGCAGAAATGCCTTGACTTGGCATGCTTTTCGGAACAATCCCTGCGGGTACCTTCAACGGCTAGATCGTCTATGATTTTTGCAGAAATCATGCAGCATGCTATCCATCAATGCAGCACCTCCTTTGAGGCCTTAGCGAGAACAGCATAAAAAACGCTTAGATACTAAGTCACAAATTCAATGACTACATCCCATCATTCGATTGTCCGATAAACAATAGGCGAACGAAGCCGTGAATGCCAACGAATCGCCTGAAATTATTTCGAAGCTAACTCAATTACCGTGTATTTCCCACCCATATCGCTCTCAATCACTGTCCGGCTAAGTGGCGAGGTGTAAGCCAAACGGAAATGCAAGGCACAACAATTTCCGAGCGGCAATTTCATTTGCAAATCAAATCAATCCCCCCTCGCCACCGCCGGCCGTTGGCAAATCCTTTCCAACCAAATGACATAATTCCACCAGAAAGTCACCCCCAAACAACCCCCTATCTTCGGTCGTCGCCACCGCCGCCGTCGTCACTCCGCTCGAAAGTCAAACAATGCGACGCGCGTAATCATCGGCAACTTCAACTTCGTGGCTTGCATAGGAAATCGAATAAAGGGACTACCGTCGTCGTCGTCGTCATTTTTGAATCAAGTACCGAATGTCTCCTCAAACAATCCGATGTGTCCTCCAAAAGTTCACATTCCTCCCTTCATCGCCGCCTGCTCCACCCCGCCCAAGCCATCCGCCCAACGGCCAACGAGACGACTCTGCCAGCTAGCTATGCTGGTCGATAGTCACGATGATGGCGGCCGTGGTGGTGGTGGTGTTGCTAGTGCTGGCATTGTTGCAAGTTGTTCAACCGCTGGCCATCGGGCAGCCAAGAGAAAGGGGAGCGGAGTGGAGGACAATGAGTAGAGAAAGAATAAAAGTTTCGAATGAGAGAGGAAAAAAGAAGAAGAAGGAAAACACACCAACAACAGTGCGCCAGCAGCACCAGAAGCACAAGCAGAAGCATCGCAATAAAGTAGATCACCCCAGTCCCGGTCCAGAAATAGATTTTTCCTGCCCAACTATACGAGAGAGACAGACACTGCTGCTGCTGGTCTCCTCCATCCTCACGCCGTTGCGCTGCTGTTGGTCAGATGGATTCAAAAAGAAAAACACTTTTTCGATCTGAATTTCATGAGAGAACCCGAAATGCAGATATTCACTGAAATACACATCTTGCCCCACTCCGTGCCGCCTCCATCCACCCACGCTACCTTGGCATATGGTGCTGGTGCAAGGAGGGCTGCGGGGGTTTTGCCTTGAGCTGGCAGTGGGAACGTTTGCCTTTTGTCACGCAGTGGCTCACAAAGTCGATGATGGATTCCGTGGTTCATTTTTTTCCCCCGAACTGTACCTAGTCTGCTTCCGGTATTTGGAAGTTCGTTAACTGATTCACTTTTGAAAAGCGGGAACGGGAGAGGGGGGCGGGGGGCGCTTCATGTGTCAGATGGAGCGTGGAAAAGCTGGTTGCAGTGCACACATTGACTTGGTGGAGGGACGAGCGGGTTTGTAGGTCAAATGTGTGGATATTTATTCGGGGACAGTTGAGTGGGGAGGAGTGTCCCTTTCCTCCGATGGTGTCATGGGAAGAAAGCGTATGCGTCAACTTTGTTGTTTGAGTTTTTGTTGGGAAACGTAGGGTCTTGCGTATACACCAGCAATACATTGAGTGCTCCCTTGGCTCGATGACCATCGCGTCCTCGATCGATGCAAGGGCTTTGGTGAGCTCTGCGTGACTTGTGAAGCTAATGGCAGCTAGAGTAGTTTGACGGTCAATAGCATTTTTGCTGGAGTGCCTTAAGGGACCGCCATTAGGCCTGTTCTCGTTTCGTGACTAGAGACTGACTGACGTCAGCATTTTTGCTGGTGTTCCTCAAGGGACTGCCATTAGGCCTGTTCTCGTTTCGTGGCTAGAGACTGATCGAATTCAGCATTTTCTCTGGGGTGCCAAAGGGGACTGCCATTAGGCCTGTTCTCGTTTCGTGACTAGAGACTGGCCGACTTTAGCATTTTTCCTGGGGTTCAAAAGGGGACTGCCATTAGGCCTGTTCTCGTTTCGTGACTAGAGACTGGCCGACTTTAGCATTTTTCCTGGGGTTCAAAAGGGGACTGCCATTAGGCCTGTTCTCGTCTCGTGACTAGAGACTGACCGAATTCAGTATTTTTGCTGGGGACTGCCATTAGGCATGTTCTCGTCTTATCTAGTGACAGACCGTCTTCAGCATTTTTGGTGGTGTTCCTCAAGGGACTGCCATTAGGCCTGTTCTCGTTTCATGACTAGAGACTGACCGAATTCAGCTTTCTAGCTGGGGTTCCTCAAGGGACTGTCATTAGGCCTGTCCTCTTTCGATTAGACAGACTGATCGCCGCTGGTGCCGTTCATTAAGATTCGAAATCTTTTCTTGTTCGCATCTCATCCACACACGAATCCATTCTCAGACGTAGTCTCCCCCGAGACAAGCCTAAAAACCGCTCTAAAACATTCCGCAAAACATGCATATCGTGACCTCCAACAAAACGGTCGCCGAATGATGTATTCCCGCGGCGACATTGCGAAGAACTTCACCCACAGACCGGCGAAGTCTTTGCTAGATCTTTGGCTTCCTTATCGGAAATAATCGCTTTTCGCTCGCAAATAACTCTCGTGAATAACCGCTTAATTGTCCCCAAAAAACGGAAAACAAAGCATATTGATGTCTCCTTCGCCTCGGACTCGGTCTGCACTCGGCCAGCCGATGATAACCTTCATTCGCGCGTATCGCGGTTCTTCGGCCAACGTGCAGCCTCACCCTCTGATGTCTTTTTTGGTCTCTTCAGATAGTGTGTGGTGGCAGACTCGCGGCCTTCCACGTGATGATGAACATGATGAAATCCCACGGATCGATTGCACCATCGCTGATGGGGACGGCGGATTTATGGCCGCCGCTTGGTGAGACGTCTCAAATACGTTAACCTCTTGTCCTCTCGCGTTTATATGTGAATTCTACTTGTCTCTCTGCCCTCTGTGTGCGGTGTACACTCTGGGTTGTCAAAGAATTGCGCCAAAAATACAATTCGGTGGCCATAAACCGTCGGATTACGGATTTCATCATTTCGCTTTCGGTTTTCATCTGTTTCCCAGCATCCATCCACCATTCAAGGGTTCACACAGCCAAAGGTTCATCATCATCATCAGCGGCTGTGGCAGTGGCAGCGTGCGTGTGTGTGCCTATTATGGAGACCACATCATTGACCTCTTCTATGTTTGATCCCCCAGCCCCGCGCCGGCCGGCAATCTCTCCAATCTGAACGACAATTGGACTCTTTGCCACAATTGTCAACCACCACCACCACCACCACCACCATCATCGTCGTCGTCGTCGTCCGAGGGGCAGAGGCACTCTTTGGGGGTACGGCCGGCATGATGTTAAATAATCCCATTCGACCATAACATCAGTAATTTTTCCTTTCATCCACCGCTACATAGATACATCTAGCAGATGCTTCTGCGGCGATAGATACGCGATGCACGGATGAATTTGAGGATTGGCCAGAGTGTGTACGGCTCCGGTTACACAGCACAACGCAGCGCAGTGTGTTCTGTCTAAGCCTTTGATGGCCTCCGGTTTCGCTCCATCACACATTTTGCACGGCATACGGGCGGGCGGCCGGTTGCAGTGGGAGGGAGGCGATACGCCATGGCGGTGTGGTGAACCGCACGAGCTGTACACACCACCACAGATTAGAGGCACTTGGTGGCAGGGTCGCGCGGTCGCTCGGCCTGTCTCCTCCATGTCCACACCCCGATTTCGACATCGCCATCGGCCTGAATTTGAAAGAAAAATCGTTAAACGAAAATGAAAACGATTTCTTAAGCGTTTCGAGTGTTTCGACGTTCAAGCGTTCCTAGGCGAAAGACTTCTTGGGGGAGAACCGACCGAATGCTGGGGAGTTGCTGTTGTTGATGCTGTCGTTGCCGTTGTCGTTGTCGTTGTCGTACGTCATGACCACCTCTAATGAAATTTATTGCTCCACACGCACGCACACCGATAGGGACGGACCGAGAGGCTCCCTCATTTCTGTGCCCTGGGATGTGCGGGGAGACGTCCATGCTCTCGGTGTTTTATTTTCGTTTTCTCTGGCTGGGGAGTCTTCGTTGGAATCTCTGGTCTTCGCGGAGTGTCTTCGCTTCGATGTCATTGTCATTTGACCTGGTTTCGTATGAGTTAAGTAACATTTCCGCGGTTTTCTTTGCCTGTGCATGTGTGTGCGCGGCGTGCTATTGGTGAAGTCACGGAAAAGATCTGCTTTCAGAGTTGGAGTCGGCATGTGCGTACGTGTGTGCGTGTCTATTAATCTAGGCAATAAACGCGTTGAGTGCTTGTGGAGATGGATGAAGCGGAAGCGTCACTCGATGGTTTGGATGCACGAGCGAGAGCGGCACTTAGTCTTGACAAGATTTTTCTTTTATCTTTGGCATCTTATTTGGAATCTGTGTCGCTGGCTGACTCCCACTCTTGGCCCAATCTTGTGCTTTGACCAGGTCGTCTGCTTGTTGGACTTTTTAGATCTCAAACACGCCTTGGGTGTCGTGCACTCGGAGGAATGCGTTCTATCTTGAGGTCGGGTCCATAGATTTACATCTCGTCTACTGTCCGTCGAAGTCTCGTCCATTCCCTTTGGACACCTTGTCTACTCTCGGTCGACACCTCGTCCACTCTCGATGGACACCTCGTCCACTCTCGATGGACACCTCGTCCACTTTCGATGGACACCTCATCCAGTCTCGGTCGACACCGCGTCCTCTCTCGATGTACACCTCGTCCTCTCTCGATGGACATCTCATCCAGTCTCGGTCGACACCTCGTCCGCTCTCGATGCAGTCCTCGTCCATTCTAGGTCGACACCTCGTCCACTCTCGATGTATACCTCGTCCTCTCTCGATGGACACCTCATATACTCTCGGTCGACACCTCGTCCGTTCTCGATGGAGTCCTAGTCCATTCCAGGTCGACACCTCGTCCACTCTCGCATTACACCTCGTCCAGTAGCTGAATTCTCGGGTATTCTGCCCACCATCTTCATATCGCGCGCCTCACGGCGGGATAATGGACCCCGTGCAACTGCAGAACTATCTCCAGTTTCTCCCCTGATCATGGCCCGACCAGGTGATGCCCCATTTGATCCATCAGCATTGTCAAAGACTCGCCCGTGTAATGCAATCGCTTCTCACGAAGTTAATATTCGTCCGGCTCCAGGCTCCGTCAGACGCCCTCTAAACTCAGCAAAACGGTACAGTTCCCGTGTCACACATCACACATCACTCGCCGTTCGCCGTGTATCTAATCTGCGTCCAGACACGGAAAAAAAGAAATACAAATAAGAACCCAAACAGCATCACATTACCTCGGTCGCTCCCTCGATTCCAGTAGCCACTGCTGCTATCTGCGGTCGCGTCCAGATACTTGAACTTAATCCCGTGTATCTGTTGAATACATTTGAAACAGAAAGCAGCAGCTTCTTCTTCGCTGTCATTCCGCACGATCAGAACTTTTGCAGACGGACCCGTTTGTGGTTCGCTCCATCATCGCATAACCCACACATGCCACACCGGACGTGATCCGATTCAAGACGAATCTCAACCATATGCGCAGCGAGCCAAGTCTCATGTGCATTGGGGGCTGCTGACCTGGGAACGCGCACGGGGGAATAACTCACCGCTGACGGTCAGCTATATTTTATATTCACAGCCCCGTCAGCGGGGGGAGGGGCGGACGTCTGAATGGTGGTCCACATGCAGAGGAACGAACGAGTATCGCATTTGCTCGAATTGGATTGAATGTCTGCAATGTTCTGCCGAGGGAAGGGATGCGCTGACAATGCGACACGCTTTGACAGCACACGGATGCTGTGGGAGCGATGACATTTTGCGATTTGCCTCGGTTTTGTGTTCGCAGAGCTGTCCGCCGCACTGACACTGATGGTCGTTCGAAATTTGATTTCGAACTGAGATTGGATCCGATTTCGATTGAGGTATATTTTTGTGGGTTGCAATCCGTGGAGGCGGGTATTCATTCTTGTTCATGGTTTAATTTGGGAATGTTTTGTTTTATTGATTTCCTGTGGCAGATATCCAACCCTTTGTCTGCACCTAATTCAGCCTTTGAGATCAGAGATTGTATGTCCATAAGTTCATAAGGTCAACAAGTGCACAGATTCGCTGTTAATTTCTGTAACGTATTCGATTTTAATGTACCTTGATAGTAAAGGGTGGTTAAAGGGCCGATGTTGAATGTGAACCACACCTACGAGAGGCGTTCAATATATTCTCGGTATCGATATGAAGGAAAATGCGAATTCAATTTAAATTGTTTTTATTTTTCAATATAATCTCCCCTAACATCAATGCATTTGTTACATCTTGAGACAAGCTTTTTTAAACCATCAAAAAAATAAATTTCGCATTTATTGCCGACTTGAGTTCTTCATCATCCGAAAATATTTTTCCACAAAGACATTTTTTCAAATCCGGAAACAGGAAATAATCACTAGGGACAAGGTCTGGACTATAGGGTGGGTCTTGGATTTCTTCGAAACCACAATCTCGCGCAGCAGCCTTGGAAACTCGCGGCGTGTGAACAGGAGCGTTGTCATGAAGAAGCAACACACCCGCTGCGAGTTTACCCCGTCTTTTCTTCTTAATTTCCTCCCGCAAATTATGCAAAGTGGAAGCTTAGGATGTGGCGTTGATGGTTTCACCTTTTTTTTGTACTCAATTAGCAAGATTCCCTTTGAGTCCTTCCCGGCAGATGGAGTGACTTTGAACTTCTTCGGGGGTCTGTTCCTTTTTTATGCCACTGCATGGACTCTTGTTTGCTTTCATGGTCATAGTGGTGGACCCATGTTTCGTCACCAGTAACAATTCGATCCTTCTTGTGTTCAACTTGGATCAACTGGTCCTACAAAACTGGTGGTGCCATCAAGATTCCACATAGCTCAGAGTTCATGCTACGGTGCAGGCAATGGTAACCGGACGAATATTGCGAATGAAATAAGCAGATTTCTTACTCTTTTTGTGACTCAAAATTGGGAAATACTAGTTCAATAGACACGACTCTAATGCATGGCGCCACGTACCCACGTCAAGTTGGTTCAGGTCCATCTCTACATGGGCGAGCCACCATAGAACCGGGAGTCCTCTGTTGGGCTGTTCTAAATGTGAACCACACTTAAACGTCAAGTTTTTTTCTGCATTTCATTTGACATTTCTCAATTGCAGACTAACTCAATTTGAACCATGGAAAGATACACAATCGAGCAACGCGTTAAAGTTATTCAGGCTTATTATGAAAATGGGCGTTCAAATCAAAATGCATATCGTGCACTTCGTGATTTTTTCGGTCAATTTAATCGTCCAAATGTGCGTACAATCGGAAAAATCGTGCAAAAATTTGAGCCAACCTGGTCTGTAGGAGATGTGAAAACACCAGTGCATGCTCGTGCAGCTCGTACTGCAGAAAACATGGCTGCTGTTCGCGAAAGTGTGGCTGAAGAGCCGTCCACCTCAACTCGTCGTCGTGCCCAACAATTGCACCTCTCACGCTCGTCGTTGATGAGCATTATGCATAAAGACTTGCATTTACACGCTTACAAGGTGCAATTGACTCAAGAACTAAAGCCTCTTGACCATTTCAAGCGTCGTCAATGGTCAGAATGGTGGCAAGAAATGGCGACAGTGGATGATCAATTTTCGAAGAAAATCATCTTCAGTGATGAGGCACATTTTCACCTCAGTGGATTCGTCAATAAGCAGAATTGCCGCATTTGGGCGAATGATAATCCAAGAGTGATTGTCGAAAAACCAATGCGCCCACAAAGAGTGAGACTGTTTGGTGCGGTTTATGGGCTGGCGGCATCATCGGGCCGTATTTTTTCCAAAATGAGGCCGGTCAGGCAGTTACTGTAAACGGCGTTCGCTATCGTGAAATGATAACGAAGTTTTTATGGCCCGAATTGAATGTGAACGATATGTGGTTTCAACAGGACGGTGCCACTTGCCACACAGCTAACGAAACAATGGGTCTTTTGCGCGACAAATTCAATGGCCGTGTTATCTCACGTGGTGGCGATGTCAATTGGCCGCCAAGATCATGTGATTTGACACCGTTGGATTTTTTTCTTTGGGGTTATTTGGAAGAAAAGGTGTACGTCGATAAGCCAGCAACAATTCAAGAGCTAACCGATGAGTTAATTCGGCACATTAACTTCATAGAACCTCAATTATGCTTCAGCGTCATCGAAAATTTGGACCATCGGATGGAGGTGTGTCGCCGAGGTCGCGGCGGCCATTTGGCAGATATTTTGTTCCATACATAATTGAACCATACCTATATTATCATAATAAAAAGAAATGACAATAATTTCCTAAATAATTTGTTTTTTATTCAAAATCAACATCGGCCCTTAAAATTTAACCACCCTTTATATTCGAGGTGTATTGTGTATTGTTTTTATTTTGGTTTTGTGTTGCCATCACATTACAGTAGGCACTTCTATAATTTTATGCACAGGGTGGGCCATCTAGTGGTTTCTTTTTAAATCACGGGTTCTTTTGACACTGACAGCTGTTTCCCGCTCGAAATCTTGACAGAAAGTCAGCATCATACCTTCGCGGAACGAAATGAGTCGCTGTACGCTTGAAAAACGTTGCGAAATATTCAAAACTTATTTCCAAAGTGAGTGCTGTGTGCCCAAGCAGTGCGTTGTTTGAAAAGAAGAAGTTTTGGCCAAAATGAAGCACGTACCGCGACTGCTGTACGCAAGTTTGTGCGTGAGTTTGTCAGACTGGTATGCTAGTGGACAACACTCATGATCCCCGTCGTCGTGCGGTGCGCCCAGATGAGAATGTGGCTGCTTTGGCGTTCTTCGAAAATGAGGCTGGGAACAACGTTTCGGTCAACGGTGGGTTACAGTTTCGGTTACCGAGCCATTTTAACCGACTTTTCTTTTTTACTGAAATTGAAGACATGGATTTGGACGACCTCCGGTTCATGCAGGTTGGCGCGCCATGCCACACAGCCCATTTCAAACATCCCATGCCACAATCGATCTTTTGCGCACAAAATTCCCAAATCGTGTTATCAGCCGTCTTGGCGATGTCAATTGGCCGCCTTGTAGCTGCGATTTGACCCCTTTGGACGTTTACTTTTCTGGGGAACCGTGAAGTATCGATGTTATGCCAACACTCCGGGAACGACTCAAGTCACTAAGGCCAAGATCATCTAAGCAATCCGTGAGTTGCAGCCCGAAACAATCAACAAGGTCAACAAGTCTTGAAAAATTGGCATGACAGAATGCGCTACTGCGAAGCCTGCCGAGGCAGCCACTTGAACGGCGTGGTATTTCAGAATTAATGGGAGTGTTTGTTCTTACTAATATAGCCATAATATATGGAAACAAATTTAATTTTGTTCATTTTATTGCATTTTTAAAAAGAAACTTCTATTTGGCCCCCTGCTATTAAAGCACATTATATGGCATTGCATTGAAATTTTGAAATACATTTTGTTGGAAAGTCCTTATTGTTCAGCACTGCTGCACATTGCCTTGGAAGACTTTTCGCCAAAATTGGACATTGTTCCACTACAACTTGACATCGTTCTTTAGAACTGGAATTCCAGGCGATTTGAATTTGGTCCCACAATTCAGCTGCAATTGTTCCCTTTTTTCGTCTCAATGTGATGCTCAGGTTCTCCATCCCTGGCGAATGGCTTTCTTGCTGTTAAACATTTATTTTTTGGCACAAATCACTTTTGTTCGGACGCAGAATTGATGTTATTCTTAAGAACACAGCTGTTTATTTGTTTAGAGCTCGCAAGCTGGCGGCACTAGCTCTGTATTCGACTCTTGGCACTTTTTTGGAGCTCCATGCGGTGGAAGGCATTGTAAATGATCTCCTGGAGCAGTGCATATGGTTGGCTGTTTCTGTACCGCCAAAAAAAGGCTTCCATTTACACTGAACTGGCGAAGTTTGAGATGGTATTTCTAGACACGGACAGGATCTTTGAACATTGCCGGTGACTTGAAAGAGGTGTGGAGCCGTGCCAGTTGCTCGTGTGTGCTGTTGAACACAACACAAGTTTCGAAGTACGGCTCTCAATACCACTTGTCAATCGGAAGGTTTAGCAATCGATTGGTTGCTTACATTGCGATCTTTAAGTACTGCTACCGCTACTTCATTCAATCCAGCCAACCACAGTCTGTAGTCGTATCGCACTTCCTTCAAACAGGACATAGGACAATTATCCCTCGTCCTCAAATATTTCGCGAGCCTCATGAGGCCTGCAAGAGTTGATGTCAGTTGAAGTCCTCCTAGTCTCTGTTATCATCCATTTCCAACGCTCACTTGTCACCAACTCCTGCGCGACCCCTTCTGCCATCGATCCGAGTTAAAACGTGTCAAAACCCTCGAACCTCTGTTAATTGCTCTGAATCCACCCTCTTCGAAATCAGATGCACACCTCCTCCCTCCTCGCTGGAGCACACCGGAGGCACTTGAATTTCTGCGAAAATCTTTATTTCCTGCGAACAAGTACTCGTCTCGTAAGTCGACACCTCCCCCCTCCATCATCCGCACACGATAATCAGAAGAAGAGGTTGCGTGTGGTATCCCCGAAAGCTCTTGCATTTCATCATCGTAAATCCATCCTCACCACTTCGGTGTGTGTGTGTGTTCCTGCCGCGCCCCACCGTCTGTCGGCCCCCATCGGCAATCCACGTCGATACATTCTCGATACAAAAACGATGGGAAACTGTCGACGGAAGAAAGAAAATTTGTTCGTTACCGCCGCATGAACCGCCACATTGTTCGTATATTTAGAACTTGAACGGGTCTTCGGGTACCCGCCACCGCCCCCGCCCGCGATGGCCGAAGATGGCTTCTCTCATCGTCCACCGAAGCCATCACCATTCTTTTGGATGATGGTCTGTGGCTGTGCCTGTAGCTGGCGGCTCCGATGGCTGGCTTCGGCTTCTGCTTCTACTTCTGCTGGCATGTTGTGTGCGGTGTCACCATGCACATCGCGGATCAGAGCGCATGTGCGCTCGCTCACAGCTCTGCCGCGCCGCGCTCTTCGATGGGCGCTCTCTTGAAGATGGTTTCTATTATTAGATCGACCATTTGGGGTGCACAACGGTAACACAGCACCCACCAGCTGAAGAAAACTCCACCGCTGCCGCGTGTCGAGGAGCGTTCTTGGAAAAGTTAAACGCGCGGCTAAGAGAGCTTTTCCTTCAACTCTACGTGGGTTTCTGCCTCGAGAGAGACATGCTCCGCTCTACCAGACCACCACCACCAGCAGACAGCTCGAGCCAGTAGTGGCTCATAAGTTCCCTCGTGCGGTGCCAGAGCAGAGAGAGGCGGCACTCAACAGCACAAGCAGCAACAGCAACAGCAGCGCACCCAGCGTCAGACACGACGGCAAAGAATCACGGAAAGGGAATTGATTCGGTCTTTGTTGCTGTTTTTCTTTTGTTTTTGTTGCTTTTTTTTTTCATTTTTACTGTGCCTGGCCCACTGCCAACCAGAAGATACAGAGAGACAAGCAGCGACCAGTAACCAGCAGCAGCTGCACGACGACATCAAAATCATCATCTTTTGTCGAGCCTTTGTGTGGTGGCGGCACACACCATCCGACGACATCAACATCGACATCGACATCAGTCTGCCGCCGCTAGCAAGCACTTAAAGGTGTCTCGGTTGCCGCTCGGCTTTGTGTCTATGTGTCAGTCAGTCTGTGCCGGAGCGTTCAAGTGTTAACCGCGCGCGTCGCTGCCGCCAGATAGTCTTTAGTTTAGGGTCGGCCACGGGACGTCACATAACTTCATTAGTTTGACTCTCCGCATTCGGCCGTGGTGGTTTGGCGGGGGGGGCTTACGTAAACGAATCTCTGTGTATCTGCCGCTTCGCTGTCTCCGATAGGCAAGCAAAAGAAAGTGAAAAGGTGACAGCAGCAGCAACAGCAACAGCAGCAGCAGCCCCTTAACAGTGGGCTGTGTGGGGAGGGGCACAAACAACAAGCCGGTGTCACATTACCGTGTGTGCGCGCGCGCGAGCGATACCATCGTGGACTCGAACCGCAGTTGCCTCTCTTGTGTTCTTCGAGGGGAGCGTCGCGTCAGTCATCGGCGCGGGCGGCGTGTGCTAGTTTGTGTGGAAGAAAAAAAAAAAGTTTCGCCTCGCATTTGGACGTCGCGTCGATTTCGGACACCACCGCCACCGAGGTACCTTCGACACATATTCTCTCGCGGCGCGGCGCGCAAATAGTTTTCTTCCCTCGACCTCGGCGTCAGAGGCGACCGCGGCCGCGGCGTCGTGCCTATTCACGAATTTTGAGTGCGGCCAGTGCGAGTTCGAGGTGTCCGCTGGATGTGCGCTGTTTTGGGCCATCACTGTTATTGTCATTGTTGAGGCTGAGAGGCCAAAGAAGGTGTTTGTGTGCGCCGTTGATTTTTTTTCGTTTAGTGTGTGCTTGCTTGGTCTTTTTTTTTTTTTTTTTGGTTTTTTCGGTTGGCTTTTGTTGGCTTCCTGCCATGTTCTGGCCGAATTCGTTTTGAGATGTTTACCAAAGTGCGGCCGTGCTGGTGATGTTATTTGTATCTGTTCCTACAAGAGTGCGACAGTTTTGTGGCTACGCGCGAGTGTGGTGTCGGTCTGTGCGAGTGCCAATTTGGGCCAAGGTATTACCGATGTCGTCGTCGTCGTTTTAGTTGTGTCGGCCTGTTTTTTTTTTTTCTTTTTCTGCTTTTTTGTGCGCGCTTCGCGGGTGTATGCGTGGAATTTTGTGGAGTTAATGAAAGTGAGGAAAGCTATTTTGAAGAAATTAAGAGGATACGTGTTGAAATGGTGGGATCGCTGGATGTCCGCCCACCACAGCAGCATCGGCAGATGACTTAAGGTACGAATCGATTGGTTTATTTTGTGTCCCAGATTCTGGAGCGTGCTCTTCCTGGTGAGCTCCTTTGGGTTTGGGATGAGCCAGGTGGCCACTTAGTCGGGGAGTGTGAACGATGACCTTTAAACGCGAGCAAGGGGTGTCGCTGGGTCGGTTGGTTGGTTGAAAATTGATTTGATCCACGGCCATTGTGCGCTAAAAGCATTTCGGAAATTGTTTTAATTTTTAATTAGATTCGCGGGGAATACAAGCGCCATTATCTCGGGCATCTGGTGTTCGTGGAATTTCGGTGAATTTCGAGGGAGTTTGTGTCAATTTTTGCCGCCTCGTTGCTTTGCTTTCAGCTCGTGTTGAGGGGATGATTTCGTGAAAGCAACAGACTGGGCAATTTTGATGAGTGCTTGACTTAGTACAGGCGAGTCTGTTTGTGATCGACAGTAAGCGGATCATTGGGGTAAGGGATTAGATGCTTTAAGCGGTCGTCTAAATTGGGCAAGATTGAACGGAAGCATGTCCTGCCTGAGCTCTGGGTGGCGAGCTAAAGTTCAGTATTCGCCAAGTGGTAGTAGTTCGTCAGTCATTGTGGGAGTCCTATTGTGTCTTCAGAGCGCAGCATTAAGTATGTTCATCATCGGAAACCGTGGCCGTTTAGAGAACTGTCAATCGTGACGAGTTGGAGGACGAATCCTACAATAAACTAGTGCCGTCCGTCCTGATTGTGAAAGTTGATATTTCTGGGAAAACTCAAAGCAAAGCTACGCTCCCCTTTATAATGAACCTCATTCATTTTCGATTTGAGGTGCCACAAGGGGGAGCGTTAACACCTTAGCTCTTTTTCTCAATCCTCCATCGCCTTAGCAACGATTTAGTTGACATTAACTGACTCAACTTTGGACCACCACATCATCAACAGTTCCCCCGGCATTCTTAAATATTTCGACTCAACCTGCAGTCCCAAAACAAGGTCCCAAAATCAATTTCCTAAACGGAACGCAAAACCTGTCACAGAAAAAAAGACAACTTCTCCGTCCAACGATGCCACTCTAGTCGAAGACGCTTCCATGCGCAGATAGATGACAGCTCAGACAGTCACAACGTGACATGTTTCCGGAATGTAGGTTACGCCCTTGGCTGGTTGAGCGGCTGTTCAAACATTCATCATCTGTGTGAAGAGACTCGTGCTTTTTCCACATCCGCAAAGAATTTGCAAGCGAGTGTGTTCGGTGAGAGATGGCAATCTTAGAGAGGAATTGGATGTCTGTGGAGGTCTATCTCTTAAACGGTTGCATGTTGTGGAATATGAGATGGGCTGTGCCTTCTTTGTGTAGCCAGAGTGGATTGGTTATGAAAGCTGTCTACAGCTAGTGGGTTATACAAAATGTCGTTACAATTTGGGGCTGATCATCGACCTCGAACTACTCTCGATGTTTTCGAGCTAATTTTTTACTCCTATCAAAACCGAAATCTCAAATTTGACTCAAGAAAAGCCCTCGACCATCAACCACCCTCTCGAGGGTCCCTTGTTAACTGCTTCCTACCACTAATTCCGGATCGGAACCCACCAAGCTTCCTCTTGACTTAATGACAAAATTTAAGTTCTTTTTTTTTTTTCTCTTTCCAATCTTGCTTTGGCAGCACTGTTCCAACTGTACATCCGACGTGAAAACCAATTTAATAAGCACTCCTTTGCGAAGCCAATTGAATAGGTCTTCCGGTGCTGATGGGAATCGCCATTAGTGAACGTCATTTCCGCACGGAAGTGCTTCTCCGTCGCTTTATTGCCGACCAATCCGTCACGCTGCTGTGTGCAATATATTTTTAACCGCCCTAATGAAGTGTCATTTATTAACTGGGCCTCTTCTGCTATGGCTTCGCCCATCGATACGCGGTCTTCGCTGTCATCTCTGTCATCTCCGTCATCTCCCTCTTCCTCATCGCCTTCGTCATCATAAAAAAGAAGCAGAAACAGCCTTCAACAATAATGTCCTCCTTTCTTCTTCTTCTCTTTTTTTTTGGAAATAATCCAGTTCACCAAGATTCAAGATTGCGAGTGTACACCACTGCAAGAAACAAAAGGACAGTCTTCGCGCGCCGTGGCTATTTAAAAGTTATTAGGCCATTTATTGTCTTCACCGCCACCTCCTTTTTCTGTTCCCAAATGGAAGGATTTTGTGTGGAGCCCATCATCCGTCTTGTGATTAGCAGCAGCCACAGACACGTGGTGCTCCGTGCTCCTCCTCAGATACACCGAACACACGACCGCTCCGCATGTACATACCTTGTGTGTGGGTGTGGTGGGAAGGGGGGGGGGGGGGGGGGGGCGAGTGGAAATTAGTTACAGCACACAGTGGATGCACCTCAATTAAAAAGCCCCAGCGTGCGAACAATGCCGAAGGACGAACACATAGCCATAACCTCACACAGGGCATCGTTGTGCTGGTGTAACCTTGTGGTGACTTATGTTCATTGGCATGTGGATGTGGCTGCTGAAGTGGCAAAAGAAATTGTTGTGCCGCCTTCCCGTTCCACCGCCGATGTCCTGGTTCGTCCGAAAGTCATCAGCATATCCTTGAAGGACTTCCAATCGTCGCACACCCAAACACATGCGTCCACTGCGGGATATCCGCATACTTGGCAGTGTGACCGCACTTTTATAATGACGACAAAGGAGGTGTAGGAGGCGGAGGAGGGCGCTCTGCTGTTCTTGAAGTCTGGTAGAGATCGGTCATGTGGATTGCTGATGTGTGCGGATGGCTGGCGGTTAGGTAATCCCACTTACCTCAGCTTTGCATCACTTCCTCTGGGTTTATCTGCACGGGAGGAGGTGCGATGGGTGTGCGTGTGTGTGAGTGTGTTATCCTGACATCTCCTTGGTTTCTTTTTATTTGCCCATCATCGCTCATCCTCATCGCCAGGAATGAGCCGTTTCCTCATGCACGTGGCTCATGCTGTGGTTGCCTGGTGATGGAGAGATAAATTTCTTTGCCAGGAGTGGACTGTATGGTGGGTCGGATGTGAAGGGCGGTCGGGGCCGCATTGGCCCGATGATCACCTTGAGTGAGGAGATGTCTTAGAGTGCCCTGTTGGAGATCAAAATTTTGGTTTCAAGTCTCGACTGCGGCTGGTTTTGAATGTGATCTGAAGTGCATGCGTCGACCACCTTCGAAGGAGCTTAGATTTTCAAGATTGTTTCGGCTTAGGATGGGTTTCTACTCGTTGCTTTTTTTGAACAGTGTTCCAAAGGACTTGCTGGTCGCCTAAATTTCCAAGGGCCTTCAGTTATTGGTCCAAAATTGGATCTCTTATTTTTTACAAATTCAAAAAGCTTTCCATCGGCAGGTTGCAAAGGATCTTGAATTTCCGAAAGGAGTTGCTTTAGCGGAGGACTCTCTAGAATTTCCCAAAAATGTCCTAAAAAGCAGGTCCAAAATGTCAGGTTTGTTCCAAAGGCCTTACGTCAGCCAGTTCCTTGTCGTCTAAATTTCCAAAAGTGTCCAGTTGTTGGATCAAAATTTTATCCCTATTTTTTACAAATTACAAAAAAGATTTCAATAGATGATGGATCACCGAAAACAGGTCCTTTAGCTGAGCACGGTTTGGATCGAGAAGGTTTTTCGGGGACTTGCCAGAATTTCCCAAAAATTTCCCAAAAAATCAGGTCCAATATGCCCGACATACTTTCAGTTGCTTTCTTTTCTTCCATCTGGCATCGCAGAAGAGGACTGTAAACAAGGAAAATTCTTTAATTGTTGCCTTTCACATCTTTCTACAAAATTAGGAACATTTTTGAACTTAAAAAAACTAAATCCACAAAATACACTACTTCTCTAGAAACGTCAATCCCGGGACCACCCTGTGACCTTCAAAGTCGTCTCATTTCATTGCCATCAAATCCTTCGCGCCCTCTTCGCGTTCATTAGCGAAAGTGGCATCCAGCACCCCAATCCGGCCGTGGCAGATTTTCTTCCTCAACTCTCCAGCCATGTGCGCATTTATTCGCTTTTGTGCAGAGTCCCTCGTGCTTTTAATCATTCCACACTGCTGCAAGTCCATCCGAATCAAAGCCAAGCGGAGGTGCACAAAAGCCCCATTCGTCGTCAAGCCATTGGACACGTCCATTTCCTGTGCGTAGGCATTCTGTTCATCTTCAAGGAGCATCAGCTCAATCTCAAACATGCCTGCAGTCTCTTCAAGGACGACACACATAAAATCATCCTTATCACCGCTCACAGCTCACAGAGGTACAACCCGAAAGGAGGCCAAATCCCCCCCTCCCTCCCCAGTTATTGCTTACAACGTTATAAGTTATCTAAATTACCTTGGAATGACAAGCGCTTCCCACTTCAAAGTGGGTATGCTTCATGTCCTCCATATGTACTGCCAAACACCTGACTGTCATGCTGCTGCTGTTGCTGCTGCTGCCCGCCAACCCCCCGCAAAATCTATCCTCGTCATCGTTCTCGCAGAGGCCATCTTCAGAAACCAATCTTGGAACTTTGGCACCAATTCTGCAGCAAAGAACACCCGACATGGCTGCCAATACGGTCGACTTTTGTGTGGGTGGGCGGCGAGTCCCCATCAGCCCACCAGCCCACCAGCCCACCAGCCCACCGCCCAAACGATCTACTTTCCAAAAAAGAACAAGCTATTGGAACTAATCCCGGCAGCATGTGTGTGCACACACATTAGAGCGATTGCTCTGCCTCTGGCTCTGGCTCTGCCCGTGTGCTGGGGAGCTTTTGTCGTGGCGAAGCACGACACCCCACCACACCCCCCTCTAGGCTCAGGCATTTGCCTTGGCTGCCACCACCTCTAACCATGAGCTTGGCTCCGAGTTTATTTTATTCCGTCTTTTTTGCCATCACCACACCTTGCCCGGGTGGGTGGGGCGCGATGTGCGAGGGAAGGTGCTGCAGCAGCTGGTGTGTTGCTGCCGAAACCACAGAGAGCGAGAGAGCGACCATGTCAGAGGAAGGACATTGCATTGAAGTCGACTAATGCTGGGTCTCTCTGTGAGTGTGTAGTTGGACGAGAGATGATGGTTGAAAAGGATGTTGGGCGAAATGATGCTGCTGATATGTAAGACACGAGATGAGGAGAAAATTTGTCAAAGCAGAAGGTCATGCAGACGTTTGACTCCACTTGATGTGTGCATGATTTTGTCATCATCATCTTCGTCGTCGTAGTTGTCGTCGTCGAATAGGTGGCGGACGGGTGGAGCAAGCGGAGCCGCCTGTTGTATGCTTTGAATTTCTTTTACTTTGCATCCTTGTGCTAGATTCTAATTTGTGTGTTTGCTCTCTCGTTCCGTTTGGGTGTGTGTGTTAGTCGATTGGTAGCTTGTTTTGTAATTGTGGTTAGGAGTGGCTTAAGTCGTTAGGAAGTACTATGCACACTCGCTTTGGGAATGGAGCTCTGCCGAGGTATGGCAAGGAAATCTCATTAATGAGGTCAGTTCCAAGGGATTTCCTTCCGTTTTGTTTTTTTTTTTTGCTTCAGTCAAACGACATGGGCCAAGCAATTCATTTGATGGTAGCTTATGCTCGAGCTAGGCATTCGCTTTGGCTTAGTCGAGTCTTTGATAGGCTGCTTCCATAGGCTTCGGAGCAATTAGAAGCTGCTTCCATTAGATGGCCTCACAGAGGCGATGCGGGTGAAAGGCGTGAGACGTTCATGGATAATTGGACCGTATTGGGAGTTGCAAATTTGAGTAGAGGATGAGTACATAAATTGGTGCCTACTCAAATTCCGATTGATTTTTCTCATCCAGGCAATGGTGGGCTGGGTACCTTAACTTTCTCGACTTGTGTGAGCTACATGGGCGCCGTCTGCTTCATTGCAGGGTCTGGGTACATTAACTTTCTCCACTTTTATGCGCTACATGGGCGTCCTCTGATCCCTTGTCGCACAGACTCGGTGTCGAAGACGGTCTAGCTGTCAATGTAAGGAAAACTGTCGTTGAAGAGATATTTTTGTAGTAGATTTCGGATGCAGTTCAAAATATGCGGACACTGAAAAAGAGTATGTCGACGTCTTTCCACAAAAGGGACTGATGTAGAAGTGGGGACGATTCTTTAAGAATATCCTACCACTGATCAGAGGTCGTGTAAACATGTAAACAACCACCCCTTCTACCGAAAGTGCCTTGCCTCCTCTTCACATGCCAGTTGATTCCATTCCTTAATGGGGGATGCATTGGACTGTAGTAATCTAGTCATTATTCGCTTATGGAGACTAGTGTCGGTACGCTTCATCTGAAGAAGTTTCTAGTCTTCTTTTCTGTGTAAGTGACCTTTTTTTTAAACAGCATCGAACCCCCACATGTGGTTGGATTCCATAGAACGTAAACAGTCGCACCGAAAACATTGAATTTTGACGAGAGGTCAACATGGACTCTTCCGATGATCTGATTTGCAGGAAATGTTGGCCACATCATGTCGAGAACTAGCTCAGTCTGGGCTCCCTAACATGCTTTAAAAATTGCATAGCGCTTCTAGGTACATGAATCCACACACTGTGTGAATTTGTTCTGCACCAGGTGCTTATGTATCGCCTGAAACTCTTCTACGCGCTTTGTCATTTGTTAAACATCATTGAAGCTTGTCAATTGAGTGCGAAGAGCCATATAATACTCGCTGAAATACTAGCCTAATATGGCTATACAGATATTTTGTTAACAGCAACCACAAGGGCTGGTTTTTGCACAAGTTCAACTATGGTTTGAACGACTAGTAACGACATTTTTGTTGCGCGTAGTCAGACCATGTATAACGTGTTTAGTAAAAACATCATCCATGTACGGAGCGGACACACACACGGCTCAGAATGCATCCCTGTGTTACACCGTCAGCCGTCTCAACCCACTTCGATAACCGGAATCCGTTTCGTACTGCTGGCGTTTATATCGCCGGAAATAAGTAAAGCACTGGGTAGGTAGCTGATAGGGTGCCCTTTAGACCGTGGCTGACTTAGATCAACTTCACCACTTCTTGGGTCCATTGCGCCCTTGTGGTTTACCACCGTCAGTCTTTAGTTCTACCAAAACAAAACACACGGACACACAAATGAGTCTTATGAGGTTTTTCAGTTCAACACCGCTTAGGTCCTCTAGCTCCACGAAGAAGTGTTTACTCAGGATCTTCCTCCTTGCCTTTGCTAGGGCTGGACAGTCGGAGAGCAGATGTTGGATAGATTATATCTCTTCTTCATCTCTGCAGCTTATAAAAAAGTCATTGTGCGGTAGGTTCAGACGCATTGAATGTGTACCTTTGGTACAGTGCCTGGTAAGGACGCCTGTTAACAAGCATACATCCTTGCGATTACAACCGATCAATAGTCTTGATCTCAGGCTAAGCCATTGAGATCTGGTTCTATCTAGGGCCTAGTCATCTAGTTTTTTAAGAATGGCCAGAGATTCTTCCCACTCCGAAACTTTTTTTCGCGAAGTTGTTTCGCTTTTCGTTACATTGGATACCAGTATGATCCGGTATGCCACAGAGGGTCACCAAGAATATCTCAGAGATTCTCTGTCTGCACAGTCTAGCCAGCTTCCTTTTTGCAGCTGGGCTGTCAGAAAAAAAATGGTGGTCAATTTGCCGGTTACGTTGTGAACCTTCAGCGTCAGTGTTGCCTCATGTGTTGCAGCCACTCACTTGAAAGATGCTACATTCGTCTCTTAGCGCCAGGAAGAGATCACTGTAGACCCCCACGCCTGTACAATCCACCATTACCAATTGTTCCCACAATTGTATCCGGTTCGGAAAGGGCTGATTGAAGCTCCTCTCCGGAGCTAGGCTTGGTGGTTGGTAGTCTGCTTGTTCTTATGGAAACTGACACATAGACCAACGCTGAAGTCGACGCGCCGAATGTAGTTGCTCAATATTTAACTTTTCTCTCTCCTTTAGCGTTGACAGTTGACGTTTCAATATAATATTGATTTTAAATTAACGTCTGAGTGTTGGTTCTTGTCGATGATGAACAGATAGATGCCAGACCGTCCATTGAAGAAATCAGCTGTGCGTTGAAGTGCGTCAGGTACTTCGCCGTCAACGGAAGCTTTAATGCTATGCACGTGAAGCATTCTATGTACCAGAGCCTTTACTAAATATTTTGACAGCAGGATGTCATTTGTAACTTTGACAGCTGCTGAAACATAAGAATCTGTCAAACGGCTCAGAAAATTAAAAAAATTCTGCTGGGATCCCCTCTTTTCCTGGAGCTTTGTTGTTCATAATTTTGTCTGAGACCTTCCTTCTACTCCGAGCCTGTGAGACAACGTAGATGAGGACGCCCACGACTAAAGTGGCGCAGAGAAAAGGAGAACCTACTCAACATACTTGGTGTGCCATTTTGAAAGAAGCTGGCCAGAGACCTCTCTAGCTTAAGAGGCTTGATCTCTGATAATTGAGGACCAATTTCACCCCGGACTCTATTTACTTACTTACAATACTGAACCGGCTCCCGACCCGTTGAGGGTATCTGCCTGAGCCACGGCAGACAGCTTGGTCCTTGAAACGGAGGTTCGGTCTTCCTTTGTTTCTTGAACCGTGGGCTGATTCGAAGATTCATTATTTTCCATTCCTCGATGTGGCCGAGCCAGTATATTCGTGGTTTTATGGCTTTTTGGACTACATCGACATCTTGGTAGAGCTCGTAGAGTTCGCGGTTGTATCTCCATTCGGCCTCCTCGCACACTGGACTGAACATTTTACGGAGCATTTTGTTCTCTCAAATGTCCCCTAAATGTGCAGTGCTTTCCTGCTTATCGTCCAGCACTCGGCTAACCCCGGACTGTAGCGCCACATACAGAAGAATAATGCAGCTTCTTCCAGCTCCTCTGTGGGAATTAAGTGAAACACTTGTACGATCTGTAGAACAAAGTTCCTCCGTGAAAGTGCGACTACTGGCTATCAGCTCTATTTTACCAACAACCCTGCCTTACCGTCGCGCTACCTTCCCGGCTTCTGTATTTTTATCCATAGCTGCGTTCAGAGTCACTTGCAATTTCCGTAAACATGGAAAAACAGGAAAAAAAGAACGTCTCACCAGAAAAAATCAGGCATATGGCTAGTTTGGTGCAAAGGATGACAAGTTGTAAGCGATAGTTAGTCCCTGAGACACAAGGAAATGACAACCAACACCTAAACCCCCATCTAGCTACAAAAATCCACAAATTCTCCGCTACTCTAGTAAGAAAAAAAGTGTGTGCATCCATTCCTCAAAACTCATTAAAGAGTCTTCAAGCAGTGAACGCCCCCGTTCGTACATCCAATCCGGCCAACCACACGGGAAAACCCTGAAAA
This sequence comes from Eristalis pertinax, assembly GCA_907269125.1. Lineage (NCBI taxonomy): Eukaryota > Metazoa > Arthropoda > Insecta > Diptera > Syrphidae > Eristalis > Eristalis pertinax. Next base: position 60,939,055 of record OU026146.1, read on the forward strand.
ACATCTTCATCCGCAATCGACATCAAAACACTTCAGAAATTGAGGAATTAAGAATCCATGGAATCCGAAAAATGCCCCACCATTCTTCGTCTCATTCATTCGTGGGTGTGTTCGTGAATAGTATCTTATTTCGTTGTCGCCTCGTTGTCGTTCCTCTTCTTTGGCATTAAGCATCCTTGGCTTTTGTGTGAACCGGAAAAAATGAGAACGCTTCAAAGACAAACCATCGGCTGATGATGATAATGATGCCGACGATGATGACTATGTTGGTTCCATACGCCGCCTGCAAGACCCTTCTCTTGCAAGCAGTCGCCTCGCGTACTTTTGTGCCAGTCTCGGTCTTCTTCATCGTGTTCACCTTCGATTTGGCATTTGTCTGTACGAGTATGTATCTAGTTGCACTTGAGGTTAAAAGTTCTCTCTGTCCCCCTCCATCATAAAGTTCTCGGTTCGTTCTGTCATCTTCAACCATGAATTGGTCTTTAATGGTGAATGGAACTCATTAAAGGATATTCCCTCAGACAATCTGCGCATAACTGCATGAGAAGACTTCTTCAGTTGATTCCTGCTTGATGGCTTCTCTGGAGCTTAAGTTGCTGCTGCTACTGCTGCTGTTGCCGTCGCTGTCGCTGTGTTCAATGAGAAAGGTCATCTAGATCAACTTTCTATAGTTTTTCTCCTTTTTAGCGAGCGCACTTGTTTCGTTTCGTTTCGTTTCGTTTTTGTCTTGTTCATTTCGTTCGTTTGGGTGCGTTAAATCCTTCATTCGCCATTCATCGGGAGTGTGCTCCGAGTCCGGAGCAGTTCGTAGCAGCAGTCCGGAGAATTGGCGAATTCGTAATTGGAGCTGGAAGCATAATAACCTTGACGTCCGATAAGGATAATGATGAAGACGCGCTCAAGTTGTTCGGTCAAACCAAGCGGCAGCACACAGATGGCAGAAGTTCACCGTGAAGGCCTTGAATCCGATGAAACGTCGTATATAATTGGATTTTTTTTTCTCTTTTTTTTTTTGCTTCATTTTGTCTGCAATTTGGCATTACTGGCGAAGCTGGTTCTCCCAGGAGGCATTCACGAGTGGTAAGCCGATATGATGATTTCGTTTCGTTCTGTTTCTGGGGTTCCTCTTCTGCTGATGTATGAATTGGTTCGATTAATTATTTAGTGGGTAGCTTGGGTATTTCTTTGGCCTCGACTTTGACAGCTGGGACGGACTGCTTGATTATGACAGTTGTGGTTGAAGGTATATTATGTCAATTTTAAGGATCAGGGGAATTTGTGCTCAATTTGTCTTAGATGAAAGCAATTATCAAGCGGGAATTGTTTCGATATCGATTTGGGTGTGTTCGAAGGGGTTTGACAAATTGATGTTCGATGACGGGTGAGTTTTCGTGAATGCTGGGGCTTTTTTCGACTAGGAGCACGCTATAATGAGTTCTGTATGAACTGTAAAGATGAGGAGGAGAAGACACCTGTCCTGCTCTTGTAGTAATCGGAAACGATTTGTTGGAGGTGACAAATGACAAAGACAATGACAATATTTGACTATACAGTGGTGGTTCAGTGTAACGAATGCATTAGTGTATCTACGATAAAAACGTACGATAAAAAGAGTTGACACTCGATATAACGAATGTTTTAATTACCTTAGAGAAGAAGGACACTAAGAACCCACTTCATTGTGGATGTATGCATATTTATGGGTCTGTTGTAAAACTGGTAGATACCTTAACTTTTTGTTACTGTTTACTATGCATATTCATGCAGCGAAAATAGCACATTTGTACGTGTCTTGAACTTGAAAACGACTTTCGCTAGATGAGAATTTGGAGTCTTGGAACAATGCCAAAATAACGATGTTATTGATATTGATAATGATGAAGATAATAGTTCTTCAAAAATGGGCTCAAACTCTGTTCAGAAAGTAAAGCATACCGATGCGATCGGGCATTCAATTTAACAAGTGCGAAGAGAACAAACATTCCAAAATATTCGCGCAGGATAAAGTAACGTAACGTTAGGAATAGCAACAACATTTGTCGATTTATTTAACGTTTCGTCCAAATAGACTGGCAAGTAAGAATATGCCAGTCAAGTGTGGTCACCTCATTTCGCGATCCACCTTCTACTTTTCGGGATCTTGCCCGGACTGATAGAACCTTTTTGCCTTTTCTACTTTTCGGGATCTTGCCTGGACTCGTTGCCTTCTCAATCTGAGCGCAACTTATTCGCCTTGAGTCCTTCGAAAACTGTCCTAAAACTGCCGATTTGCTCTTCCTCCACCAACTATTTGCTGGAAATACAGACAGACCCGCAATTCTCGGTCGACGAACAGACCTTGCGCAACTCCTTGCCTTGGTGCTCCGCTCAGTTAAATGCTAGAATCTTCTGGAATGCCGAAAGCTATAGACTATTCTGATGAGGTTGGACGGGAATCCCATCTGAATTAGCAGGCAACGGTGACTTCGTGTTGGTTTAGGGCAGCTACAACATCGTGGTGGACTTCATTCCAGAATGTAGCGTCGAATGTTTTGTCCCGGAATCCAAACTGCGTAGCTGGGATGATGTTTAGGTCGGTGGACAAATCGCTTTAGTTAGTGCTCCAGGATCTTGCGTATATTGCTCAAGCGGTGCTCTGAAACACTAGCAAAGATCCCCTTCTTTGGTATTGCAACAATTCTAGGTAGGTTGATACAATTGTTCGGACAGTAACGATGGTTGGAAGTATCATCACCGTTTGTGGCATTCGCTTCAGGACGAAATTCGAGATTTTGTCGACTCCGGTTGCCTTCCTCGTTGTGTTGCGTTGAATAATTCCCCGTGACTGCTTCGGTCGTTATGAGGTCTTCTTTCGTTTTCTACTGGATTTGAAGATGACGCCTGGCGCAGATTGATTCTCAAGTGCATTGAGTTACTTTGGTGTAGGTGTTGACTTCTGTGATAAATTCTGGAACATCAGGCGGTGATGGTTGATTGGATGTAAATTGGGCACGGAGAAGGACTCCGTCAGACGCACTAAATATTCTGCTCCGTCTTCCACCATTGGAAATATGCGTATTGAGACTGAAAAACACTCCGACTGTGGTCCGAACTTCACATCGCCCACTCATCCATTCTTAGCGAATATTACTTCCTTCCTAACGACACTGATATTGGTGGCGCTACAGCCCGTAGAGGGCCAGGGCCTAGCTGAAAGGGACCTACAGTTTTATGCCGACTCCGAACGGCCAAGTTTGAGAACCTTTTTCTAACCAGTTTTACTCTTTGAGCTTTGTCAGTGACTCGAAAGAGGTGGGGCCGTGAAAAGTATTTCTTGTCGTACCAGGAATCGAATCTAGACAGGCAGGTCCAAGTGCGTAGGAGTCGACGCACATACGGACAACGCCACGGGCCACCACTGCCTACTACCGCAAGCTATCTTCGAGAAGAAATTCTCCACCAACATTCCCTCCAGATCAGATTGGATGTCTGGCAATCAGACGCTGGCTGATCCCCTGCGTATCTTTATAGAAGGATCGAAGACTGGGGAAGGGGTGGGTTGAGGTGTCCTCAATATTGCTATTTCTTCGAAGCTCTCTGGTCACTGCAGTGTCTTTCAGGCAGAAACCATAGCGAGTCCTGGCTCAAAATCAATGTAATATCCAACAGAGATATCACCATCTGTTCGGACAGTCAGTCCGTGAAGAATGTCATGTTCAATTCAAAAACATCGTCTCCTAGAGAGATGACTGAGCACTTCAACATACATCTCATGTGGGTGCAGGGTCATTGTAACGTACCGGGCAGTTGCAAAGAACTCACCAGATGTGGTGCAACCTCTTCTCTAATGATAGGAGGAGTTCCACCTTCCATGCCGATTCCTGCAGCCTACCATCTCCTGAAGCTACACTCAGCAGACCCTCACTAAGGACTCTCGTCGGAGTCATAACCGGGCACTGCGCCATTGGCATTCATGCTCGCTGGATGACGATTTCTGCAGAAGCTGCATGGATAAAGGGGAGGTAGATACCACAAATCACCTACTCTGCTCGTGCAGTGCTCTGGCAAGTCGTAGGTATTTACTTACACCTAGGGGCCTACAAGTTCAATAATCTAAACAGCGCCAGCATAGGCCAGCTAAATCGCCACATTGCAAGCACCAACTGGATCCAATGTTAGGAGAAGTCAATCCGCTTGATATGGGCCTACTCTGGCCTAATTGTGACGGCCTTCTGCAGTTAGCCACTCTTACCTAACCTAACCTAACCTACATCGAAGGTCTCTGCAATATTGACCACGTTTCCGGAGCACACATTTCATTTTATGTTCCAAAATCGGATCCGAATAGGATTCATAAATATTCGCATAATCCAACGTTGTTGCATGTTGTGGCGAAAGTGTTCGAATTAAAGGTCTTAACTCTGAGTGCAGGCATGAGAGCTGAAGGTCCCATTGAACCTCAGAAGATCATCGATGGCTTCATAGGACTTATGTCCTCAATTCCGAACACCAACCGTTCTCTAATATTAATCTAGTCCATCTAGTACAATTCACTTTCTCCCCACAAACTGCTATCACATCCATGAATACATTTTCATGCACACCTCTTTAGGCAGCGATTTAATTTATTTCCTCATCAATTCCCAATGGATGATCCACATAATTGCAATCTGATTTCGATATCGAACACCTCAGTTCTGAATTAAATACACACACACACACGCGACTGTCTACTTCCCAGGCACTCGGTGCGCGGTTCGGTGTTGCATTACAATACCCCGGGAGGCCACATGCCAATTAATAATTTCATTAATATTGTCACCTCGACCTTCAATCGGATGGCCAACAGCCCGCCAATGGAAATTGGAAAACAATATTCGTTTACATTTCCATTTTATTGCCGCCGAGAGTCGACTACTAAAACAGCCACCCAACCACCGCGAACGCTACGAGCCAGCGTCACCGGCGGGTTGGAGCTGCAGCAGAGCTTCATTTGGTATCAATATCGAGCTTAAATGCCTCGCAAGGTTAATTGTTACCGCTATATAGTCAAGCGTAACGACCGACTACGGCGACAACGATGATGGCAGCGACTGCTTCGACATCGGCGACTCAATGAAGCGGCGGTGGTAGCGATCGGCGGCGTGACTATGGCCAGTGCAACAGCCATAAACGGGCCTTACACACACCACACACACACACACGCACACCAGTCGTAAATCTCCTTCTAACGCTTGGCTTCTAAAACAAATTGAAATAAAAAAAAAATTGGCGAAAAAAATAAAAAAGAACACCGCCTCCAGAGACCACCAAGAGACAATGCAGCATCCCCTCGAGATGAATTCGCCGAGACTCACGAGTGTCTACCACTTGATGCAGTAACCACTCACGTAATATCTGCCCCGACCACTTGCGGACAGACTTCTCTGTGCAAGCGCTGGCCCCTGTTCCCGGCGACACCACCACCATCCAGCAACGGCAGCAAAAAAGTGGAAAATCAAGTGCTGACAGCTGGGGCGCGCGGATCTTGTTGGCGCACACACACCGTCACGCTGACACTCTTTGTTGACTCAAGAACCAGGTCAAGGATGCGCGATTCCTTGGACAAAGTCAGAGTTTAAAGTCGTCATCGAGTGGTCGGTGCGCTCGCGTGGTAACATTGCCAGAACCAGTGCCCACAGTCACTGGGGGTGTCTGTGTTGGTGGCTGGCTGGTTGGCTTGTCAATGCGGCAGGCCGACTCGACTGGGTGCAACTTCGCTTCAGCTTTTATGGAGGGACTCGACCGCGACTTGCTCGCTGATCGTATGCCAACTGCAGTTCGCTTATGCAATTAATTATGCGCGGCTCTTATTCATGCCATGCTTGTGTGTCGGAGAGGTGGAGAGCGAGACAGAGAGTTGTTTTTTTTTTTTTTTTTTGCGTGAGACACCTTCGACGGTGTCAGGGCGAATTTGCCGGCGGTCTCGTGGTGTACTTGACGTTTATTCTCAGCCGTGGCTGTTGCAGTTGGCCTGCCCGTCACGGTGGTGTCCGTGAATGATTTTATTTCGGTTTAATAGAACTTGTTTTTGTCTTTTATTGATTTTATTTGCTGTTGTTCTTGGATCGCGAGTGTTGCGATGAGTGGAGGTCTCTCGACGAGAGATTGATGATGATGAGGAGGTGTCTCATGGCAATTGGGTGTGTGTGAGAGGATTGACGGGCGGGGCGGGGGTTGATTTATAGTAAATGGATTTCTGATGAACTCACTAACCGTCGACTCTTTTTTTCTCTCCATCTCTTTTCAGAATTTTCTATGACGTGCAGTAAATTGGTAAGTCAAAGACACGAACTGACTGGTATTTCCAGATGCATGGGAATCCCTGCTCGAATGGGGGTTCTTTTGTCTCGTCGTGGGTCTTGGGGACAGTTTTGCGATGCGATTTATGGTCGTGCTGTTGATCGTAAAAATAAATCATTTTCTAGTCATTTCACACCGTCTTCGGGTGATCGTTAAAAGCTATTTCTAAACGAGTGGTCTCTTGAAGTCGTGTTTGGGGGCAGAGGGTAGCTGGTGCTGGAAGTATTTTTTAGTGCCATTCAAGGGCTAAAATATCACCAAAAAATTACCAAATAGGTGTATGATCCGCTTTAGGTCAAGAATGTGCCGTTTTGTTCGACAAATTGTGGCCATTTTGAGGGTAATTCCATTACGACTATCTCATTGAAGCCCTCGTCCTTATTGGCAAACAACGGCGCAAACAATGGTGACTTTTTCCCCGCAAATCGTGTGCCATGGTCAGGAACATGTGGTGATCATCTGAGGCTAGGTCTGAAATATTTGATGGATGCATAAGAATCGTCCACCAAAGCTCTCAGAGCTCAGAGCACGATCGATGTGTGTTGCCTGAAGCTGGCCTGATATCGTTAACTCGTGTGTAATACGAGCTTCTTCTTACACTCGGACTTACTCAAATGATTTTCGAGCATTATTTAGCTCCTGGCAATTGATTACATGGCGGTCAGACCATTTCCATAATTCCATCGACATTGTCCACATTTGGCCTTCCTTCAAACGACGGACCACGAGAGTTATTCACATTTTCACCCGTTTCTTGATTGCATTTTTGACTTTATCGAAGAAAAACTGTAAAATTCTGGCAAATGTCAAAGTAACTTTGACAGCTGTTGAAATAACAATTGGCCAGATTATTACTGCTATCTGGTCGCTCTATAAAGGCGAACAATCAAAAAGCCTCGCAAATTGATGAACAATGAAATGCTTTAAAACATTTAAGATGATGCCACCCTGTGTGGTCAAGGCAGAGGACTTAGGTTAGGTTGTGGTGACTGACTGCCAAAGAGCCAGAGTAAATAACGGGCCCATTATTTCATATTTAAGTCCCACAAGTTATGGAGAAAAGAAGGCCTGGCTGTGCACAGATCCGCATTACACAGCTAAGGCAAGATTTAATCCGGGCGTCTGCCAGGTATCTCGGATACTCCGTTCGCGACTTAGCTAGTTTTTCAAGGGACACCCTGATCCAGCCGACGGGAGAGAAAAGGATAAATGGTATTGTTAGGTTGTGGGAGAAGCAGAAGGCAGTGGATTTACTAAGTTGGGCAACAACATCCGAGTTTTTTATGTGTGAATACATTTTTAATTTCCTTCAAACTTCTGTTAACAAGACTTCCATGATGTCGTACGCATTCCCTCGGCAAAGCTCGACTGGATTGTTTTCGTGCGATTCATGTTTGAGTTGATGAATTAATGTTTGCCGTTGAATTTTTAAAGATAACTTAATTATTCCGCTAGGGGACGCACGACTCATGGAAGTTCAGAGCTAATATTGCCTCCCATTGCTGTCAGTCCCGAGCACTAGCCTATTTTTGGACTAAGTGAACGTTCCTATTCTTCAATTGCGGCGCCGTGAAAACTTGCAGCATGGCCACGCTTGACAATATCAATATCGTTTGCGCAACCCAACGGTTAGACTGATTTGTAGAAGATAGTGCCTTCCGTGCTTACAGCCCATTCCTTTGCATTTTTTCCGATTATTTCGTGCAAATGTTGACCATAACTGCGTTCGGTTCGCGACAACGGAGCGTCCAGTTTTGAGTCACTTTTTCGAACGTACTGGGCGGTCTATTGCTAATAACACGTGTAATGTTATTTTTCAAGGCTTCTACTGACGTTTATCGGCACAAACGATAAATGGACGTATCTTTGCAAAAAAAAAATAGTCCAATCGCACGAAGTAGTATCCGGCCAATTCCTGAGATAAACGAGAGATAAAATTCTCACGGAACTCCGTTTCCATCGACTCGCGTGCTGTTTGGCATGTAACGCCGTCTTTTCTGGAACCTCATGTCGACCAGGTTCAGGTTAGGTTAGGTAGGTGGGCTGCCAGGGAAAAGGCCAATGGTGACTGGACCCGATTTGAAAACCGGATAAAGCGTATTAACTTTGCTTTCACTGGGATTCGAACCGGGGTTCCACCTCTCTAATCAAGGGCAGGCACTCAATCAACTGCGCCACCCAGCTGACCAGGTTCAACTCGTGTATTTAGTGAAAGCAAACCCTAGCGCGAAAGCGAGCACCTTCGATGGAAACGCCTTTCAAACAGAAATTCGCGTCAACGAATCCGTCGTATCATAAACTACACCAAGCCGTTCATACTTGCCTTGGCAGCTCTTGTATTGCTTGAGGTTGCTCATCAACTTCCCCATTAATACAGCCATTCAACCAGAAATGAGCCTCGTCGCTAAAGACATTTTTCCCAGAGAACCAAGTTTGATAATGAAGTTCAGTCCTTTGTAAGCATTGTTCGGGTGTAAGACTTCTCATCATTGACAACCATAAAGGTAGACCTAAACGACGAGCATGCTCGCCGAACTTGTACATCGAAGCCAACGTAAACGAGAAACTCAACATTTTTCGCCAACAACTCATGGTTCGCAAACCAGCGAGAAATACACGAGAAAAACATAACGAACACGAACAAGTTCGGCGAGCATGTTCGTCGTTTAGGGCTCTACCTTAACCGAGCATGTTTCACTTTGACACATGTCACGAATGACGTGTGAGCTGTCAAAAATTGTCAAAAAGTCTTTTAAGAACAAGCTTTTTGTTAATTGTCCCTCTCTTTTGATAATTTCTTGCTTTCTGTCAGTGGAACTTCGATACGGTCTTGTTGAAGATGCCCCAAAGTCAGTGAGGGAATTATCATTTTGACTGTTGGGCGCCACGATTAGCTAAGGCGAACGTAGCCTGCTCTATCCCACTCGAAATCCGCTTAATTTATCCATCGGCACAGCAAATCGTAATGTCCACCGAGATTTGGTTATCGGCGAAGGCACAGAATGGCCATCTTCCAAGCACGCATCTGCCAGCAGCCTGATTGCCGTCCAACTTCTAGTCGCAACTTGGTTCTCTCAACCTGTTCTCGTACTGTTCGATAGCTCCCTGGGTGTACCTCCAGTGCGGTGGTCATTTCACTGAATTTCCTGAATAATCCGACTTGTTTTTTGCTGGAGGATAACAGGGCACGTTGTCTCTCACACACCACAGCTCTGTTAACAGGCATTTAGGGCAATTTCGCTACCAACTGGGGAGTGTTCTATACCGTTAATGAAGTGGCCTCGTACGAAAATCTACCAAAAGACTAATATAACATTCAATTTTGACAAAATGAGAAGTCTCTGTGTAGTCGAGCAAGACAGACACTCTGATTGCGTCTTAAGCCAGTCGAAACAACAGCGCAGAGGTCTTACCTTCTGCGCACCGCATGGTTCTCTGGGAATGAAAGAATACAGATTCCAAGCCATTGCTTGAAATGGCATCATTAGCAGTGCTCCACTGCTACAACCGAGTGCACTGAGTGCACACAGTGCTACGCAATCCCGTCAATCAACTTTGGAATCTTACGGCGTTCGCTTGTTGCAACACACCGCTTCACGCTCTACCACAGCAAAGCGCCTGTGCCTCAGCCTTACAATCAAAAGAGAAACAAAATCAATTAACTTTAACCAATTCCACGTTCAATCGATTACCTTCTCTCTTGCTCGATCTCCAAACGATCGCGTGCGAATGTATGCCTCGGCGCGGCGTAAAGAATCTAGGTCGGCAAAGCCAAATCTTGCACTTGATCTCAATCTCGGCGGTGTCTGAGAAATCGTGCCAAGTCACACAGTCCAAGATCAAACCGCATCTCCACTGATGGAGAAAACCAAAATAGTAAACGGCCGGCTAGCAGGCGCAAAACAACAACTGCATTGCTTTGGATACAAATCAGATCGTGTCGACCTTGCTCTGCCCTCTTCTACACACTCCCCCCCTGGGGGCTTGCAATCTGCATTAAGAATGAAGCCCAGGTGCTGCTGTGAGTGGTGAGGCTCTGCGGCGGCATCCACCATCGGAAACCGACATGCGCCCGCTAATGACTGCGCATGCGCTTCGATTATGCGCGCGAATTATTAATTGCGGGCCTGAGCATCTTGCGGATCTGCTGGCACATACCACAGCCAGAGTCACAGCCATTGAGCAAGCCCAGAACCTTGCATTAATGTCAACCAGCAGCAGCGACCGACAAGAGGAGCCGCCACTGGTAGCGCACCAGCGCGACGCAAATAGTGGTTGCACTTGACGCTCCATTTGGATGACTTTGAAAATTCTTGAAATGGCCGCTGGTGCTGGTGCTGGTGCTTGTGCTGGTGGCGGTGAGTCAGACTTGAGCACTCTACGCGCACGACCTCTGAAATCGATGTAACGACAGGCTGGCGGGCCAGTAAACGGGCCCGCGACAGCCGCTTACGCCGACTACGACATCGATATCGATGCAATTCTATCTATTTCTGCTGCCGAGCTACGCTGTTCCGATTCGCAACGCAATGCGTGGACGGTGAACGCCGGACGCGGGACGGAGTGGTGGCCAGATGGAAGCCAGTGCTCAATCGGTCATGGTAATTGGGTCTTTAACTGCTCAGATTGGCTCACGTACATGCGTTCGGCGTGAGCTTCGACGATAATTACGCTGCTGCTGCGGCTGCGGCTGCGGCCACTCGAGCAACGTTTGGACGTCCTTAAGCTGGTGCAGCGCGTGAGCGATTGCGAGCGAGTGTGCGTGCGCGAGTGGATATCTTTGAGAATCTAAGCCAATGTCAGGCTGCGAGTCTTCTCGCTGAAAATGGTCACGATCACAAGTCGCGAATACCAGTTGCTGCGACGCAATGCTGGAACTGTGCGCGGCAATCTGATCGACTATTTGATGGATGAACTGGTTGCTGCTGCTAGGAATGGTGACGTGAGGTTTCCTTGAAGTTGCGCTACGCGGTGATGGTGGTTGTGGCGAATGCAGTGAAGGACATCCTGATCGCCATCCGAGAGATTCCAATGCCAACAGTGATGGATTCCCTGTGACTAAAGATGGAGATGGTGGGTTTGCCAGAGAGATGCAAACGGAGTCGGAGGAGGTGTGTTCTGTTGCTTTCGGTTAACTGGAGCAAGGTTGGAACGCGAGAGCGAGATTGTGTTAAGATTTTCAGATGGTTTCTTGTTGAAGGACGACGATGTGCTGTTCGTGTGATTGATGATGGAAATCTGGTGGAGAGCAGCGGATGGTGCAATAATGATGCAGTCATGGGGAGGTGACAAATGAGACGAAGACGGGTTTTGTTAATCGTTTGCCACTGTCCTTGGCTTTGATGTAGGGGAACAAGCTGAATGTCCAGGGTCAGTCCACTCACTGGCTGCTGTTTATGCATCGAATGTCACCGGAAAGGAGGAAGATTTAAGTGAAATATTCGCCTTCGTTTGGAGGGGGAGGGAGATTGAGTTGGCAGTGGCAACTTGATGTCTAGAGAAAGCGTTTCCATGGAGGGGGCCAGTTTAATGGTTGTTTTCTAGAATTTTTGATGTGTTGATGCTCTTGCACCTCAAACTCGTGCACGACAACCATGAATTTTGTTTGTGTTCTTGTTCGAGCTTGATGGTCTAAATGTGGGTTCCGTTGGTAGTCTCCTCGAGTCATCGATTGGCGAAGAAAAGGGACAAGATACAAGACGTCACACATGAAATGCCTGGGGATGTGTTCGGAATGTCGATGTATTCGTTAGAAGAATAATGCTTGTTGGAACAATTGTTGGACTGAAAGTGAAGATTCTTTGTCGTTTGGATGTTTCTGTGGGTCATAGTGGGCGTGGGCCCTTACCAAAAACCTCTCCAGCTGTCACTTGCTGGTCACTTGCAGTTAGTTTTCAGTTACGCTGAGGCGCTGGAGGATTTCTGTTCATGTGAACTTGGATATATTTAATTGGATTGTTCTACAATCTTCGAATCGACAATTTAAGTCTTGTAAGTCTTGTCATGATGAAATGGCAATGCTTTCTTTGCAAGTTTGTCTTTTGCACATGTCACAAATCCCGCGTGAGCTGTCAAACATTTTTGGAAAAGCAAAACCACTAGCAAGACTTTCATTGCTTTGACTTGCAAATTTAGGATACTCACTCACTTTAAGCAAATCATTCTTAGATCGACCGTCTAACTCAAGAACTTCAAAATATAATAGATTCAAAATGTATTCATTGATATATCACTCGATTCGATGCGGAAAAATGCACCCAAGGCGTAAATATGTAATTTGCAGAGTGGACCATCTAGTGGTTTCTTTTCAAATCAAAAGTTATTCTGACACTGACAGCTGTTTCCCGCTCGAAGTCTTGACAGAAAGTCAGGATCATACCTCCGGGTGGCGGTATGAGTCGCTTTACGCATGAACAACGTTGGGAGATATTGAAAACTTATTTCCAAAGTGAATGCTTAGGCTACACAGCATTCACTTTGGAAATAAGTTTTCAATATCATTCATATACAGTGGGGTTTTTTTTTTAAAAAAAGAAGAAGTTTTGGCCGAAATTGTGCACCCATCGCCACTGCTGGTACGCAAGTTTGTGCGTGAGTTCGTCAGACTGGTATGCTAGTGGACAACACTCATGGTTCCCGTCGTCGTACTGTGCGCACAGATAAGAATGTTGTTGCTGTGGCCTTCTTCGAAAATGAGGCTGTGAACAACGTTTCGGTCAACAGTGGGTTTTACAGAGCTGACATTCTCTTTTACTGAAATTGACGACATGAATTTGAACGACATCTGGTTCATGCTGGACTCATGGTCCCCGTCGGTACCAACCTTTTTTGTTGCTGAAATTGACGGCTTTGATTTGGACCACCTCTGGTTGATGGATGGCGCGTCATGCCACTCAGCCCATGTCCCAATCGATCTTTTGCGCACCAAATTCCCAAATAGTGTTATCCGCCGTGTGTAGCCGCCTTGGCGATGTCAATTGGCCGCCTCGTAGCTGCGATTTCACCCCTTTTGACGTTTGTTTTTGTGGGGCACCGTGAAGGATGGATATAATGCCAACAACCTGGAAACGATTGCAGCACTCAAGGCCAATAACGTCCAAGCAATCCGTGAGCTACAGCCCGAAACTATCAACAAGGTCTTGGAAAATTGGGATGACAGGATTCACTACTGCGAAGCCAGTCGAGACAGTCACTTCAACGATATTATATTTCATAATTCATGGAAATATTTGTTCTTAGTATTAAAGCCATAATGCATGGAAAACATTTAATTTTGTTCATTTTATTGCATTCTAAAAAGAAACTTGTATTTGGTCCACCCTGTACTTGCATATAAACTGATATAATTTCAAAATTCCACTTCAATCACTTCATAAATCCAGAAGCTGTGTTTAGTGTCACGCTGCGTCAACAAAAATGACATATTGATTGAAAACTCATAAACTTCAAAGTACTAGATCAGTAAAAATGACACTGATTCAGTTCTTAGCTTAGGAACATCATCACAGACCACAACCACCACACAGCATCCATAATCTAATACAAAAAGTGGAAAAAAGTGTTACACGACTGATCAAGCAGCATGGAAAACTTCTAATACTTCTGGCTAACCATACAAAAAATGTGCATTTTTCAACACTTCTGTTTCATTGCAACCTCCCCTCCCCCATTTAAATAAAAAAAAAAAGCCAACGTCTTTCAAGAGAGCAGACATTTTTTCGCGATTAATCATGAAAGCACATTTTTCGTTTAATGACAGTCTTCAATCAATGAAGCTGTCAAAATTTTACGAGTATTTCTTTTTGAACAATTACGCTTTATTTGATTGTAAATCTTTAATTGAATCACCGGGCCAGACGGTAACAAAGTAAACACGCTCACAAAGGAGCTAGAGTCTGGTTAATAAACCTTAGCCGGCGTAATTCCGGCTGTGGAAATAAATGCGAATGCATTTAAATTGAGCTGCTACCACCTTTTTAATGAATCGCCATTTCAGATGAACCATGAAATGTCAAATGTTGACACAAGTTCAAAAGTGTTCAACAACATTAAGTCAGCTTGTATTTAAAAATGCATCTGAAAGAGGAAATTTGGGAAATTGGGAAGTGGTAAAGGGTGACCAGATGGGAATGATCGCTTTTTCCAATTGTTATGTTTCGACAGCTGTCAAAATCCGCCGTGAAAGATCTCGACTGGGCGCCTATCAGTTGTATGTGGCATCGCCAGAGACTCAGCCCGGCTTATTTTGTGTTTGAATTTGGGATTGTAGGCTTATACGCAAGAATTGAAGCCAGGCAACTATAGACAACGCTGTGAGTTCGCTAAATGAGCTCTGCAAATGTTGGCCAGAGATCCGGAATTCGACCAAAAATCGTCTTCTCGGACGAGTTTAGGGCTGTGCCGCACCACAACTTCATCAAACCGAGTGGGAATTGAAGCAAATCGAGCTTCAACTCTAGTCGGCTACCCGCTGTAATCCGAAAAAACGATCTGCGAGGCAGTGTCAGTCTATCGAATTTCTCGGTCTATAGAGTACTGCCTCTACGTCCTGTACACACTACAATTAATTACACAACACAATGGAGAGCAATACGTGTCGAGTGAAATTCGTGGTGGCGCGAACAGACAGACAGAGATTCTACGAATAGTCGAGTCGCGTTATAAGTTATAGCATCTCAAATTGCAAGGGGTGCTGGTAAAGACTGGAGCCGGGCAACCGCGGGTCCACTATCGTGCAAAAAGAAACAACGAAAAGAGCAAGTAGTACAACACGTCTCACGAAACAGAGCCAATACCGAACTCCAACTAGGTGTAGAACTGGGCAGTACAACTCGGTTTGAAAACAAAAAGGCAATGACGGGGCATGTGCTCACTTTACATGTTCAATTATTCGATTCGATTTAGATTCGGCGTCTCGGTTTGACGTAAATTTAACTCGATTCAACTCGGTTTGACCCGGTTTATCAACTCGAGTTGGCCCATTTTTGGCTCAAGGACTATGTCAAGAATCCACAAGTGTTCGACCAAGCATCGATTTATCAACAAAGATTGGCAATTGGCGAATTTGGTGCGGTCGTCAGCATCAGACTCTTCTTTCAAAATGAGCAAGGAGACACTGTGGCCCGGGTACACCGGGGTCAGCACCGTCTGTTGGCTGGTTCGGTGCAGAAGACGGTGTCGACGATCTGGCAGCTGCTGAGCGGGTTGCCGGCGAAGCCCGACTTGCACAGGCAGTCGAAGCTTCTGGGCAAGTTCAGGCTGACGCTGTTCTGGTCGCAGGGCTTGTTCAGGCACTCGTGACACCGATGTTAACTGACTTTCTGTGGCCACTGATCGGCAACTTCGATGTATTCGAGCTGTGGTGACAACAAGCGACGCAACGCTCGAATTAGTGAGAGAGAAATCTGACTCAAGTCCCTATTCAAACACTTTGGACGAGCTCGAGATCTTGCCGCAATAATGCCGCACTTATTGGACCGACCGCGACCGCTTGAAGCACGAAGCGGTCATTTGAATGACGTTCGACTGTCCTGATTCCAATTTGTAACCTCAATCACAGTTAAAACGAAGACCCTTTCGTTTACTGAACAAGCGCCCTTAAAGCAGCATCTTGAGCACCTTCGTCAAAGGCTTCTGCTCACTGAACAGCCATCCTTAAACCAGATCTTAAGCCCCCTTCATCAAAAACAGTCTTCAGCGCGAAGTGTCATCACTCAGCCATTCCATTCGCAAAGCATGCAACATTAGCTTGGAAACAAATTACTTGCCTTGAATTTAAATTGCAAACCCTCAATTGATTCATCATTAACCCCGATCAATACTCATTTCACTCAACCCCCCCCCCCTTCGAACCTTTGACCTTCACAGACAACTTTTCAGACGTCTCCCCACTGAGCATCAAAATAAAGAACACACACGTGTTCCACAACAAGGCGCACTCAGATTTCAAAGGTCATACATCACATATTTCAATCTGTAAGCACACGGCTTATACTCGCAACGTAACAATACGCCAGCATCGTTAATCTGCCGATTCCGTGTAGACGCGGGAAAATCATCATCTCCACAAAGCTCATTTTTCAGTCGAGAATGTTTTTTTTTTCTTTCTGGAAATTTTGGTTTTGCTCCCACAAACCGTGAAAAATCCCGAACAAAAGCGTGTCAGGCTGAACAATCCAAGCCAGTTGGTGGCTCCCTCAGGAATTTTTAGCTTAGCAAATATGTACTCGAGTAAATACAAAGAAACCGACCGACCAACCAGCCCACCTTTCCCCAAATCCTGTGGCGCACAGCACATGCTACGTGCGAGTTTTTCGTATGAGTGTGTGTGTGTGTGTGTGTGTTTGGATGGGGGATGAGATTGAGAGTGATAAGGGTGTGCAGGGGGTGGTTGGCAAACAATAACCCTTCAGGAGAAGAAAAGACCCACCACCGTCGTCATGTCATGTTTCTGCTATTTTCAGCTTCCAGTTGAGGTCATTCCATCTGCCATGCCTCCGCTCCGGTCTGCAAGTGCCACGTATAATCATTCTTCATCCCTCTTTAGTCTTGTTCTTCGCCCAACACTGGTACGCGATGGTGGTGCTGTTGCTTCGTGGCACCATGGCTTCTGCTAATCGCCATGGATGACATCATAATTTTATTCTCATCCACGAGGCATCGGTCGCGGCGCTGGTGGTGTACCCATTGTGTGGGGGAGTGCGATCTCCCTTGGGGGTTGAATGGAATCCATCCAAGCGCCGCTTGAGTGCTGCAAATTGATCAGCCAACCAGCAGAAAATACAGCGTCGACACTGAGGCAGAGCTGAGGCAGAGACCCCCGAATGCAGTGCACACTTGCAGAGGACCACATCGAAGAGGGGGATGGCGAGTGAAACATAATGATGTTGAATAGGCACGAATGGTTGGGATTAAATGATGAAACCCCCAACTGCCTGCTTGGTGGCAATTGGGAATCGGACGGAACAAAGCAGAGACGCAACGAAGGCAAAAGCTTCTATTCTTCGCTGAGATTTTGCGAAAATGTTGACGTGGCTGATCCTTGGCGGGTTGTTGTTGTTCTTGTTGGTGGGTGCGGGAGCAAAAAAAAGAGAAAGTGAGCTCTCATTGGCGAGGAAGAGAAAACATTTGTTTGTATCGAGCTTTAGAGCTTTTTGTTAATTTATCTCTTAGCGTGCGGACAGAACTGCAAGAGATTGTAGGGGTTGCCATGGACACATGGGAACTTGATAGGGGCTACGTGGCCCACGCGGATGGAGAATTTTAAACCGAAATGTCTCGGTTTACTTTCGAGAGAGGAATGTGTGAACGTGATGTTCATCGTCCTTGCGTGTGGCCTCGGAGAAGAGGTCTTCGACCAATCGTTTGCCTTGTACGTTTGTTTAATCGGCAAAATTTGATTACATTTCAACCAATTCAATTAGGAGCTTAAATAGTGTGTGGACATGTTTAGCGATAGAAAACACTTGTACTCGATTTCCGGAATGGCCTTCCAACGCACAGAGATTCGGTTTATATCTCGCTCAATCGTGTCGGCGCTACTTATGTTTCCGGATCGGTGGAAGCAATAGACAAAGTCGATGCGATGCATGACTTTCGTCCGTCTGTCTGATTTTGACATACTTGTCAGTTTAAGCATGGTTCCGAGAACGTATTTATGAAACAGTAGCCATAGTTGTGATAGCATGGTTAAACGGAGACCTCATTTCCACGAAAGCGCCTTATTGTAATGAGCATGGGTTATTATGGAGGAGGAAGGTTCCTATCATTTTTTTGTCTAGGCCTCCTGCAAGAACCAGGCAGAGTGTCGTGCAAAACAATTGCTAAAGATCTGAGTGAGGTCATCTTGCAGAAGACAGAAATCGGATCGAAAGCATTCCCTTTTAAAATTCCTATGGATCTAGCTGGTTTGTTCCCTTGTGACACAATTTCCTAACTACCTTTTTAGTGGTATTAAAGCAGTAAACTTCAATTATGGGCCTTTGGGACAACGTAACAGAGGACGTTGACGCACACAAGTCGGACTGAAACTGGGCGAGAGAGATCGCGCTGACTGGGAAATGCATGTTGGGTGAGGCATAGGTCCACCTCGGAGAAGAAGAAGAAATCAGTTAACACTTTTTGATCGTTTTTGAAGTTCATCTAAAAATTCCGAAATCGCGAAATACTTTTAACACATCTTAGCTCCGTTAAATTGTCTAGACATCAACCTTTTTTTTGGTCCACGCCTCACGGCCTTATTAATTGATTGTTGGTTAAATTCTATTACAATTTTGTTCTCATACAAAAATGACTTCAACGCCAGAATGTCGCCAAAAACGTGACGCACACGTGAAAAGAAATATCGTCGTTCTACAAGGTGGCGTGAAATGAATCATCCAATTTTGTTTTTCAATTACTTTTCTACTAAATTATTAATTAAATGATTTTGAGCGATGGACTCCTTTATTTGGACCTTTAAAATTTTTTTCCCTTAAGTGGAAAATATCATATCCGTGGCTGCCGCTAGCGTTGATACACGTCTTAGCCCGTTTTATGGCATTTTCCATGACTTTCCGCAAGATTTCCGGTGATAATTTCTTTCGAATATTCTCCTTAGGGCTGCGATTGTCCGCGGCTTGTTGGCATAAAGCCGTGACTTCAAGTAGCCCCAAAGAAAGAAGTCTGGGACGGTTAAATCGGGCAATCTAGCTGGCCATGCCAAATCGCCAAAACGGGAGATTACATAATGAAGCCACGCTCTTGCGAAGAATAGCGCTCCATTGTTTGCCTGTTTGTATACTGCAGCTGTCTAGTTCACAAATATCAAATATGATTGATGAACGACGCCATTTGCAAAAATTCCTTCCGATAGGATGATTCATTTTGCGCCACCTTGTCTATGTTGTCCATTAAAATGTTTGATAGCGTTTTTTATACAATTTTTTGGATCATAGAGATACATCAGTGAATGCCGCTCACCACAATTCCGTCATTCACTGTCAAAAGCTCATCACTAAATGTCAAAAAGTTCGCCAAACTCTTCGGACAAGGCGGCAATCAACTGTGAAGTCGGATATCTCTATAAAAGTTGATTTCTCATGTAAATCCACCATCATCATAGATCATTGAATAAACAAATTGTTAAGTGAAACACCACAATGTACACACATATTAAAAAATTTCACCAACATTTTGGAGAGTATTGGAGAAACGATGGGAAAATCAACTGTGTGTGTACTAGATTACTATGATTAAAAGGAAATAGGCATACAAGAAATGAATCTGCTATTACTTCATGTTGATTGTAGTCTATTGCCAACACTAAGGTAGAGCGTAGATTCGCCGCTCCGTCTTAAACAAGAAAATTTTAACGAAACTCAACGAAACCGAAATGAAGTGGTCATTATGATCAAATTTTCGCTCGATAGCTTCAGTTTAGTTGAGTCTCGCTAGGTCCATTAGAGACTGCATTCTATTGCGCGAGCCAATTGGAAAAACGCCAGTCTTTCGACGTTGGTGCTTGCAAGTCTGCAAAAATATTTGATTTGAGAATAACATTCTCACAGCAGCCAGAATTCTGATGCAACTAACTTACTTAAAAACGTCGCCAAGCGTCAATTGATGACTCGGCCTGTTCTTAATTCATGTTCTATCAATTTCAGAATCGAACGCTATCATCCTTAATCGATAAGTATATTCATTGTGGCGTTGCCTTAAGGCTCAGTCAGTATCGGGAGATTATTGAAAATAGCTACCGGCTGCCCCTACAGCGGAAGACTTCTTTCAATTTCGTCGATTTCCGTCGCAAAGAGATGCATCCATTAGTTGCGTTTGCATGCTCCACCGACTGTGCTAACACTCTTCCAGGAAAACAAGAAAAAACGTCTTCCCCTTGTGGGTGCCCTCAATCCTCAGTCACCCCACGGCGACCCTACAGTTTTCTTTTTATTTGCTTTCACACAACATCAATTTTTAACAAGAGCAACAACGCTTCCAGCAAATCAGAGGCCACCAACTCGACACTTAAAAGAGTCCCAGTGATACCCTTCTTCGACGTGGTTCTATCGGCTCCTTGGAGGTGGCCTTGCAAAGTCACCACCACCATAGCCTAGCCACCACCGGCCACATCCTTGCCATATGTTGCAACCCGCCACGCCGCACCGCACCGCAAAGGGGCACTGGCTTGTGAAATGAAAAAAAAGCATACACGTCACACCCACCGGCTACAGTCGAACGGACGACGAACAGAAAGAGGCATCCCCCATCCCCCATCCCCCATCCCCCAGCCTTTTGTTCTTCGCTTCAGTTCTTCGGCTAACAGCAAGTTCTTTAGTGTAACGAGAGTTTTTCTCTTCGCTCCTTTGGAGCGTACAACATAACGGTTTGGCTATTTGGTTTGTTTTCATTGTCCTTTCATTGCAGAGGCGCCTTGAACTGTGTGTGTGTGCGTGCGTCTCTCTCTCTTTTCCTTCGAGGCAGACACTTCACCGCGTCGTGTGAGAGAGTTCGTGTTGAAAGAGACAGCAGGAAGAGAGGAGTTGTATCAGGGAAGGGAACACACAAAAACCCATTCACTTCATTTGTTGAGTCGTTGAGTGGTGCTCCCAAGCAGCAGCAGCGGCTGCGGCAGCCGCAAGCATGTGCGAAACGTCAGTCAGGAAGTGTGATGTGAAGGCAGATCCTGCTCCGTTGAAAGTTAAACAAGTGCTCCTTGAAATAGAGCCCCCCTCCCCCCACTCCTCCCTCGATATCCCTTGTGCGCCTCATCCACGACGTCTAATTAGTGCAATTGCACCGCACACATCCACTCACTCGAGCGCAACCACTTGTCAGTGTGCAATGAGGGGGCCGAGCGGACGGGCGTGTTTCGCAGAAGTGATTGAAATTTACGAGGCGTGAAAAATTGTTGAGCAATTCTCACACCCTCCGATCCAGCCCGCTAAGGTTCCGCTCTGTAATGGAGTAAGTAATGGGCTGACTTTGTGGATGAATTCACACACCCAGGTATGTAAAATTAAGTGCACACACGGCAGGCGCCGCCTTGGGACTGCTGCCACAGACTGTTGAATTTTTTGTGTGTGGCCTTCATTTTGAAGGAGTCCCACCGGATGACTGGCAGCTAATATCTGCGACTTCCTCCGCCAAGGCGTGTGAGGACGCAACAAGGCAATCAGCTAAAATGTTCGTTTGTAAACGGCGCGGTAGCGTATACGCAACCGAATTTCCTCACAATCTAGGTTATGTTTGCACGTGTGTGTGTGTGTGTGCGTGCTGCTTGATCCTTGTAAACCACGATGTGACTATCGTGTCTTGCTCGCTGGCATGTGAAATTAAATCGTCTCCAATGTACACGAATGGGAGGCTGATTCGAAGGATAATCATATTCACCGAGCGGGGGATGAGAGTGTGGCTGTGTGTATGTGTTCAGCCAAGGAGCAAGATATCTTTATTCACGCGGGTAATGAACTTTTTTGGGTCATCTGGGAGTAATGCGTTTCCCTTTTTTCATTACTTCCTTCTGCTGGCGTTTCTGTCTTTCACATTCAGGCGACTTCACGGGCTTCCGGTTCTTGTTTTTGTCGAGTTTTGTTGTGTTGTAATTGAGTGGCGGAGGGGGGGGGGGGGGGGGCTGCCATGAAAGAAGGTCAGTCGTCAAATGTACGTGAAATTTGTCGATGGATGTATCAACTGAGGACGCCAAGGGCCACGTCTGAGTGTGCTGTTCGATGTGTTTGAACATCGCACAAAAGTTATTACGTTGGCCTTTGAGGACGAAGATGAACCGTTTAAGTGAATAAGTAGCTGTTTAAGGGGCGATTTGCTGGTTCGGGACGATGGCGAGGTTACCGAGAGTTGAAAGTTATTGCTGAACTTTGGGCGAATCAGTGGGGGATTAATGATTGGATTTATGATGGTTGGACTTTAGTGCCTTGTTGCGTTAACCCAGTGTGGTTGTAGTCCGTATGAAGGTGCAACAACGAACGTCCTTTTGAAATATCTTGATTCTCTCAGAGCTCCGATTGACGGTGCCATGGCCGCTATTGACGGTGTCATGGCCACACT
This sequence comes from Eristalis pertinax, assembly GCA_907269125.1. Taxonomy (NCBI): domain Eukaryota; kingdom Metazoa; phylum Arthropoda; class Insecta; order Diptera; family Syrphidae; genus Eristalis; species Eristalis pertinax. The sequence goes on from OU026146.1 coordinate 60,961,420, forward strand.
CATTGACGCTTGCATCCTATTAAAAAGCGATTTGGTTTCAGCTTCGATGTGTGGCGCCACAGTTCGGCGAACAAACGCCTCATTGCCGACTCGCTGGGTTGGAATAATCACGCCTGTCATCCGGACTTCTGAATGACCGCGCATCCTTAGCGTCCTTGGAAAAAAAAAGAGAAAAAGAGATAATTTTCCGTCGTCATCTTGCCCAATTAGACGAATGGGAGCAATGTCAACACTAGACAGGGCAGCTCTCTTGCTGCCAAACACTCCCTTAAAATCGACGATGAGTATCGGTCTTTTCCAGGATCTGCCTGAAGCCACACTGGTAAGGAGACTTTCCTTTTAATAAGACTTGCATACTAATGGACCTAATGATACTATAATGGACCTAATGAAACTTAAGTCAACCTAAGGAATTGAACGAGAACACAAAAATTATACACAATAACTACTTTCCTTTGTTTCGTTAAGTTTCGTCAAGTTCCGTTCACTTTTGCTTACTTACTTAAATCAATCGCTCTGCACGTACGTTAATGACAGGTGATGTTGGAATTTTGAGCAAGTTCACAGAAGCAATTATGAGCCCATTGAAATGTATGGATGCTTCTGCCGACACTTCGTTATTTTCTGCCATATGGTATTTTTTCTCTATAGTTGGGCAGAAAGATCCCTGTGGACCGGGCAAACGAGTTGGTGCGTGTGCCCAACCAGATTATTCTCAACAGCAGCTGGGCATGTCTGCACCCGCACCTTTGGTAGGCTTCTGTTTCGATTTTGCTATCTTGACCTCGTCTGGGCTAGAGGAAGAGAATTCTAGTCAATCATCGTCCAGATTAAGTGCAGGATTTTTATAGACAGCGGTATTTGGAGCCTCATTGCCGTTTAACTGGGCGTAGTCTGGATTCCACCTTCTTCTGATGGGACTTGCTAACCATTGGATAATTGTTTCACGGCTTGGTAAAACTTTCGGACATCATTCCTGCCATAGAACATCTCCATCTCATTAACAGTGTGCCTCCCACGATCTTACTGTCACACAAACCAAGAATATCTCTCATAATTAAGCGTTGTCTTGTAAACTTCAAGGTCCACTGTCTATGCCTTCATCTCGAAAAGCTCCCTTTAACTCAATACATTCCCTAATCCACTCGCCAACGGCAACACTCGGCAATCAAATCCATCGAAATGCAACCATCAAACCGCCTATAAATATGCAACACTATTACCACCCAGTCACATGCAAAACAGCATTTTCAACAGTTTCCTTGACCTTTTGCCAAGGATGCCGTCATTCTTGCTGCGACATCCCCCCAACTGACGGTGCCTCTCGAACGAGCGACATTTATCATCCCGAAAGCTGCATCTCATTCTCATTTAATCCCTCAAGACAGTCATTCGAGCAGCCAAACATTTTTTTCATTTTCCACTTCACTCCACATCTGCTCCTAATACACCCCGATGCAGGTATTCCACCCCCGTCTCCGTCTCCGAAAAGTACCCGCAAGTGGTTGTTCTTTACTTTGCTCTCCCATTGATCAAAGGTAGTCGGGCATAAAAACTCGAAAATCTGCTTTCAAATGTTTCCAAAGAATTATTTTATTTTCATTGAAGCCACTCACTGGGGAGGAGGTGCTAAGTCTGCTACCACCTCGTCTCATTCTTCGCATCTTCTCAGTTGTAAATAACCCCCATTTTGTGATTCTTCATTGCAGATATCTGAATCATCGTGATTCGCGGACAGACATTCATCTCAGACCGAGCGATAGAGAGAGAGAGAGACCAAGAGTAAATCCAATCATCGATCATGGACGTTCCATCGATGGTGCAGCGTTCGGGCGGTACCCTCATTGTACGCAGTGTAGTTAGCGGCAATCAAATTTATCTGGATCAGGAGACAGGCAACGTGGTGAACAACCCCCCACCGACAGCCATGCAGCAGCAACAGCAGCAGCACATGCAGGACAGTGATATTCAAGGCGTCGAGGAGCACACGAAGGACGAAGGCTTGCCGCAGTGCAAGATTAAGAGGAACTACTCGTGCAGCTACTGCACGTATTTCACGCAGAATCCCCGCTACCATCTCACCCACTTGCGAGATGTCCACGGCGAGAAGATTGTGATCAACAAGTGCAAACTGTGCCTATACGCGTCGCGCCACTATCAGAAGCTGGTGCGGCACATGAAGATGGTCCACGGTTCGACGGAGGGCATCGCCGGCAATCATGGCCAGCAGCGAAAGCGCAACATTAACCGCGACGCAGTGCGTAAGCGTAAGACAGACAGTCTAGAGAATGGCTTGATACTTCAATCGAACTTGCAGCAGCAGCTGCAGCAACAGTTCGAGCAGCAGCAACAGAAGCAAGTTCAGCAGCAGATAAAGCAACAGCTGGAGCAACAGGAGCTGCAGCAGCAACAGCAGCAGGCTTTGCTTCAGTTTACGCTGCCCAAAGTGGAACCGCTCTCGGTGTCCATTGACGATGCCCCACAGAATCGCCTTTTGAAGTGCAGCCTCTGCGACTTCACCACCTTGTACCGAGCACAGCTGGTGGACCACGAACAAGAGGAGCACTGCCGAACGAAGTTCTTCCGGTGCGACAAGTGCACTTATGTGACGCACATCAAGGCCAGGTTCAGCAAACACGTCAAGTACCATTCCATGCCCATGATCAAGTGTGTGACGTGCGACTTTCGGACGCCGTACAAGTGGAACCTGGATCGTCACATGAAGAACCACGGCGGCGTGGGACCGTTCAGGTGTGCGGCATGCGACTTCACGGCCGACATCAAGCAGAGCTTAACGGTGCACGAAATGAATCACCACGTTCCGCCGGTAGGCCATGCGGCGGGCATGAGCTTGGCCCGTCGCCGCAACAAAGTGGGCGGCACCGACAACTCGGACGACTATCTGAGCGATCCCGGTGATGTTGATGATCACTTCAACAACAACAACAACAACATTGACGACATTGATGAGAACTACGCGAAGAGGTGCAAGTACGATCTGCCGGACGACGATGACGATGACAAGGATCAACCGACGGACTTGTCTCAAAAGGGCGGCGGCTCCGATGCGGGCAGCCAACACCATCAGAAGAAGCCCGTGCGGCCAGTGCCAAATTTGATTCCAATCCAATCGGCGACAAATGCAATTAACCTCACCAAGGAGCCGACACCGTCGAGGAGCTCGTTCAAAGAGCTCGCGTCCTTGTACTTCGAAAAGGATCAAATCCCAGAAATCATCATGCAGATGGACAAGGTCGATGCGGCACAGCTCTCGCCATCTTCCAACCACTCGGCGACCAGCAAACGGAAGGCAACCAGTTCGTCGTTCTTCGACGAGCTGAAGTCGTTCGCGGACGAGTCGGCACGCAAGGAAAACCTCTCGTGCAACTGCGGCCACGTCTCCAAGTGCCTGTCGGAGTCATTTATCCATCGGAAAACGTGCAACTATTCGTACGAGGATAAACATTCCAGTATATCGCCAATCAATCTCACAGTGAACTGCAGCGGGTCAACGCGATGTCAACACTGCCGTCACCGCTGCAAGTCCAGTGCTGACCTATTGAATCATCTGAAGAACTGTTCGGATGCCGGTCGTAGCCAGAATGACTCCTTTGACTCGATGTCAATGTCGGGTGGCAGCAGTGGCCGCCAGGATCACGACGACGACGGTGCCGGGTCAGAGGACATGAGCAAGCATCCAATGGAGAATCGTGTGTTCGTGTGGAATAAGATGCCCGGCATGGGCAGCAGTGCAGGCGGCGGCAGCGGCAGCTGCGGTGGAGGCAGTGTCGACGGTGCTAATGGCAGTGGCAGCAGCAAAAGCGATGTGAATGGCAATCTCGATGCGAAGAATTTGATGCTGATGGGTGGCGGCAGTGGCAGCTCGAGCGGTGGTAATGGAGTGAAAAATGAGGACAACAGCTATTACGGGGTGGAGACGGCGCCAGGCTATGGTGAGGTGAGTGACTTTGTTTAGACACACACGCACACACGCACACGCAAACGCACACATTTTCCTCTCCTTATTCCCTGTCCTCTTTTGCTCGTTTGCTCTGGCCACGCCATCAATTCCATGCATGCGAATATTGGAATTGGCGTGAATGCCTCTTAATTGTTCCCCTAGAAGCCTCACACATTAGTTACCGTTATCGTTTCCAATGAAATTTGAAACTTTCAATGTTCCTAGGTAACCAAAAAGATGACACCCGAAGAGGAAGCCGCCAACTCGTCGCTGAAGAAAGTCTATAAATGTCCGCACTGTTCCTTCTGGGCATCGACCGCATCGCGTTTTCACGTTCACATCGTTGGCCATCTGAATAAGAAGCCGTTCGAATGTTCATTGTGTGCCTACCGTTCCAACTGGCGTTGGGACATCACCAAGCACATCCGGCTAAAGACGATTCGCGATCCGACGCACAAGAACGCCAGGGTGCTAATGAACGACGAGACCGGACGTCGCAACTACACCAAGTACAACAAGTATATCACACTGATGAAGGTCACCGACGAGGATGGCGATCCGAAGCTGATGAAATCCGGTGAGATGACACCGAATCAGGTTGCCTCGTTGGCATTTTTGAATGACTTCAACAAATCGACATCGGAATCTGTGCTGGCGAACGGCCTGAAGAGCAATCACTCGCAGGACGGTGATTCATTGCGCGAACGTCAGCTGCAGCTAAATCACAAGAATGACACAACAGATTCAGGCGTCGATACAAACGGCTACATGCGACTGCCATTTCTGGTGATTAACGCGGCTCTTGCTCAGCAGAAAGAACAACAGGAGCAATTAAATGCTTCCGCTGGTGGCAGCATCAAACGCAGTCCACCGCCGCTGATCAAGCCCAGTGATGATCTCATCACAGACATCAAGACCGAGGGTCAGGAGAAGAAGAAACTCTACAAATGTCGCAAATGTCATTTCAGGTAAGCCAAACAGGAATGTCTTCACACTGAATGGTACGATAATAAATGTTCTTGTTTTTTTTTCTGTTTTTGTTTAGGCATGCCAATCGCGACGCAGCATTAGCACACGTTAAGATCCATTGTCAGGATCAGCAAATGCCTTTCGCATCGCCGTCAAAATCGAATCACAATTCATCTTTGCAGGCATCCGTCAACCCGACGAGCGCGTATATGAACAAGGTTTTGGCAGCCGCCATGTGCCTTTCACAAAACCAACAACTACTGCAGGAGCAAAAATCCCCAAACAGCAATAGCGGCAGCAGCAATAATCAACACAATCAACATTCCACGCTATCATCGTCAGCAATTAGTGCTAGTGTTAGTGGCCTACAGCAGGCCATCTCACCAAAAGCTTTAGCGGCAATCCAAGCTGCTGGTACTACCATCGAGCACGGTGAGATAACCGATGAGGCAAGTTCTTCAATTGTCATTGGTGGCAGTGCATCAGTATGCGATGGTTTGGCATCGTCACCATCTGCAGTGGTGCAAGCTAGTAATCCTACGGTCTTAAATGCTACTACCTCTGCTAGTGCACCGACTGCGTCTAATAATTCTCCTTCAGCAACTACTACTACTACTACTACTGCGGGTGGTACTTCTTCATCATTCATTGGTGGTGCTAGTAATCCTACTACGGTGGTAATGGGTTTAACAACAACAAGTTCTAACCTTAGTAACGATAGCAACGAAAGGCGAGAACCATCACCCTTTCGTTGTGGTCATTGCCATCAAGTATCAAATTGGAAGCATGTCATTCAGGTATTTTGTATAAGAAATGCACACAAAAATGGACAAAATAACACTAATACTAACAATTTTTTTTTTTTTTCGATTTTTTTGATTTAACTTTTGATCACTTTAAGTTTGTGTATCTGAAGGGGGCTTCAAGTGCGCCTTTTTAGCGGCGTTTAGTCGTTTATCAGTGTTGCCATGACCGTCGAATGAAGGCAATGTGGCTGTCGGAGCAAAACACTGATGCTTATCTCACCGAACCATGCTTTGCATCTTCTTTGGTGAAAGCTGAATAACTGCTGAAACAAAGGCGTCTGTCAAAATCCGACTCGAGCATCCCTTTTGGCATGGCACAGCCTTCTGAAACGTTCAATCCTAGTGGCTCTGGACGGCTGCAAGCTGGCGCGTTCCAGAGCTCAGTTTTATCTCCAATCCTTCGCTGATGAAAGTCCTCTCAGTTTTTCATTTTCCAATGAAACGTCCTTGTTCCTCGGCCGTTGAAACGGATGAGTTGCGTATCTCAGGCTCATTCAATTCTGACGTTAACTGGATATTCAGTTCAAGAGGAGTCGAATTTAATGCTTTCCAATCCATCAGAGTCAGAGTGTGCATAAGACTGTATGTCCCTTCCACCCGTGAGAAGACAATAGCACGGACAACACGAGTGGTTGCTGAGAATCTAGTCCCTGGCATACTCTTCTAAAGGGTGATTTTTTAAAAGCTATAGGAAAGTTTTTCAAAAAAAAACACAAAGTTCAGAAAAATGCATGAAATCTTTATTTGAATCGATAGTACGGTCCATATAATTTAATGTTTGAAGATTATTTCATGCAAACGTTGACCTTGACTGCGCCTCAAATGATCCATCCATCGCTTAGTCCAATTTTGGCGTACTCTTTCCAACATTTCGGCCGGTATCTCACGAATAAATGCTTCAATGTTGTCTTCCAATGCGTCAATTGAAGCGGGCTTGTCTGCATAGACATGAGCTTTAACATAGCCCCACAAAAAATAGTCTAAAGGCGTTAAATCACACGATCTAGGCGGCCAATTGACCGGTCTCGAACGTGAAATAAAATGTTCACCGAACTCGCCCCTCAATAAGTCCATTGTTGCGCGTGCTGTGTGGCATGTGGCACCGTCTTGTTAAAACCACATGTCATGCAAGTCAAGCTCTTGCATTTTGAGCAAAAAAAAGTTGGTATCATCTCACGGTAGCGCTCACCATTCACAGTTACGTTATGATTCGCATCATCTTTGAAGAAGTACGGTCCAATGATGCCACCAGCCCATAAACCGCACCAAACTGTGACTTTTTCTGGATGCATTGGTAGCTCTTGCAATGCTTCTGGCTGATATTCACTCCAAAATCGACAATTCTGCCATTCAAACCCATTGAGCCAAAAATGAGCTTCGTCGCCGAACACAATTTTTCGGTAAAAAAGTGGATCTTCGGCCAACTTAAAATTCAATAATTTGCAAGCGTTGTTCGTTTGTAAGACGATTCATGGTTGAATTATAGACCAAACTGAAGATGTTTGACAGTGAAACAAAACACGAAACGTGCGTCAGCTGTTTAAACCAGTGTTGCCAAAAAGATAATATCTAAAAAATCGCCCTTTACAATCGAATGGCGCTTACATTATTTAAACCGCATCGCTTTCCGTCCTCGGCATGCGTGTCAATCGCTACATACAGTGATACGACATGGAGTGGAATGGAACATGGAATGATCTCATATTCGACGTGGCCAAAATGCTGCCAAGTACTCAAGGATTTTTAAAGCGATGCACGATATAGTTCCCACCTTCGGATCTGGCTACCATCCATAAATCGCCCAAAAGTAGACTATGGCTCTCATTTCTTGGCAGGTGAACCAGAGACCACCTTGCATCTACTTGATAGGACACACAACCCAGCGTTAAAAAACACGTCTAGTCGTTCGATTCCTTGGAACATCGTCGCAGTGTCTCCTATTGTTCATTCCTGTGTAGCTTGAGGTGTAGCAGAGGCTATACTCTGATCAAGCCACGGGAGATCAAGAAGGCCCCTGAGACCAGCATAGGTTACAGTCTGATCACTTGAGGTTGGCCCCCAAGTGGGAGTATCGTGGTGGCTGTGGTTTAAAACCCAAAGTCGCGGGGAGAGGTGGAGATTGTACCTGCATGTCTGAGAGTTAACCTGATGAAGGCAGATCCTTACGTTGCTCAGGTTAACTCTCAGGCATGCAGGTATAATCTCCACCTCTCCCCGAGACGTGAATGGAACATGATGCAAATCTGTGTGGAGTTGCAAATAAACACAACCGGGCGCTACGACCCCAAGAGTAGCAGAGGTTTTAGATCGGCATCACCACTTCGCCAATGTGGAGAAATAAGTCCATAAGCCTACTGAAGGCGTCTGGTTCAGCGTCGAAAAATGGTCCTAGACGTAAAAGAACTCGTGATACAGTGCTTGTGCCAGGTGATCACGTTCTTATCAATTACTCATCTGTTCATTCTTGTGTAATGAGCGTCCCAGCTGTACTCCACTTCTCAATGCATTCAAGAACACACTCGCACACGATGCTCCTCCGCTCTGTTTTTGAGTTCAAATGCACGAGTGTGGAAAAGGCGGTTTTTCCTCTCTATAGCAGTTATCGACTGTTTGAAACCAAAGTGCGCCAGTATCGCCCACGCCTCTACTCTGATCCTTGCTGCTGCTTCAGTGCAGTCGACTGAATTCTGGAAAACACGCTCAATTTATGACAGGAGTGATTTGTAGTGAATCTGACTGTCGTCCTCTAGAGCCGTCCTTCTCACATTTCCTTCAAGGCTGGCACATTGATTTAACACCACCCCCAATCAACCTTTTGGGCTGCTTTTCTTCTGCTCTCAATTTCAACGCGAACCTCCGAAGCGTGCAAATTCAATAAAGTGCCCGTCATTGGATTCCCTTGGCCATTCGCTGGCCCTGGCCAGATCCGAACTGCTTTCGCAGAGTCTCCTCCTCAAACTTCTCACATCCGTCTGTTGCCTGAGCTGTGGCCCTTCGGGTGTGACTCCTGACTTGACAATAATTACACCCCTTCAGATACACTAACAGGAAACAAATGCCCCCCTGCCCCGAGCTATAATTTTTTTTTCTATAATTTAAGCAACAAGCGTGTCCCCTCTTTTATTTATTTATCCTCCCTGCCCCCCCCCTCCAAGTCGAGTTCAACGTGTTGCTCTCCATCATTTAAGCGTTAAAGCAAACTATATCGTGTCGTGTCCGACTAGATAGTTCTCCGTACATTGTCCCCGTGAAAAAGTTCTGTCCCCCAAAGCTATAGAATCATTACGTTTATTTAGAATCAAAATAGTATACCTTGTCCGTGTGAGTAAAGATTATACATTTATTTTATGACATCAACAAAAAAAAAACAAGCTTTTACATCCTCAATGTCGGTGATTTGGTGTGGGTCCTCATTGGTTTCATTCTCTATGTTAAATGTTTAGTCTATACAAATGGTATTCATTGGATTCATCCTCTATTCGAACTCAGCATCACTTAGTCTTAAGCGGTCTTAAACACGGTCTTAAGGTGTTTCATTTAAAAAATTGCTATCTCTTCATATCAAATGCGCTTTTATTTGTAGTCAAACTCATTGTTCGTTGTGTGGAATGAGGGTTACTTTAGACATATCGACTCGTACACATCCTACCTGTACATTTAATTTAACCTTAACACAATTTATTCCTCCCCGAGCTTATCCTGACCTCTTGTATGAACAAACTTAACCATTTGCATTTGATCGTGTCAGAGACTAATTTGATTTTCTGCTTTACAGCGTCATTGCCGTTTGAAACACTCGGGAGATATACGCATTGAGACGCTTGACCGAAACAGTAATGCTCCTGTGTACCGGCCACTGGCAATTGGTGGCAATGGACAGTCGAGTCATGGTTTGGGCACAGCGGAGAGTTTCGTTTTAAGCGGCATCAAATCAGCGCACAGTCAACAACATGCGCCGAACAAGAGCAGTGTACTTAGCAAAGATGACAGCCATCCACGTGGCGATTCGCCATACAATCACGATCCGGAGTACAGATATGATTTGATGATGAACAGCGGCGAGATGAGAAACAAATCCGAACAAGATTTCCGATATGACTTGCTGATGAACAACAGTGATATCTCTCGAATGGCCGCGGACAGGAATAAATCCGATCAGGACTTCCGATACGATCTGCTGATGAATAGCACGGAAATTGGGCGAATGAACGCGTCGTCGTACAGCTCGCCGTCGAACAAGAGCAAACAGCAAAAGTGCCCTTCATGCCCGTACATCTCGGAGAGCAAATCACAAATGAACTATCATATATCCCTGCATAAGCCCACCCAATACGAGTGCAATCTGTGTTCGTATGTCTGCACAAAGAAGCAACACCTAAGCAATCATGTGAAAGCGATGCACGAGAGTTCCGGGCTGTTCACGCACGACGCCCCCGCTGCTATTGATCTTCGTTCCAAGCAATCTCATGACAGTGACGATGACGAGCTGTCGTCCAAAGTCATCGCATACTGTCCCAAGTGTCCGACACGATTCGTCAACAGTCCAAAGGAAATGCAATTGCATTTGAACGCGCATGCTGCAGGCTATGAGTACCACTGCGAGGCTTGTGATTTCTCTGCAAAGCAGGAGACGATCTTGCTTTCGCACTCGTTTGTGCACACCAGCACGTACCAGGAGAAAACCGAACAGGCCGCCAAGAATGCTAAGGAAGACGCAGAATTTTCAGCCAAGAAAATGAAACAAATCACATTGCCGAAGACCGGTGCCACAGTCTGGGTTGTGGCCGACCCCAGGGACCAGGCTGTATTCAATGGCGACGGATCGCTGCTGAAGAAACAACTCGAGAACGGGTCACTCAAAGAATCTGCATCACCCACGTCGTCAGCATCGCCTAGTTTGAGTTCAATCAGCGAAATAAATGAGCCCGAGAAATGCGCCCATTGCCCGTTCCAATCCATCTACAGTGATACGTTCAAACGCCATCTTCAGTGTCATATTTCTGTGTCAAACAAAGCTGAAAAATATACCTGCGAACATTGTGACTTCAGTACGCCCGCGGAGGGACACCTCGCCGAGCATACGCCGATTCATTTCGACACGATTGAGGGTCGAAAATCCGTTGCATTCTTCACGTCATACGACAATCTCGAATTGATTGTGACCGACGATGATCCAAAGAAGGCCGATCAACCACCAAAACCAATTAGCTTCAGCAATGATACGCAAACTATTGTGAAAACAGAAAAAACCGAATCAACATCACCAGATCTTCGCCGCAGTAGTCGTTCGAGTGCACACAATGGTGAGGAGAAATCATCACCGCCGCCGCCGCCACCACCGCCACCACCGTCGTCAAGCCATAAAACTATTTTAGTGAATCCCAAAACTGGTCAGGTCATCAGGAGGAATTAGTGTTTGTTTATTCATATTTGTTTAACATAATTTTTGTTTAACTTCTTTGAATTGTTTCTCTTTTCTGTTTAATTCTTTTGTGCGTTAAGTTAATAATTTAAGCAGTGACACGATGGCTAGATGAAAAGTTTGGAGTTTTCTCTGCAATTTAAAAGGGGCCTGTGATCATGATTTTTTGTTTCAATTTCTTTCCCTTCTCTTCGTCTTTTTGTTTGTTGAATAAATCTTAGTTGCATTCGAATTCCTTTTGTGTAAACTTCTTTTTGTCCTACACAACAGAACAAAAAAAAATGTAGCAAAATAAACAAAAATTCTAGCAAATAGTCTGTTAACAACAAAAAAAATAGAAATCTATATTATATATTGAACAAAGGAGAAGCAAGAAAAAGAATAAGAAATATATATACATACCTTACACTTTGTGGAATAGCGGGGCCATATTTATATAAAAGAAAAAACAAACAAACAAAAAAAACATATATATATATAATGAAACATTTAAAACAAATTTAGATAATTAAATATAAAGATAAAGAAATTTTTTTTCGAAAAAAAAGAAACAAAAAAATGTGACTAACAACGTAGTTTAAGGAGATATGATACATTTATTTTATTTTATGTTTTTTTCGTTTTGTTTATCTGTTAATTGTTATACATGAAAATCAAAAAAAAAAAAAAAAAATTTAAATAACAGAATTATTAAAAAAAAAGAAACACCTATAAGAGTATATATGTATATTTATATACATTTTGTTATTGCGTTAACGTTTAGGAAATAATGTTTATTTTGTTTTTTTTTTTTTTATAATTATCACTTTGTTACTAATCAGGAGAAAAGCACCAAATTCGTTTAGTTTATATTTACTATTATTCGCCGTTTATTGTTTCTTAATTAATGTCTTAAGTGTAAGCTATTTGAATTGAATATTAATTTTAAGTTAATCTAACACACACACGCATACACACCCGAAATGAGCATTTGAGGAAATGGTTGAACATTTAACATTTACACACGTGTGGGGAAGAGGGGGGAATTATGCGGCTCGAAGGACCAATAGTTGCTTGATATTTAAAAACGAACATGTTTAGTTGATTGATTTGAGATCTTTTTTTGTCTTTTAAGTGACATATTTTTAGGGGGAATCGAATTGTATTCAAATGTCTGAGAACTTCATTAAGTGCAGGGTGCGATAAGGGTAAATTTGTGGCATGTGTCATCACTGAAAAAAGTGTGCGTTATGCTCAACGAGACTTAAAACTACTATTCCATGGACTCTCCCCATGAAGGATCCGCACCCAAGCGATAGCTGACATCAGTTGTCGAATGTCCCAGGAACACTGCTTCCAGTCGTCAAAACCAACTTGCCTTGCTGCCATGCATCCTCATTTGAAAGCAATCAGCGCATCACAAATTATCGTGATGCATCAAAACATCAAAAAATCATTGCATAGCATCACAAAGGCAGTCATGCTTACGCGATGCGCATTTTTTTTTTGACGTTTACGAACTCAGCCTTACTGCATCCAGTTATCAATACCAAATTTCTAAACCTCGCCAATCACTAGAGATGCGTGTTTCTCTTCTGCTCGAACCTCGAATTCGAACCTCCTTTAGCTGTAGCATTGGTGTTCGTGCGTTTAATGTGGCCGACCCAGTGTGTTGAGGGTTTTTTTTCTTTTCGGAGTCCACACTACAGACTACAGAGTTCGCGGTTGTGCCTCCACCTCCATTCACCATCCTTATAGACAAGACCATATATCCGATGCAGACATTTTCCTTGCAAGACACCAAAAATCAGCTCTTCAAGCCTCAAACCTTGGAGAAATAGAGACGATGTTTGTTGTTGTGGATGTTCCCCTTCACCTGGTACGAAAACAAAAACGCACTACAGAAACTAGGAAATAGCTAATCACAAGCTTTGTAAACGGCTACAGACGCCTTTCACCCCAACCATGTGTACATCGTCTTTTGTAAAGCAACGTCAAACATTTAAACTATTGTCGACTTCGTTAAGGAATCGTTAACGTTAACTGCTAAAGTCCGACCGCATGTCTACATATCGAACTTTGTATTGACAAGCTAATACCTGCTCATGCATATTCGTCAGAGTAATGATGTGTACATTAATGCACAAGAACTACTGCGAAAGAAGATACCAAATCAATTATTGACGAAAAACCAAACTGGAGCTGCCATGAAATGTAATCAGACACATGTTCAGCGGACAATTTGTTTCTTCTTTATTCTTGTTACACGTTCGGGGTTCATGATAACTTTCAAATCATCGTAGTTTCACATGTCTTGTCAAATTTAGTAAAGAATCTTTTTGAAGTTAACACCAAAAGACCCGCATTGTCTCTTAAAAACTATCCGCCTGCTTTCTTGTAGTTACTTGATTTTGGCTGAGTGGTCTACAAATATTACGTCTACACGACGTCTACCTCATTGACATTCAACAAGAAAGTAAATGACGTTCAGACTGAGTTTGTCCGATTCGAATTTGTGAACATAAACAACGCAGATCTTGTCCAAAGCTTAAAAAGATCATGATGTCTCTTTGATATCGCCTTTAAAAGTAGACGTCATGCGAGAAACAAGGAACGTTTTACTGAATATGTGCTTGCTTTTGTGCGTTACGTGGGAACAAAATTTATCAGACTCTTTTCTCAAATGTCAATTGACACTCAAAGGCTCACAATTTTTAAGGGTAGTGTCAAAACGCACGCAAGTTTTCAAGGATTTGCATGAGGAAGTGTGTAGTTACGTTGGTCTCATTTACAAACGTAAGAACGCAGTATTTTGGGCTCGTATTGCTCGTGTTAAGTTAAACATCACTCTGGGATCAGCACGTGAATAGCAATGTAGTTTAGGCATCAACGCCGTAAATTGCTTTCTTCTCAACCTTTGTCATTGTTGGCAACGTATGACCAAAGGCCATATTTCAAAATATAAAACCCCATATTTTTCACAGAATCAGAGACGCTATTCTTGTATCAAGCGATGAACAAACGCATGACCTTGACAGATGTTGAATTATTGCGCAGGAACGTACTTTGATCCCCATCTCCGATATTGTCTGCCCTAGGATTGATTAAACGTTTTACACGTGCTTCTTTAAGTGAAGGAAACAGCAGCTTACCTCGTCGCGAGCACACCAGGCACCAGAGAGAAGTCAGCAAATATTTGAATGCGATTCAATTCCACCCTCAAAATGCTACACTCTTTTCTTCCTTCCTTTGAGGGACTTCATCATTTGGTTGTACAAATATTTTTGTACTAGAACTCTTTCAAATTTGCCGAGCAGTACACCAAACTCCCTCCCTCCCACGTCCACCCAAACACATTATATTCTAAGCATTTTTCTGTTATATTATTAATTAATTTTTCTCTAGGTATTTGGTGCAGCATTTTGTTTACTTTAAGCGTTTATTACATTTTTTTTCTCTCATAAATTTTAAATAAAAAAAAAACAACTTATCCTTATTCATAGAAAATAATTAATAATTTGTTTAGATAAATATTAACAAGGTAGGCTTAAAGAAAATTAATTGAATAACATTTAACATTTTACAAGAAGTAAAAAAAAGAAAGAAAACGGTTCTAAATTCAACTGAAACTTAAATGAACATGAACAACAAAAATGCAAATACCAACCAATACATATTTTTTATTAGCTAGTAAATTCAAATCAAACAATAAAATTGAAAAAAATTCAAACGACAGCATTGAATGAGGAATCAAACTGAAAAGAAAACAAAAAATTTAAAACATAATTTATATACAAAAGAATAAATATATATTATACAAAAGCAAATATATATACACCATACATACATAATTCTACAGACATTCGAATATATACATTAAACTATTTTTAACAAAGAAAAAACAAAACAAAAAAAAAAAAGAGAACAACAAATTTTATTAAAATGAACATACTAAAAGTGAAACAAAATAGTCGATAAGTGAATGAAACAACAATGTAAGGGAATATCTCATTTCATTTTGATAAATAACAAAAAAAAAAAAAAAACAAAACAAAACAAAAGAAATCAATATATTAATACATAAAATAAATTAGATATTTTTACCAAAGCATCAAATGCCAAATATTTGTTAAATGTGAAAAGCGGATAATAAAGCAAAAAACAAACAAAAAAATAAAAAAATAAAATCAAACTTGAAATATATACGCATAAATATATACAAGAAATGAAGAGGAATACGTATGAAGGAACACATTTAACGGTCTCTTTGTTAAAATGCATACAAACAAAATGTGAAAGTGAATTAATTTAATTAAATAAATACAAGAAAGAAAACTTAAGTGTAAATGCATTGATGAAAACAAACAAACAAAAAAAAAAAAAAAATACAAGAATCATACAAATTTATGTATATTAAATTAATGTTGCAATAAAGTGAATTAATAGGAAATGCTTTTGATTTCTTTTGACGGTCAATTGACACTCTTCAACAGGAAACGATCAAGAGGCAAACTTTCTCAAATCTGTTGACGTTTTCTCTAGTCTAGTCTAGTCTCGTAGCAGAAGGAATGGATGGTGCACCCCTTTCTTCAAGAGTGGAGGGGGATCCACAGCTGTAGATTCCGATGTTTGGGATGCTTTTTTCTGGCTTATGCTCACTACCAGAAATAAATGAGTAAAGAGATATTCAACTTCTTCCTCTCTTGCCCCTTGATTTCATCTGACAGCGTTTTTTATACGCTTTTTTGTCCCCTGTCTGTGAATACGTGTGAGCTCTTGCGAACAGCTGGTAAACAGCTGATGCTCTACCTGAATTAGAGTTCTTATTTGAAAATTCGATCGTTACTTGAACTTTTTTCAAATTTCGGTGTTAAATTTTCAACACAGTAAGCAGGGGTAAGCAAACGAACAGAGCGTGTGTTCAAGAAGTAGCTTTCTTAGAGTTACAGTCTGAGGTAATAGGACTAAATAATTTTGTCATTATTTACATTAATTATTAATGAAAAAGTAGTTTTTGCATATCCATAATATCGAAAAAATGCATTAACACGAAACATGAGGACTGGTAACTAATAATACCAATATTATTGAAACGCTTGCTTGAATCACTTAAAATAAATAGCTTATTTGCTCATATTAATTGTTTTACAGAAATGCGGATGGAAGTTATTTGCAAATTTGTTTGAGTTAGGTATAGTTGTATCCGTTGCTCTTAACAAAGTATGTATTTTAATTGCAGACGTTTTCATAATTCATGAATGAAGGATATGAAACTAAGTTCATTTGCCAGTAATAGTATCTAAATCAACTATATTTTACTTTGAAGAATTAAATTGATGCAAAGTACTCCTGTAAATAGAGTGTAGCATTACATTTTTATTCACGCAAGCCTCTATTACAAATATATGTCCTCTTAAAAATATGAGTTATCTTCTGAACACCCTCCGAATAATACTACATGATCGTGGGAAAATTCACAAATCGGCGGCCATGTTGCTAAAAAATCCGAGAATTTTCCGCCATTATCGTGGTCAATCCGGGAATCTTGTAAAAGTATGTGTAAAATACAAGGGAATTCCACACACCCTAATCCTTCACGGCCTACACTTCAAGATTTCCGCCATTGCCTGGTCCACAGCAGAGGATCTATATATAAAATTTGACTACTAATTTTGCCCGTGCCTAAACAGAAATGCAGACAAAGCGATATGACATCATTTCTTCAGACCTTGCTGACAGTATGGTATGGTCATGGACTAGATTACAGGCTAGTCCACCACCACCTAAGTCGATCTAACCTAACCCAAGACGTCTAATTGGAAACCTTAAAGAGAACAAATTACTATGCGTTCTGTTAGCATGGTGGCGACAAATTCAGACGGCCAAAGCTCTTACACAGGATTTATCGTCTGGAGTGTGTGGGTATCTCAGTGACAAGCCTAACGGATCATTGCAGTGTTATTCAGGGGCAGATCATGGCGATTCGCGAAGCTCTAAAATGGAATGTTATATCAGCGCGTTTGGCCGGAACTTAACCCGGAACACTCCAAAAAGCTACAATCCCTGAACAGACGTTATATAAGCACCATGATGGCTGTATTTACTGGGCACTGACTTTTGGGAGAACACGCCGCCACAAGGCTAGGAGCTCTGATGAATAATTTCTGAAGAAGTTGCATTGATAAGGAGGAAGTATCATCTATGCCACCGTCCCGCTCCGTCGTCACTTAAGTATAGAACGCTGAGAGCCTAATTTTTCAACCATCTATGCGACCTAAGTCGAATGGAGGATACGACACAACCGCGAACTCTACGAGCTGTATAAGGATGCGTATGGTGTCCGGAAGACAAAAATCTGTCGACTCCACACGCTCGGCCACATCGCATGGACAACAACGCTCCAGCAAAGAGGGTATTCGAAACCGAGCCTCCTGGTTCGAGAGGGAGACCGAACCTCCGGTATAAATACCAGGTCATCGCGGACGCAAGCTGGTCGTTGATGATTAAAAGCTCCGTGGCCAGGACCGTCATCGATGAAAGGCAGCTATTACTCGTGATTAGGTGATCCATGCGTCGCCGGTCTGAGAAGTAAGTATGCGACGTCACGTAAGTAGTATATCTGTGAACAAATTACATCGATTTATCGCAACCTTATAGTAGTCTATTGGATTAAATAATTAATCCTTTCGTGGTAGCAATGTGGACCGATATGTACAAGTTTTCGTTTCTAAACTCACGATACCTACGTATCATACAGGGGATAAGCGGAGTGGGTATTGCCAGACAAAAAAACCTCAGTTCATATGGCAGCTCGCCATATAATGCTAACGAAGCTGCACCATAGACTTAAAGACTCATCTATTCTTCTCGGCTCCTTCTCGATTGAGACTGTCATTTATAATTCGAAGAGCTTAGGAACAATGACATGCTTACTGTACCCTAACAATGGGTTTGAAGTAAACTAAAAGTTGCAACAGCCAGAGCAAACCGTTTATTTATTCTCATTTTAAGATGGCAAAAGTAAAGAACATCGTACCACAAATGTATACATAGCTACATGCTATATACCAACATCTTTTAACCTGATTCCTAAAATTGATCCTGAAAAGCAGCAATCATTTGACTCAGCCTCTAACATAGTCGTGACTCTAGATAAAATCACACAGTAATCCTATTCCAAAATTGATTGTGTGAACTTGTTGAAATCCAGCACTTTGACAACTGCCCCAAATTAATGTTGATGGATTCTTCAGAACACTGCTGAGTTGATCTTGATGTTGATGGATTCTTCAGAACACAGCTGAGTTGATCTTCATGTACACAAATGGGCTCGAACTTATTTGAATCAAAATCATTCAGTAAATGGATTATTTATATCAACAACATGTTTTAGTGGCTATCCAAATTGTTAGCACAACGTTTTCATTTTCATTTTCCTCGGGTGGCGCCAGGACTTGAGGGTAACTTCATCAAAACATGGACGCCTCTTGAACCAAGTGCGTACCTACTTTAGAAGCGACAGTCACCCCCTGCTATGGTCAACACGCACAGCAAAGTGCATGCAATTTTCTCTCACATGACTTTGAAAAAGTGCGACTCTAAAAGTTGAGAATCAAAAAGAAGTGATGTCATCACATTGTTCTGTTGCTTAAGATAAATTCGAGGGAGCTAAAGTCCGAGGTTTTTTTCTTCCAGAAATGAGTCACGTAGTGTGTACTAGTGCTATCTCACGACAGTAGGCAATTGTTCTTTCAAAGCATACACGCCACACGGAGCGAATCAAGAGTGGGAATGTCCTGAAATTGAACGAAGTTCTGTCAGGATGGACATTCAGGGTAGTTGCTGACACACTGCTAACCATGTTACGAGCACACTTGGAAAGATCGACTCTGTCGAAGCAGAGAGGACGATAACGGCTGGCTCTATTTTGAAGCTACATTTGAATCATGGAATAACATATGTATCCTTCAAATGGTCACCTTGGCTTCGCTGACAGTGCTTCAGGTGGTATGTTCAATTTTTGATAACTTGATCCAACATCTGTGGTGTTATTCCGGCAATAGCGTCTCGAATGTTGCCCAGAGCTCATCGAAAGTGGAGAATAGAATCGAGTGAAGTCAAGACAACAATAGATGGATGCTCGCCATGCGATCACCCAGTCCTCAAATTTACCCTTGCATCTTCGAGCATTGCGTCGAAGTGCAGTCTTGTTTGAACCGCAGCTTTGGCCACAAAAAGTGGGTTAACATGTGTCCCATGGTGTCCCCTTCAACAGGACGGCGCTACGTGCCACACAGCTCGCGGTGCATTGGAAATTCTGCACAAGCTATTCGAGGGGATGCTCATCTCAAGTGGAATTGATGTGAACTGGTCACCGAGATCGCGAATAAACCACAGCGGCCCACAAAGCCATCGCAACCCAAGACATTGGTCTAATTCAGTCTGATTTATGCGCCAGAGTCATGGAAAATTTGACAATTCGGATGCGCGTCACCCAGAGAAGTCGCGGCGGACAATTGAACTATTTTATAATCCAGACATAATGGCATCGTCTTTCAAACGAATAAAAAATGACGATGACATATCACAAACACTTTGTTTTATTTAAATTTAAAAATAGGAAGTGCTTAATGAAATGCCCTTTACTTTATAAGGGAAGTACGCTCAGATTACGTACAAACTTCTTTTCGATTAACTTACCCAATTCATTGAACTTAAGTGCTAACGTCTATTATTTTGAAAACGCTGAACTTAAGAATTCACGTGTCCACTTGAATACTCTCAGAAAGGTCTACCCGACAAAGGATACACAGCCATGCACTTCAGTCCCATGTATCCGCTTTCAGCTAATTTGATGAGTATTTAGGGGGACTAAGTATACCAGTTTACTCACATGGCGCCTTGTAACATAAGCTCATGAGTTAAAAACATAAATTCAATAAATGCTCAAATTCTAAGGCTCTACTTCGGAGCTTTGTGTAGTCATCGGACTGCAATCCATGAAGCCAAAAAGAGCAGAAATGCGAAATCGAAACATTTAATGCATGAAGTTTAGAAACTCGGCATTGTTTGACTTCGGAAACAGATTAAATTGAAAGTCACAATTTCCTAACACTTTTGCGCTCGCTTTACAATTTTATATATGAATTCCATCGCTCCTTATAATAATAATATGGGTGGCACGACAGTTCGAGGTGGACTTCGGCAGCAACCAATCGTGTTGTGTGTGCTATAGTTATCTCACATATGGAGTTCAGTTCTATGACGACCCTGAACGAAGAAATTTGAGAAACTTAAGACAGGAAATAGTCTTGGACCAGTGACTCGAAAAACGTGCAGCCGTGAATTATGAAATTCGTCGATTGAACCCGGTGACGCACACACCACTACGCAACGGCGGCGACACTCCTCGCTCGTTTTTGTTCTAAAATTCGACCGAACAGAGTGTATTTCACGTTGTGTCTTACGAAATTCAAATTATTTAAAACCGTTTGGCCAGTATTCAAACTTAATGACAATAAAAAGAACGGAAGTACTCTCAAATTGTACTAAATGAATTGACTTTGACTTCCATTTACTTTGACTTTGTCGGTTGGTGACAAAAACTTGAAGGCACTGAATAGCCAGAGGTAACTTGAGAAATTCAAATCAAGAACGGTGCAAGAATAATGTCGCCTACATTGCCAATTGGTGCCCATCCGAGTTAGCCATGACTACCCCGGCAAAGAACAGGTAAAAGCAAACGCCAAAGCAACTCATGGCATGCTTGAATTCATCACCTTAGCACTTGTAGGTTTCCTTTACTTTGCTTTCCGAAATTCAATCGAAGAGACCCGAAAAGAGTCAAGGCAAAAAAAATGTTTCTCGGCACAGAAAAGAAAACATTTTCGTCAAGACCTCTGTTGAAGGAACGTCTTACTCTTAATTTCCCCTTCATATAGCAGACCTCAATGAGACTCATGGAAAAGCGACGCTCCCCCGCAGCTGATGAAGAAGTCAAGCAGGAGCTTAGCGTAGACGACAAACTGCCGCAGTGCAAAATTAAAAGGAACTATTCATGCAACCACTGCAGGTACTTCACGCAGAACCCTAGATTTCATCTCACCCACTTGCGCGACATTCACGGCGAGAGGATTACCATCAACAAATGCAATCTGTGCTTGTACGCTTCCCGGCACTACCAGAAGCTGGTGCGTCACATGAAAATGGTGCACGGATCAACTGATGGAATTGCAGGACATTCACGAAGGCGCGCATCACCAGAGAGCAGTGCATGCAGTCAGCAGCAAAGTAAACCACCAACGCCACCATTGCCTCCGGTTCTGTACCCAATCGAAGTGCCGGCACAAAGCCAAAGTCTTTCGAAGGACCTGGAGCTTTCGCGGAACGCACTGAAGGACCTCGCAGCGCTGTACTTTGCAGAGAATCACATCGGCGAAATCATGACGCAAATGGAAAAAGCTGACGCTGTTCAACTGCTTCCAACGGTCGGAGAGCATTTGTTTATTGACATCAAGCGGAAGCCTCCAGTCAGTTCGTTCTTGGATGTGATTGAGAAGTCATTCAGCGATGAAGGAGATCTGAAGTGTCCGTGTGGACACGTGTCCAAGTGCTTTTCGGAAGCGATTATCCACCGAAGAGCATGCAACAGCTTGAGGGATAGACGTTTTTATGAGACTTCATCCACGTGTCAACATTGCCGCCGTTGCTGCAAATCAAGTGAGGAACTTGCCAATCACCTCAAGACTTGTCTGCATTATGAGCTCCTTCAAAGAAGCCATGCGTTGTCTTTGGCTGTGACCGAAAGTCGTCCGTGGAATAGAGGAATCAGTGGAATTGGTGACGACATGCGAAGTCTCGGAATTAAGGTGGAAATCGCATCCCCCCCGGATGAGGAAGGAAGTGAATCTGTTGCGTGTCCCCGTTCAACACAGGAATCGCAGGCAAAGCCAGAAGCTACTAGTTCTTCGTTCAAAAAGGTTTTTAAATGTCCGAGGTGTTCGTTTTGGGCTTCAACCGCATCCCGCTTCCATGTCCACGTCGTTGGTCATCTGAATAAAAAGCCATTCAAGTGCTCGCTGTGCACGTACCGCTCCAACTGGCGATGGGACATCACCAAGCACATACGACTGAAGAGCATTCGGAATCCTTGCCACAAAAACGCCCGGGTTCTGATGAATGACGACACTGGAAGGCGCAACTACACCAAGTACAACAAGTACTTAACGCTGATGAGGATAAACGACGAGGACGGCGATTCAAAGCTCATCAAGTCCGGCGAAATGACGCCGAATCAAGTGGCTTCCTTGGGATATCTCGGAGAATCTTCTCCGTCGGACTTGGCCAATGACGTTGCTGTCACCGAATGTGGGCGGGAGTCGTCGGAGTTGGCGTTGGACAATGAAAATCAGGTACCAACGATGGATGAGAAGGAAATGGCATCATGTCCGATTGTGAAGTTCAGCGATGATCTGGTCGTCGACGTTAGGTCTGACGGACTTAGAAACGAGAGGCTCTTCAAGTGCCGCAAGTGCTGCTACAGGTAAGACAAGTTAAGTGACTTTTTGACGGATTATATTAGCTTTTGCTTCTAGACATGCCAACCGTGATGCAGTGCTTGCTCATATAAGAATTCACTATCAGACAATTCAGATGGGCTTGCCGTCATCGACATCTAAGGGGGACGCCAGGTCTTCACCAGGTAGCGAAGGTCTCGCTGCTGCCACTAGTCTGACACGGGAAAGGATCACCAAGGCTGTTCGTGGAGAGGATTCAAGTGCCCCTGGCAATCGCAGGCAGGCTGACGATGCCTCACAGAAAACTGCTCCCCCTTCAAGAGATGACAACGTGGGAGGGCCAGCTTCTGGAGCACCATCTGCAGGCAGTTCCTCGTTCACTGGTGATGCCAGCAAGTCAGCGATGCTAATGGATGCAATTACAGCTTCCAACTTCTGCAACAATCCTCCGGAAAAGAAGGTCTCATCGCCCTTTCGATGCGGACACTGCCATCAAGTGTCCAACTGGAAGCACGTCATTCAGGTAGGATCGTTTCTTTTAAGAGACGCCCAGAGACTGCATGAGCCCACGTCTTCTCTTACAGCGCCACTGTCGCCTGAAGCATTCTGGGAACATCCAAATAGAGGCATTCGATCGCAGCAGCGATGACCGCTCACCAGTGTACCGGGCCATAGATTTCTGTGGCAATGAACAGAAACGTCATTCAAAGGGGATAGCTGTAATGAAGGCACAGCAGCAGATGCCGTCCTGCTCTGACAGCTCCGACATGGCGATCAAAGGCAAGAGTGTTCTTCATCAACCAGACGCGTCTATTTCCTCCTGCAACTCCCACGATGGCGTCTTAGTGAACAGAATTGAATCATCCTCGTCGCCATATGAGTCTAAGACTTCCAGGAAACAACTCAAGTGTCCACCCGTCGCGCATGAGCCGCCACAGTTTAAGTGCACAGTATGCTCCTATGTCTGCGCGAAAAGGCAGCTTTTGACAAACCACCTGAAAGTCCATGAATCCGCCACTGATCCGAAACCATCTGACAGCCCTGAAGTGATGGAGAAGGGGGATACCACTTACCGTCCAAAATGTCCAGAGGGATTAATAAATGGTCCCAGGAAACAGAAACAGGGTCAAAAATCCCTCCTTGCTGGCCGGGAAGTGAAGTCTGAATGCGATTTAGCAACGAACCAAGAGACTGTGTTGATGTCCCATTCCTTGGTGCGCAAGAGCGAGTGTGCCAACAGATCCCAAGACAAGGCGGCACTCCAATTGCCAAAAACAGATTCCGCCACGAAATCAACCAATTCCCAGCAAATCGGTGCTAAGAACGCATCTAAGACTGTTTCAATTCAGAACAGTCCAAGGTGCTCCCACTCCAGCGTCGACTCGAAAAACTCCATGTCCACCTCTTCTAAGAGCCACCTTCAACACCCCATTCGCCGAGGGACACATCTCTGTGAATATTGTGATTTCAACACATCTTCAAGAGATGATTTAGACCAACATACGAGTCTTCACTTCAAATCCAGTAGCAACCAAAGCCCGGCAGCTTCCCACACGAAGCATGAATTAACTATCGCTGATAATCGTGAAAAGAAGAACAAGGATGATAAGTTGACCAAGAAAACAGTTCCTTTCGAGCCGACGACAGTCAGTAAAGAGGAGAAAAAAGAAAAGATTGCAAATATACGAAAACGCAAATGTTCGACGGATGAAAATGCACCAACGCCAGCTTCGGCTAATCACAGAACGATTCTATTCAATCCGAAGACTGGTCAGGTTATTCGAAGGAACTGACCTGAAGTCTGACTCAGGCGCAACGACTGCAGTCGTGTAATTCTATTGTTGATTAAATGTAATTTATGTTTGAATTAGATTAACCTTAATTGCAATCATTCCTCTATTTCTGTAATCTCCTTGTCGCCTGTGGAATATGAGAACTGTGTGGGATTTATGATCGATCTTATGGGAAGCTACAGAAGTGCCAGCGCCACCCCATTTCGGTGGTGTTGGCATTGTATTGACTCGATTCATAGAGAAACTATGGTTGATTAGAATTAAAGATTCTGCTCTGCCCTCTTTATGCATTCGAGGTCCTATTCTGTGGATGGACACCACTCCAGTGCAATGAGCAGTGACAAGTAGAGAATCAATAAAACAACTAAAAACTTCTTGAATCGTTTGCAGAAGCGTATGGCTGCATATATATTAGATACGCAATCTTATCTGAATATTCCAGATGCTGAGTGTAGTTGTAGGCTTCTTCTTCCTCTTTGTGTGGCGCTACATGCCGGGATGAATCTGGGCCGCAACTTGGGCCTGCGCAAAACAAGTCGATCAAACGATTAAGTTCTTCTCCTAGTTTTTTTGTGGTCGCATGTAGCCATCCTCTGCAGGTTCGAGCCAGAATCTAGTTCTCACCTAAGGCGTTGGTCTAGACTAAAGGTTTTCAAACATTTTTGTTGCTATTAGACCATTTTAAAGGCATTAACCGGCTTTGTAGATCGTATTTATTACTTGGTACCAGCCCGAGAATCTTCCATTCCGGTCCTAAGCAACGACGCATCGACGCCCGTGTCTAAAGTGGCGAGCCCAAGTGCAGATTGCCCCTTGGTATGTGAAATTGGAAGCGGGTCAGGTTGAAGCCAAGGGCTCTAATCGCGTAAGGCGACAATCGTCTCTCGCTAGCGTGTCGACGATCGTTTCGCGCAAAAACGATAGCGCCTGAAAGATATCGATTTTCCTGCTTCACATAAACTGAAAACTGTCAATTACTATCGTCTCGGCGACTGATTTTTGGCGATAGCTAGAATCAGTATCGTTTTCATACAAAATGAGAATAATTATGTATACATATCTTCATTTTTCATTTTTGTGACGATTTTAGAGTGATAGGACTCATCAAGCAAGCTGCTGAAATGAGAATGGGTATTGGGATGGTAAAATTTGAGAGGAATAAGAGCACAGATGTCATTTTTACGTGAGAGGCATGGTTCTGAAAGACCTCAAACTGTATACAAAATAAGCGATATGCGAGACGATAATGATGGTCTTACATGAAGCAAATCATCGACGATATCACTGAAGGGAATCGGGTGGGCGATAGTCGTCTGAAAGATTATGCGATTAGAGCCCTGCTTTCGGTAGATCGCCTGCTGCTACATTTTATACCAAAAAATCTGATAATTAGATCTAACGATGGAAACTTGCGTTGCGACTGAGTACGAACCCTAAATTTGGAGTGATAAAAATAAAAAGAAAAATTGTATATTTTCTTATGTTACATTTATTAAAATAATACGATTACAGACTTCATAGCACTAAAATAAACATATCGTAACTTCAACAATGCAAATCAGCAATAAAAAAGGCATCCTTTTAATGGACAGGTTGTACTTGATGAATTATCAATATTTGGCTTCAGCCATACCATTGGACAAGCAGAATACTTATTGGCAAGCGAGTATACTCGGACCTGCTGGAAGTCCCTACGAGGGTGGAAAGTTCTTTCTCTACATTTTCTTTCCAGAAACGTAAGCAAATCAATCACTCGCCTTGATGGACCTTATAGACTTGTCTTCCCTAGATACCCCATGATACCACCAACTGTACGATTTTTGACGAAAATCCTTCATCCAAACGTGTCGCGACATGGTGACGTCGGAATTGACATCATTCAGCACAATTGGTCACTGGCCTTGACTGTGTCCAAGTTGCTTCTCTCGGTTCAAAGTCTTCTCACCGATCCCTTCACAGAGGTGTGTGTTTGAGTTCACTGCTGCTGGAGTAAATCACTCAAATCTGTTCTGATATTTCAGGTTTGCATGGAACCACAGTTGGGACACATGTACGAGCATGATCGTGAGCGGTTCGGCTTCAGTTGTAAGTGCATCTTAATACAATTTGGGATGACATAAACAGACGCGACTGTAACATAAACCCGATTGTATTCGTTGAGCGCAGCATCAACTGGAACTTCTTGAAGGCCTGTTTAATTACACCACATTCCAATGTCCTTTCTTTATCGAGGAACGCACTTAAGGCATATTTCTTAACTGCGTAGACTACTTTGTGTACTGCAGCATCCACTCCTCAAGCCTTTTGGAAGAAATTGTTGATTTCTAACGTAAATAGGGTAATCTAATTCGTGGTTCGGATTCGCGGAGACGTCTAATTGAATCATCACCCGACACTGGATGTGTTCAATCTAAGGTTTGCCATTTTACAATAGCATCGCCCATTTGAGCGTAATACAGACTAAAAGGTGAGACAGTTCAAGGAGAAGAAGTCCACCACGGAATCACAAAATGGATGTGTGTCTATCAGAAGTCTGGGTAAAAGGGCCGAGATTCAGACTAAGTTGGGGGCACAATAATAACGAAGCACAATCTACATGTTGACACCAGTCGAATTGCAGAAAATTATGTGTGAACCACGAAAGCAACGTCCCTGAATGCAGTTCCTTCGTACCGAAACTGTCACAAAACAACATCCGCATAATCAATTATATCTCGTAGACAACTTCCTCATCCCCTGAATGTTAACAAAATGTTCTAAGTCTCAGCATATGACCTGTGAATGTGCAACGAATTCGCTGCATTATGAATTCAGATGCTGAGCAAAGAAAATTCAGCGCAAGAACTTTCTTGCCACTCGATTAGTGAGGAAGGACTCGCGCCCTTCTGTGAAGTTCATTCTGTTCCTTTTTCTTGTAAATAAGTTTGTAACGACACTAAAACTTTGTTTGCAATTTCCCACAGTCCAGGATATTTTTCGGGTATTTCTGCCTGCAGCCAAAATGTTTGATATTCTTTTTTAAATTTCACCTGCAGCTCCTCATTGCTGCTAAGCTCGAGTAGCTCCTCTTGTAATACCACATTCGACACTTCCGTTTCATCAAATGGATTTATGATTCATGGTGGTATTTCCATGAACGTGCATCAATTTCCCAAGAAGAGCCGAAATTACACCATTTGTTTTTCTACTTTCGATTTGATCATGATTCCTTTTGAATCTGGATCCTTACTTCACAGAAACTCTAATTCAAACTGATTCAAAAAGTAAGTAAAATCTAGTTAAACATGCACCTTTCGAAAACCAGCATACTTCAGGATGTAGGAACAATCGTTGGAAGTCCTCCTCATTTCCCTCGCACAAGCGTTGGGGGTAGGCGATCGGCGCTTTGCAAGTTTCGACACGCGTTGCACTGAACATCGAATATGCAAGTTTTACAAGTAATAGTCGCTGATCTTCTTAAAATACACTACTCAAAAAAATTGAGGAAATTTAAAAAAAAGGGGAATTAATGCTAATTAATCAGGTTATCTGATCCATATGCCAGCCTAACTGAACAAATTTGTCTTTACTATCGAAAGCAGATAAATTTTCGTGGGCCCTCACTTACAACTGGCCAACCCCCATTTTTGTTTTTTATGCCAACGTAGACCCTCTTTGAATCTCCCGTGGACCCCTGGACCACTTTGAGAAATCTCTGGTCTAGAATCATATCGCGGAAAAGCCTGTAAAGTTCATGGTTGAATCTCCTCCTGATCCCCGAACGCAACGAGAACCAAGGATCCCTCCGGCAACTTTTCTCTCGAAGAGACCAAGATCACTTCTTCATCGGCTTTTAGTATTTGTCTATACTTCTTCCTCGTATACTTCCAAAATTGTTCAGTTTGGTTCTTTGAAAGAAGGATCTATTGCTCAATTGCCTCTTCAAACAGTAGTTGGCAGGAGTTATTCTGCTGTTGATCTCGGTTCCCTCTTCGGGTAGGGGTTGGAATATACCCGAGGTAAACCATGCCTGTCGTAAGAGGTGAATAAAATCCTGACCCAAGAGCTACTGGCTCTACTCCAGTGCTCGTTAATATTGGTTTGGTTGACTACGTAGGTGGACGATGTTGGGCTTTTTTTCGCACCCCAAAGCAGACTACGAACTGATGGACATACCTAGCGGGATAAGGATGTCACAATGTCATAGATGTATGATTACGTACGCTCCCGTCCCGCATCTACGACCGAATGTTAGGGTCGTGACTCGTGAGTCACTTGAGTCTGACTTGAATGTAGAAATCATATACACCTTTAGTACTTTATTTCGACTTGACTGTCGTTTTATTTCGATTGACACAGCCTTGATCCAAAGATAAGATGTTCACCAACTTTCAGGGTGTTCAATTATGATCAGAATTTAAGAGCCTAAAAAATAGAAGAAAATCTAGGTAGATTCGAATTGAAAATTAACACCTACAAGAAACATGGACGAACAAATAACAAAAAACATTACACGGCCAAGATATAAAAAATGAGAACAATTTTGGGCAGGTAATCAGATTAAAAACAATTAAATTATTTATAGTTTCACCTAATCTACAATACTAGATTTCTATGACCTACTTCACCCACAATTTGGAATATCTGAACGCACCCCATTTGATGTGGATGATAATTTTGACAGATGGTGGAATTTCAAACAAAAGTCAACAAAAATAAACAGAATAATAAAATAAATTTTTCAATTCCATTTCTTTTACAATTCCTTTTAGTTAAATTTAGTATAAAGCAATTAAATTGAATGCACAATGGACGCGAAGGGTGAAGACTCTGGTAGTGATACACTCGATCAGTCTTTGCAAAAAAAATGCGTGGTCGCCGACGATGACAGTTCAAAACAGCCGGATGCAGCAGGTATTAAAAAAATCATTTTTTTGTTAGTTTTCCTTAATAATGGTATGATTTTATACACTTTAATGTGACGATCATTAGTGAGAGAAGACAATGCTGCAGATGAACCCACCACAGAGCCAGGAGGAGATATGTCAGATTCCAAAGATTCACCAGCATCACCATCGCCACCACCGCCGACGCAGCATTTAACGTCGACAGACAACAACATCTCTGACACACTCTTAGTTGTTGTCAAAGACAAAGAAGACCTGCCCGATGAGAATACGTGTAGCAGTGGAAAAGATGACTCCCGAGGCTTTGAATCAAAAGTCAGACAGATTTCAAATGATCTCAAAGATACAACACTAGCCGATGAGAATAGTTTAGAAAAAGTCGATGACCTCGATGTGAGCCAGCAGGATGATCCATTAGCGGCCATTGAACCGTCAACGGCAGGAGCCGCGGCACCAACGTTAGACGATGTGAAAAATGAAAGCGATGGCTACGACTCCGACAGGACAATAACATATGAATCACCATCGAAGAAATCCTCAAGTTCCCCGTCCGAGAAGAAGAAATCAAAGAAAATCACAAAGAAGGTACGATTCAAGAGTAATCAAAACAAAGACCGTTCGGACGACGAGGGTGACGATGCCGAAGGTGATGAGGATGACGATGACGATGATGAGGATGAGGAGGATGATGATGAAGAGGAAGATACTTTGAATGAGAGTAACCGGTGTAAAAAAATCCGAATATCACTATCGTTTGTGTCACCCCACGATGAGGACGAGGACAACTTAAGCGATGAAGCAAGCGGCCAATCGCTTGCGAACGATACGGAGGTGGAAGATCCCCCGCCAGAGGGCGGAGTGGAGAATATTCTAGGGAAGCTGTCTCAGAAAGGAAAGGTGAGCAATGTATGTTGAGTGTGTGCTTTGTGATGGTATCACCAATTCGATATCGATTTGTTGGGGTGCAGTGTGTGTGTGTCATAAATCTGTTGGTCAACATTGGTTCGATGCGGTTAATTGGAATGGTGACTTGACGACAAACACAAGTCGTGAGACATATTATCAGTAAATAACTAAATCTTGGCGAACCGGTTGTGCTGGTTTTATGCACAGAGTCGGATGTTGAACCGCGACGTCCATCGTGCGAAAGTTCTTACCTAAGCCACTCGGACGACTGGGGTTCTTGTGAAAGTGGATCATAACTCGGGCGACAGCTCAAAGTATGCTGGAAATGCGCTGCTTGTTGATTCGAGTTTCTTTGGTGTTTCCTAGGATATGTCACTGTTCGTTAAATTTGGTCTGCCGTGGACATCCATCGATTAAAGCCGCTCAAATAAGAATCGTTTTGAGAAACACATGTTTTCCAATGTGAGGCAACAGCGTGTCGCATGACATTTCTTCCTTCTGCTTTCACTTCAGCAACTAATGTCACTGGGTAATGATTCTGTTGTGTAATCTACGTAAAATTGTTTTGTTATGTAGCAACTGAGGTCACTGCTGAACTGGGTAAAGCTGAATGATTACTGCAACAGTTGATCCATTAATCACGAGAGGACAACCGTCTAGATGTTCGGGTGTAATAATAGTATATGGCTGGCACTACAGCTCGTAGCGGACATGGGCCTAGCTTCTACAACAACCACTGGTACTGTGCGTGATATTGTCTCCTCACGGGTTGAAGTGACCTACAGTTTTATGTGGACTCCGAACGGCGGTGTTTGAGATGACTTTTCGAGAAGGTTGTACTTTTTAGTCACTTGATAGATGTGGCGTTGTGAAAGTTGTTGTCGTGTGGGGAATCGAACGTAGACACCATCGGTTCACGCACTCACCCACTACGCCGATGACGAAGAGGATGTTAGGACGAAAGTTAATTATTGACAGGTACCTCATTTATGTGCAGTCATGTAGTGGAAGTGAGCCTAAATGAGACTATATTTCCGAAACATCAGAACAGGGCAGCAGCGAGGCACGCGTGATGTGTGGATGTACCGAAGTCACATGTCACCTCATGGTGTAATCTTCGAAATGCGAGTGCTCTGTAAGAACATCGACCACGTAACTGATGCTTAAACAGTTCAAGGAAGGGAGGTGCTTAGGGTGATAAGCAGAGTACGGGTTTGTTGACCACATTGACCAACCAAAACACACACAAACGAAAGGCACCTAAATGCTCATTTAGCTATAGCAGCATTGAACTTTCAAGAGGTTTATGAAATTTTCTGGTAATAATCGACTCCGGTTTGCACTTAGACGCGCCTTTAAGGCGCTAAATGACTAAAACTGAGTGGAGTCCATTTCAAGGTATTTATCTGCTCACTAATTTTCAGTCCCGTATTTGCATTGGAAACGACAGTAAAAATCTTCAGGACTTCCTTTGCAATCGGCTCTCTTGCTTTCATCAAGTTTTTTTTTGAATGTTCTTTACAACCGGCAACACTTCGCCAATTGATGTTTCTTGATGAGAATAATGCTAGTTCAAATAATAAGTACATACTCTCAAAAATACCGGTTTTTTTTTGTAAGTCTTCGAAAATTGGAAGAGTTGAGGTTATCCTCACATCCTCCCAGACGGAATGGTTGCGCTCGGGGTATTTTCCACGAGTAATGAAAGGAGTAATGCTGAACTTTCCTGTGGTATTGGTCAAGCTGGCTCAATTTTGAAACAGCTTGGAAGATATGTAATCAGGAAGGTCGAGCTTGATGTCAAAGCCAATTTAGCGGTTTTCAGCTCAGCATTTGTTCCAATTCTCACCTATAGTCATGAAATTTGGGTAATGACCGAAAGAATAAGATCACGAATATAAGCTGCCGAAATGAGATGCCTTCGTGCTCTTGTGGGAGTTACTCGGCGGGGTAGGGTGAGAAACACGGCAGTGCCAGAGGAACTGCTGCTTCTTCGAACGGCAAGAGCTATGCTTCGATGGTTTGGTCATGTACCACGAATGTCCTCATCAGCACGACTTCCGAGGTGTGCCTTGAATGCGATTCCATCAGATAGGCGACCGCTTGGCAGACCTAGGACCAGATGGTTGGACCAAGTCCAAAAACTCGCCTGGTTAAGCTTGGGCATTGCTCCTGATGAGTTAGAGTCGATGGCGGAGGATCGAGTTGCCTGGAGATCTCCCGTGCGTGGTTTACCCCCGCGACCCCTGTAGTGGATCATGCGAGTCAGAAGATGATGATGATGAAAAACTCAAAATTGACTTTGATGTACGCCAGCTTCAAACAGTCAAAACAAATGCAAGCCGTCTGTTGCATCCGCGATTACTTGGTCTTTATACCGGAGATTCGGTCTTCCTCTCCTTCTCGAACCAGTAGGCTCGGATTCAAAGACCCTCTTTGCTGCCAGTGCAGTCGACGGATTTTTACCTTCCAGACTACATCCACATCCTGGTACAGCTCGTAGAATTCGCGGTTATGTCTTCTCTTCCATTCGCGTTCCTCGCAGACGGGACCCAATATACGTCGTAGAACTTTTCTTTCGAGGGTACCAAGAGTCAGCTCTGCAGTTTTGCTTAGCGTCCAGCTTTCGGCTCCATAGAGCAGGACTGGCAAAATAAGAGTTCTGTGGAGCATGATTTTGGTCCCTCGAGTCAGGAGTTTTGAGCCCAGTTGTTTTGACAAACCGAAGTAGCACCGGTTGCCAAGGGCGATTCTACGACGGATCTCCACTGTGATCTTGTTTGTGGAGTTCACGTTTGCCCCGAGGCAGACAAACTCCTTTACTGCCCCGAAATTGTAGCTGTCGATCGTGAAATGTTGTCCAAGGTGGTGTGTGACGGAACGTTTTTTGGTCGACATATATGGTCGTTTTGTCTTCATTCAATTGACTCCCCACAGACCTTTTAAATTTTAATGCATCTAGGAATATAGGTATGCGTATTACCTAGTGTGAGGAAGGAACATGTTTGCGTAGATATAAAATCACGCATACAGACGAGATTTTTTTTTTTTAAATTTTAGCGAGCAAACTTTGAGAAAACGACAACAACAATGGGCAACAATGGTAAAAAAAGCCAAAATAACATACATATACAGTACGAACTTGAACTCTATACAGTACGACGCAACCTTCGATTTCATTAAAGTCGTCACACGTCTTGATTCTATAAGTGCAACTTTTCAAACAAGTTACGTCGATAAGTGCAACTTCTTGTGCTTATTTTATTTGCGTGTTCGCCTTTTGCTTCGTCATTCCTGTCGTTATTTTACATTTGGTTTTGTTGAGGGGAGACAAAATTGATGTTACCCGTTTCCAAGATGAGCATCCCGAATCAAGAAATCAATGAATGACTTCATGGAAACTGCAAAATGCAGAAATTGAGAGCACAAATAAAAGTGAATGTGAAGCCCCATTATCGAAAGTTGAAACAGAAGTTACAGTTCGATCCTTCAACAGGCATACGTAGGTACGAAGAGCAGTCAGTTTTGAAAAATGTGGAAATCGAAGAAACTCACTCTAAAATATCCAATTTCCAAAAAAAAAACCTTTCGTTTTCTTATTTTCGAAAAATGTGTTGTTTGCGTTCCTTTAAAAAGGGTGTTTTTTTTTTTCTTCATTACATTCTCATTTTCTTTATAGAAACATAACCATTTTGACTATCATTTCTTATTTAAAAAAGTGACCCGGTAAGTGCAACAACCTCGGTTATTGCAGCTGCCTAAATTTCCATTCAGCTTAAGCTTTTACTTAGCGTGTGTAAAAAAAAAATTCGTCTGCAACTCTCCAATCTTGTTGGCAAGGGAGGAGAAACGTGCAAGGGGTAGTCCGAGTGGCGTGCGCTCGAGAATTGCGATTGATCCAGAAAACTTAGTACCTACCGTACCTACCAGTCATCAGGAGTGTTAGCAATAGTTTGGAAGTGGTGAGGAGCGTGTGCATTGAAGTTAGTTCAGGAGAGAAAGATCCAAGGCCTAAGGAAATAGGGTTAGTTTCGCTACAACCATCGATTATGCGAAAATAAAGTTTAAATTCCGCCGGTGAAAGAGAGGAAGCCATTCATTTTAAATTGTTTTCTGAACACACGACCACTCTGTAGGTAGGTAGGTAGGTAGGTAGGAAGTGACATTAATTCACTTAGGCCAGAGTAGGCCCATTGTACCGCCACGTGGGTGTTCAGATAGGGAGAACGAGATGAAGGAGGGTTTATGACAGGCAGTTGGTTTTCTCAGCAAATTTGACTGGTTTTTTGCTAAGATCGTTTAAACTGTCGAAGAGGTAAGAGCCTATGGTGGGTTTCCTGATTGAGGCAAGAGCAGGACAGTTGCAGAAAAGGTGGTGGGTGTATTCCTCCTCCCCTTCGTCTAGGCAGCTTCTAGAGAAGTCGTTGGAAAATAGACCTAGTCGTTTTGCGTGAAGGCCTAGGAGACAGTGTCCGGTGATTATACCCACTACATTGGAGCTAATTTTGGATCTCTTTAATGTAATAAGATCACTTGATCTTTTAGTATCAAGATTGGGTCAGATTTGTTTTGAAACAGGTCGACCGTCTGGCGTTGACTTTCTTTTCGTAGAGATTATTGAGCTGCAGTTTAAAAGTAGTAATAGGACTGCCTACGTTACAAAAGATGCTAACGGCTAGCAGTCTAGTGGCGCATTTTGCGAGTTCATCAGCTTTGCAGTTTCCCGGTATGTCTGTATGGCCTGGCACCCAGCACAGACGAATGTTGAACTGTTCGGATATCTCGTTTAAAGATGCTCGGCAGTCGATTACTAGTTTAGAGTTTATAGAGAACAATGCCAGGGATTTGATTGCTGCTTGGCTGTCACTTTGTTACAACGAAGCTTGTTTTTATTAAACACCAACACCATGTAGCAGATCGTTGATCGATACCAAGTGGGATTGTAAATGATTCAGCTTCCTTTCATGGCCTTTCATTCCTTTCATGTGCGCAAATCAGTCTGTGCCAAACATAAGAACCGGGCCATCAGGACGTTTCTTCCACTCAAACATGTTCGCATCATCATCGTGAGGAGAGTCTGCATTGAATGGGACAATATGGGATGTTGTCTGTCTGGCGTGCTTCACCAGAAATTCCACTCGAACTTTAGGCGTTTTCCACCCATCTCCCTCCAACAAATCTTGCTGTGGTACTCCAGTGTCCCCAAACCCTTTAACTTGAGCAGACATTTTGTTTTTTAATGCACGGGCAATTCATTGATCGTTGTGCTTAACAAATGTTCGTTTTTGACATCAAAAGTCCTTCAATGTTCCTTAGGCCGCTTTGACACACCCAACTTTTTACTGACGACTCTGCAATTCCCTTTTGTGATCGCAAGCCACTTTTACACGTAGAAATAACCCAGTTGCAATTCTTCTTCGTTGTTTGGCGCTACAGTCCGGGGTGGACCTGGGCCTCAACCAACAAGCCTCTCCGACCAGCACGATCTTTCGCCAGCTGCCTCCCGTTGTGCACACCAAGTTGGTTGAGGTCCTTCTCCACTTGTGTGCGCCATCTCGTTCTTGGACGCCCTCTGTTGCGTTGTCCCAATGGCTCGGAATCGAAGACTCTTCGGGCCGGAGCTGTGGTGTCAATCCGCTCTACGTGACCTAGCCATCTTAAGGATTGGATCCGAAGACGCTTAACTAGATGCATGCCGCTGTACAGCAGTTCGTGGTTGAATCTCCTCCTCCAGGCGCCATCAATACAAACAGGACCAAAGATCGCACGCAAAACTTTTCTCTCAAAACGACCAAGAGCTTCTTCATCCGCTTTCAATAGCGTCCATGTCTCTGCGCCATAGTGCAGGACAGGGATGATTAGAGTGTTATATAAAGTCAACTTGGTGTTTCGAGAGATGGCTCTGTTACGCAACTGCCTCTTGAGCCCAAAGAAACAGCGATTGGCAAGAGTAATTCTACGCTTGATCTCGGTACTGGTGTTATTGTACCTGTTTACTGCAGAGCCGAGGTAGACGAAGTCCTTGACTACCGCAAAGTGTCTGCTGCCCATTATGACGCTCTGTCCGAGACGAAGATGTTGTGCGTCCTTTCGTGATGACATCATGTACTTGGGTTTGCCCTGAACCCATTTTAGCCGCTTCCGCTTCAATGCTAGCAAACGCCTTATTGACAGCTCGCTGTGTTCGTCCAATCACGTCAATGTCGTCTGCGTAGGCAAGCAGTTGAACGGACTTTTGGAAGATCGTGCCTCTGGTGTTGACGTTTGAGTTTCGCACGATCTTCTCAAGTATGGTGTTGAAGAAATCACATGACAGCTTGTCGCCTTGTCTAAAACCTATTTTGACATTGAAGGTCTCGGTGAGTTCGTTACCGACCTTGATGGAGCAGCGAGAGTTCTCCATCGTCATCCTGCACAATCTGACGAGATTGGCAGGAATGTCAAAACTAGACATGGCGTTGTATAGCTCGTCTCTACGCACGCTGTCATGTGCGGCCTTGAAATCGACGAATAGGTGGTGGTTGTCGATCTGCATCTCTTGGGTTTTTTCCAGGATCTGCCGCAGTGAACCCAGTTGCAATTCCTTCTCAATTTTTCTTCTTTCCACCCCTTGACAGATGTGTCATCTCTTTCTTACATATACATAGCATGCTTCCAATACCCAACACTGAGAAGGCAAGAATAAAGCAATTCGAAAAACGAAAAGAGATAAAAGGGAATACGAAGGATCAATCGCAATTCTCGAGCAGACGCCACTCGGGCTACCCCTTGCACGTTTCTCCTCCCTTGCCTACAAGATTGGAAAGTTGCAGACGAATTTAGCATGTGTAAAAGCGGCCTTACGTGACTACATGAAGACGATGTGCAGTAGACACTCGATAACGTGAACACCGGTTAGTGTGAACATCGGATAACGTGAACAGACATTTTTTGTTGCTGGACATATCTAAAACGTTAGCAAATCATGAACATTCAAAAATGTGAACAACAATTTTTGCTTCAGTTTAACAGTAAACTGTTTGGGCAAGCAGTAATTTCTCTTGAAATTCCTTATTCTTTATTCTTGATACAATAGGTCTGTTCCAAGACAGTTGAGTAAATTGCCAGGATTAGTGGTCAAAATCTCTCTTTGAGAGAGAAACTGTGTACAAACTTGTGGAACGACTTTTAGTAGAAATGCACAGAATTCACGAAACGTCAAAAAAAATATGTGAAAATTGAATGTCGTTTTTTTTTTTATTTTGAATTTGACAGTCTTCAATTTTCTGCCCACAGAAATATCTTTGGCAGAAACTCGCAGGGTGGGAAAATTTTGTACTCTGAACTGAAAAACTACGAAAAAATCACCAAATTGAACGGCTTTTGACAGTTTTTCGGTGATTTTCGTTGATTTTCACAGCAATTGGAACCGACCTAATACTTCGTCTGATACAGTTTCCGGTTTGTTGCACGTCAGTTCGTTTCAATTTGCTCCTTGTTGTGTTACAATAGCCGTGTTTTTCTCTCTTAAGACATTTTGTTCGCCTAACGCCACCTATGCTTGAGATAATTCAACGCGCAACCTTCAGTAAAGGCAGCAGGCAAAATTATCTTTCAGTAAAAGTTTCAGTAGGTGTTGTTGTTGCTTTGCGTGGAAGTTTTCCTACTCAGCTTTCTGAGTATCTCCAAAAAAAAAAAAACACGGCTAATAATTGCTTGGTTGGCTTGTCAGCTCAACCTTTGCGGGTTTCTTCGTTTTTCTGCCATCATTTGGTCTTGGAATGGGCCGAAGATGAGCTTGTGGTTGTCAAAATGGCATTAGTGTCTTAAGGCACCTTAGGGAAAACGCGGTGAGAATTCTTTTGGAGAAGAAGGAGATGCAGAAACAATGGACTGATTTTTTCTATTAAATATCGCATCTATAGGTAATGCCCGTGCTTAGTCAATATTTCATGTTACTTTTTTTGCCATAACATTTTATTTTACGCAATAAATTTTTGTTTAAAATTAAATAAATGAATTAAAGACACCGTTATGTAGTAGAAAAAATGATTATTTTTAAGATGAGACGGTTTAGAATGAAAACCTAAAAAACGTGAACTCCCTCGGTTTTTAATCGGGAGTCTACTGTTATGGCTCCTCATTTGACTTCATTAAAAAACAAAAGAAAAATCTTGAACCCCTTCCATTTTCTGCCTTTTGTTGATATTTCATTCTCCCACCATTTGCCGGGTATCCTCTAATGATTCGATTTGCATTTCAGATTGAATACCTATTCAGGTGGGTGGACAAGCCCGGCATCCAATGGGAAAGCGAAGAAGTGCTCAGTAAAATGTGTCCAAACTTAATAAAACGATACGAAGCACAACGCGCTAAGGAACGCGAACAAGATGTAAGTAAATTCACAAATAACCAACCACACAGCATATTTTCACTCAACGACCCTGCATATTTATTTCCAGATGCACTACGTTATGCGCCGCAAAAAAATCCGTCAAGATCTAAGGAACGTTTAAACTGAACACTCCACCATAACAAAAAACAAAAAAAAACACAACAAAACAAAAATAAAAAAATCAAACAGATAACCTACTCTTGTTTCTAAAACGGTTCCGGATAATTCCACGAGCTACTATACATTTTTCCGGGTCTCATACATAAATAAGCAACAGCGCGATACTTGAATGAATTCATAAAAAACAAAAACAAAAAACAAATATAAACGAGTAAACTGATGATAAACAAAAACACAAAAGAAATACAGTATAATAAGCGAAATGTGAACGATAAAAGGGGAAGCTTGTGTTATCGGTAGCCTAAGTTTGTTTAGCATATTAAGGATATTTCTAAACAAATATAGTTTTTAATAAAAATACACGGACAAAAGAACTGGCTTGACTAGTTTGTAATGAGAAAACAGAAACCTTTGCTAATGTCTCCGCGACTGTAGGCCATTTGGACTGCGCTCGGACAGACGGAATGATGCGCACTGAAAGTTTCCGTTCAAAGTCTGTGTTCTGTCATCGAGACATGGAGTTCAAAGTCAGCTATCCATTCTAAGAAGACGTATATTTTGTTGATGTCGTGGAAGAGAGCAACGGAGACAACATTTTACACCCAACCAGGCCAGTTGCTAGTATAGTCTAACACATAATGCAGACTGAAAACGAATGCCTCAACTGAGAATAAAAGATACCACAAGCTATTAAACAGTTTGACAGTAATTGGGTGAACGTCATTCAGGGCCCTACACATTTGTTTGTCAAAAACAACATTCGTCCGTTGATGTGGAGTCAATTATTCAAGCCTTCCGTGTTACTGACTTATTTACCAGGCCTGCGACCCATATATGGTCTGGAGCGTGAGCTACATAAACCATCGTCAAGACCGAGCTGTCTTTCCTCAACGATGATTTACGTGATTACTACCGGAGAGTCGCTGAAATGGACATTTACGATGTTATCATAATTGCAGCACCGATAAACTGTCGGAGCATATTCAGGTTACTGCTTGTTGTTTAAGAGACGTATTTTTTTGTTGCATCGATTTAAAGTGTTTATTGTGAACAAAAATAATTTGTTTATATAGGCTCAACAATAGGTCACTGAAGTACATTGTTTGATTTAACATTTCTTATTACAACATCGGTTTATTTTTTATGTGCTACGATGTTCAGTGCTTACATCGGGTTGCTCAAATCCGTGTGTCCATGTTGGTCCTTTTGGGATGGGGTGGTGTCGTGGTAGCCGATTTAGCCACGATGACGACAGCTACCGCTTCTCTGGTAGAAGCCAAGCAGCTCGTTGTTGGATGTCGTTGAGAAGTTTTTTCTCGCTTAGCAGATTTAGCGCGTTGAGGTAGCCTTTTCCGGGGGATTCTGTTTCCGAGTTTCCTGATTGCCCCGTTGGGATGGTTTGCTGATGTCTCGAAGCTGCTGTCGGACTAGTGTCACCATGTGCTGTTGCAAGGTGATGATCCGTGTTTCGTCATAATGCTTCTTGTTGCTGTGGTGCTTTCGGCGGTCCCTGTCAAATGTGAATTTGCAATATTTTCCTCTCAAAAATTGCGAGCTTCTCCATGCTGGTCTTAGAAATGGTCTGCCATATTGGGACGCTGTACGTTAAGATCGGCCGTATAAGCTGCTTGTAGGGCAGAAGCTTTCTCCTCTGGCTTAATCCATTTTGCTTACGCATCAAAGAATATATGCGATGGAAGCCTAGGTTGTCCTTTTTAAGGGTCAGTTGTGGCTATTGAACATCAACCTTTCCGTGAAGTTAACGCCAAAATACTTGGCCTCTCTGTTAGTTGATATTTCCGTAGCTATCTTTATGCTCCGACATTTGGCTGCTGATCGCATTCAGCTCAGGATGGTCTTCTTAAACACATAAGTCCCAATTTTCTAGCATTGATACCCCATTTGGAGTAGTAGTCGAATTTGTTCGATGCCTAGATTTCAACGCTTCGCGTGGCGATCAGTGGTGTGTCTTCGAGCTGGCATCTGCGCATAGACAAGAGTTCATGTATTCGTGTATACATATGTTGAAAAGCATCGGTCCCAGCTTCGACTCGCGATTGGCTGCCTTCCACTTGGACGTAGAATCTTCTGGAATGCAGAAAGCTATCAACTTTAATGAGGTTAGAGTGGAATCCCATCTGATTCAGTTTGTAGATGAGTCCCTCTATCGATACCGTGTCGAAGGCCTTTTCCACGTCCAGGAAGCAGACAATGGTGACTTCGTGTTTTTCGATGCAAACTAAATGGCTAGTGCTTCAGCAGAGAAGACTGAGACAAAATCTGATTAAAGTACGATTCTCGATGGTAATAAGCGACGTGTGCTCTAATGATTTGTCGGGCAAATCCTGAGGATACAAGCATTCTAAGGTGGATATAAATAGCTATTGTAAGACCCACATTACCTACGGGGCGATAGCATAAGCTAAGAGAATCGACCTGATCAAGGCGGGGAAGACACTCAACAACGTTTAAAGGTTGGCATGCATATGTATTACAGAGGCCTTGAGAACTTTTCCCAATTGCTACCATGGAGGTGCTATTTGAGATCTCCTCTGCATCTAGTGGATGCAACAAAACAATCATCAGAATAACAAAAGAAGGAAAGATAAGTGCATTACATGCAGACAATTCGATGCACTAGTAAAAAAGTGACCACTCTTGGTCATTCCAAATTATTACGTGGTTAAGAAATCGAATTTTCAAAAGAAGTTGACCATTCAGATCAGCACCAAAAAGGA
Source organism: Eristalis pertinax (assembly GCA_907269125.1). Classification (NCBI taxonomy): domain Eukaryota; kingdom Metazoa; phylum Arthropoda; class Insecta; order Diptera; family Syrphidae; genus Eristalis; species Eristalis pertinax. The sequence goes on from OU026146.1 coordinate 61,002,890, forward strand.
TTGGATTTGGAGCAATGAATCCATAGAGCTATGGTCGAGCCCAGGATGGGGGATGTGAACAGTGCGACTTTCGTCCCGGCAGAAGTACAACCGACCAGCTTTTCACTCTAAGAATGGTACTTGAGAAGGCTTGGGAGTATGCCAAACCGATCTACAGTTGTTTTGTAGATTTGGTAAAGGCATATGACCGAGTCCCTCGAGGTAAACTCTGGAGTGTCCTGCAGGAGTATGGGATTGATGGCCCTCTTCTGAGGGCCATTCAGTCTCTATGCACAAACTGTAGCAGCTGTGTTCGGGTAAACGGTGCTAAATCAACACCTTTCACCGTGGGGGTTGGGCTTCGCCAAGGGTGTGTCTTGTCACCTCACCTTTTCATCGTATATATGGACTGGATGTTGCAGCGCAGCCGAGGTGAGGAATGTTTCACATTGGGAGTGTTGAGGGTAAGTCATCTTCTTTTTGCATATGACTTGGTTATCCTCACATCCTCCCAGACGGAACTCCAACGCGCACTCGATAGGTTTGTGGCCGTATGTGCTGATGTTGGAATGAGGGTTAACGTGGACAAATTGGAGGTTATGATAATTTCCAGAACGCCTGTTCAATGCACTCTGCATGTTAGTGGAGTCCCATTGAAGCAGGTGGAGAAGTTGAGGTATCTCGGGGTCTTTTTCGCGAGTGATGGAAGGAGTAATGCTGAGCTTTCCTGTAGGATTGGTCAAGCTGGGTCAGTTTTGACACAGCTTGGTAGTTCTGTAATCAGAAAGGCCGAGCTTGGTGTCAAAGCCAAGTTAGCGGTTTTCAGCTCAGTATTTGTTCCAATTCTCACCTATGGTCATGAAATTTGGATAATGACCGAAAGAATAAAATCGCGAGTGCATGCTGCTGAGCTGAGATTTCTTCGTGCTGTTGTGGGAATTACTCGCCGGGATAGGCTGAGAAACACGGCAGTGCGCGAGGAACTCAATATTGAGCAGCTGCGGAAGGGCTATGTTTCGGTGGTTTGGTCACGTGGCACGAATGTCCCCATCATCACGACTTCCGAGGCGGGCGTTGAATGTGATTCCATCAGGTAGGCGACCGCTTGGCAGACCCAGGACGAGATGGTTGGATCAAGTCCAAAAATTCGCCTGGTTAAGCTTGGGCATTGCTCCTGATGAGTTAGAGTCGATGGCGGAGGATCGAGTTGCCTGGAGATCTCTCGTGCGTGGTTTACCCCCGCGACCCCTTTAGTGGATCATGCGGGTCAGAAGATGATGATGATGATGAATCCATAGTCCACAGACTGAGCAACAACACGGGAAAATGGTATACAGACGGATCAAGAACTGATGAAGGAACTGGGGCAGGAGTATTTGCACCTCCGACAAAGTACTTCGAGGGCAAACGTACTAGCACCTTTTAAGCAGAAATCTGTGGCATGGACAGATGCGTTAAAATCCATCTTGACAGGAACTATACCAACCGAGAATGGCAGCCTGAAATTGGTTTCCCTTAAATCACCTACCTCCGTCTGCGCACAGTCTGAATGTACTTTATTCGAGTTCAGGAGATAGATTTCATCAAACTAAAATTGGAAGTAGACATCTTCAGGTCTGCACTTCAAAACGATCGGTCGTTGAAGATGTAATCTTGATCATGCATCGTATGCCAACCCTATGCCGATAATACAGTCGACTCCTCTTAACTGAAACACCGATTTGGCATAGTTTTTTGTTCACTTAAGCGGGTTATTCAGTTAAGCGAACCTCGGATAATGTTTGTAAGTGTACACGGGGATTTGTGAATCTTTTCACTTAAGCGGGTTTTTCGCATAAACGAGTTTCACTTAAGCGGGTTTCACTGTAAATAAAAACATTGTCTTGCTAACATTAAATACGACTTTAGCGGCATACATCACAATTTGTCCGAACTAGGCCGATAGCCTGATATAATTGCGGTCTGTCTGACACCCATCCGAGCAGGTCAGTCCGCTATGCTTATCCGTATGAACCCCCCACATGTGCCTATTACACGGGAGAGCGCATAGGATCATCGGTGCGAGCGTATGAAAGAAAGTGGTGAAGGTGTTGAGGTTTGATGGAGGGAGTGGGGATATGCCGAACGTTCAATAAGAGAACATTGGCTATATCCTTTAGAACAATGTTTAGTAGAAAACAAAGCAGAAGCCAATGGTCCGATTGCGATTGCATGCTTGTGCCGCCAGAAATTCCACGAACGACGTGCCACGCTTACTCCCTCGTAATCGTGTGCATTCAAAGTGGCCCCCTATCGCCGATATCAACGTGAACAATATTTATTTTCTTCATCGATCATCGATCTTATTCATTGCCCTTTTGGTTAAATATCCACCAGAAATCATGTACACCTTTTAATACTTCATCTCTGATATCCACTGGCCCACCTTTTTGTACATACTTTCAACATTACTCGGTTAGCTGCTTCATTTCTAGTGCTGAATGCTTTTTTCATCGAAAACCACCGGAGTCCATAGTCCGGACCTCATCGGAGTGGTGAATAATATATGAATCAACAACTCAACCGTCAAAGTATATCTAGCATACGATATTACGGTCTGTAAGTAAAGGCGCGCCATGTCATCTCAACTCACATGGTGTGTGTACATGGTTGCTGCGGTCAGGTACTGAACACGCCTTTCTGATTTGTGGATTAAAATTAACCGACAAACCGTGAAAAACAGCCGTACACAATGTTGATTGGCATTCCAATGCATTTTGTCAACAATAAGAGCAAACTCTGGGACTTAATCGCATAATTGAGAGCATCTAATTTTTCAAATCAAATTCATTCGATATAAAAAAAAACTACAATTCACAGCGCTGAACGCACTCAGATGCAAGAAAAAGAGCCATCTATCCAAGCTGTCCAGGTTATCGATAACCATTACGCATTCTCGACGAAAGCCGAAACGCCATTTTCATTGTCTAATATCGCCGTGATTTTAGACAGCCCAACACTCGAATTGCAAACGGGGAATGTGCTTGTACATTTCAAATTTCTGAACATTAATCAATTTTTTTTAAACGCAAACTAGTGCACGGGGATTATCATTTACCAGTTACCTGGTTCCACTCAAATATACTCATAAACTGCTCGATAAAGTAGTAACATTTGATCACAATAATACGGAGTTACGTCTGACGGGAAAAGTTTTATCGACAGCCGGCGGAACGTAAAGAAAAAAAAAACTTGAAGTAAAAAAAAGGGAAGCAACCCAAAGAACACCAATCTGACATCGCGTAAAGACGCCGCTACTTATCAGCAGAAGAGAAGAGAAGAAAAAAATAAGCTAAATCTGCAACTTTGCAAATTGCATCAAATACATCAATCTGGCAAAACCCGACATGAAATCGAAGAAGGGCTCCACGGAAACAAAAACCACTGAGGAGGACGAAAAGAAAGTGTCGTCGGGTGCTGCTGCTGCCAATGGCTCAGATGATGATAATTCATCGGAAGAGGAGGAGTATGCAGTCGAAAAAGTTGTTGATCGCAGGACGCGCAAAGGGAAGGTAAGCCGAAATCGTGCATAACTTTTGTCGTCTTGTCCTGTGGGTGGTCAGTTTTTGCAAAAACAAAAAAAAAAAACTTGTGTTGTTCTTTTTGGTAGATTGAGTATTTTCTAAAATGGAAAGGTTATCCGGATGAGGATAATACATGGGAACCCGTCGAGAATCTCGATTGCAAGGATTTAATTGCTGCGTACGAGGCCGAACGCAAGAAGCAAGAAGAATCGTCGGAGGTAAGTGTAGTTGGAGATTTATTTTTGCTCTTCTCAGTGTCATAGCCGTTGGCGCGTTTCGATCAGATCAGAAACAAAAAAAAAAAAGAAAAGAAATTCTATCAACTTTTGCAAATTGGCCGTCTGATGCATTTTATTTTCCTTTATTTTTTTTTTTCTTTTTCAAAATCATGTTTAGTCGAATTCTCGAGAAACTGTTCCTGCATGTGTATGTTGTGTATGCGAATGTGTGGGTTTAAGTTGTGTATCACACATCTGCGCCGTTTCATCTTTTTGTGTTTTTGAATTTGGCGTGTGTTTTTGGCGGGAAACCTTTACAGTTTCCTATTATGGTCATGTTAGATCCTGTGTTTTTATTTGTGTTTTTTTTTTTTTTGAAAATCTGAGAATCAGTCAAGTGTTTGTTTGTTATCTTTGCACGCGCCTGACCAACAAGCGGAAAGGGGGATTCATTCCCCTACTTGTTTTTTTCCCGCATAAATGCATTCGAAAGATCGAAATGCAAATTTCATGTCTAATCGTTGCGCGTGATTTTCAATCGATACGAAACGGAAAATAATCGAAATCGAAAATGCACTTCATGCTTATTGATGCGCCCCGATGCGGACAGAGATGGATAGACAGATGTGTATATGGCGCTCTTGACAAGAGCAACAAAATCGTGGGTATACATAAAAAAGAGGCGGCAAAAAAATCTACTCAGCAGGTAAAGCATCCTTTGGATCAATGTGTCTATTGTTTTGCTGCACAGCGTCCACAAATGTGTACTCTGCCGCAATGACAGTTGAGACGTCAGACGAAAATTGTGGGATTTCCATTTTTCAAAATGTGCGACTAAGAAATTGAAGAGGATTTATTCCATTTATTCATGATCTCGATTGTTTTCTAAGGACACAGCTGCTTTTTTTGTTTTTGACGTGGAAACGGGGAGTTCTGTTGCTTATAAGGGATTCCCTGTGCACGTTTGCTCTTGGCATTGTCAAGCTACTCATTTTTTGTTTATTTAAAACCTGTGCCAATGAGGAAGGGGCCTCGTGCCTGTTTAGTTTCACTCTGTTTATGCATAGATTGTGAGTGAATCAGAATCAAGTGGTGCTGAACGAAGGAGTATATTCTACATGACTGTTAAAGCTTTATAATTTTGCGGGAAATTAAAGCCAATCCAAGGAAATGTATTAGAGAAGCTAGGAAAGGGGATCTTATAGGATCTTATAAGCCATTCATTTCAACGATCTCACGGAAGGGGCTGCGCCATTAATTTATCTCCGGGGAGCCTGTTCTGGTGCTCATGTAAAACATTATTTTGGGGGTCTTCAGTTCGGAGGAAAAACATGTTCAAAGGAATTACAAAGATTTCAAATTACCTAATACAGAAATTCTGCTTTTTTTATTCACGCTTTATATTTAGTTCGTGGAACATTGCGACTCACCTTATCAGATGTCAGTTGACATAGGTCAAATATTGACTTTGTTTCCATTTCTGTTGTTTTTCTCGTTCATTCTGGCTAACTCCAGCTGAGTGCATCTCTCCATGAGCAATTCCCAAAGGCACATGTTCATATCGGCTTTACCTTTACTTCGAGTATCCATCAGCAACTGTGTTCATCATTTCAAAGGTGACAGCTTAAGAATCGGTTCAATCGATTTAGACTTTCTGGATGAGGCGGAAGGTTGTCTACAATTGATGCAGTCTGGGAATCATCAGCAGATGCATTTGAGCTTTTAATTTGGCTTAACATTGAATTGACAATATAATATAATAATATATAATATGGATGGCGCTACAGCGCGTAGAGGGCAAGAGCCTGGCTTCTCAGCAACCACTCGTGTTGTTTTGTTCTATCACGAGTGGTTTATGCCGACTCCGAACGGCAAAGCTTAGAAGCTTTTTCTAAACATGTATGCTCTTTGCATTTGTCAGTCAGTGACTCAAAAGAGGTGAGGCTGTGAAAATTATATTTGGTCGTATTGAGTACCGAACCCAGACACCGAGGTCCAAGTGCGTAGGAGTCGACGCACAGACACAGAACTCCACGGCCACCAAACACCACGGCCACCAAACACCACGGCCACCAAACACCACCACAATTGACAATATGGAGTAGTCAATTCTAACCGCCATACCTGGGTATCCTTCGACTTGATTTCCAATCAAATTGAATGCCCGTTTCCTAGTTGCGATGTGTGTGGACAAAGTTGATTTTCTTACGATCGGGTTCTTGTGGTGATCATTCAGCTTTTCGGGAGTCTGGTGAACAGCTCAGAAGAATAGTAACGATTAGTGAAGGGCCCATTCGAATGATTATTCGAGTGATAATCGATTCACGCAGCATCTCCAGGGTTTTGAGCACTCCATACACGATTCAACTCAGTTGTCAACTCAGTCGGTTTTCCCCCAAATCAACTCGTGTGTGTCCTTGTCATTTGATCGATTTGCAGCTGAAAGCTCCCCATATCATCACACTGCCTCCTCCAAAGTTGCGGCTCATTCTCACTTCCGGTTTATCCCGCAAATCATGCCAATAGCTATGAAAACCGTCTGGTCCATCCAAATTGAACTTCTTTTCGTCACTAAAAATCACTTGTCTCCATTCTGTGGTCCACGACATGTGATTTTAGGCGAACAAGAGTCGACTTTCCTTGTGCCCGGGAGTAAGTGCGGGTTTTTTCAGTTTTTTGGTGAAAACCAATGTTGGAGTTGCTTGCAATAGCTGTTGGACACGTCGTACACCAATTCTAAGGTCCAATTTCGTCTTTATTTGGGAAGCATAGAGTTTGTTCTTGGGTGCTTCTTGAAAAATTTGTTTTTTTTGGCGGTTTGTCACCTTTTTTGGAGCTCCTTTTGCCTTTTTTGTTCCATAGCTTTCACCCAAATTTATAAAATGGTCTAGAACGTTAGCGGATCTTCCTATCCTAAACAGCCGGTTGGAATAGCCATTTTCTTTTAGGAGTCGGATTTAAATTTTTTCCCACTTGGGTGAGCTTTTTTCCACGTCCCATTATTTTAAAATGGTTATCGAGCTCGGTACTGTAAAATTTAATAACTCTAAATAACTTTGAATACCTATTCTGCTAAATTGTAACCGATGCACTTACCCGAAAATTGATATTTTTCGAAAAATTGTAGTCGCCGCTATATTAATTTCGCAGCAAAATTTATAAAAACCACAGTTTTTCTCAAAAACACGTGTGATGGTTGTCCACGTCAACTGATATGGAAGTGAACATGGTACGCACGATCTCATTAGCACAAAAGCAAATGTGAAAAAATACCGTTTTGTTAACGGTCATTGCATTCACTGGGAAGCCTTGCCATGTGTCCCATTTATTGCGTTGCCTCTATATTAATTTCGCGCAGTGTAGCAAATGTTGTGTGTCCCAACATCAACCATTAAAAATTCACAATTATCATTAATGCTAGTGAATTTCTTTTCCCGCTCATTTCTAAAAAAGCACTGATCGCATCGTGCCACTTCAAAAAATTATAATCAGAATTTCGATTCACGGCAAGACATGAGCCCTGTTCAAAAGTTCGACATGAGATTTGACGTTTAACTATGCGCGCACTTTTTTTTAAATGTGGTGGTAGGCGAAGAGTGTAGAAGTAGATGTGTTAGTGAATTTCATTTTTGACACCATATCTTTTGTGAGATCTCATTTTTTGATTGGTGGTTGGTTGATGTTGACTCTCTGGCACCCAACTTCCAAATGAAATGACATATCAGAATTTGCCCACAAAAAAAGACACCATGGATGGCTGTTCAGACTGCAGATGGGATGTTGGACATCACCATGGCCAGTGGAGAATGAAAGAGAAACGCAAAGGAGAACTCAAATATTACTCCACTGCTCGGTTCATTACTTCGTTCTCAGTTTGCTGTTTGCTCTTATGTAAAGGGTGGTTAAATTTTAAGGGCCGATGTTGATTTGGAATAAAACACATTATTTAGGAAATTATTGTCATTTCTTTTTACTATGATAATATTGATATAGTTCAATTATGTATGGAACAAAATATCGGCCAAATGGCCGCCGCGACCTCGGCGGCACGCCTTCATCCGATGGTCCAAATTTTCGATGACGCTGAAGCATAATTGAGGTTATATGCCGTTAATGTGCCGAATTATCTCATCCTTTAGCTCTTGAATTGTTGTTGGCTTATCGACGTACACCTTTTCTTTCAAATAACCCCAAAGAAAAAAATCCAACGGTGTCAAATCACATGATCTTGGCGGCCAATTGACATCGCCACCACGTGAGATAACACGGCCATTGAATTTGTCGCGCAAAAGAGCCATTGTTTCGTTAGCTGTGTGGCAAGTGGCACCGTCCTGTTGAAACCACATATCGTCCACATTCATGTCTTCCAATTCGGGCCATAAAAGGTTCGTTATCATTTCCCGATAGCGAACACCATTCACAGAAACTGCCTGACCGGCCTCATTTTGAAAAAAATACGGCCCGATGATGCCGCCAGCCCATAAACCGCACCAAACAGTCACTCTTTGTGGGTGCATTGGTTTTCCGACAATCACTCTTGGATTATCATTCGCCCAAATGCGGCAATTCTGCTTATTGACGAATCCACTGAGGTGAAAATGTGCCTCATCACTGAAGATGATTTTCTTCGAAAATTGATCATCCACTGTCGCCATTTCTTGCCACCATTCTGACCATTGACGACGCTTGAAATGGTCAAGAGGCTTTAGTTCTTGAGTCAATTGCACCTTGTAAGCGTGTAAATGCAAGTCTTTATGCATAATGCTCATCAACGACGAGCGTGAGAGGTGCAATTGTTGGGCACGACGACGAATTGAGGTGGACGGCTCTTCAGCCACACTATCGCGAACAGCAGCAATATTTTCTGCAGTACGAGCAGTACGAGCAAGCTCTGGTGTTTTTACATATCCTACAGACTCCTACAGATTTTTCCGATTGTACGCACATTTGGACGATTAAATTGAGCGAAAAAATCACGAAGTGCACGATATGCATTTTGATTTGAACGCCCATTTTCATAATAATCCTGAATAACTTTAACGCGTTGCTCGATTGTGAATCTTTCCATGGTTCAAATTGAGTTAGTCTGAAATTGAGAAATGTCAAATGAAATGCAGAAAAAAGCTGGACGTTTAGGTGTGGTTCACATTCAACATCAGCCCTTAAAAACTAACCACCCTTTACATACACCCAAACAAATTTTCGCACTATCGCTTCTTCTGGTTATGTTGCTAATTAGTATTGCTCTACGACTTTTTGTTGCTTGTTCTCGCACTCAAATGAGTTTTCTTGTGCTAGTAATTAGTAGTCATTCGATTGATTTTGAGAGTCGGGATGTTTTACTAATCGATTATCATTCGAATGCGCCTTTCACTAGCTCTTGGTAGTTATATCTCGAGTGATCATTCGATTACACCAATACCCTGGTTTGAGTCGATAATTGGGACCGGAAAGTTGTGACGCAAATCGAAACACGCATTATCAGCGTCTCTGGAACAAATAGATTTTACTGTAGTAGGGGCTATTCCAAGGTATCTTCCAATATCAACAGTCTTTTCACCCGATTTAAATCGCTTCAAAATCTCCAACTTTCGTTCTAAACTTAATTGGTTTCTTTTTTGACTCATTATTGAACAATATTATCTTTTGACTTGACTAGCAACCTGACCTGAGCAAACGTATCAATGAAACTGAGCAGCAGACATCCTTCACATCCAAGTTGAGGTTTTTTCCCGCAGTTTAGGGAATTCCCCAGAAATTGGCAATCCTACAGCAAGACACGCACTTATGCGTTATATTAACGTTAAAAAATCGCGATGGGACAACCATTTTCTTGTTATCGACGCAAATCGAAGCCATCGTCGCAAACCGAAGCATAAACTTTAAAGTTGGAGAGCATTTTTAAAACACGACGCAAACCGGGGTATTGGTGTATTACGATTTGCCGAACTCGCTGTGATGCACATGTTTTCCTTGCTCATTGTCATTTTTGGTGCCGGCCTTCAGAAGAGCCCATGTTTTCTTATGGAAAATAATGACCTGGCCATCAATTCCAACAGACATTTGGCGTAAATGAGAAACACTTTACTTTTCGTCTTTTTTGTTTTTATCTTCAACTAACAGCTAAATGTTGCTCTCCAAGTTGGCTTGACTTGCTCAATCAAACATTACAATTTTGACTGTTTTTGTGTTGCTCACAACTTCTGAGGTTTTAGATTCACCACGCTCTTGTGTGACACTTCGCATACTTGTGCCCGAATGCGGGCATAAAATTGTGCATTAGTCTGTCGTCCTCAGTAGTCTTAGAGTTGTTCCATCTTCTGTTGGTATACAAAAGCACGTTCCATTATCTCATTTGATGTTCAAGTACCCAACAGTCATAGGAATATGCCGACCATGCGAAATCTGAGATTTGTCTCCCTGTTAGTGGGTAGATAGAGATAAGTCAGTAATGGTAAGACGAGTTCTGCATTCAATTTTCTAGAGAATTGAAGCTAGTTGGATATCTATCATATCCCGCGACCCATTTAGTGGACCATGCGGTCAGAAGATGATATTTATCATGTAGTAAGTGATACACCCTGTATGGGACTTATTGCAAATGTAACTGGAAAACTGTACCATGAGGAATGGACATTTCCATGAGATTAACTGAAAGCTTTGCGTAGTCTTAGAGTGGCGTCGTGAAATTAACTATTTCTTCGAAGTTGAATGGCAATTGAGTTTGGGTCGTTTTTTTTCATCTTCACACACAAAGCATTATTATTGTAGCGGGTGAATTGCACCGCGACCTTTAGATCAATTGTGCCCCCTCTTCATACCTTTGCTTTCTTAAGAGCTTCCCTCCCATGTACCTCTTTTCAGAGAGGTACTGAGGGTTATTTGCTCCTATTGCGCGAAGGTGGACGAGATTTATCCTAGAGCATTCTCTCTAATCCAGTTTCCTTTAGGAATCTGAGAATGAGAGCTGGTTCTAGTGACTTCAATTCTTCCTCTGATATTAGGTGTTTGCCCAGATATCTTTGTCTTTTGTGGGTCAGCGCCGCACTAAGTCCCAGTATATGTTCTGGAATTTCATTAGATTCTTCGCAAAGACCTTCTTATGGTACTCGTAGTTTCCTTAGCAGCTCCCTAAGTTTACAGTGCCCTATCAGGATACGGAGGTTGTTTTTGCTCATTCTGATAAATGTTTCAAACATCTTAAGGTTATGTTGACCCAAGAGTTTCTTGGCCTGCTTCATGCAAAGCTTACCTATTCCCATTTTTTTCTGTTTCTTCTTTCTGTTTTTTTCTGTTTGCGTTAGTTTTGATTGGTGTCGCGTTCTTTCGGTTCCACTTACGACGAAAATCATGAAATTGGTGGAATTTTGGCGCAAGCCATGCTCATTTAGATTCTGAACGACTCATTGCCCAAAGGGAGACAATTTTCTCTTCACACCTCTCATCGTGTCTGCACTTTGTCCAACCGTCCTAAAACCCAAATGAGCCTGAAAAAAGAGGTTAAGTGGGATTTAATTAGTTCCTGCAGCTCCTGGAACAAATGTTCTTCCAGTGATCTGTGCCTGAACTGACAGAGACTGTCGCAGTGGCCGGGGAGATTGTGATGAGTTGTTCACCTCCAAGTGCATCAAGCACATCATCCGCTCCAATATGATGTCAAGAACTTCAAGGCAGCAAACGTTGTACATGCAACACATATTGAACCGAATGTGATGCATAATGGCTTTGAATTCATCGGAAACCAGAAACGTTCTTATAGCAGGGCGTGGTCTGGAATCGAATTCTGTTTTTAGGTATATTTGGGACACATCTGTCTGAAATCGTTTAAAAAAAAAGAACCTCTTCAAACCACTTCAGATATGAAACTCAATTGAAGCATGGATTTTGTTATCATCATCACCTTCTGACCCGCATGATCCAGTGCAGGGGTCGCTGGGGTAATGCACTCACGAGAGATCTCCAGGCCACTCGATCCTCCGCCATCGACTCTAACTCATTAAGAGTTGGTCCAACCATCTCGTCCTGGGTCTGCCAAACGGTCGCCTACCTGATGGAATCGCATTCAAGGCACGCCTCGGAGTTCGTGATCATGAGGGCATTCGTACCACGCGAGCAAACCATCGAAGCATAGCCCTTTCCGTTCGAAGAAGCAGCTGCTCTACATTGAGTTTTTCGCGTAGTGCCGTGTTTCTCACGCAGTGTTTTTTAATGTTTCCACATTCATCACACAGAGCGCCAATTCTCCCGTTCTTTAACTTAGCAGGGGTAAAGGAACCCTCGCTCCAATAATTATAGAGTTTCCTCCGTCATGAATTTCACAAGTACAACTGAATACTTGACGTTAAATTGACATCTCGATTACATTTTGATTTACTTCTATGTACATCTACTACATTTTTTGTATGCATACTACACAAACTACCACAATGTAGTAGCAGATGCAACAAATTTAGTTATTCAAAAAAAAAAGTGACATTTCTGTCATCCTCTGTTCGCAACATTTAATTTCGTCATCTTAGACATACTCCTAATTTGTTACCATTCAATTCCGATTTTAACCGAAATATTTTCAAAATCTGTTGTCAACGTGACGTGCCCAGCGTTCAGCTTGAGTTCAATTCTCGAGACGGCGATAAATTTGAAGACTTCGCGGCCCCTTTTATGTTCCCAGAAATAATGGCGCTCACAAAACGAGCGCTGTTGTACAAACTAGTCCCAGACGCAGTACTCATGAATATGAATACTCAATGCTGTTTTTAGGGACGCACAATTTCTAAACCACTTGACTTCATCACTTGACTTTTCTATCTTTGACCTGTTCGTGATTTGTTGGCGGTTCAATTCGTTTATCAATTGGAAGTAGAGTTCGTCTCATATTGCTGACACTCGAATAGCAATACAGAAGAGTTTATCCCGCGTTTTAGTACCACTCATGATTTCACATAGTCTTTGTTGAAAGGCTTGACATGCTTGACATACATACTACTTTTAGGATTACAGATAACAACCGTCCTGTTGTTCATCCATCTTCTAGGATTGACAAACGTCGTCTTCATGAAAACATTTCCCTAAGAAATGACACAGTTTTTAATCCAAAATGATTGATAATGCCATTTCGTTTTTTTTTGTTTATTTCGTTTTAGAGCACAAAGTCAGAAAAAGCAAAGCCGTCTGCTGGTAAGCCTGGATCGAAACGCAAACCCGAAGAAACAAATTCAAAAGACAAAGCGAACAACAGTAGCACAACAACATCGGCTAAACGAAAAAAAACTGATGAAGAAAAACCAGACTCAAATAACAGTACTGCAGCAGCAACTACAAATAATACAACAACAGGCAATAGCAAAAAGAAGGGACGGCGAGAATCATCAAAATCCGATTCGGACAATGAATCGACAACAAATGAATCGATTGGAGCTGTCAAACCCGAAAAGAATGGATTCGAACGAGGTCTTGATCCGGAAAAGATTCTCGGTGCCTCAGACTTAACCGGCACATTAACTTTCCTTATACAATTCAAGGGAGTCGATCAGGCTGAACTTGTGCCAGCACCTATAGCAAACGTCAAATGCCCACAGTTGGTGATAAAATTCTACGAAGAACGACTCTCTTGGTATTCGGACGGTGAAGATTAGGCACGCGATGTTGCGTGCCTTCCCCCCCCTCACACAGACGAACAGGATAACCGGCATCCTTTTATTTGTATAAATCTAATTTGTTTCTTTCTCAAAGTTATCATAGATAGCGGTTAATAATGACCAATGCTAAACTATTTTCCAAAAAAGATTCAAAAAACAATACAAAACAAATATTACATCAAACAACTCTCATCCATTGGACAACAAACAACAACCAACCGTAGCAGCCGCCACCATCATCAGCAACACCAGCACCACCCTACAACCAAGAACAACAAACACCATCAGCGCGACTGCAGAATCCTAGCAAGATGCTCAATCGATTGTTGTTACAGCAGCTTCTCAGTTAAATTATCATTTTTTTTGATTTTCTTTCACTCAATTGTAATTTATTGATTTTAGCTGTTAACTTCAATTCTCGTTTTATTAATAATATCCTTTCTCATATGTTTTTTTTTAATCATTCAATCTGCTTTGTCGTCCCATGCTTGACTGTGGACTGTGGAGGGTGCATAAACAAACTAACATACATTAAAATTCTGTTTTCTACCCGTGTGAGGAGTTAAAAGTATTTCCATTATTTTGCACTTTAAACATTTAATTCATAGAATTCGTTAAAAGCCAGCTGACAAAATGTGTACGGAGTGCGGCCTGTTTTTACAGACCCCCCCCCCCCACTGATGCCTACACATTAGATCAACTGATATTTTAGTTAAAAATAAAAAAAGAAGAATCAAAATAAAACATAAATTATTACTTGAATTGTTATTTCCGCGATGCGTTGGAAGCAGAGTTCGATTCTGTGTTTGTTTGCTGGATCCGGTCAGTTGCGCGAGAAATCGTTTGTGATTTCGAATTTAATTGGACGGAGAAGCTCTCGATTTAAAGCATGTGCCCTTCGTACGTTTGCGCACATTTTTCTTAAGTAGCCCTCTGGCTGGACTGACTGACATTCCCCATCTTCGGGGATAAATTCTTTCACGAGACTATTCTCGCGTGCATGCATGCCTACAGTTTCGAATTAATTGCACAAATCTGATTGAATAACCTTTTCTACCAAAGTTAACCTAGCCTCCTGCAGAGGAATGTTCATCTAGTTCATCTAGTTCACCAAGTTCATTCAGTTCACAAGTTCATTCATTTCCGTTCCAATTGTCTGTCTGGCCAGGGTGTTGGTTTGCGTTTAAATGTGTCTCAATAGTACACAATAGGAAACAGACATTTCGAAGCGAATTTTCTTCAATTTCGTGGTGGAACAGGGTCCTGATCCTTACCTCCTTACAGAGCTATACGCGATGAGTTGATAAACACTTGACTGTATCCCTTTTTCCATTTGCTGACGTCCGTTGTACTCTTTCCAATTGTTTCATGCCGATGAAACCGATGAAATGTAGTTCTGAAAGCTCAATTAAATGGACCTTCACATTGCCTCCATAAATCTTGATCTGACAAAGATCCTCTCTTATAAATAGTTGTCGTGATACTCATCTCATAGAAATGAGTTGATTAATTTTATGACATTCAGTTTCTTTAATGACTTGCCTCATTTGATGTTCCCTTTGGCGTGGAAATCTATTTCAAAACCATTCTCAATTACAACAAAAAATCAAAACCACCTGTCTGGAGCCCCGAAATTAATGTATTCTTGATTTGTTTCTTATTTGATCTAGTACTTTATTTTTCTTGTTTAATTTCGAATTGATACACTTTTGATTTGCGTTTGCGTTTGCGTTTGCGTTTGAATTGTTTTGTGGTTTTATGGTTTGATGCAAAAATTGAGTCTTCTGGGTGATCCTGTTTATTGTAAAAAAAAAAAACACCAGATACTTTTTGTTATGAAATTTCGTTTCGTTTTACAATTGAAAATACATACATCATTAATCTACAGGTAAATCTACAGCATGTAAGATAATATGTTTCTTTAGTAAAAACTGAATTTCAACGAGCAGTGGTTGAGATTCTCATTGATGTCTGATATAAAATAATAAAATAAATGTATTACACTATAGAACAGTGGGTTTGCAATGAGGTGAGATAATTTTTGTATTTCAGAGAAGGTAAGGAAACAATACAACTGACTTACGTTGGTAATGTATGCTAAAGCTGAAGTAAAGAGTGGGAATGCGTAAACATGAACAATAGAGGTAACTACGAGGGGCGTTCAATATTTTCTCGGTATCGGGGTGAAACTGTGGTTGTATATATAAATTGACTTATTTATAATACTATTATTTAAGTGCATTCATGTAAAATTTCATATAAATGTGATTATTAATTCGCGTTTTATCTCTAGTTAAACAGAATACCCATTTATTGCCGACTTGAGTTCTTCATCATCCGAAAATCTTTTTCCACGAAGACATTTTATCAAATCCGGAAACAGGCAATAATCACTAGGGGCAAGGTCTGGGCTATAGGGTGGGTGTTGGATTTCTTCGAAACCACAATCGCGCAGCAGCCTTGGAAACTCGCGCCGTGTGAACAGGAGCGTTGTCATGAAGAAGCAACACACCCGCTGCGAGTTTACCCCGTCTTTTCTTTTTAATTTCCTCCCGCAAATTATGCAAAGTGGAAGCGTAGGATGTGGCGTTGATGGTTTCACTTTTTTTTTGTACTCAATGAGCAAGATTCCCTTTGAGTCCCAAAAAACTGTGGCCATGAGCTTCCCGGCAGACGGAGTGACTTTGAACTTTCAGGGTCATAGTGGTGGACAATTCGATCCATAACACCGTCCGCGTTCTCACTACACATCTCCAAAAGCTCTACAGCATGCGATTCACACTTTTTTCTGAGGCGCTGTGAGCATTCGTGGCACCCACCTTGCACTGACCTTTGAAAGGTTAAGATGGTCATGAAGAATGGTGTGAATGGTACCAATTGAAAGCTTGGTGATCTCTGCCATTATTTTCACCTTTATTCGGGCATCCTCAAGAACAAGTTTTTCGACTTCTTTGATGCTTTCTCCCGTACAAGCAGTAGCCGGGGCGCCGGAGCGTGGGTCGTCTTCAATGCTCTCTCTGCCTCTCTTGAATTCACTTGACCACTTTTGCACAGTTGATAATGAAGGTGCGGAACCCTGGTAAACAGCCACCATCTCTTCATGAATATATTTTTGACTTTTTCCTTGCTTAGTGGGAAATTTAATTACAGCGCGATGCTCAATTTTCACCATCATCGTCTCAGTTGCCATTATGATTCTGTTTAACTAGAGATAGAACGCGAAATAATAATCACATTTATATGAAATTTTACATGAATACACTAAAATAATAGTATTACTTGATAAATAAGTATATATATACAACCACAGCTTCACCCCGATACCGAGAATATATTGAACGCCCCTCGTATGTGATAAGCGAAATGCACAGTGGTTCGATTTGTATGGGCGCGACGGCACAAATCTGTAAATAACCAACGCTGCGCTGAGTTCGTAAACGCAGTATAAGCACAGTACTGCAAAATCACATTTGGCAATGATGCAATGCATCGCGTTCTATAACGTCATATGAAAGCAGCCGCTGCGCAAACAAAAGCAATCGGCGCATCACAGATTATCGTCATGCATGCAACATCAATCAAATATTGCATAGCATCACAAATGCAGTGATGCTTACGCGTGATGCGCATTTCTTCGCCGTTTATGAACTTAGCAACGATCTTAATCCAATTTGAAACATGGTATGAGCTCGTTCCATGTGCCAAAAATTGTACAGGTAGCTCATACAAAAATTATAAAAATACATTTTTTAATAAAAACAATTTTTACAAATTTTACAAGTGAGAAAAGGGAGAGTTTTTGTTTTAATCTTCGTGGAAACCTAATTTGTTTTTAGTTTTGGGTTCTTTGCGAAATATTTGTAAAGGGTGTTTTTTTTTAGAGGTATAGAGCTTTGAAATGGAGTAAAACAAGGATGGTTTCATTTAATTGGCATTTACTTTGTTCGAAAGATAATCTTCTGGCATTATAATTTAAATATGATTTCTGGCATATTACAGCCACGGCTGGCTCGGACATAGTTAATAATAATAATAATATGGGCGGCGCTACAGCCCGTAGAGGGCCAGGGCCGCCTAGCTTCTCAGCAACCACTCGTGTTGTTCGTGCTATTGTTCTATCACGAGTGGAAGGGCCAAGTTTGAGAAGCTTTTTCTAGACAGTTATACTCTTTGAGCATTGTCAGTAACTCAAAAGAGGTGAGGGGCCTTGAAAAGTATTTCTTGTCGTACCAGGAATCGAACCCAGACAGGTGGGTACAAGTGCGTGGGAGTCGACGCACATACCCACAACGCCACGGGCCACCACCTCGGACATAGTTACTTACTTATCAGGCCGGCGAGCCATGGAGGGTCTGAGCCTGAGCAATTGCTGCCTTCCATCGTTGACGGTCCTGGGTACGCTGCTTCCAGTCATCAAGACCAAGCTGTCTTGCATCCGCGATTACTTGGTCTTTATACCGCAGATTCGGTCTTCCTCTCCTTCTCGAACGGATTCAAAGACTCTCTTTGTTGTCCATGCGCTCGATGTGGCCGAGCTAGTGCTGTTGACGGATTGTTGCCTTCCGGACTACATCCACATCCTGGTACGGCTCGTAGAATTCGCGGTTATGTCTTCTCTTCCATTCGCCTTCCTCGCAAACGGGACTATATATCCGATGTAGAACTTTTCTGTCGAAGGTACCAAGAATCAGCTCTGCAGTTTTGCTTAGCGTCCAGCTTTCGGCTCCATAGAGCAGGACTGGCAAAATAAGAGTTTTGTGGAGCATGATTTTGGTCCTTCGAGTCAGGAGTTTTGAGCCCAGTTGTTTTGATAAACCGAAGTAGCACCGGTTGCCAAGGGCGATTCTAAGACGGATCTTTTGTGGAGTTCACGTTTGCCCCGAGGTTGTCAAACTCCTTTACTACCTCGGAACTGTAGCTGAAATTTTGTCCAAGGCGGGTGTGACGGAACGTTTTTTGGTCGACAGCATATATTTCGTTTTGTCCTCATTGACCTTGAGACCAGGTGGTTTCGCCTGTTCTTCAATCGGCGTAAAAGCCTCCATTACGGCACGTTGAGAACGCGCGACGATGTCGATGACATCTGCGTACCCCAACAGTTGGATCGACTTGTAGAAGATAGTGGTTCGAACATAGAGTGTTTTCATAAACGTCGGAAATTTGCCGAGCCGCATTTCTTTTCTCATGCGTTCTTGAACACACACGGTGCAGAATGTCAGCAGGTTTGCTTTAGTATAACATATTTTTCTCCGATCGACACTTTTTGCAGTCAATGACGTTTATGAACAGTAGGTACTGCAGTTCATCTATGTTAGTACGGTCGTAGATCTGCATTAATGAACATGGCTAACGCAGTCCTTTGTTAGGCTGACACTTATGAAAATACCCATAGTCTAATCTGGAGGTCCAATTTTCGATGACTTTTTCCAACATTTGTGGTCGTATATCGGCAATAATGCGGCGTTGTCCTCCAAGTGGTCAATTCTTATCGGCGTAGACTAGCGACTTCGACATATCCCCACAGAAACTAGTCAAGCGACGTTAAATCGCACGATCTTGGAGGCCACTTCACGCGTCCGTAACGTGAAACTACGCGGTTACCAAACGTTTCCTTCAATGCATCAATTGTGGCACGAGCTGTGTGGCATGTTGCGCCGTCTTGTTGAAACCAGAGCTCCTGCGCATCATGGTTGTTCAATTGATGAACGAAAAAGTCAGTAGTCATGGCTCTATAGCGGTAACCATTAACTGTAATGTTCTGGCCAGCATCGTTTTTAAAGAAGTACGGACTAATTATTCCACCAACCCATAAAGTATAATAATAAACAGTCAGTTTCTGTGGATGTAACGGTGTCTTAACACACACTCCAATTTATCACGCCAAATACGGCAGTTTTTTTTATTGACGTATCCATTCAACCAAAAGTGAGCATGGTTGAATTGAAATTGCACAATGGACGTAGTGCGCAATACGTATTTCGAACGGAACCATGATTTTCAAAATAAATTTGCACAATTTGGAAGCGTTGTTCAGGCGTCAGTCTATTCATGTTGAAATGCCAAACCAAACTAAAAATAAATCACTTGACAGTTGACAAAATGGCCGCCAGTTAAAATAGTTTTGCCAGTTTTAAGTTCTATACCTCTAAAAAAACACCCTGTACATATGTATAAGGTTCGGAAGTGACCAGTAGCATGTGCCCAACATCTTCGTTTGTGGCAATTCGGCTACACTTTCTCGAATAGCTCTGTCGTCTTTATTTCGGGCTGCCTGTGTCACCTCGCTTAACATCCTTATCGGTAGTAACGCAGCTGAAATAATGGCGGCTCCATGCAATAGAATCTTGTGCACTTTATTATGCATGTTATACCAACTGTACAAGCCTACGTATAATGTCCAAGTTTCTTGACAGTTCTCTCCGAATTTCACTGGATCTACAGCTGCAACGTTATTGATAGTGTAAAGGATAATTCCGAGGTGGCGAGTCAGATCTTCACTTACACCTGTTATACTTGCGGCAGTTTTTGGATCTTGAAAGGATCGACGCGATGCCTTTCCATCGTGGCACTCTCCATTCCATGTTTGGAATATGTTTATTTATGACCTCCTTTGTTGCATTCCCTTGATTAAACGGCAATTTACATGCAATTTTCAAGACAAACTCCATAAATTTGATACGCGCATGAAGAGGGGACAAACCAGTTGAAACAGTTGAAGTGCTACGTCAGATTGGGGCAGATTTCGCAGAACTTCATAATGTCGCATACGGCGTCCGCCACGCTTGCGCGCCATTTTATTCGAATTTGTGCAACGCGTTTGAGGTCTCTGCAACTCATTCCTAAAAAACTCGATTCCTCTTCAACACGTTCTTGTGCGCTGTTCTGGCTGCCTCGGTAAGCGGATTCCATTGCATGGCGTACTTCGCAACGGAGTTGTCTTCGCCCGTAGGGTGGTCCAATCCACTGCCACTTTCTCCTCTCGGCCTAACGATGTTTCTCAAACATCTGTTTACGAAAGATTGCAGCTTTCGTGTGGTAATCGTGTCCACTTTACAGGCACTGCATCCATATAGCAGCACCGACTCCACGTTTCTCCACAGTCTCAACCGAACGCAGCTTTAGCGGTGCCAACGCGATTAGCCCTGGCTACACTCCCTAAATATAGAAAGCTGTTAACTTTCTCGACTTCCTCACCGGCAATATTCAGTTGGGCGCATTTGTCAGAAATGCTAAGGGCTTGAGTTTCCGCACCAAACAGTCAATTCTGGTTTTTAGCACAATCTTATGTGGAGGCAAGCCCAAGTCCACAGCCGTGTGGACTCTGTAGCGATACCTAATTCAGCTGATCGGTCCAAAAGAGTTGAGGTTACGTTAGGCTAATGAGGCTGGCTGCAGATAGCAGTCACAATTAGGCAAGAAGACCCATTGTGATACCACGAGGATCGATGCGGATACACCTATATCTAGAACCATTTGGCCCTTGTGACAAAGCGATTTACCTGACTTATGCTGATGCCGATCAGTTCGCTAAGGTTATTATAAAAGTGAATTCCTACGACTAGCCAAAGCAGTGCACGAGCCCAGGACTACTGCACTGCTACTGCAGAACTCATTGTACGGGACGTCTATTCTGCGGACTTGTAGGCCCTGAGCAGAAATAAAGTAGTTTATAGACAGCTTTCTACCAGTCTTCCCCCTTAAAATTTGTTTGAGAATGCCCTTAACATTAATTCAAAATGTCCCCCAAATTATTCGATAGACAGGGGCTCAATCAGGTGTGAAGTCGGCTAGCTCTATGGCATCTAATATTTGGTCCTGAGTCAGCTTTTTTGTCCCTCTTGTACAACCCATGCCGTGAACGCAACGACACCGCGACCAGGATAGATCTATTGCATCGGGGGGTTGGAGTTATCCCAAAAGACGTACTACTTCCCTCATGAAAGTCCCTTGATAAGTCTTTAGTAGTGGAGTTTTTTTAACCCACTAAAGTGAGTATCTTCTTATGGATCTCTCAGAAGTTGCTCAGAAGTTGCTCAGAAGTTTCAACCTCTTCTAGCCAAAGTCGACAGACCTTGTCTTCAGACTGTCTTTGTTCAGCTGAACCATGAACCAAGTTCAAATTTTTGGTTTAACTCGTCCGGTTTCACAGTGAAATCTGAACTTCAGTTCAGTTGAACTTCCTTTGTGTAATGCGATCGATAAAAGTATGGCAACATTTTCCACTTGTTGCTGTCGTAGGTGACCTGTTAATTTAACTGGCTTATAATTCTACTCAAGCTGTAGTTTGGCATGTCTATCAGCTGTCTTCCTAATGACGATTGGTAAGGGAGTTAGCCCGACTATTGCTTCTAGAGCTGTCGCCAAGGTATTCGGAGTTCGCATACTAGGGACTCTTTTAGCCATGCATATATCGGCGCATGCTGTTCCACCACTCGATTAGAGATTTTTTTTTAGAAGTTTACTCCTCCCGTCGCTTACTTTGGCTGAATGCCTACAGATACAAGACCAGTGGTCAAGCTACTTAGGCAGGTACAAGAGAACCAATGTTCATAAAATGCGAGCCTAGTGTGTGGTGGTCGCCCCGAGGAGGCAGTAAGTCTTCTTGTACCGGTTACTGTATTGGGATCGTCCATATGACTTTGCCCTATGAGTCCGGACCTGACCACTTGAGTAAGCTTAATCTGAGATTTTTGCATTTCCTTTTGTTTTGACATTTGTGGTTGGATTTTTTTAATTGTATGAATCTTTAGAAGGTGGTACGTTGTAGCGAGTGACATAAAGGTTGTATGTCCTTCTGGAGTCAAAGAAAATGCTGTAACACGCCCCGCTTTGCAATTGGCTGATATGTCACAGCGTGCCGGCACTAAAGTACTCAGTCATCTCGTTAAGAGACAGCCGACAATTATAAGCTGTTTTTGAGTAAAAGATGACATTGTCTAGGGACAATGCGGCTTGTCTGTCCGAACAGATGGTGATGTCCTTTTTGATACCATATTGCTCTTGAGAAAGTAAAGTACCTCTCTCATTGCTATAATCTCTGCCAGGATAACGCTACAGTCCAGCAGAGTTTAGTCGCGCTCAAACTTTTCTACGGTTCGACGAATTCCCTTCGCATTTTCGGCCACACTGAAAATTACCTCACAACGAAATTCACGTTGCGTATTTACAAATGAGATTGAATTTCATTATTTTTTAATAATTTCCGCACCTTCTGAAAACATGAAAGCACACGTGATAATATGGCAAAGCTTGCTGATTATTTCGCCATCTTAATCTCATTTGTAGCATTGACAGCTGCTGAGACGTAACAATTGGAAAAGCTATCATTGCTCTCTGGCCACTCTTTAGGAGCAAAGCCTGGCTACGGATTGTAGCGTTATCTGAAGAGAAGATTCGTGACCACGTATGCACTAAAGGCCTAGAGTGAATTTCCTCAATCAATGGTGGTCAATTTCCACGACCGTAAGTTGAAGGAACCCGTCACAGTCGATACCAAAAGCATTTGTCTACTATTTGATTAAAACACAACGCACTTTTTCTATTTTCCTTTTTTATTTTTATTTCTTAAATAATCAAGAGAATGGTTGTATCAGCTCATATTTTTTAAACTTATAAACATGTAAATATTCGTACGTTAGACAAAACAAAACAAAACCCTTCATCACCCCCGGGAAGTGATCAACGGAAAACAGAAAACTAAAGAAAAAATAAATAAAACTTAGCAGGTGCACCTTGTTTTTTTTTTTTTTACAATTCAACTATGTACGTAACGAAAAGAAAACAAAAAATACTCCAGAGAAAATAAGGGAAAGAAACAAAAGAGAAATGTAAACAATTTAAATATCAATACAGCAGATGGTGTTTATTTTTTTGCGGTGACGTCAAGATGTATGTTGGCCAGAGCAAGGATTCATTTCATTGGCAGCGCACGGATGGATCGAGGGGGCGAACACGGCACAACCAGAAAGCTGAAAAATTGAAACAAAACAAGATTAATCATACACTGATCAGCGTGGGAATTCACAAGTCAATTTACCAATTACCAGCTGGTCGGGCCATCAGCACTTTCAAAATTAATTCATAACAATTTGAATTATTTTAAGCGATGAGACTGCATTTACGCTCCCCTCTGCATGGCGCCACATCCTCACTTACGTCACCTGCAAGATGCAAGAGCAGAAATAAAAGCGTTATTTATTGACATTATTTTCGTTTGAATGGCTATTTTGAGAAAATCAGATTGCTTTTGGGCTGGTATCTATTTTGGCACGTATCGAGCAGTTCGAAGGCTGGATAGACGGTTGGGGAATGGATCATGATCTCAAGCGATCGCAAATGGAATCTAATTGACTAATTGCATTCATGGAGCGGTCAAGCTGAATTTATGTTCTCAATGACTAACTAGGTCCCTGGTAGTGGGTTGCCATTATTTACTAACACAACTGAGCGCTGTTCACTTTGGCTCATAGGAAATTGTGTTAATGTGGATTGAATGTGGATTTTTATTGAGATTCCACACAGTTTGGGGAGGAGGGAAAGAGGCTGAATTCGGGGCTATTTGGATCGCATCAAAAGAAATCAATTAGTTGCACAGAATTCACTGTGCACGTCCGTTCTGAATCAAAATGCATTTGATTGCTACTTGCTTCTGAAAGGGGGGATTTTCGGTTGGCTTCTGTTGATTTTAAAATCACATTTGATGTAGTCATTCTGTTTTTCTTGTCAAATTGTATTTACTTGATATGTTTCTACGGAACACCGCATCGTTGTGAGTGAAAGGATGCAGCTGGCAATGATTGTTTTGCTTGGCGAAAGCTGATCGAAAGGCACAATCATATCTTATAATGCTGAAAGGTGCCCTATCTGACCTTGTATTTTATTTGACAAAATTCATGTTCATGCGTTACACATGTATTCATATTTATTATGTAGTCACCTGAACGTAATCAAAGGCTTTAGGCCTACACACATGATCATTTCCACATGCCCCTCTAGCACGATCGGCCAGTACGTCCATGCTGCTTTCAGAAAGGTGATCACTGTCACTGGTGAATGGACTGGAGGATGGCCCTGTTCTTGTAGGAAACATAACTGAATGCAGTGCAGGTGCAGGTATACACGCTGAGCTACTGAGGAGATCCTTGGAGTAGTTAAAGACTGAGGCATTCTCTTAGCATTCTCATTCATCTTTTGTTTTGTTGAGACAATTGCTTCCCACCGACTCGCATACGAATGAAGAATGTGTTCTCCTCAATATTCAGTGCTCCTAGCTCTGAGATTGTCATATTTGTAAGTAAGTAAAGTAATCAACCAATCGATTGGTATGTCTATCCTTCAAATTTAAATATTACAGTACATAGCGGATTTCAAAGCGTTTATTTTCTGAATTTGGCTAGCCCTAGAATTGTCCCAGAAAAAAAATCAGCCGAGCTCCGGTCAAAGCTTGAGCTATATTATCCTATACATATATATAAAATTAGTTCGAGTTCGGGTTCGAGTTCGAGATAATTGAAACCCGATTCTGTTTATCCTGAATCGAATGAGACTATTCCCAATTCTATAGGACTCACCGTTCTTGAGGCATACATTTTTGCCGTATTTTGGCCATTCTGCCCCACTGCGCGGAGTCCGAACTTGGCCTCTCTCAACGAATTCTTACTCTCTGGGTGCCGAACATCTTACGAACGGATTGCGGCGAAATAGCTAATCCAGTCATTGGCAAACAGCGGCATAGAGCTCGAGACAGGAGGAGGCAACTTGTTTTTGTGGCGCTACAGTTCGGGGTAGACCATTTCCATAAGGAGAAATCTAGAAGACGAAGCCCTGCATAGAGTCAGAACTCGCTGGCTTCGTCTGAATATTGGAACTGTAGCAAGGGCTCTATGGTCGATGCTGAGCAAGAAGGGATTAACATCAGTGATCGGCTTCAGTCGGAAGGATGTTCGCACGCTAATAGGTGTCCTTACCAGGCACTGTGCGATATGTAACATACCGCGTAACGTGGTGAGGAAGAAACAGAATCTATTCAACATCTGCTCTGCGAACTGTCTGTCTGCAACTAAAAGAAGACAGCTTCTAGGAAAGCACTTCTTCAAAGAACTGGAAAACTTAAGCGTCGGTGCACTCATTTACCTACCTATCAACCTAACAAACTAGCCCTTCCAGTTAGCGGCTTTCTATTGCACGCACCAAGATGGTTAAGCTCTCTTTACACTTGTGTGCACCACCTTGGACAAGGGCGCTTTTGTCTTAAGCTCGGAGGCGAAGGCTCTTAAGGCAGGAGTCAGGTTGTAGAGCACATCTACCTGGCGCAGCCGCCTAAACCTTCGAAAGAGGGATCTATAACTCAATTGCTTCAAGAGCCTGAAGAAACAGCAGTCGGCAAGAGTTATTCTGCATTTAGTCTCACTACTGATGTTGTTGACACTATTGCCCTAGTAGTCGAGATAAGGAAAGTCCCTGACCTTCGAAGTTATAGCTGCCTATTGTGAGGCTTTGTCTAAGACATCGATGCTGTATATCTTGAGGACTGCACATAATTAGCTTTTTCCTCATTCACACATTTCATTTACGTGTATCTAATTGTCAGCAGTCATCCTTTGCACCATTACCACCTTATTACTGGTGGGGTGAGAGAGTAAATGCAAATAAATAAGACAGCGTGGTTTGCTAATGAGCTCGTAGTTCGCACTCAACACATAATTTACTGCATCCGTCTTTTACACATTTTATTCCACAAATAAAATTGTCGACACAGCGCTTGGATTATTGACTAGCCTGGATTCAACATTGCAAAGCAATTGACGCCTGTTGGCAGCAAAAATGTCGTACACAGCGTTAACTTCAATGTCATCCTAGTACAGCAGCATGGACTTTTGCAAGATCAATTATTGGCCAGTTTTGCACATTCTTCTCAAGAACGATAATGAATAAATCACATCACAGCACGTTGCCTCCTCTATAATCTTTTTAAACATTAAAGGTATCGATCTGCGTTGAAGGACTGAGAATCCCTCGTAATCATCCTGCACAAACGGGACTGTTTGCGAGGAATGACAAAGACATGGCGGTTGCATGTTGTCATATGCGGCCTTGCAATTGACCAAAAGGTGGCTAGTGTTTATTTGCATTTTTTTTTAGTCGAAGGGAAATGATTTGGTCTACTGTGATCACATCTAAAAAATCAGGATCACTTTTATTAATGTCTTTGCTTTTAATGCTCTGACTATCTAACTGGTAAGTCCTTTCCCCTCATGTTTAGCTCTCTCTTAATTCTTACCAACCTCTATGCGAGGGCTCTTCTTCTTTGTATGGCGCTACAGTCCGAGTTGAAAATGGGCATCAACCAACAAGCTTCTCCAACTATCACAATCTCTGGCTAGCTGTCTACAGTTTCGGACGCCAAGTTGGTTGAGGTCCTTTTCCATTTGGGTGCGCCATCTGAATGACCTATGTGAGCCGTGAGGGTTACATTAACGACTACTACTCTTTAAACATGCATTCTCCAGAAGTACTAGTCTGATTGTTTCAAAATTTGCGTTACATTTCTTGCTTCATGTTCCGTGCGTTGTGTACAAGGAGTTGCTTGAAATAATTGTTTGGATGAAACGCTGTGACTCATTAACGACATGAAAAGTGATGAACATTTGAAATGATTGATTGTGATTAACTACAAGGATTCGGATTTGAAACATAAACAAAAGAGTTCTTAACATGATTTCAGTAAAAAACAAAACTACACCCGTTTGCGGTCAAAATTACTATTCGCTTGTCCTTTTTAAGACCAGTTGAACTCATCAACACTTTCGAATCAAAAGTAGATTGTACTCCTGCTGTCATCGCCACAGTCAATCAGTTCCCTCGTCAAGATTTTTTTCTTATTATCAGTCTACTCGTCATTTCTTTGACGAATACCGCATTAAATTGCTAACATTTTCTTGTTTTTAAAGCTTTCATTTTCCATCAAACGCATAAAATGACATTGAAAATAATCTCAAACGCTTAAGTGTTACAAAAACAATGTAGCCACGTCCGGCATCCAAGTCGAAGGCATCCCAGATGACTAGCTTTTGCCAGCCGCTAATTTTGATAACCGCAAGAACAAAGCAAAAATCTGGGCATATCAACGGAAATATGATTATTTTTATATCCAGCAATAAAAAGAAATTCAAATGTATCCGCCAGAGAATGCGTATCTCTCTCGAGTCGTTTTGCTCATTTGCCAATGTTACAAAAAAAAAAAAAAAAACCATAAATGCTAGCCTAGAACAGACGCAAAACGTCCTCATTTAAAACGAAAAAAAATTAAATCGTTCATTTTTTGCTTCTCTTTCAAAAATAACATCGAGCTGTATAGCTAGGGATGTTTGGATGGGATTGATGTACACATCTCGCGCAGCTGGAATATACGAGCGTAGAATAATTCTTGGTGCGAGGATGCTTAGCGAATTGTTTAAATTTGTGGTCTACCTCTACGGTGGCTGGGAATTATGGGAATGCGAGAATTATGAGGTTTTTTTTATGAGAGACATCAATTACTTAATAAGATTACCCAACGTGGAAAGGCAGGAGAAGCGCATGCGACCTTGCCCGAGTCTCGGTATGAGTGGGGGCTCTATCTGATGGACTTTTTGACACTTTTGACAGGCGAGACGTCAGTTAGTGTGGGTGAGTCTTTCAAATCACACGAAAAGGGTCACAAGCAGCCTATATTTAAGCTTTTTGCCAGCTTTTGACAGACAGGTAAATGCGAAAAGAACATTAAGGCATCCCATCACAAAGCAATAAATGTCATTCTAATTAAAAGACAATTTTATGGTTATGACAATATTAAAAAAACGCTCGCATATAGGTGCCCAATTCCTCGGCAAACTATTTCCTGTCGGTCGGGTTGTAAACTTTTAATTGGCAATTAGGTCCTAATGTTCGGTCGGATTTGATTTGTGGCGGCTCAAGATGTCACATTTGGTGTCTATTTTTTGTCGGCTTCAAACATACTTTCATGAGATCATTTCTCAAACTGTTTGATTTTTTCGTAACAGTCAAACATTTTATGTTCGTGCCTGTTTAATTTGATACACTTTATGAACATTTATTGGCGAGTGATTATATATAGATCCCTAATGAACTCGACTAAGTTATCGGTGTTTCTGCAGAATTTCTTAGATTCCTGATTCAGTTGTTCACTCGCTGAGTTGAAAATATTTGGAGCACGAAAGGTGGCTTCAAGGTCTCAAGACGACTGTGCAGATTCCTTGGCAGATTACTGTTCAAGAAATCAGCTGACGACCAGTTCGGCTACCCGCCTAAAAGATGTGTTTGAAATTGACGCACCCTAATATCCGCCAATAGTTTCAAGAAGTCAACTGGCTTCAGCAGAACTTTCAAACTTCGCACATCTTCTATGCAACTGCCGTGCCCTCTTCACTCGCAGAAATAGTCACCTAGACGCCTTGACACAAAACTAAGCAGCATTAGTAGCAGCCATCTGGAGCGCTTTATTAAAAGCTCTAAGTCCTTTGCGGAATATGATCAATTAGATCCGCGTGGTAAAACAACGGGTCTATTCTGGCCTACGTGTGACTGCCTACCTACTGGCACTCAGCCACTCTAACCCACGACCTTGGTTTGCTTTGGTAGAAGTTTGATTTGGTTTCGATAATTCATGTGCTGATTAACTTTTTAATATGACGCGGATAGAATAAATTGGATCGACGAGTACTCTGATGCTACTGGCTTCTTCTCTTTGCCGACTCCGAATGACGAATGAATTGCGTGGTATTTCGTCTGACAGTTACAGTCATCTACTAATGAGAGTGACAAGAGTTTTGCCAACTCAAGGATTGGTGTCTGTCAACACCAAAAAAATTAACGTAAGTTGGTCCGCATTCGAATGAGAGGCATTCGGAGTAGATTTTAACGTACCATTTACCCTCTACGTCGTACATCTCAGTCTCAGAACAAAGTTCATTTAGTACTCCACTAGCATAAACCCCGCCACCCACGCTTCACCAGGCAATTTAGATCTGTTTCGTGAGTGCAGAAAATTGAAATGAATCATCAAGAAATCACAAATCGAATATTAATAAAAATCTCAAAAACAGTGTTACCTATCGGATCCACAACTAATCCTAATTCCTACCTATCGCCTTTGTACCGTAATTATCTACATTTAAAAAAAACTAACTAAATTGGTTTAAAATTCGGGGCGGTAGAGGGATACATACGCAGTTTGCCACTTAGTTTTATATATAGAAGAGAAAAAGAAGATAGAACATTTGCTCCGATTTTGTTCTAATTGAGGAAAAGCTTGACCTTAATTTGGTCTAAACAATTGTGGATTAATTGCACACTTGTAGATGTAGCTCTCTAATCTATTATCGTTATAATTAAAGAAATACACGTTTAATGTGTTGCGTGATAACAATCGGGGGACCACATCAGTAGAACAATAAGATACAATTTCCACGTATACATTTACTGTAAACATGTTTGCAGAGTCATTTGTGCTATCAAGTGCTGCAAATATCAATTTAGTGACTTCAAGTTTTCTAAAAATGTTTAAACTTGAAGCTGATGTTACTAAAAAGTATGTCATTGTCTGTTGTGTTCCACTTAGCCACAGGTTAGGTTAGGTAGGTAGTCAGTACAATACAGGTTAGGTGAGGAAGACGAACACTCGCCACGTGTCATTTCGGTCCAGATTGAGCCAGTGCTCAAAGTTGCCCCAGTTCCCTGTGTCAAATGACAATTCATGAGCCCTTAGGAGATAGAGAGAGATAGATAGATAGAAAATGCAACCCACAAGTGGAATGCATCAGAACGGATGAAATTGGCCAGCTCTTTTCCCACATAAATTATTGCACTCTGCTGCTGTCGTAGTGGGGTTGTATGGATTTCCGGACGCAACCTACGTATTCATTGGGCACCTCTTTGCAATCTTGCAATATTTTTGTGGATGATAAGCGTAATGCAAGCAGCGGATTCTATGGGTAAAGGTCCAATACTCTTGAGGGATTTTTAGCCATTTGGTTTAACTGTACTGAGTTGAAGTACTGTGAGTTTAAAGACGTTTAAAAATGTCATTGAAATTATGTGAAGACCTTGTACGGAAACCTAGTCATGTCTGCCTAATTGTTTGCCTTAAGAGATGGGGCCTCATTTTTGTAACAGCTCTCAATGAACCCTCAGTTGCCCTTGACTAAAACTTAAGAACCTTGATGGGTGATGTGTCCGAAAACAGAGTTCTTCATCTGGTGTGCCGTTTACTTGGATTCAGTTGTTCCTAACGACGTTGATATGGTTAATGTGCTGTCACAAAATATTCAATACCTACTCTTGTTTTTGTTTACACATCTATAAATACTAACTAAATATTATTGTATGCTTAGAATATATGTACACAGCAACCCATTGTCTAATACTGTCAACAGCGGCGTTCACGTTGTACTACAAACTGTATGAATTGTATTGACTGGCAACGAGATCGTGTAATAGGACAACTTTAGATTTTTTTCCTTCGGGTTACGTGAAGTCAAAAGTATTCCCCGATAAGCCAGCTACAATCCAGGAATTCGGTAGCCATCATTTCTCGCGTAATTGGGCAAATATCGGTCGCAGCAGTGATCGGAAGTTGCACCTTGAGAATGAATCTTGACAACATAGTCACGGGCAGCATTTACACGAAATTATATTCAAAAAATAAATGTCAGACAGTGTTCTTTGAAGCCATATTAAAGTTTATACCAGCTAACTTCATTTTATGTGTTTTATTTAAACTTACAATAAAAAAACAGGCCTAGCGAATCGCCCATTAGATGACGGGATGGTTTAAAGGGAACGAGAATCCTTACATCGTCAACACTGTTCCCCCTGTGTTCAAGCTGACATCGAAATAGTTGTCATGTTTTCACAATCAGTATAGTAGACAAACATTTACTAGTGGAAACATGTTCAAACGGAATGCCTTTACAAACAACTCGAGTCTTCAACCTCTGAAAACTGGAAACAAGGCAACTACAATAATGTCTGATGTAATGGGTGCTTGGCTAAAGTGAGAGGCGAAACAGCAAAGTACATAATTTCTTCTGGCAGGAGGAGAAGTGATGTCTTTTTTTGAGATTTTGTTGGATAGAGCGATGAATTGAGGGCGAATGCTTGAAATATGAATGAAACCCACTTAAATTCATAAGACAGATTTTTTAGTTTTCTGCATTGACCGCTTGGATGAATGACATGCACTAAGACTCATCCAATCATCAAACTCAGACAATGAGGTGCGAAAAAATGATGATTGACTGTTAAACAGTCTTGACCTTGAATATCCTCCATCCCTCTCGAATATTTGCTGTTTAAAATAGCAAGACACCCAGACGATCAAAATTGTTCTTATCTTTCGTCACATCTTCAGTATATGCGCACCTGCAGAGGTGTCTTGGGACCACTCGTTCATAGTCCGACAGCCAAGGACACTTGGAAGGGTGTTGGGACTTAAAAATAGGAAAGGGTGAAGCTCAAGGTTAAATTGGCTATATTTTGAGAAGAAAAATGTCTGACGTTGCAGAAAACAAATCGCCTCTTTGTGATAAAGCGAACTACGCATTTTGTCGAACAACAAATAAGATCCACAAACGCATTTAAGAAAAAAATGCTTTCATTTTTATTCCGCCGATGGTGTATTTCAACCAATCCATAAATATAACTCAAAACGATATCTATCCATCTGCAAACTTGTATACATTTCAGAGGGAAAGCAAAAGCGTTCTCTTCGAGCACCAGCCATCGCTTGACTTGTGTACGTGCGCCATATCATTAGCATTCGTTTTTATTTTTAAACAAAAAAAAAAATAAGTGTCTTCAAGCAATGTGCGTTCGAATGGACACCTCTTTAAGATTCTACTCCAACCGTTGACAAGCGCATTCACTTAGCACTTAATCACTGGCGATCCGTTCCAACAAATGTTTCATTTAAAATGTTTGCTTAAATTATGGTCTAGGAAATAGTTTAAATTTTTGTTTTGCGCAGTCACTCACCTTAATTTTTTTTTTGTTTTATGAGACGATAGGGATATTATTTTCATTTAAACTACATCCTTCTTACTAATACGTTGGAATATTTGAATATTCGTTAAAATTAAAATTGCATTTTGTTTGTTAAACGATACAAATAAACTTTAAATTCAACAAAAAATAGTGAAAAGAAAAAAGGGAATAACAACTCTAGGCTAATGATATGTAGAAGGCGTAAAGTAGTCCCAGCAGAAAGACGAGGATGATGAAGGTGGTCATCAGACTTCTCATCTCATTCATGGTGGCGGTGCGTTTGTTTGATTTATTTTCTGCTCGCAAACAAAAAGTAAACACTGACACTGCTGCAACTGGGCTTCCTATCGAACGAAACTGCGCTTTGAACTAAGTGGTTTTTCGCGGAGAACTCTTTTCCGGTTTTCTGTTATTCGTGAGGGGTCGCTGTTTTTTCCGCTCGAAGATGTACTGTGTCCCAACCGAACGCTTGCAAATAACTGGGACGGTGTTCCACAGAATTCTCCACGAATTTTTCCCGATATCAAGATGATTTCCACTGCCCTCGTCCAACATCGCCCAACCCACCGCGGGCACTCCCCTACCCCAATGACGTTGGACTTTTTCAAATTTAATTTTGGATGAGTTTTCCATGCAGACGCTAAAGCGAAGATGTTTCGCTTTCATTTTGCTTGAGAAAAAATCTCTTTTTTTTTTTCATATTTTTTTGATCTAGACCGTTGGTTGGTGTGTTTGTTGCTCATTTTTGACCTCAAATAATCTGTCCCTATTTTTTATGTGTTCTCATTTGAGTTGTTGTTGTTGTTGGAAAATGGGGAAAAGCCATCGATGAAAAAATTCGGGCTGCTCCAGGATATAAATAGACGAGGGTACGATTGATCGCGGCTGGTGTGGTGAACATTTTTTTTCCGCAGTAAAAATATGAAGTGCTGCACAAATTTATTCAAAAATATTAATGTCAACTTGAGAGAACGTGTGTGCTTCCTATGTAATGAATTATGTGCTTGAATAAATTAAGGGGTCCTCATGATGAAACGAAAATACCAGAGCAATGTGGCAAAGGTTAATTTTGGGAAAAAAAATAAAAATTAAATAAATGTGCGTCTTTTTTATCGAAAACAAATTGAGGAAAACGAAAAGAAATGACAATCAATTAAGAGATTTCTGAATAGTCTCCGTCAAGAGGATACTTGAGCTCACTGATTAATGGCATGTTTCGTTCAAGAAAAACAATTATCAAGGAAGTAAAACCCTTGAAAGGTTGCATATTGTTGTAAATGTAATTTTGCAAACTCAATGTTTAGTGTTAACCATTCTGCAAAACTTGTCGATTTGGGAATAACCTTAAAAAAGACTTTTACTGCTTTACCTAACTAAGGTTTTGTGTAGAAAAATAATTCAGTTTGATATCAAACAATCCTCATTGGCCATCGTAAGAATAAACGTAAAACTAGATCCTACATGCTGCACTAAAAGGGTGTTCTTTTAGAGGCCAGGAACTTTAAATTAGAAACATTGTTTTCTGAGATTTGACAGGTCTTGGCGGTTTTAAGGTTAGTTTGATTTGGCAATTCACCATGATTAGCCTCATGCCATACCAACGCTTAAAAATAGCCTACATTTCTTTAGAAAAAAACATGGTTCAACTCGAAAAACCCAAAACCATTGTCGAAACACCATTGTATTTAGAAAATGTCATCGATTGGTGAACTTAAGGGCCAGTGGAATTATTGGTCCACATGTCTTCGAAAGTGATGATGGTCAAAACATCAAAAATAGTCAACGCTGAGATTCACAGACATTATTACTAGGTTTTGCGTGAAACACTTGAACTTGGAATCGGACACTCGACGCTTTATTGCCGAAATACAGTCTGATGTACAGCGAAGAGTATTGGAAAATTAGACCTACAGATTCGGCAAGAAACTATTCAATTTGGCGGAACAGAGAAGTGTGTTCTCAACAACATCAAAAGGTTTTTAGGTGACTCCACAAGCCCAAGTGGCAAATACATAGCAATCCGTGGAAAAGAAAGGACAGTGCATTTTTTCCGCATTTCTAAATAAGAAGAATTAAGGCCAAAGGTTGGTAGGTATATGGATGTCCTGATCATCTTACGACTGTGGCTCACTAAGACCAAATCGTTTGGTGGTTACCTATATAATACCTATAGAAATATCTACAAAGAAGTGTTTGGGAGGAACCGAACTGAATTCGTCTCTTTACTAGAGCTAGGCCCTAGCTTAGCAGATTTCCTCATCTCTGCAGTATCCACAGTGGTCTGTTCAGACGGAATGCATGTAGGAGTGATTACTGGAGATTCTCCCAGTTCAAATACATCTTTCGCAAAGCTCTCCGCTTTTTCGTTTCTTTGGATTCAAACATGCCCTGTGGGTCACCTTGTTTGCCAAGAAAATCTCGCTGACTGCATTAGCCAACAAATTTCGAAGTTCGATTGGCCGATGCTTCGGCTCTGACTGAGAGAGGATAGTTGTGCAGTAGAATCATAAAAATGAATTAAAGGACGGCGACATTTAAGATTCGTACATGTTGGCTTCGGCACTAATATGTTTCAGAACTAGGCCATTTTTTTCCAATTCAGTATGAATGTTCAGGATAGTTCTCTGCATCAGTGAACTTTCACAGATTCAAGGAATTACATCGTACATGGAAGTTATCCAACGTCCTGTGCGAAATGAGTGAAATTGTCAGAATAGAGCTGTGTAGGCAAAAGTCACAAACAGTTAATTTATATGTCACTGAATTGAGAGCTTCTTTATTGAGTGGATATTTTAAAGTTGATTGAGAAATGTGCAAATTGAAATAAATTGTCCACAAATTCACGACGAAACAATGCGCAATGAAGTGTCAGTTTTCTCAAATTCTACCCATTTGTCTCCGCGAATGAGAAAACTCGGGATGAATGAAGTGTCAAGGTTTGCGAAGTTCGCGATTCGCAGCTTATTCAAATCAAATGTCACTTTACAGTCGGAGACCTGGTTCAGGGTCCTACTTTTTATTTGAGGTGTGTGAGTGACGGAGAGCTGCGGGTTTTAGCATGAAACATAATGCTGCGTTCTACCGTCGTTACCGTCATGACGAAATACATAAATGTGAAATAAAAGCAATTACTTTCATTTAATTTATTACTAACAACTTTAAGACCTAAAGTATTATAATTCACAATAATAAAAACTTCCTCAGCCTCTCGTGTAGCACTTGCGCAATACATGTATTGCTAGAGAAATTCCTTAAAAAATGCATTTGCTCCACTTAAACGCCTCGTTCTCTCAAAGTGATTAAAAATGATTTTTCTGTTTATGTATCATCGATAGAGAATACTTTTAGCTTTCGCAAAAAGTTCGACTCCTGATGAAGCCTCTTGGAGCATTTTTGTTACAGCCTCTCAAAAGGTGGCATCAATTAAAAGCCTGGTCTAAAAAAATGGGAAGCAGATTGAAAAACTGTTGATGCTGTTTGAAGGTATTTAAAACAAATATAACTTTAGTTCCAAGGTACCTAATGTCAAAGTCCCTATTTTTAGCTGGTCTTACAGCGAAACGGATCATCAAAAGTCGACAAAATATACCATTTGTCCCAAATGTCAATTTGGGTATTTTTTTTCCACTGCGGGACCACTGTGGCCTCGTCTTCCAATACAAGGAATACAAGCGCAAAATTCTGCGTGGCACTACCGTTCTTGCGTTTATTAAAATATAAGAGAAATGAGATCGCATTACATGCAGTCTCAATCCTCCTCATACGCAGGTCTTGGTTCCAGCGGCAGCGAGCATATAGCAACAATGTATCCATATATAATACCATGCACTCTTGAAGGGTCAGACTTAATTAAAATTCAGAGTTAATCAGACTGTAGAGCAAGACAGTTGAATTAATACTCTCTTCTAGGTGGCACGAGAAAGAACGGTGTTCGCAAATGTAACCAGTTGCAAGAGCAACGTAATACAATGAAAGAATGCACAATCTTGGGGAAATGTTTCGCTGTGTTCAAAGATTTGTAAGAGAGCTGCGTTCAGCTGTCATGTCCTTTACAAATTGAATATTTTTTTTGTGTGTCAACTGACATTTGAGCATTGACAACGGCTGATCAATTTTGGATTGTCCTTTCAGAGTATGCTTTGTGGGACCATCTGCTATCTACGTAACGCAAAAACGGTTGCACCAACGCAAGATTGTGATCCTCTCCGACCGACAACGTATGCAAAAGCTTTTTATATGTAGTTATACTCTATTAGCACTGTCCAGCGTATCTTTCAAAGTGTTACCTCTGCTACCAAAAATAGTAATTTTAATACCATGGGTGCCACAAACGCAAATATATCAAAATATACGTTTTTGTGTATTTTAATCAACTTTATGAATAGCAATAATTTTGAAAATGTTGTAGAAAAACAAAACTTAACGAGCCTTCAACTCTATCGGAAGGTGTACGATTTAAACGATTTAGCGATTGTTTGATAAACGTTGATCATGTTGTTAACCCACCCCTTCTCAACGATCATATGTGCGTGATGTCCGCCCATGATGGCCTTGGCGAGGACCCCGATCTTATCAGGCAGTCGATGAATAGGTATTGTACGAAAGGATGTTAGCAGTAGCAGCAAAGAATTATAATAAATAGAATATTGTAACCTTGTTGAACGAATGTGTTTTCTTTACCGTAGCAATGTCAGAGTGTCATATTCAACCTTAAAGTGCCACAGTCCCATTTCAATGAAAAAATGCCAAATGGAGCGATCGTGCTACATCGGCAACGTTGTGAGAGGCGAAGCCGTGAATAATGAAATTTGCGTCGTGAATTGAGTCTAGACAACCGCCATAGGAGTCGTCGTTTCTGCCCAGTACCAGTACGAACGCAACAAACAGACTGGACGTTTTAAATGTTCGATCTAGATTAAAAAAAATAAATTGTATACTTACATTAAATCCTTATCCTAAGAGTTATGTAAAAAAAAATATGAATTTGTTGGTACATGATATATTTTTAGTTGAATGTTGCGTAAATAGTCCAGAGGAATATCAGCAAAGCCGCCAGGATGAGGAATGTTGTCATTAAACTCTTTACTTCACTCATGTTGATTCTGAAATTGGAAAAAAAAATGCATATTGTTATAAAAATACGAACTAAATAAATAGAAAAAGAAAACAAATATATTTTTTTTATTTTAAGAAACAAAATTTTTACTTGTAGACAACCAGACAGATGTCCCAGCAAGTAGGTCATGCTAAATTACTTTTGACAAGTTCTGAAAAAAATCTGTAACATGTCCGGTCTATCATGAAGTACTTAACACTCGCGCCTATTGTCAGATAGGAAACATTCCCAGAGAGGATCATGTCAAGCAAGATTAAGACACAACAAGTTACACCACCTTTTCCTTAGATCTATGAGAAATTGGACCACACTTGAGACAATGGCACATGTCTGGCGAATTTGCAATTGTGAGTACGCGCACGTACGTAGCGTCAACTAAAACTTAACAGCCTGTCACTCTTGTGACATGTGAAACGTGAACACACACCCGACAAACATTTCGTTTCATTTTTTCTCGAGGCATAATTGTTTACCGATTTTGTGCGTCATACCGACGGTAGCCACACCTCCTTTTTGAAAACAATTTCTACGCTCAACACGAATGCGCCAAACATGGTGGCGAAGGAAAACAATCGATTTGGCAGAACTGCCAAGTAGAATGTATAACAGTACTGTCAAAACAGTTTTTCGGTTGTGAAGAAAAACTGCGACTCTTAGAAAAAATGTGGTTTAGTTAATGCTCGAGAGCAATGAACTTCGAATGAAATTGATCGTGGCCGTTGTTAAAATGAAACACATTTAAGATCCATGACCGCGTTGATTGAAATTAATCTTTGAAATGCTGACAGCTGACGGGCATTTTTGGGGCACGTAACTTACTTCCTGTTGTAGTTGGATTCGCCGAATGGTCTTGGAATTCGGAATGAGACAAATTTGACACTTTTGTTGGCGCTACAACCCGTAGAGGGCCAGGGCCTAGCTTCTCAGCAACCACTCGTGTTGTGATCTCTCAGGAGTGGAATACTGCCCAATACGCTGAGGAAAATTCTTGGCAATTCTAGAAGAATGAAATACAAATGTTTCCGATGTCGAAACTCACTCAGCCTCTTGTAAAATATTAGAGTTAATTTGATTATCGTTTGAATCGCAACAAAATAACATAATCGCTTAATAATTTACAAACGAACACATTCCATGCGGCTGTACTTATGACCTCTAGACAGATGTTTATCGAGGGATTTAGTTAGCTCCAGGGCCACAGCAGGCAATGAAATTAACTTTGAATGCTTTGCTATAAATAAATTGATCGAAACAAATTTACAGCAACAGGTGTTCTGACAAGAGGAATTCAAACTTCAAGCTATTCGATGATTCAATAATGGTCAGGAAGAATAAAAAATGGACTAATGTGAGATGGAAAGACGCATAAATGCCCTCATCACTTTCATCAAAGCAAAAGTTAAATGCTATTGTGTTATCTAAGCTGTCAAAGAGGATGCTAAACACACGCGAAAATTACTTTAAAAATGTCATCAAACGATGCGCAGAGAAAAGAGAAAAATTCTATAACGTTAGAATGAGTAGCGGTTCTAGCCACAGGTCATGCGAACTTTAAGTATTGCCTGTATAAGATGTAACCCCTTCAGGATGATGCTTGTAATGTGGAAAATGCGTGACTCTGGCCAGAAGAACAAAAGATGTTCCTGATCACAACTGGCTCGAGACGTAGTCACTGAAACAGATCTCCATCAAGCAGGCTGGCGTCAATGAAATGAATTTATGTTTGTCAGAGAAGAACTGAGAAGGTGATGAAAGTTAGGCGATGAAGACATAGCCAGAGTTAGTTAGTTCAGTCCAGTCTGTGCCTGGTTAAAGATGTCCTTGTATCTCCCAAGAACCTTTCCATTCTTTATTTGTTCATCTCATCTTCAGTGTCGCGCATAATCCGCTAAAACGGTCGCGACACACACGAGAGAACTCCAGGCCAGTCGAACCTCCGTCATCGACTCTTACTCTTTAGGAGTTACGCCTAAGCACAACCAGACTACCGTTTTTGGACTTGGTCCAATCACCTCGTCCTGGGTCTGTCTGATGGAATCGCATTCAAGGCACGCATCGGAAGTCGCAAAGATAGGAACGTTCGTGATACTTGACCAAACCATCGAAGCATTGCTCTTTCCGTTCGAAGAAGCAGCTGCTCAACGTTGAGTTCCTCCCGTACTGATATGTTTCTCACCCTACTACAGTAACTCTCAGGACAGCACGAGGAAATCTTATCTCGGCAGCTTGTATTCCCGATATTATTCTTTTGGTCGTTACCCAAATTTGATGGCCATAGGTGAGAGTTGGGATAAAAAAGTGTTGAAAACCAGACTAATGCAGCTTTGACCCCAAGCTCGGCCTTCTTGAAATCAGATCTTCCGAGCTCTTTCAAAAATGATCCATCTTGGTCTACCGGAACCTACAAGAAAGCAGTCCTTCACCCATCAATAACTGGTGTAGGGCATCGAACCGGCTTCCATTAATAATACGAATTCAAACGACAGCATTGCTCAATTCTTTTTGGAACATTGCTGGGTAGAACAGGATAGTAGAACACCGAGGCAATGGAAAAGTGAGTATCTACACGCTTACAGCCAGCTTTAGCATTGGAAGACGACATTACACGTGTTATAAGCGAGATACCAGGAAATATGCTCGAAAAAGTGACTCAAAATCGGCCTCTTAAAACGTAGTCATGGTCAACACTTACAGAATGGAATGGAAATAAAACATAAACAGGGAACGGAAACCATTCGTTTATTAACACTTGTGTACATCTTTGTAATTTCCATGTGATTTGTTTGATAATTAAAAACAAAACTCTTAAAAAATCACCTAATGGTTGTTGCAAGTATAAATAGTTCTTGAATATTTTCGATGAAGGGTGTTTGGTGTGATGTTTGGATTTTCACCTCTGTTTTGAAATAAATTGGCATTGAAATAAAAAATTTCACATATCTTCCCCAACCAGTAGTACGAGTACATGGCATCATTTGGAATTAATTTCACAACAAAAATATAAATATTTCTTAAGAACTTGTGTATGATACGAGTGCTTCTAGATCGGTTGGAGTTAATGTTGGCCCACGTATTCATTTTACTTAATGGATAAGTACATATCAGAGTGCAAGAAATAGAGTCAAGATCTTAAGTCAGGCGTGCTCGGGTGTTTTTGTAAACGTAAGAGTACTCGTAAAGAATAAAGGGTCTTACATTAAGAGCTAGTGTGTGGCGTGTGTTGGATATGATTGAATTTTTATTCGTTTGGAAGGCCTATCGATTCCATTATGTTGTGGAATATAGCATCGTTCAAATGCATCCGATATGTCAAATTTTCCATGACTCTGACGCATAAATCAGGTTGAACTTGATCGATGGCATGGGTTATGTTGGCTTTAAGGGCCGTTGTGGTTTGTGGCTTATTCGCATTAATCTGCGACTTCAGAAAAACGCACAAGAAAAATTCGAGCGCGGTCAAATCGCACGATCTCGGCGGCCAGTTCAAATCACCTCCACGTGAGGCGACCGAACAGAATTTCCAATGTGCAATGAGCTGAAAGTCACGTAGCGCCGTCCTGTTGAAACCACATATCGTTGGTGTCCATATCATCCAATTCAGGCCCAAAGAAGTTGGAAATCATCGATATGTAGCGCTAGCCTCTGACAGTGATGGCCTGGCCAACGTCGTTCTAAAAAAAGGTCCGATGACGGATTGGTGTATCCCAAAATTTTGTGAGTTTACGTGTCCATTCATCCGAGCGAGCGGATCGTTGCCCGAAAGGAAAAAATGGTATCATTTGGCCATGTTGGTGATAAATGAATTAATGACAGCCAATTTAACAGAACTAGCTTCAACAATATGGCTCCTAATAACTGTCAAAATTCGGATACCCCTATTGGAAGACTCTTTATATGTGTTAAGTACCAACTATTATAAGGTGGATTTAAGACAGCTTAAGCAATCAAGCGAATAAACGTCAGTTGAGACACAGTTTGTAAAAAAAAACACCCTCAATTTGTAAGGAAAATGTTAGCTGAACACAGGTCTCGGAGAAATCTTTCAGTCGAAACATTTGCGAGAGATACTGAGTTCATACGTTTTCAGAACGCTAGATAGACGCGTTGGCCTTCGCGTCGACATTTTGGCCGTTGCATTTGTATTGCTTGTGTTGGAAGACAACAGTAGCAGCAGCGCAGCATTATGTTTCAGCAATAATAGTCGCTTCGCTCAGTTTCGGTAGGTTTCGTTCACTTTTACTTAATTTCGTGGGTGCGACACAAATGACAGTTGCTATTGACATTTTGCTTAGGTTTCAAGAATCAATTAATAACATTTTTCATTCGGTTTTGACATAGGCTTGGATCTACTTATGTCCATTATGTCCATTGCGTTCGTTGACTTAAACTCAAAATGGTCTGACAACTTGTGAAAAAAATGTCGATTGACAGACATGCGATGGCACTTTTACATATGACTGCGTTTACTAAGAAACGTTGAGTAGTTTCGATCAGAAATCAACTGTTCTAGAGACTTTACAGCTGATTGAATCCTTGTTTACCGTCGTATTTGAGGAACGTCTTGAGAATAAGTCATGCATTTTTTACTGCAATTTAGTATGTAAATAAAGAAGTCGGGCATCATAGTTCATGTAGTTCTGGTTACGATGGGGAACGAAATTGACGATCGTGAAGGGGGAACATACTCAATTCCTCCTTTTATTCTTTAAAAATAGACTAGCACGATTTTAGCTGTAAACCGTTGTGGAAATACAGCACGAATCTATTTCTGGATAGTGTGCCTCGATTAGTCTAAGGATAGACTAATCCTTTGAATGAAGTCACGAAGGTCATGAGCACTTATATTTCGCATTTTCAGAAATCGTCTAAGAGGCTACTCGCAAACAATTCAGCGCCATTGAACTATTTCGTTCATCACACGTGGATGTACATTGTGGTAGGCTTTTGTTGTTTAAAGAAGCAATTGATAGTTTAGGAGTGTACATATTTATTTCGTTTTATCTCGGCCGTGAATGTCTTTGAATCGACTTTTTTGATGTGACTTGTTGATCGAGTCGTTGTGGGGATAATTTAGTTGTTTCTTTTAACTAAATTAACGATGATCGCTAGGTCCTAGTTCAAGTTTGAAATATTTTCGAGATGCGTCCCACGACGACTTCTAATTAACTAATGTCCTGTGATTCAATGTACAGCCTGAAGGGATCAATTCAATTTTCTACTAATCTAATTGCCTGCTAAAAGAGCTCCACCAATTCATAACGACCCAAGAAGACATCATTTAAAATTACCAACGCTGCCTTGGATCTGGCAATCAGTCCTACAGCACGTAGAAGCCAACCTAATGGTTGACAAAAAAAAAAGCCAACTCAAGTAATTTCCAGGGATTCTTTAATAAGAATTTCTTGCGGAGACTTTGCCAAAAACGTGACGCAAAAAAAGATAATAAACCAGCGTCCCACACTTTTCGCCCGTAGACCGGTTTTTCTTAATCGAAGCTCCACCTTGGATATAATTAAATTTTCCAAACGATCCCCTCTCGGACGGCGAAAAGCGCCAAGTGATTCAGCCAGCATGCAGCGGGTTCTTTGGAAATTCGTTACGAAACAATTATGCGACTGCACGGAGGCATTCACACGGCGCGGCATGAATCTCATTGTTGCATGTGAAACGGTGGACTTTGATAGAACGTGCAAGGGAATGACAATGATTTAGCGATCAAGGGCATTCTTGGTGTGATTCTATTAAAAACTGAACGAATTAGTTCTGCGCTAATTTTCATAAATTCCCGCACAATCCCGGGCAGAGACGTTGTAATATTTCAGCTTCACTCCAGCTTATCTCCGATGGCGAATTCAGATCGCCCGGTCAAAAGAGTTCTCTTGGACGTGGGCCAAATAATTTTCCACCTACAAAATATTACCCAGTCGCAGTGAATTAAATTATGAAATTTATATTGAAGCAAAAAAAAAAAAGAAAAGGAAAAAAATAGCCTGTCCACCCCCACCGCCACCAAAATTAATATCTATCAGCAACGTAATTATTTGCATCTCGACAAATCGACTCCGTGGAAGCGCACAACACTATTTTTAAAACTCTTCCAACTCATTTTCAATTCGAACACAAGATAAAATACTGAATTTTGTAAAAACAAAAAAGCAAAAAACTGTAAATAAATAAAAAATAATTAAGTATCTGACCTTTTTGGAGAAACGTTCTTTTTGCGAAGAGCACCGAAATTAATTCAAAAACCGATTTGAGAGGATGTACCGAACTTAGTGAGGCCTGGTCTAAAACTAAAAATTTTTCCTTAAAACAATTTTACTCAACTTTTTCATTTACTACAAGATAATTTCGTTTCATTTTTTTTTGTATTCCTCCTTGGAGATTCAGAGGCACGAAAAAAATATGCAAAGACACACACACACACACATGGGGAACATATGCGCAAGTGATGAACTGGTCTTATGTTTCTTTTTTTTGTCGAATTTAGAAAAAAAAAATATATCAAAAGTCACAAGGAATTGCCCAGAACCATTTGGAGAGTCTGTGACATACCGCGGCAAATCATTAGGAATACAGCAACAATTTGTGCTATAAAGAAGTCTTAGTCTTTTGGTTGTGTTTCGGGTTGGTTTTTTTGTTTTGCTTTCTTGGGAACAGGCCCGCTTTTCGAAATAAAAATAAGTCACACACTCAACGCTGACAACAAAAGATAGAAAAGTTTCATTATCTATTTACTTTTGTAGTGAGTGAGAGCAAAGATCAAGTTCTTAGATACAAATAGAATGTACACACACACCTAATGGTTGTCGTCTTGCCGACGGAGGCGGAGGAGCTTGTCGGCATTTTTACTTTTTTCTCTCCAGCAAAAGATGTGCGGGAGCAGGTTGACTTTCTCTGTGACTGGGCCATAAATTATATTCGAAGACATCAACTTTTTAACAATTGAAAGATGGAAGATGAATGTAGAAGAAGTCTAGACGTCCAGTTGGAAGAGACAATTTTAGACACTAATTGTGCGATGCTTTCAGTGGTCAAACGTGGTAAATCTTACGAACCTGTTGGCTAAGACTGTAGATATTTTCCAAACTCTTTTTTACTTTGACTCTATTCATTCTGAGTAGATCCTTAAAACAATAGCGTCCGAATGGTGTCAGTTAGTAGACATCCGATATCCGTGTGAAGCACTTTTTTGAAAAAATATAAGACATCTGAGAATCGATGATTGAATGACTGAATGCTG
Organism: Eristalis pertinax; assembly: GCA_907269125.1. Classification (NCBI taxonomy): domain Eukaryota; kingdom Metazoa; phylum Arthropoda; class Insecta; order Diptera; family Syrphidae; genus Eristalis; species Eristalis pertinax. The sequence continues at coordinate 61,047,688 of OU026146.1, forward strand.
TCTAACTACAACCTCGATGACCCGCTGTCAGGCAGAATATTAATCCAAAATAGGCGATAATCAACAAGAACTCCGCCCTCCCGACCTCAGCGAAGTTACGACAGCAATCGCCGAACTAAAGTTCAAAAAAGTACTTGATGCCAATGGACTATCTGCCGATCTTTCCAAAACAGCAGATCTAGTCGTTTGAGAGTACGCCCGACGGATGGAATCTCAACATCGTTTACCCGATCCTAAACTAAGGATATCCTCTTAACTATGCCAACTGCAGAGTCTTAAGTCTCCTCAACATTTTCTCTGTGGTTTTGTGTAAGTGCGTGAGTCTCTTCTTGAACATCTTCATTTGTTACAATTATTGCGTGTTCAGGTCGCGGACATTGCGGCATGAATAGGAAATGTCACATTGTGTTCATCGATTTTAGGGCCACGTTTGGCAGTGTTTATAGAGAGACGAGGTATGCATTGCATTGTATAGTCTTGGTGCCCTTGTAAAACTCGTCCGTCTTTGCTCAATAACAAAAAAGAATGACCGTTGCTCCGTCAAGTCCGGTAAAGACACCAATATCTTTGATGTCGGAAAAAATGGTTTAGACAAGATGAAGCACTGTTGTCCGAGGTTTCTAATAAAATTGTCGAGTAGACCGTACGAAACTCAGACGTCAACACCTCCACAAAAGTCTGTGCAATTGTATATGGCGATAACATTGATATCACAAGAAGAACGCAATTGGCTGTCTGTGGGGTACACAAAGCGTGCGCCTCAATAACAACGCGGCTATGGTGACTAAGTACATGCTGTCCACCAAAAAGGTCCATCAACATCGACGTGGACAAAAGGTCACACTAGACAAATGAGGAAGTGAAGCCCTTTGTCTACCTAGGATCCGGTAGACCAGCACCGCGACGAAAGATTACCATTACCAGCAAATGATGGCTTCTCACAAAGGACCAATCTGTCTCTAGTCACAGCCATCCTGTATGGCGCAGAAGCAGGGACATTACCAAAAGTGGGCGAAGAGATCCTCAGTCGCTTCGAGATAAAAGGCCGTCGGACTATCTTCCGTCCGTATGCACGATGATACTTAGAGCAGGGGACTAAACGAACGAACGTACGTGGCATCGCCCTGGTCAAACGAATTCGAGTCTCTCATCTCAAATAGTCTACGTCATTTAGATCGAATGGACATCATCGTTCTGGACTCCGGCTGCGACTCCAACCTCGAGGGAGAACGCGGTAAACAGGACCTCACCCCCCGTAGCGTGCACAGTTGGTAAAAGGACAACTCAGTCAGGTGAACGTACGAAATTGAAGGCGCTTACCACAGGACCGCACTAGTTGGAGACGTATGTTATCTCCTTGCTCCCAGGTTCACCTTGGACTGCAGCGCCAGTCGGTGGAAAAATGTGAACTATTTCTAAACCGATGTAGAGGCCACGGGGCGTATGTGGAATATTTGTTTTTAAGTCTTTTTTATGTCAGATCAAGGTAGATCACTGAATCATTGAATCCGTCCGGTATTTGTGGAAGTCATCGTACATATTTGAGTCAGAAAATAAATTCAAAACCATTTTTCAACTCATCGATGTTTCGGAACATAGGTAAGGTTACGTGCGTGGATCGTGCGTGGCCACGTCTTACTTATGTCCTGTTGGGGGAATATAATCTCTTAGCTCCTACTTCGTGCTTGTCATATTGTTGTTCCAATGCTGTTCAGCCATCCAGATATTCTTAGATCCTGAAGGTCTTGGAGGAAATGTTCTCCCAGTATTCTATGTCTCAACTGGCAGATACTGGGCATACAATGACATATGTTGCAGGCAGTGAGGAGTGTTCCCTATTATCCTCCAAGTAGCCGAAGCCCTCTGCATCTTTGAGCATCCTTCTTGAACAAATTAATAACGATGGTTTTCGTGGCACCCGCCATTGGATACCGTTAATGTTTTGCTTTTAACATTACAATTGAATCAATAAAAATATTTACATTAGTGCTTGCATATGATGGAGAAGTTTACTTGTTCGCTGCGCTTACGGGTGAATGGAGATTTCTTACTGCTAGATCGCGGTCTGCATGTGACCTATGGTCTTGTTTACGTTGCATCTGTAGGAGAAGACTTTCCGGACTGTACAATGGAATGAGTCTAGCCAGGCTTCTATGTGAATCGAATGGAATTCAATGGTGTTTAGGAAGAATAGTCGGGACCTTCGTTTTCCTTCATCATACTGAACAGCCGTGGATCCTCATATGGCATGTTCATTCAAGAATGGTGATAGCTTCTATAAGGTGCTGCTCCTTGTGAGAGAAATGGAGTTTGTCCTCCTCTAATTCCTTTTTAGGTGCAATCCTATCCTGTTGTACGCAAGTTTGAGCTTCTCATGATAATTTCCAAAGTGTGGCCCTCAAAGTTGAACAATCGTTTCTCAGTTCAAAACCTACCAAACGCTAATGACCAACACAAGTTTGACCATCTGCTGAGGGTAATTTTATCGAGAAGAAAATCGCCCTTGTCATAAAACTTCTATGATGTCAGTATTATGATTGTCGTTAAAGTAGTCGTTCTATGTCATAAAACGACTTCTGGCTCATGTGGAACGATTTCTTGTGTCTGAAAGTCGATTAAACGGCAAGTAAAACAAACAAAAGAAGTCGTATCAAATGGAAAATCAAGTAAAAACCCGAGTTTTCTTTTTGTTTTGACTGGAATGGTGTATTTCGTATTAATTATTTATTTCTTAAGGATTACAATTTCCAGCGCAAAACAAATAAAGCGTCAGGAAGAAATTTAGCAACCAATTTCAAAAGAGGTCCTCCTCCTCAAACACAAGTAAGCAATCGCTGCCTTATTGAGTCTAAAAAACGAGTTAAATCTGTACAAACTGATTAATTGATGCAACATTTTAAAAATGCATGTATTTTTTTACTTAGCGTCTGGTAAATATAAGGATTGCATTTTCATCGAATACATCTCCTTATTTGTATTAAATCCATTTTCTGAAATTCTCGATCGCGATCCTCATCACTATTCCAATCGATTACCATAGTAATGCTTCCCATATTTACTGGAGCACGTTAAATCCACGCAATTTTATTAAACAAACACCTCGATGAAAAGAACTTATGAAAACTGCACCATTTATCAACTTGAACTTTCAAATTGACAGTCAACAGCAGCTTTGGAATGTACTAGGTACACGAGTGCGAGGAGCATCGGAACATTTTATAGGCTCCGAACCATTCTGCGCTGTAGGAGATCACGCCTTCAGGGAAGAGTTCAGGGAACTAGCAAGAAGGAACCGCAGGCCAAGAAGCAGGCCAAGAAATTCTTGGGTCAGCATAACCGCAAGAGGCTTGAAGCATGTATCAGAATGAGCAAAAACAGCCTCCGTATCCTAAAATACTTCCTAACAGGGCACTGTAAACTCAGGGAGCACCTCAGGACTGAAGACCTAAAACTAGGAGTATCAGAAGAAGGTCTCTGCAGATTGTGCGGAGAATCTAATGAAATTCCAGAACATATACTGGAATTTTGTGCGGTGCTAGCCCACATAGACAAAGATAGCTGGGCAAACACCTAATATCAGTGGAAGAATTGAAGTCACTAGAACCAACTGTCATTCTCAGATTCCTGAAGGAAACTTGCTTAGAGAGAATGCTCTAGGACAAATCTCGTCCACCTTCGCGCAATAGGAACAAATATCCCTCAGTACCCCTCTGAAAAGAGCTGCATGGGAGAGGAGCTCTTAAGAAAGCAAAGGTATGAATAGGGGGCACAATAGATCTAAAGGTCGCGGTGCAATTCACCCTCAACAATAATAATAATAATGAGTTCGATTCGATTAAGGTTGCTAATACAGATACTTAAACGCCTATAAAGTTCCTCGACTCTCAAAACGCCTTGTGTCGGCTTTAAAACGAAACGTAATTTCGAATTGATATGTCTAATATAATAATAAAGGTGGCGCTACGTAGAAGGCCAGGGCCTATCTTCTCAGCAACCACTCGTGTTATGGGTGCTCTTGTTCTATCACGAATGGAAGGGACCTATAGTTGTATGCCGACTCCGAACGGACAAGTTTGAGAAGCTTTCTAGACGGTTATACTCGGTTATACTCTTTGAGCATTGTCAGTGACTCGAAAGAGGTGAGGCAGTGAAAATTATATTTGATCGTACTGTGTATCGAACCCAGACACCGAGGTTCAAGTGCATAAGAGTCGATGCACAGATACACAACGCCACGGCCACCAATATGTCTACATTGCTCTAATTTGTAGCAGGTGCAGCCGGCCTCTGGCTGACGGTGTTTTGGGTCCCTTAGAAGATTTTTTTTTGCAGAAAGACTGGGTTAATGTGCCATTCATTTGTAGCATCATAATCGGAGGCAATTGATATTCAATGAAACAAAGAAAAAATCCACTTTAATTGAGAATGGCGGCACACCGCGGCGGGCAATGTACATTTCCTTCACATAACATTTTCGTTGGCTGCAGGTGGTCATGAGTTCTGTACCAAACAAAACACAGACACATCAATTTTGCGTGGATTTGTGAACTGCGATCCACCCTTTGTGGATTGCGATTTCCGTGTGACATGTCGCCAAGAAAATTGAATAATTACTAGCGCAACACTTGGCCAAGAAGTCTACATTTTTCTTTAGTTTTGCTTAAAATTGGATATTTTTGATAGTCTTACTGATGTAAGCTGCTTTTTTGATCCATTTTATTCTCATTTTGAATATATTTTGAAGAGTTTACAGTGGATTATGAGTGCTTTCAATAATTCATGATTTTTCGCATCTGTAAGCAATTTTTAGTGGAGATTGTAGCCAATATGAGCTGGTCTGCATGTGAATATTTAAGCGTTCCAAGCTTAAGAAAGCAATTGGAGAACTTATGATTTTCGTACCATATCGCTAGAGCAGCCAACAATTAAATCTGCAAAAAAATGAGCAACAGGCTATTTAAACGCGAATCTTGACACAGGTGTCTTCAAATCTGAACAGTCATCGTTGACTGCAGAGACTGCGCAGCCGGCTTAATTTTTGATAGTACTTAAATGTATGCTGCGTTTCTTTAGTGCAGAAGTGTGTACGAACTCTTCAGGTGGCAAAGAAGTAGGATGTGTCATTTCAACAGACAAACAGACAGGTTACATAAATAATCTATTTTCAGTTGAAATACGGTGCAATTTGGGCACCACGATTTCACTCACTTGCCCTGACCCATATTCAGCGCAACGGTGCTTCGGTCAAAAATAAATCACTTTCCTACGATATAAAGTAAATTTCCAAATCGACTAGTCACTCCTAGAGATCCGCACGTACCCGTATGTCTTTTATTTCCAATAAAACATTTTTACGTGCTAACGAATAAGTGACTTCAGGAAGACCATGATTCAGTTGTGTGACGGAAAAGTGTCACGTTTGATAATGACTAAGAAACCGAGATAAATTTGACGCTGATTAAATGTGAAACGGTCTGCTGCTGTCATGCGTGATTCATAGACGCACTTTTTTGTTTAGAATGAATTTAGGACGCACTGGTATGAGAAGCAACTAGTTTGTCGTCCCCCTTTCTTTTGAAGGTGTGTTGAAGGTGGTCTTCCGACATAAGAAACATCATTTTCAAAGTGTTTTCTAAACGCTATGACCAAAAGTATTTGTGTACGTTAAGTGTTTACACAATTTGAAGGAACTGTGGCATTAAGGCTATGTGATCGCGTTTTTTCCATCAACTTTCTGGCCTTGTTGATATGCCACAGAATGTTCAGTTGCCGTCCTTCATTAGCTATCTGTTGAAACTGATCGAAGAAGTAATGCTCTCACTACTAGAGACCGAATATCACTCCGAACTTGCCGGGTTGACGAAAAGACTAGGCATCGATTGGATCGTTGTCAAAAGTTGCTTTTGAACCCAATCTGGGTCAGTTGTTTGAATACTTTCAAAATCTCCGCATTCATTCGGTCTTTTTGCAAACTTGTGATGCAGAGAATCATTAATCCTCATAAACTAAAGACCCACTTCCGTCAGTTACTGTGACACACTTCTTTAATGTTAACCCCAATAGAAGAGTGAATTTTACAAATTGTAGCTGTCACTTGAAAACACCGATTTCGTAAATATTCCTTTGCGCTTATTTTCCCTCCCTGGAATTCCAAGGGAGCGCATAGCTCAAACAGCGCGAAACACAATAAATTTGTTTCCCAGCTAAATCAACAAACAAATTATTTTTAAATGAAGCATTCAAGGAGGACCACATTCAAGCGTACAAGCGAAGAACAATTCGGCACACGTGGGCCGGTCGTCGTAAGGCGACCATTTAGAATACGAGATGTCACAATGTCGTCCCATACAGACACGCACAGCCGTGCGGTTTTTTGTCTTGCGTCCAAGACCATATTTTTTCCTTTTTTTTTTTTTTTTGTTTTCAAAAAGTCGCGGTCATGCGGACACACCCAACTGCGACAAGCATTTGGCAATAGCGAATTTTATTTATTCAAGGCGTAATTGATGGTCAATTGCCTTTAGTAGGTCTGCAGTTGGATGTGTGTGAGAGACATTTCTGGAAGAGTTCTCGGGCCAAAAACAAAGAACTTTTGCGCGTCGATCGATGATGAAGATAGCCATTTTTTTTTTCCGGGACGAAAATTCGTTCACGCTCGGGGAGCATCAATAAAGTCTGCGATTTTATTCGCCGAGGAATTAATAAAAGCTTTTTTTTTTTAACCGTACATATGTACGTATGGACGCCTAGATAAAAAATAAAAGATATTTGTAAGCTATAAATAACGAGGTGGAATTGTTTTTGGACGCTCTTCGGTGAAATTTATTGCTAAACGGTCATAATTATGCTTCTTTATTTTTTTTTAAAGAAAATTCCAACAATCGGTTTGACACGTTTTCACAGGGTGGTCTGAAATTGCCTTTTTCCCCAGAGTTCTACATTTGTTAAAAAAGTCCTTTTAGATGAGAGTGACTAGCACCACATTTTATCATCCTCTTTGCATCCTCAATTCTCTGCGTGTTGGCCTCTGAACATACAATTGGGATGGAATAAAGGGTTCTTTAAAATGTGAAAAAAGGCTCTGTGTCGCTGCCAGAATTCGACAATGTGACACAAAATATGGTCGGAATTGTGTTTCGTCAACTACGAATAGAATTTAGGCAGACTGGATGAGATGGAGACGCTAAACACACTGGTCCTCCAAAAACAAGCAGAAAACAGACATGCCATACAAACCGTGAAACAATTCAATTACTGCATGGCTCGTGCACTCTAGGCTTTTGATTGCAATGTTGCTAGGCGAGGGAAGCAATGTTCTTGTAACCGTACTATGTATGTCGAGCGGTTGAAAAATAATTTTTTTACTTCCTCAAAGTTTGTCGAAAACTTTAAGCAAAATTACCAATTTTGAGGCAAATGATCGTGGAAAACCCAGAAAGGTCTTTCAAAAAGTCTTATTTAACAAATCAATTATTTTGTAAATCATCGTCGAGTTTATTTTCTTTGTCCTCCCCGCCAAAAGGAGTAGGTACACCAAAGCTGATGACAGTCTTTCTTTCGACTTTTTTGTGTGATAAAGCCTCCGATCACTGATCCACTTTAAAAAGTTTGAAGCTTGAAGCCGTTTTTCTAAAGTGTGCATAGAAAATAATTATTATAAAGTTCGTCTACAGATGCCTTGCATTTGAATAGACTGAGTTACTAAACTGCTGGGCAGCTTTGAAGGGACGATGCGTCACATAATCAAGGGAAAACTCATGTCAACATAAATATAGAATATAATAATATAATAATATGGTGGCGCTACAGCCCGTAGAGGCCTAGCTTCTCAGCAACCACTCGTGTTGTGCGTGCTATTGTTCTATCACGAGTGGAAGGGACCTACAAGTTTTATGCCGACTCCGAACGGCCAAGTTTGAGAAGCTTTTTCTAGACAATTTTACTCTTTGAGCATTGTCAGTGACTCGACAGAGGTGGGGCCGTGAAAAGTATTTCGTGTCGAACCAGGAATCGAACCCAGGCAGGTAGGTCCAAGTGCGTAGGAGTCGACGCACATACCCACAACGCCACGGGCCACCACAACATAAATATAGAAGCGGAAACAAATTAACATGTCTTACACTCTTAAACACCTTAAATTCCTATTTCACGCATGTTAAATTTTTTGTTATATGTACAAGAATTAAATTGTGATACAGCTTTAGAAACACATCTGTCTGGTGCCAAAAACGGACTCTAATGACGCAATGGCTTAAATGGGCGCCTATGAAGTGTCGCTACTTACGACTTGTGGATATAACATGATATGCCATCAAGTTATTTCGACATCCCCGTATGTCTGCCGATCAGATATACATCATTCCTCGTCTTAACTCTCGATTGAATATCCGCGCAGTAACCAAAATCGAAAGAAACCAACAAAGCGCACTTTACATCATCAGCTATCAGCCTCAGAAGTGGCAGCAATTTCAGTTCTCCAGTTATATATTTTTCATTTAACCCATTGATTTCCTTAATTGTCTTCGGCACATTTTGTAATTAAATCCATCCCGAAGATTCTTTTCAGTCACGTTTGAGAACTGTTAATACAAGTTATGGGTTTTGACTTCATTTTGAGTATCTTCTGTACTTTTCCTAGCATTTGAAGTTGCTGGTAGGAGCCGATTACGATGACCTCTCCGCCTCATGCTTCATTTCGAATCCTTGCTTCCATGCAATCCTCAGAACTTCAGCCATCCATCATCCCGGACTTTCAATTTCTGAAATAATTATATACTTCGTGCCAACAAAAATAACAAACACTCGGAAGAATATAGTTTTTTATTCAGCGGCAAATAGAATCAGCGGAAATAGATCTCATATTCAAGACGGTAACGATTAGAGCGTCATTTTTGGAGCCGGGTACATAAGCCGTTCGAAATATTTGTGACACCGAAGGCTGATGCATATTCGAAAAACCCATCAGTACTAGAATTAAGTCGTTCCTTTCGGACGAGGTATAGCCTCTAACGTAAACATGAGGGAAATGTTATGTCCCCTCTAAATCGCTCACGTTGTACAAGTAAAGCGTGTAACTTGAAAATAAATCACCTATCTACTTATAAGGGTGTCCCAAAACTATTGCAGGACTGTATACCATTTGTCACTGTCGTATTGGCCAATAAAAAATCAATATTATCCAGTTTTGGCAGAAAGAACTGTGTGCGATATCGATCACCAGCCTCATTTTCATAAAACAAGTTCAATGATGCCTCCAGCTCAAATAGCATCTCTAACTGATGCAGTCTCCCCGAGTCTTCCAATTAATCTCTTCAAAGTTGACGAAGTTAAAACTCTATTCCGACGACTTGGGAAGGTCCACAACTCCACATCGCATGAAGGAAAAGTGAGTGGTTAATACTTGGTACGGCCACACTGCTACTAAGGTCGGAACACACGTTAAATCCTTACTCTACATATTGATACCACTGGAAACCTGAAATTTACTCTGACTGCCGAGATAGAACGTAAATCATAGAACAAATTGCTATATACATTCTTTTTGTTTTATCAAAGCTATATACAAATTCACATTGAAGCTGAAACCCAGCAAGGTTCCACTTCACTTAATCTCTAAAAGTATTGACAAATAAATAGTGGTCAGTCTTAGGCGGCTTTCGGGTTCAACGAACTAAGGTACTCTGCCCGCAGACGACGGGTGATCACGTGTCCCACCTTCGTCCGGACCCATTCTGGCACAATTTTCGTCAAAGCGTACTGAAAAGGAAGCACCAAAACTGTTAAAATATTCGATCTAAGCAAGTCACAATACACGCTCACCTGAATTCCATGAGTCCAGTAGCCAGTGGTCTCGTTAGTCCTACCCAACGTGAAGACGGCCGATTTTGTGAAGCTCTTCACGTCCGGAATGAAGAAGCCACCACTCATGACGTTCTTTGAGTACTGATTCATTTTGGTGACCAGAAACAGTGGCGTCACGCACTGCACCGTGATGCCATACTCGTCCAACTCCTCCTGCAGAGCCTTTGTCAGGCTCTTGACGTATGTCTACAAGACGAGGATGATTCTTGTAAGAAAAAGGAGATCATTTCTTTTGTGTGAGGGACGTACCTTGGTCGCTGAATAGACAGCCATGTAGGGCAATGGTTGCAGTTCACTTCCGGAGGAAATATTCACAATGGCACCTCTTCCGTTTTTCTTCATGTGATCGATCAGCATGCGACACATCATGGTGCAGGCGGCAACGTTGATGTGGATTAAGTCCCAAAGTATGTCTTCCGGCACTTTGGCCAACTCATCCGGATAATCGTACATTTTACCCACATTGTTCACTGTAATTAAAAGAAGAAGAAGACAGAGGCTAGAAACTCAATTCAATTCCACCGTGACGTGATACAATTGCGATTACACGCCACGGTATTGTGTGTTACAATATGCATAACCGTTAAATTACATGGTAGCTTAGGAATGAAACGAACTAACCGGGGAGGGGCAGACAGAAAAAGAAAACAAGAAAACGAAACTGTGAAGCAGTTTGGCAAAGTAAGTCAAAGGCAAGGTTAATCGGTGTACACATCTGAAGTGAACAAAGGTCTCTCTCTCTCTCTGTCGCGGAAAATCGCTTGTTTGCGTATGCGACTGATTCAGGGAGTCTGTTTGACGGCGACGCTATGGACCGTAACGAATCTCATTCAATTCATGGGTGGTAGGCTTGTTGAGTGGCAATTAGGGCTTATCGGTCGACACACATTATTTGGCCGTGCAACCACAATCAGCAAACAATGAGCTGGAGTATTGCCTCCGGCAGCTCGGCAGCTGCGGATGACGTTTCTTGATCGCGTAAACATGGAAGTGGATACGCCCGATCATGCGCGGAGCATGTGCGGGAGGAAATGGCGATAATGTGACCGTGATTACGTGGTCATTGTGGCACAGTGATTTGCAAAAAGGCTAGGAAGCAGCTAAGGGGATTAGTTTTGCACAAGGCCGGAGTTCGCTTTTGTGCGCACTTGATCTTGATCACTTTGACGAGATCTGTTGTCAATGACGAGGCTAATTTTTCGAACTTTCGCACGAACTTCAAGTGGAACTAGTGAGTTGACTAGATTTGATAGTGCAGCTAATGTGGGTTTAAATGTGACGATTGGAGACCGCCATTATTCGTTAATTGGCTTCGAGTGTGAAGACCGATGCTCAACTAGCGACGATCGTCTTAAGAACTGCTAACCCTCCGCTCAGCTAAGCAATTCTGTCTTGTCTGTGATGTGAATGTGATTTATAAACCACCCGATTACTTCATAACTTACCCAAAATTCCCACCGGAATTCCCTCCAATTTCTTCCGGATGTGTTCGTAAACTCCTCGCCCTTTCCCAAAGTCAGCCACGATCCACTTCGTCTTCACTTTGTACTCCGATTCTGCAATTATTAAAATCAGTCAATAAATCAGTTGAAGCAACAGACTTGCAGCTCAACATGCAATGCAATGCTCATTGACTCACCAATTTCTCGCGCCACATCGATCAACTTTTGCTCCGTTCTCGATATGAGCACGATGTTAATGCCTTTGTTGGCCAATTCTTTGGCGTATTCTTTTCCAATGCCATCCGTTGCGCCGGTGATTACTGGAAAATCAAATAAAAAATGAAAACGAAAGTCAATTACAATAGAGATCATGTCTGCGTCTGCGTGCAGTTTCAGGCTTACAAACCATGAAAATCACGGCCGGTGTGGTTTGGCAATTCTTCGAATGAACTCAAACGGAAAGAGTTTCGACAGGACTTTAATTCATGCTCTGTGTCTATTGTGAGTAATTTATTCGACAAACGACTGAACTCTGGTTGAGAACCAACTTTAGTTCAGCAAGACAAGTTTAGTTTTCTGAAGCAGAATGCGTTGTACAATAGGGAAGGCACATGTTTTCATTTGGAAAGCGATTTGTTGAAACTTCAATCTCTGAGGATTAATTAAGGTCCACTGGATCTGCCACAATCCAATATCTAGTTATGAGAAACAATTGGAGCTTTCACTGAAGTAGAATAGGATCACAGAGATTTTCCGAACACATTCTCTCAATAGAGGCAATTCTCTGGCGTACTTGAAGTTCTTCCGCCCGAAATGTGTTAATGGGGGTCGACCATCTTCGATCCGGAGGAGAGATGTGATCAATCTCCGTGGGACGGGGGCACGTCTCTCCTCCGGATGGCGGCGGAAGTCAACTGATCGACTGATTGCCCAAGCGCGTCGTCTAGACCTTCACTCAGCAGGAGCTACCTAGTGCACACTCCTTTTAGAGTTACTCCATCATATTCGGGTCTAGATCGTGAGCTTGGAATAACGCATCATGTTCGGTGTTAGCAACAAACTAATTCGGAAGACCATGGCACTGCTAACGATGTAAATGATTTCATTGAGAAATGCGCCTTCTTTATTTGCCGAGGTCGAAATGCAACAATGACTTGCATGGAGAACATATGGAAATATAACCAGTTGGATCCAATCAACATTTGATGGCCAATGTCTGATGTAGATGAACGTCGAAGAGCGACTAGAGAAGAGCTAAGATAGCAACGGACTCAAGCTTTAATTAATACCTAAAACCCATCGACACTCAGTGTCCAGATGCTCGAATGTATCGATTATTCACACACAGCTCCTTGAAATTATGGAAATTTCTACGTTTAGGATTATCGGCTTACATCTCCACAATTTTCGAGTCACTGACAGAGTTCAGAGAGCATTAGTTTCTAGAAAAAAGCTTCTCAAACTTCCTCTTCTCTAACTTTCTCGTTTGGCATAAAACGGTTCACAGGTTCATGATGTTGATCAGATGACATCAACTTGTGTTCGTCTGTCAAAATCAAGCTGAAACCATCATCACCAAAGGGCAGAGTGCGACTGAAAAGCCAAGTGTATCCATTCACAGGAACTGGGCTTCTTCGTCAATTCGGGCCTCCATGCTTGTGGTCCAAATGATGCACGATTGGAAGCCAAGAACAGATAACGTCCTGATTGTGTCCTCGTAAGGATGGAATACCTAGTCTGCTGGTTCGGCAGCTGTGCTTAGAATTGGAAGCTTGGGATAAGTTAGTGGAGTCTCCAGAGCGGAGATCTTTCCACATTTGCAACGATTTCAGTCGGATCGCCGTGCTGGCCGTTGTTTTTCAGCTTGTTAGGTTTATCGGCGGAAGATTAAGGAGTATGTTCCGAGCTGCGGAGACGGTTGTTTTTAGCTGTTAATGCGTGCATTTTGAAAGAACGATGGCTGTTTTGATGCGATCCACGAAGTCATCCATTTTTGGACATCTTTAAAAGAGCGGCAGTGCTGATCTGCCAGGATATGCGTCATCGACGAAAACTAATTGTAGTGGGGTTGGGCTGTACGCCGGGTGGTGTAGGACTTCCCATTTCAGCGCTTCAAAGTAAGCTTTGACCGACTGATCGTTTTGTGGCAGTTTTTTACAGCAACGCTCGGCTCAAGCACATAGACTGAGTTCGGTAGAGTTATCCTGTGAAGGTCTCATAGTAGACTACGCGCAATAGGTACCACCAAATTGAGAGCATGGCCTTGCCACCTTGAATATTTGGTTTTGACGTCTTGCCTGGCGGCCCATGTCACAATCATATGACGGAAATTAATAAAGCGTGTTCCCCGTCAGCCTTCAGATTCACTTTTCCTCAAAAGGAATCAGCTACGTAACCTTTCCGGTGAATTGCGAATGTTGACATATTTGCAGCTCACAAAGTGTTGTCACTTCAGTGATTTGACACATACTGAAAGAGAAAACCTAATGATGTGGCTTTTAAATGAAGTTGGTTACAACATTGACCGATGCCACAAAACACTAAAACGCCACCTCTTGAAAATCCTTTAAGTCCTTCCTTGAATTCCTCTGTAAAAAAGCTAAAACATTCCCATTAAAGTGAGAATCTTGCACTCCTCAGCTGGCGGTGTAACAAAGCTACCAACAGACTCTTCTTTCTAAAAGTTCAGTCCAGCCCCTGACCTACATTCCGATTGAACTCAATGGATAAGGGGTTCACCTAAATATTGTAGTTTCCCCATCATTAGCCAGTCTATCGCCTCTCGCTGAGTATCCAATAAATGAGTGCATCCACTCCATCGCATGAAAAATCCTGTCTACCGCACACCTCGCATCTCTCACACACTCCAAGCTAGTGAATGCACTTGTATCTATATACATGCATGGATAAATGATTACAGTCGAATGTACGTGCGGCATTTCGCTCTCGCACAGAACTGCAAAACTGCATGACCCACATTCCCGAAGCAGTCATTTAACATTTTGGCATTTTGCCACACTCGCCAGTCGCCACAGAGCTGGAGAGTTACGTCACGCTGCAGCTGTGTGTGCCGGCCGCGTTTCGCAGTCGCATTCAATTACCACCGCATCCAAGTGGATGCAGAAAAAGTGCATACACGACCAAAAAATCAGGAAAAAAATAAGAAAAAAATGAAAAATCTTGTTCAAGTTTCTCTAACCACAACCGGTTTTTGTCTGCGAATTATGCAAGAAGTCTTCAGATAATGTACGACTGATGCCTCCCCGCGCAGCAGTTAGCGGATAACTTGTACTCTTGCATCGGCTGTGTACGGCTTCGGTGCAACGAGATCGAGCTGCAGTGCCAGTGGTCGGCAGTCGTCGGAAGCGTTGACCAACGACGTCGACATGTTTGTGGACCGGTATTTGCAAAATTCAATGATTACATAGCGCACTGCACAGGTCTTTGAGCCGAGGGCGCTTTGTTTGTACATCATTGCCGCGGAGCGGAGTGCACGTGGTGTTTAGCGAGTCATTAGGAAAGTGGCGGGAAAACACTGGCTATGCTGCCGTCCGAGAGGCGTTGAGATGCTTGAGATCTTGGCAAATTTGCTTTCCGTATTTACGTGCGAGTTAATGTGGCAAATGTAACAATCGATAAACGATCAGTAAATAAGACGGTTGAATGACTTCTTGACGTTCGTGTTTGAGTTTGCATACTTGGGCGTGCTGGCAGACTTGAAGTGCAGTTTAGTGGTGGAAATTACCGTAAATTGATGGAAGGTGGAGCAAGAGACTAATATGTCTATGAAAGAAGGACACTTTCGTCTTAAATTGTAGACTTGAAGATATCCAGAGGATTCCATACCTTCACACGTCGGCAGATCCGAGAAGACCCAAAAATGCACTTCGAACTCTCACCACTAATGACGGCTATAGACCGTCATGTCTAGTTTTGACATTCCTGCCAATGAATCAGGCTGTGCAAGATGACGGTAAATAATTGCCAATGCTCTATCAAGGTCTGCAACTAATAACCTTACCTTGACAATCAATGTTGGAAAAGATGTAAGGCGAAGCGACCTCGGTGCCGTGTTACTTTCTTAACAACGTTCTTGAGAATATCGTGCACAACTTACATGCCAGCAATAGAGGCACATGAACCTCGATTTTCCAGAAGTCTGTCTGTCTCTTAGCATTCGCGGATGAGACTAATGTGATTGTCGGAACGCAGCTTGACATCAATGAGGCTTACGCTGACTTAGAGATGGAAGCCGTCTTCAAGTAAGGCTTCAAAACACTGACATTTTGGACATAGCATCACAATGGGCGGATACTACTTTGTTTACTACAGTAAGTCTTACTTCGTGACTGCGTAAAACAACATCTGTGCCGGTTCAAACGCAGCACAACACTTACCAACAGCAAAAAGCAATTGACTAATAGAGTCCGTTTTTAAGGGATCCAGCTGACGTTACATTATGCATTGACTCATACAGCCCTGCACAGTTTCAAAAGCAGATGAAGAAGTTGTTTGTCACTTCAAAAGAAAAGTCATGCATGCGATCCTTTGTCCTGTTTTCCGTTGAGGGCATCTGGACGAGGATATTCAACCACGAACGACACGGGTTGTGCAGCGACACGGGTTTGCTGTGTCTGCAGATCCTACGCCTAAAGTGGCTGGGACGTGAATCTGGCGCTGGCGTTTAGCGTAAGGACGTAACTACTACTTTCACCGAGCATAAAAGAACGTTCTGTCTCCACTGTATAGGGACCTTCCCTAGGACGCCTGGCTCTGCTCTTGATGCATTTCTGAATCTGATATCCACGTCATGGGGTGCACTCTCTAGGCAATCTTTCGCTTAAAAAGATGTGGTCCCTGGTGCAACTGGCACTGGAGCTTTGATGACTTTGCGCGACACCTACATTACTCCAGCTGCGACGTACATATAAAGTCGACTTTCCCTGCTATCACGAGTGACTCTGACCAGCAAAGAATTGTAGTCCAATCTTCACTGACGGCTTCAAGATCAATGAAGGATATGGCGCTGGCGCCTTTGTGGAGGGCGACAACTTTAGACTGTACACCTCGTTAGGTAAATTTGCGTAATCCAAACGGAAAGTTATGCGGTCCTAATGGCCACGAACTATATTGTGAAGAACAGATGGAAGGGGCGATGCATTTTTGTATGTAGAGATTGTTCAGGTATGCAAGTCTTCTCTGAATATGATGGGCTCGGCTGGGTCCCGGGCCACCACGGGATCACGGGAAATGAGATCGCCGATGAACTTGCTAGACGAGGACCAATGGAGATATTCTCCGGACCTGAACCAGCATTGGGACCACTGGGTTGGATCTCTCGAGAGTACAACCGGAGATGGCATGACTCTCCAGGATGTAGACAAACCAAGCGCACGCTCTCTAACGTCTGTAAGAAATCCGCGGCATACCTGTCATTTCTTAACAGAAAAGACTGCAGACGACTTATCGGCGTACTAACGGGCCACTGCACCTTCGCCAAACTCCTAAATAAACTTGTCCTAAGCGATCCTCTGCGATGGCTGTGAGGAAGGCGACACTGTCCCGCCTTTGCTCGGATCAGGTGGCAGTCATTTGGTGCTGATGAGGTGAGAGTTGATAATGTAGGCTCCTCATCACAGAGACCCCAATTCCGGAGGAAGAGCAAAAAGTAGGTCGCTGCCTGGTAGTACAATGGACCAGTTTTTTGAGTCTGAGTACTCCAGCGGAGCGCTAAAATCCCTAGGGAAGAAAAAATGTGAGAAAACGCAGCTAAGGTCACCCATGTTTAAGGTGTTACACGCAAGTGATGAAGGATCTAAATCAACTTGGAGTGTGAGCTGTAGACTAGATCGGGAGGCCACCACAAAAGAAAGGGTAAAATAATCCCACGCATAGAAGCCGCCTTAGCGTTGGTCTAACGATAACATTGATAATCGAGACCAAGACTTGGCACCACTCACCAAGAGTATTGCCGTTCGTCGAGTTCATAACGATTGTATCAAACATTCCCTGAGGACTATACCAAGAAAGTTATTTGCAACCATTTCGAATACACTCTCTATTACTCCACATAACCTGAATCGACCGTGCAATTAAAATGTAAATAAAAGGACTTGTGCAACGGAAGTCATGACCCTGTTCAGCTCTGTTTGATTGTTTTTTTCTTAAATTCACTCAAGCATTACCAACACTTTCCAACTCATTTCGTTTCGATTAACTTTACCTGGTGACTGGCTGTTGAATGAAAAATTAAGGACTGTGCGGGTTTGAGCTTAAATTTGATTTCGATTTTACCTTTACACAATCAATGCTGCTATTCCAAGCCTAATCGTATTTTTGAATTCTTGCGAAACGGTCTAAGGTTAGTTAATCAATCCTTCATTGATAAACGTATCAAAGAATACCATTTCTCGTCTCAACTGAAAACTCTTTCAAGTTAATTGGATGACATTTACTCAAGATCGCGCCCAAAAGTGAAAACTTCTTCAAAACATAAAAGGCCATAAATATTTTAAATGTGCTAAAGCGATTGCAAATTTCTGCCCAGCAACCATAACGTCTCGGCAAACTTCCCCGCTCAACTAGTTCATGGCCACGTCCAATTAACCAGAAAAGCCATGCAGCTCCGCATAGACCCTCAGCCCTATCGTGATTTTTTTCCCAACTCAAATTGCTCAGTGCACTGCACCTTGCCCCTCTTGTCGTTCTCTGTCCCAATTTTTGTTGCCATCCATCGGCAATATTTAGCCATTCTTCGTCATAAGCGTGGCCAACGTCGCACGTTCATGTGTCGCTCTACCCTATCCATGTCCAAAACGAAGAAACACTCAGATGACCTTGAGTACAAGCGCAAAGACCAGCAGCAGCAACCACGGTTAATCATCATAAAAGTTTCCATCTTTTCGCACCTCACCAGCCAACCCATCTGCTGCGCTCCTTCCTCTTCACGAATGTGTTCAGCAAACACGCGACGCAATGTCGCTGCAATTAAAAGCGAATATTTTCACTTTCAACGAGACTCTCCCGCTCTTGCCGGCAACAGCCCGGTTAATGTCAGTTAATTGGCATCCAGGCGAGGTTGCCCAACTGCGACAAGGCTTGGGCAAGCAACGGCCAGAGGTTGTCGGAAGCATAAGCATGAAGAGGAGTGTTGTGACGACTTGTCGCATGGGAGTTGGTGCTTGTTTCGGGAAATTCGGTTGAATAGAGTCGAACGATGTTCTCGATGGACTGTTGACTTTTTTTTTCAAGAGTGGGAGTGTTCGTTCGGTACGCAGATGATAGGGAAAGGTTGTGACATTTTTATTGGCAGTTGAAGAATGATGACGATAAGAAGAGGAGGCAAAGCTGATCGTCTGCCCTTTAGATGGCTCATGAATCTGTGATCTGAATGAATGAATGACATGAATCTCATGTTAGAATGTGCGGATGATTGGTGTGGACATGCTATTAGCCGAGACATTTGTTCACCACATTCACGGTTGTTGCATTTTTATACCGTTAAGCATTAAGCTTGCTGGTTTTACCACATTAAGATCAACGGCAAAGTTCACGTAGTCGGCGTTCATCCTAGTTGGCTAAATGCTATTCTGATGATATCCACGTTTGATCCGAATTTCCTCACCGATAATTTGTACTACTTTGCCGACATTTGTCTTGTTGCACAATCAGAATAAATCTAATCAATCCACAAATTAGCAAATGTCGTAAAATCAGCTTGTTCGCATTTCGTGCGCAGGAACCTCGAAGGAGATGCTTCATTGCACGATCTCTGTTTTAAGTCTCAGGCCGAAGAAACAACTAAGAAATGTAAGTGCCCACACGCAACTTTCTTGACGACAGACATTTTTTCTTTAAGATTGGCTTAATGTTTTATTTTTTAGTTTAAATGTTTCTCTAAAACTGCTTGTGCTTTACTAGTATAAGGTTATAATTTTTGCAAATGGCGTCGTACGTCAATCATATTTGACATTTGTGAACTAGACAGCTGCAGTATAGAAACAGACAAGCAATTGAGCGCTATACTCCGCAAGATCAACAAGTAGTACAAACAATCATCTCAACAACGAAGAGGACGATTTTGTGCCGAAAATTATTATGAGCGGCGAGGCGCAATTCCACGTAAGCGGTTAGATCAATAAGCAAAATTCTCGTTTCTGGGGCACTGCAACTCCGCGTGTGATGCACGAAGAGCCATTACATCCACTTGAGGACCCCATCGGCAATACGGTGTCTTTTACTGGCGAACGCTACAGGGCCATGATAATCAACTGGAAAATGCTATAAAACGGTCACAAATGTGTATCAACACTGGCGGCATCCGCTTGGCGGATATCATCTTTTCCACTTCAGAGAAAAGTAATTCAAAAACAGAATCGGATGATTAATTTTCCATTTTTTATTTGCCGTGGAAATCAGTAAAACCAGAGGCACTTGGATGGGGTGGAGAATAGTCCAACGGTGGAGGAAGTCATTTTGGCGATTGAATTGCTAAAAGTTGCCAAATCCGCGGTGTGGATGAAATTCGGCCAGAAATACTTAAGGCAATGGGTAAAGAGGGGCTTAAATGGCTCTCCCTGGTCATTAAGTTGGCCTGGGATAGCGGTGAGACACCTGGCGCTTGGCAAGCTAGGGTGATTGTTCCTCTTTTCAAGACAAGTGGGACAAGAGAGATTGCTCCAACTACAGGGGCCTATCTCTTGTAAATATCCCCGGAAAAGTCTATACTAAGGTTTAGCCAAGACGCGCTCTAGAGCCACGGTCGAGTCCGTGATGAGGGATGAACAGTGCGACTTTCGTCACGGCAGAAGTTTGACCGACTAGCTTTTCACTCTAATAATAGGGAGTATGCCAAACCCATCTACAGCTGCTTTGTAGATTTGGAAAAGGCATACAACCGAGTTCCTCGAGGTGAACTCTGGAGTGTTCTGAAGGAGTATGGGATTGATGGTCCTCTTTTGTGGGCCATTCAGTACAGTACACAAACTTTGAAAAAAACTGGTGTTACCCAATTAGACAAAAATTGACACGAAATATTTAAATCCATTAAAGTTGGCACGCCACAAGGAAATGTTCTTGGACCTCTGCTTTATTTACTTTTTATATAGCGCAATATGAAGGAATCGTATGATGTTACTAGGAGTATGTGAAATTTGACGTACAAAGCACTACAGAATATAATAATAATATGAGGTGATGCAATCACAAGGATGGGGTGATTGTCGAAACTAAGCCTATCGGCCCGCTAATGCAGGGTGTCAAGTGATCCCGGCTCATTGGATGGATCTAAAGGAGCGACTCTAAAGCCGGGCTAACTTGGGGAGTATCAATGGCCTTACCACGTTACTGCGAGGCTTCATCGCGGCCGACAGCTTTTCCCTCAGCTTCTCGTGGGAACAAAATTCTGAACCCAAAGAAAAATAAGCCAAAAGGCGATCTAAATCGACAGCAGGGGTAACGACAGCTCAGACAGTAATCTGTGTTGAGCATGGGCTCAACAAAAAAGAGAAAGGTGCTAAGCCCGGGGCAAGCCAAGGTTATAGCGGAATGCAGATGCAACTCAGAACTAGCTGCAGAGCTACGAAAACCCCAAGGCAGCCGGCAAATGCACGCAA
The DNA here is from genome assembly GCA_907269125.1 of Eristalis pertinax. Classification (NCBI taxonomy): domain Eukaryota; kingdom Metazoa; phylum Arthropoda; class Insecta; order Diptera; family Syrphidae; genus Eristalis; species Eristalis pertinax. The sequence goes on from OU026146.1 coordinate 61,068,605, forward strand.
ACTCCCAAAAGGGTAAGCGGGAGCAAAGCTCTAGCTGCCCGATGGCAAACGAACCAAGTTCAAAACTCCGTGATCCCACAACCCTCTACGACCAAGGCGACAAGGAAAAGGCGAAATTGTTCACAGATGCCCCCTCTGGGACAATCGGGCGGATTGAATAACCCACTCTGAAAATTGCTCAGTGGTGCTTGCAGCAGGTGGTCCCTTCGCTACCTTGAAAAGGGCTTGGCGCCTGAGGAGGCGAGGAAATGGCAGAAGATCACAAGGCCAAGACTAGATCGGAGCCTATGGCACCTTATGTAAAAGGAGCAGCAATTTAATTTCACCGCCAGTGTGTAATGCACGTAAAAAATCAAAGGGTGTCCCCAAGGCCGGACAGGTCGGAAGGGGGACCCTCGAAGCAAGCTGCTACCTCAAAGAGCAGAAGTTGCAATAGCAGCGGGTGCTGGCAGAAATCTGACGGGGTTAGCGGTAGCCGAGAGGGTAGCAGTTCTTCCTTGTGAATATCCTAGGGAGATGCTGTGTGCTGAAGGCAGGAAAAGTCTGGAGGATGCTCCAGTAACTGAAATGGCCCTAGAATGGGAACTAAAGCTAAACTTTCACATAAACTCTGAGTCGGAAGCTATACAGTCTCCCCTGTTGAACTATCACTGAGAATCCAATCCGCATGTAACTGGTGTGCTATCATGAATTTAGTTTAGAGGCATCTGTCAAAAGCGTTTAAATTGTGGAAAAAAGCACTAAAACATCAAACAGCGAAGGGTCCTCTTGAAGAGGCAACAACAACAAATGAGAAGCAACTAGTCTTAGGCTTCATTAACACGGAACTCCAATATTAACTCCGCTTTTTCGCAGCAGCAAAATCTGGCTAATCTTTCAAGAAATGTGCGCATGTACGTCAAACGTGGAATTATCGCATCAAATGGAAAATGACTAAGGGTAATCAGAGTAATCGCAGATTAGTCGGTCACTATCGGAAAGTCAAGCAGTCTTATCATTCTGTTATCACATTTTTTCGGGCATTTTTTTACATCGTTGAACGACGACCAAGCAGCTAACTTATCCATCAAAATAAAACAATCCTTCTCTTTGAACACGTGAATGTAGAAGTAATCCTCTCCACATGTCGAAGCTTAAGCCAGGTTGCAAATGTCACGCCACAGAATGCAATCGCTGCTTCCGACAGCAACAACATCACAACTTTACCTGCTCGGAATACTTATGAGCGGAGCGTGCTTAGTTAGGCTGGCGCAGTTATAAAATCCATGAGAAATAAAATACAACGAATCCACAAGCAATTCACATTCAGTGTCCGTTTCCCGTTCAATTAAAGACCGTTTTGTCACACTTAAGCCAAACACACACCAAATTTGTCGTACTTACCCGCCCACTTTCCATATCTCTCGGTGAGTGGCTTCTGCAGATGCGGCTGGAAGTACGGCTCCAGAATCGATCGGACTATGGCCAGCAACGACTTCAAGTTGTCGTACAAATAGCACAACAGCGCGTAGATCCCGACGATGCTGATCAAATTCATCAAGCGATCGCAGAGCACGTCGAACTGCAGCACACCCGGCAGTATTTCGAGCATTTTCAAATTGATCTCACTCAAAAAACAAAAGTCCAAAAAGTTTTTATTTTGATTCGCTTATCACCGCACGAAGGGTTATCGCACTTTCTCACCGCTCGCTGGAAACGAAAGCAAAAATCGAAAACAAATGGTTTTTCTCAGTGACCACAGCGTATGTATCTGAAACCGCTAAGCGCCACGAACCGATTGTGCACACACTCGCTTTGGCTTCCTTCTGCAAACAAAGATCGTCGCCAGACGACTGCCACTAGCCGCACCGAGGGAAGCCATTAAAATGTCCAAATCGACGTCGAAAACCCACAAAGGCCTCCCGCCGTAGTCGTCGCGGTCGCTCGCTGGAGCTGGCTGATTGTCTGTGGACTGGTGTGAGTGGATACCATCCACACCACACCGATGTGAGTGCATTTTCGTTGATAAGGCTGGTTGTGCGAGTATGCGAATTTACGGTTTTCGTCGCTTTGCATGCGGTGACTGTTCACGACAGACATTTGGCCACTATCAGCGACACGACGCTGTTAAAACAGATTGTGGAGTAATTGCGGCGTAAGCATGGGGCATGTTCATCGATTGGCTCACTCTGGGTCCACTTTCACTGAACGAGAGCTCTTCGACGAGTGTGTTTGTGTTGCAGGAAGCTGCTCGTGACATATTAAGCTCTCGTGAGCACTGTCGACGGGATGATGAGTAGAGTAAACATATTTAGGAGCGGATCATTTGTTAATTTTGACCGAGTTGGTAATTTGAAACGCAAACGCAGAGAGAGGGAGGGAGCAGCTGTGGGGTGTTGACTCTATGTTCTTCAGGGGGTTTCCAAAGATGGCCAATTGTTGTTTGGTGTATCAACATTTTTAGATGAGTAGTTGATGATGTTGTCGGATAAACAGAAAGACTGGGTGGGGTGTTGCCAGGTGTAACTGATCGGGATTTGCACCCAGTCTCAGTGATTGATGGACACACAGACAATCAGAAAATCAATCTTCTGTCGGTGAGCGAGAACTGTTCTGTGGAATAGACAGTATCTCGGAGGGGACGAAAATGGAAAACTAGTCGTAGAGTCGCAGTCGAACTGAGAACTTGGAGGAATCACTTCTCAAGTATGTTAAACGGTAACGAAGACCCAAGTCAGGCGCAGCGAGAATTCCGTCCCCGACCAAGACGAGGACAACATGGCAATACGGAGTCCGAAGTCTAACGATACTGCCGGTGCTGACCGCTGATCATGGTACAGCTTTCACGAACAGTGGACTCTTAGTACCGTTTTCCGATCAACAAGAAAGCAGACACCCTTGACTGAGCAAACATTCGAGGAGTAAAAGTTCAAAGCATAATTGACAAATGTAAGTGAAGTCAAGCTTATACATATCAAAGTCGCCAGGGAGACCGTCAAATTTCAAAGAGATCATAATTGCTTTTGGGAACTTGCTAAAAATTCAAACCGCAACAGTCATTTACGTACGTAGAGAGCGACTGTTACGGCTTAAGTAACAGAAGTGAACGAAACTTAACGAAAGTGAGCGAACTGGTTATTTTAGTTGCAGTGTATCACATCTGTGTATTCGCCCTTGAGTTGATTTAAGTCTTCTTCTGCTCACTATGGCGGAGCCTTAAAGTTCCTCAACATCTTGTAAAGGATCGTCTCTGCAGTTTGGTGTAAAGACCTGGAGCGGTGTTTAAATAATGTGATTGGTTCTCATCAGCGTAGGAAGTTTACAATTGAGCAGATCCACACCCTGCGGCAGATCGTGACAAAAACCGAAGACATAGAGATCGCACTCACTATCGCAACGCCGCATAGGACAATGTGGATAGAGATGACCCATGCACAACTATGTCTAGTTTTTGAATTCCTTCCAAGCTCGTCAAGCTGTGCAGGATGACGAAGCGATCGCGTTGCTCCATCATGGTCGGTAAGGAACTCAACGAGGATTTCAGTGTCAAAAAAGGATCTAGATAAGGCGGCGGGCTCTCTTGTGACTCCTTCAACATCATTCTTGAGAAGAATTCAGGTCATTCAGCTGTCCGTTCAGCATACACGGATGATACTAACGTGCTTGCTAAAAACTCGGTGAGCCATCAATAAGACGTTTGCTGACATTGAGACGAACGCTGTTAAAATGGGTCTGGCGGTGAACGAGGAAAAAATAAAAAACATACATATATCAGTACCAAAGCCCGCAAGAATGGACATACAACATCGGCACCTTGGACTGAGCGTCACAATATATAGCTTCGTCTACCTTGGCTTCGGTGTGAATATTACAAATAACATTAGTATCCCGATCAAAAGCAGAATAGCTGCCGACCGATACTTCTGTGAGGGAATTTAGTCATCTCTCGAAGGGACTTTATATTGTTCAAAGCATTCATCATCACAGTTCGACTCTGTGCCCCAGAGGAATGAGTAATTTCAAATGCGAGTGAAGAAGTCCCTGGTCAAGTTGAGAGAAAAGTATTGCGATCGATCGTTGGTCCAGTTTGCGTTGAGCGCATTTGAAGGAGAAGATTCAATCATGAATCGTTCGGGATCTACAGCGACCAGGTCTACCAGGCATTTACGGCAAGGCCATGTAGAGTGCATTTAAAAGCTGACTCCGACCGGAAGACTCATCGATTCTATGGATTTTGTACAATGCAGATGAGGACGCCCTCGTTTAAGTTGGCTCTCAAGTGGAGACACGAGCAAATAGAAAAGTGTGAAGTTAGTAGTCGCATCAGAAAATCATTGTGAACTTCTTGATAGTGACGCAAGCTTTAAAACTTCTAGAAGAAGCACATGCGCAAATGAATGCATAGCACTTGAGACACTACAATAGTTCGATGAACTACTAATGTTCTCTTTACATTTGGCGTCATACAGAATACAGTCCAGCTAAGTCGCTTTCACTCCGTCTTAGTCAACTGATCAAGTGAACAAATTGAGTATTTCAAAGCGGAGGCTATGCCACAACTCAGTCAGGACAGAATAAAATGGCCTTTATTCATAGAATTTCGCAAGAATCCCTTCGTCTCCGAATCTTTTATCTCATCTCAGTTCAGATGCGGTGCTTTCTTCTTCTCTGTTTGCCATTGCAGTGCGTGCATGCCCAGGTCCACCACGGAAGAGGAAGTACCTTCTCTGACATATATAGAAACTCCAGACAATCAGTTAGGACTTTTTCATTTATTTGCGGTTTAACTTACGGGAGAGATAACTCAAGACCGGCCATGTTTTGGATGATTCTGGCAACTAATGAATTGATTTGGACGCTCGACCGCCAGTTACGTGCACAACCCTTTAACCATTTCCAGGATAGTTCAGGAATGCAACTATTCTCTGAATTTGTTCTGGAGTCTAAATTCGCTAGGACTTTAGGGGTCCCAAGGGATCACGGGAAATGAGATCACGGATGAACTTGCTAAACAGGGATCATAGGAGGCACTCTTAGTACCCTAACCTGCGCTGGGATTCGCTGCGTCCTTGGTTAGGGCTTCCATTGACGACTGGACCTCTCAAGAGCACAATCGGAGGTGGCATGTCTCTCCACGATGTAGACAGACCAAGCGAATGCTCCCCAACGTCTGTAAGAAATTCATACTTGTTATCTCTTGACAGTAACGACTACAGGCGACTTATCGGCGTTCCAACGGGCCACTACATCTTCGTGCCAAACACCTAAATATGCTTGGCCTATACGATGAAACCCTCTGCGACGCCTGTGGAGAAGTTGACAACACTGTAGGACACTTCCTCTGCCACTGTCCTGCCTTTGCTTGGATCATGTGGCAGTCATTCGGTGCTGATGAGGTGAGAACTGATGATGTAGGCTCCTAATCACAGAAACGCCTTCTGGTCTTCCGGAGGACGCTGCTGCATGGTAGTACAATGGACCAATTTTTGAGTGCAAGTCGTGATCAACTCGTTGTGATATTTGCGAAGATATTCAAGCTGCTTTGGACAGTGCAGGCTTAGCCCCTAAAACCACTATACTACCACAAGCGGTAATCTCGAACATTTACTCGTAACCACCTGTCAAACAATGGCTTAGTTCGTTTATCCGATCACTGGGTATTCGTGACAAACACCATGACTGCCTTCAAGCATCAACATCAACTACTCTTCCAAGTGAACGAGCAACCTCACTTGGATCCCCTTCAACTGGGTCATCTCCCACAAAGTCTTGTCCGCCGCCAGGGAGGATTGCCATCACCGTTGTTTCCACTTCTCATCTGACCATGTCGATAGTGTCACGACAACTTCGCCAAAACATGTACTTGATTCGAAATCACTTGTAGATTTGTGTATCTAGTGCGTGACAATGTGCCATTGTTGTCGTTTCGTACGATCGTTAAATTTCTGCAGTAATTGAGTTAATGGAACACATTGAAATGATGACCGTGAAAATGTCCGTTCGACATCACGCGTGCTACGTAGCCAAATGATGTTTCTAATTAATGTCTTCCCCGCGGCTTTGATGAACTGATGAAGTAATTGTTTTAATTGATCACCGTCACAGGCGGTGATTTGTGATGCCTCTGCTGATGGGACAGAGTGTAATCAATCGAAAGAATGAGGACTATTTACCCCAGCGTTGTCTGTACATTAGGCTTTTGAATTGTGCGGAGAAAAACTGTGATGAGTAGACAGATGGCAGAGGATTAATGTAAGAATCTGCCGACACATGATCTGTATTTTGCGTGTTTGGGCAGTTCATTGACTCTTGTGGGACTAGCTGGATTTTTTTACGAAACAAATGTCTGCCCTGCAATGATTTCGCGAAGCAATGTGAGGCCATGTCGTAGGAACGCTTCTGGTGGAGCAGTTGGAAGTTGGAAAAGACCAAGTGTCGACAAAATGACTAGTAATGCAGCAAGCCAAGGTGAGAAGAAATAAATGGTGCAGATGCATAGCTGGTACATCGAGGCAGACAAGTTTCCATTGAGTGGCTACCGGGAACTATAAACGAAGGCATGGATGGGGGAAAGATGCATCACGAAATTCGTGCCACGAGTGACACAAACCTGCTATATGCAATGAATCTCGTCACGTGATTACAGCTGGGCACGACTGGATGGAGCTATGCTCGTATACGGGGTGCCTGCAGAGCAAAGCAAAAAGCAAGCAATTCAAATTCAAGGGGTTCCATTCGGAAAGCGGAGCATCATCGCTAACCAGAGTTGTAATGTCAAACTAGTGTGAAGACGCTTGTCTTGGTTCTTTTTTCGGAACTTGTGACTGAGATCTCCCCGTCAGGCGATTCAGTCGACTCGTTGCTCTTTTCTTGTAGAGTCAAGAGACGGCGTCTTCAACAATGAACAAAAGCGACCCCTTGCTAGCTGTCTTCGGTTTCACACAATGTGTCGATTGAGGAATTTACCCAGTTATGTACCTTAGGACATGTGGAAGCATCTTCTATTGCGATGTCACACAGCTCTTAGACCAACACTCTTTTTGCTCAACTTGAGTATTGAATTGGAGGACACGTACTGTTTGCGGTTCCTCCAATCACCATCAACGCAAAGATAGCCAACGATCTCACTCAGCACATCTCTTTCTCTAAAAAAAAAACAAAGTGGCTTTCGCGTATGACTGTAGAGTAACACTGGGTTTATCAGGCCATAAATGGCTGAAGCCGTTAGGAAGAGATCCTAGAGATGCATCGATTGCCAAGGATTAAGGCGTAACTACAAGGAACGTCAGTAGCAAAAATGACACATTGAGACAACAATAACCACTTCGTGGAGTTTTGTCAAGTTTCGTTCAATCTCGCTAACTTAAAAGGAATCGAAATGGATTACAGTCTACTTACCTCAATGAAGGTTGATATTGCAATTAAGCGTAACTTCAGGCAACTTTGGTCCACTTTGAAATTTGACGATGCTTCTGCCTACTTTTCAATCAGCTCTGAAATAAGCTTAAAATCAAAACCCTGCAATTGTAGTGAGGCCTTAAGTGTTCATATCCGATATATCTGCATTCGCTACGTCCGCAGTCGTAGTGAAGAATATATGGCCCAGCGAAGCCTTTCTAGAGAGCTGAGCAGTGGCAAAGCAGATGTTGGATTGTCTTCGGCAGAGATCGCTGGATTCCTTGTTCTATTTTCGGAGCATTGTACCGATCGGAGTGTCCTGTGTTCACACCGACGAGCATACGGCTCGAGGCTTCTTTGTTTTGCCGTTATTAAGCTCTGGCCACGACGATCTTATCGCGTGACAGTCGTTCCTTGCAAGCCAAGACGAGCGGATGATCCGGTATAAAGCACTGATCGGTGGTTGTAGGGATGTGTCCGATTAGCTAATGTTCATTTCAGACCATTGTCTGGCCAATTCGTCCGCTCCTTCGTTCCCTGCCATTGAGCTGTGGCCCGGGACCCAGCAGAGGTTGACCTTGTGGTGACTAATGGACAGCCTTTGATTTCGTTGTGCAGAATCCTATTGACTTCAGTCCACCGTGGCTGCCTATAAAGATGGTGATGTCCGATGGTGGGATATCTGTTTCTTGTAAGTGCTTCGCTGCTTTCTCTATTGCCAGGTTCTCGGCCTGGAAGACGCTGCATACATCAGGGAGTCTAAAAGATTCCTGTTTGTACAGAGTGTCCGAGTAGAATCCGGCCCATCATGACTTCTCGCAACTCTCACTGAGCGTTGAGGGATCTCTAGCGCCCATCTTCTTGCGCTCGTCTCTTGTAGCCGTTCGTTGCTTTTTGGGCCGATATCTTAGTAACAATTTTGGTTTCAGGATTTCCTGTGGCCTTGGGGTCGATCTGTTCGTCCACCAGCTGGGCCTCGGTTTCAGCGTCCATTTGCGTTGTGTTGCTAATCTGTGATGAAGCCGAGTATTCATCGTCGCAGACTGTAGTTTCTGAAGGAGAGTCCCGGTGACGGTGTCACCTGGATCGATGGATATCCCTTCGGCGGTGGCAACCTTAGCTGCTTGCCTCGTCAGACGATGATTTATTTGATGTTATTTTCCTTCTTTGTTCATATTGGTTGTTTTGTTTCTTTTTATAAAGATTTGTGTTCGCTCGAGTAGCGCAGGAATTGGCAGTCGACTTGTACAGACTCAGCAGTATGTAAAGATGTGTACGACAAGTTAGAGTTAAGCGACATCTATAATGGACGTACTTAAGCTTAAGATACCAATCCATTGACAGAGAAATGATACCTTGCGGCTATAATGGCAGCTTCGTCAAATTTCGTTAGGTTGGTTTACTTTTGCTAATTTATGTAGGAGCGGTCTCTACATACGTAGATAAAAGTTAATATTGGAGAGTAAGTTAAGTTTCCAGAAGCAAGTGTATACACTTTGAAAGTCAACGATGCTCACGTAATTTTTATTCGATTTTGATATTTTAGTGTTTTTGTGCGTTCATTGCAGCTGGCCCTTGACACAACACAAGTTTTCAATTTACATCGAATGTAACCGGACATGTAAGATAATTAAGTTAATTTTTGTGACCTTAGAATCTGACTGGGATTTTCACCCAAGATACGAAGAATACAAGTCTAATGCCGTGACAAAATAAGTGTGAAATGTGCGTTAAGATATGAGGCCGAGGTTGTACACAAATTATTTGTTTATTAGCTTATGTACATTTGAAGATTGATTCCAGTCGAAGAATATAGACAACAGTGATGGAGGAGAGATTCTCTAAAACGTTGCCAATAGATGAGAATGAGGAAATAACAAGAGGTGCCACCAAGCAAGTTAGGTGACTAGAAATTACAGATAAACACGACAAGTGCGTAAATTGTGTGTACACAGAGTATGACTTAGATGAATATGTTGAATTTATCATGTGCTACTCGATGCTCCACGGACAACATCCAGGCAGAATAACCGGTGGTGTCACAACCTGTATGTGTTCGCTTTTAAAATGTTTCTAACAACTCTGTCGAAGACCTCACTCCACTTGTTTCAAAAGAGGACTTAACTACGAATCACGGATGAAATCACTAACCGGCAGCCGCCGACTTTCAACTGCCACCCTCGTGCTGGCTGTGCTCCATTCAGTTTATCGATTTTTGCCCTGACAAGCAATGAACTTGTCTACTTGTCAGTGGGATAGTGAAAAATCGATATCAATCAAAGCAATTTGAATCATTGCCGGTTTTCAAAATGTCACGTCAAACTCTTCCATTGCTTGTCACAAACTATTAGCAGCCGATTTGCTTCACGCAAACGTTGTTAGCAACTGGGGCAAGTTAATCTGCGCTACACTTACGTTACATTCAATCACTTGATTAGCACGCGGAGTCTAATTATTGAACGATTCTTTAAGCACGTCTAGTCGGGAGTAGGTCACTCGGTATTGAAAACTCACTGCAGTTTACTAAACGCGTCCAAAGAACTGTGACTGTTTTGTTTACCTTCGGGAGTTGTCACGGGGACGACACTCATGAAAGGACTTGTCAAATTGAGTGGAATAGCAAACGCAGAATCATTTGTTGAGCTTTTTTTTGGAGAGATTTGCCGTCAATCTCAGACACAAACCACGTGGGGGAGGAAAAAAACAAAGTTTTATGAAAGTTTACAACCAATTTATTTATCTCATACAATACATTTCGAAAGCTCCCCCGGGAAAGCTATCTCGTCATTGCTTCGCTGAACGTTTGATTTTTCTTGAGTCGGCTGGCTATTCTGAAAGCAGCGATGCCTCGTAGTCTGTAAGGGGCCATATTCACCACCGTTCTCTGTAAATGAAACAAATCAGCGTGAATACGTATGTTCGGTTGGTTTGAAGGTGGGTGCTTACTTGAATTGCATGCCAGAAGTATCCACAAGTATCGTCGGTCTTGCCCAAGGTGAAGACCGCCTGACGAGCATAGGATTCGGCGTCGGGTATAAACAGACCGCCATTCATGATCGACTTCGAGTACGCATTGATCTTGGTGGTGACGAAGAACGGTGACACCAGTTGGAAGTCAATGTTGAGGTTGGAATATTCGTACTGGAGACTGTCCGTAAGGTTCGAGATGTAGGCCTGAAAGTAAAAAAAGAAGTAGATAAAGTCCAACTTACACGAACATCAATAGAACAAAGTCTTATTTCGCATACAAAATTTGGAAAAGATTTTTTTGCACGAGGTAGGAACAAGTTAATTTCATTTCCGAATCATTTCGAAGATCAATTCCACATTCGCGCTTTTGTGAGTGTCACTCGTTGAGTGGCGGCGTGTTAAATTGAGCAACATTTTCAGTGTTTTATTTTAAGAAACCTGTAGTTCCGCAGTATGACTCACTGCACAAATGTTCACACCGCCACTCTCAGTAGCTACTTAACGAACGTATGTAACCAGGAGAGAGTGATAGGGAACAAAGAAATCCCAATTCTGTCGATGAACTAGAAGCCCTAGATAGAACTAAAACTCGATGGCGTGATCCGAGTATTGGAGTAGCAGCTGGGGCTCTATGGCCGACGCTGAGCAGACAGAGATCAACATCATTGATCGGTCATTGTGGCAAGGGTGTTCGCATGCTAATAAGAGTCTTTATCTGGCAGTGTGCCGATGACATGCAATTCGGCCGAACATGCCGCATAACGAATTTAGCAGAAGCTGCAGAGATGAGCAAGAAACAGAATCTATACAACATCTGTTCTGCGATTGCCCAGCCATAGCAAAGAAGAGAAGGAAATTCCTAGAAAAGCACTTCTTCGCAGAACTGGAAGCTAAGCGGAAGAACTAAGCGATTCGTATGTGTATCTGGTAGGTTTTAGGACTAAAGTAGGTCTCATGGTAGTAAACCATTCCCTAGCAAGGGCACAATGGACACAAAACGTTGGTCTTAGTGAGCCACGGCCCAATTATCTACCTACCAACCTTGTCGATGAATTAGTCCTCCCACTTAGCTTTGAAAAAGTCGGGACAATCACAAAAAAGCTGAAGAACAACAAAGTCTCAGGCTCGGATGGTTTGTCACCGGAGCCCTTCAAGGACGGTGGCTATGTTCTGATAGGAAGCAAGCACCACATCATCTGCAGAACTCGGGTAGACGATATAATGCCCAAAGTCTGGAACATCCGCTCCGCTACCTCTTGAACCAACTATTAGGTTGTATCCTGTCCACTATACTGTGTGAACGTCTAAAGCCGTTCTAATCGGCACGCACCATTGCGATTTCCGGCCCGACAATGCGACTATGAACCACATACTTGCGAAGTGTACAAGTCCTGGAGACGGCTACCGGGTACTAGGTCCATACGCACCATGTTCTTATCGATTTGAAGTTCGCATACGAAAGCATTCTTCGCAAGACATATGAACCTATTTCCGGGGGAGTTTAATGAAGGAGAAGACACAAGCGCAAACTCTACTAGTTGTATCAATATTATGGATATGTCCGTGCATCGTCCACCACATCGAGCGTATAGACTCCAATGTTCCAGTTATGATTGTCTTTGAGTCTAAGATTCGAGAAGTAGAGGTATTAAAATAAGAAACTCTGGTATAAAGAAGACCAAGTCATCACGGACGCAAAATAGCATCGTTTTGGCGAATGGAAGCACCATGTCCAGAATCGTAAACGATGGAAGACAGCATAGCTCAGACTCTCCCTAGTTCGCAGGTCTAATAAGTAAGTATGTACGCACTGTGTTATGTGGGCATTAAATATGAGCTTTGATAGAGGGTAACCATATAAGTAATACGTCTCCCAAGTAAATTATTACAAGGAAGCAAACATGGTTTTTGTCTCAAATTTATTTATTTCATTTTTTACAGAGTATTGATGGAATAGCATTTTAAATAAAGGGTGGTTAAATTTTAAGGGCCGATGTTGAATGGGAACCACACCTAAACTTTATTTTTTTTTTTCATTTCGTTTGACATTTCTCGTTTTCAGACTAACTCAATTTGAACCATGGAAAGATTCACAATCGAGCCACGCGTTAAAGTTATTCAGGCTTATTATGAAAATGGGCGTTCAAATCAAAATGCATATCGTGCACTTCGTAAAGCTCGTACTGCACAAAATATTGCTGCTGTTCGCGATAGTGTGGCTGAAGAGCCGTCCACCTCAACTCGTCGTCGTGCCCAACAATTGCACCTCTCACGCTCGTCGTTGCTGAACATTATGCACAAAGACCTGCATTTACACGCTTACAAGAGCAATTGACTCAAGAACTAAAGCCTCTTGACCATTTTAAGCGCCGTCAATGGTCAGAATCGTGGCAAGAAATGGCAACAGTGGATGATCAATTATCGAAGAAAATCATCTTCAGTGATGAGGCACATTTTCACCTCAGTGGATTCGTCAATAAGCAGAATGCCGCATTTGGGCGAATGATAATCCAAGAGTGATTGTCGAAAAACCAATGCGCCCACAAAGAGTGAGACTGTTTGGTGCGGTTTATGGGCTGGCGGCATCATCGGGCCGTATTTTTTCCAAAATGAGGCCGTTCAGGTAGTTACTGTGAATGGTGTTCGCTATCGTGAAATGATAACGAACTTTTTATGGCCCGAATTGGAAGATATGAATGTGGACGATGTGTGGTTTCAACAGGACGGTGCCACTTGCCACACAGCTAACGAAACAATGGCTCTTTTGCGCGACAAAAGTTAAAGCCTTTCGCATTTAACCACCCTTTACATAAGCTCGTGACGGACGGACTCAAATGCTTTCTCAAGATCAAGAAGAACGTAGATAAGTAGATTGATTCTCCTATGATTGTCTGGCTCTATAGGCCGACCGAGATCGACCTTAGCTTGTATGCATCTGATTAATGTATATACAGTGCCGCACAAAATTTTGCATACAACGATGAAAATTGGAAAAAACAACTTTCATCCACAGAATTTAAATTCTAAAAATGTTTGATAGGAATATTCCAATAGATCAAATTTTTAGGCTACAGTTTTCAACAAAGGTTGGCAAGAGTTACTCTGCGTTTGATCTTGTACTGTTTACTGTGGAGCCAAGGTAGACGAAGTCCTTAGCTACCCCGAAGTTATTGCTGCCCATTGTGACTCTCTGCTTAAGACGTCGATATTGTATGTCTTTTCTCGAGGACAGCATATACTTTGTTTTGCCCTCATTGTCCGACAGATCCATTTTAGTCGCTTCCGCAAACGCCTCATTGCTGTGGACTGCCAATCACGTAAATGTTATCGGCGTATGCTAGCCGTTGAACGGACTTCTGGAAGATCCTGCCTCTGCTGTTGAAGTTTTGCAATTTCTTCTCCAGGATGTTGTTGAATCAAAATCACATGACAGCGTGCCATATTGCCTAAGTCCTTTTTTGACATTGAAGGTCTCGGTGAATTCGTTACCGACCTCGATGGATCAGCGCATTGTCATCCTGCTCAATCCGACGAGTTTGGCAGGAATATCAAAACTTGACATGACACTGTATAGCTCGACTCTATGCATGGTGTCATAAGCGGCCTTGAAATCGACGAACAGGTGGTGGGTGCTGTTTGCTGGTTTGCTGTCACTCTGCAAATCGATACCCACCACCTATTCGTCGATTTCAAGGTTGTTGGTGTTATAGTTTGATAAAATCTGTACAGTACTAAACTGGTACTAAACAACAAAGTTGCAGATACTCCTATGTGGGAACAGAAGGATATTTCATCAAGTTACTTTACTTTACGGAAATCCGTCCACAATTGAATCCCTAAGAAAGGATATATATCTGTTTTTATTGTTCACAACTTTTAGAACAATCCGTTTTTGTATTCCAATTTGGTTATTTTAGTCAAAAATAAATTAGGTCTTTTGTCGATCGCTTCATATTGTAGCGTCTTTGAAGGTGAATAACATTTGCGCAATATCAACACATATCACACACACAACAGCTACTACTTTTGATTGTGGCTTCAGTCAAGGAAATGAAGACGCCTTAAGTTCCTCAACCTTAATTTTCTCTTGCACTCAAGCTCATCGCCTAATCAATCACCAGTCGGTGGCGGCGGGCAAAATAAAAGACACTAACGGCGAGCAAGTAGTTTATGAAAAAAGCTACGACCGTAAATTTATTTGTGTTGTATTTATCGACGTAGGCGGATAATGTCCATGTTTTGGTTTTTCTTGGCGCCAAAATAAATACAAATGACTCCTAATTTCTATGTTTGCCTATCGACTTCACACCTTATGTTTGCATTGAGTCAAGTGTTTTACCGGTTCACCGTGTGCTTGATTCATCGACAAGGAGAAGTGCAGAAGAGAAGCGAAAAGCATTTCTAAAAAAAGAAAAATAGTTACGGGCTAGAAAACGCACTGACCTAGGCTAACGAATGCAGCCCTATATGGTCATCAACGGTTTGCTGTGGAATCTCTTTAGGTTATGCCATCAACAATACAATTTAACCAGTTTTCTTCTTTGTTATGTAAATTAACAATGACTTCTTCAGCAACGGACCGTGGATTCGACTGATTTGTGCGGTTACTATCGATTGAAGCATAATTACGACAGTGCGTGCGAATCTAAAATGGTGACGCGAAGTCGATTGAATACCAAAATGCGCTGTAATTAGCTTTCACTTTAATTGCTTCTGAGTGTCTACCGATAAATACGTGGTAAACCATATTGATCGTAGTGTGATATTATGCATAAGACGGTATTTTAAAATTCTGCATGGCTTGCAGGCATATTGATGGGCTATCGGAATGTAGTTTCCTTATGTTGAGAAAACACCGGAGGAAGTGTGACTTCATTAATGTGGCGCATCAAGTTATGGTTCAATCACGACAAATTGATCACGTTGCGATCGGTGATAACCTTCTGAGGAGCCAACATAGATTCGGATCATTTGCTTGTTGGAGCCGTGGTAAGAAGGCGGTTATCGAGAGAACAACGTTTGGTTTGGCTAGAGAACGCTAAAATTGTACTAAGATTGTAAGATCCTTGTCGATCGAGTCTTCCAGAAAATTTCCTGTGTAGCTCACAGTAGTTCTTAAGTCGAAAACACTCCCTAGCATATTTTTGTCTAGAACGTAGCCTACAAGCCGATGAGATGGAGAGTTGCTTGACAAGAATGGTGTCCGAAAGGTAACAGAGAGTGTATCAATTATTCCACGATTATGAAGTCTAGACAGAAGCTTGGACGGGTGCAAATGGAGAGCTGGTGGTAGACTCACAGTCGATACTAAGAAGAAGGCACAGACTGTAGCGCCACACACAGAAGTCCAGCGTGAACAGGAGTCTCATCCAACAAGGGCTAGCCCTAGCCTCATCAGCACCCGATCGTGATGTACTTGCTATTATTTCCATTCTATGATTTTTTGTATAGAGACGATACTCCTTCAACTTTGTCAGTTACTCGAAAGAGTTGAAGCCGCGAATTCCAAAAGTTGTACGTGTCGGGGAATGGACCGATATCACTCAGCGTATGAGTCGACGGACCTATGCCACTGCATGCCCGATCTGTAGCGCCAGACGAGATTTATGACAATCCTAACATGACCGAGGATCAAACGCAGCATTTCCATCTCAAAAAAATCGAGAAAACCGGTATTGATGTGATCAAAGCCAGATTGAGCTTTCACCAGATGGATCGACTAGTCAATTGCCTATTAACGTCAAGAAAACAGCAACGGACAGGAACCATTTTGTTTGCCTGCTGTGATATGTACAAAGATGAGGCAGAAATCCGTCGACTGCACTGGCTAGCTCACATCCATCATGTGGACAACAATGCTCCAGCAAAGAGGGTATGGGAATCCAAGCCTCTTGGTTCGAGAAGCAGAGGAAGACCGATTCTTCGGTACAAAGACCAATTCATCACGGGCGTAAGACAGCTTGATCTGGATGACTGGAAGTAGCGTGCTCAGGACAACTCCATGGGTCCTCGCCCTAAGAATTAAGTAAGTAATCTGCGATCCATCAATAGGGCTCTTCGACAGCCCGCTGTGTACCACCAACAAAGTCAATTTCATCACCTTACGTTACTACCTATAATGGGATAATAGCTGCTTTGCTTGACAACTCACATTTGATTCGTGATATGTGTCAATCATTCATCATGCGGTTATTATCGTAGAACTGTCTGGAATGACGAAGCTGATTTCTGATTGAAAGGGTGACACAATTGCCGTATTTCGTGCAAATGCATGGGTGAGCTTTCTGATCATTGGCCTGTACTTTTTCAAAGATCACTGTGAGAGCAATGTTGTCGCAAAGAGTGTCGGTCTTGCAATGATTTCGATCTGTTTTTGTTGCCCAAAATGCAGGAGATCAGTCTGGTCGACATATGGCTCCAGCTAGACGGTGCTACATTCGAAGCAGAAGGGGAATCGATGGACCAATGAGAGTTTTAGTAATAAGCCGGCTATATTCTGGCAATTTTACGCCTTTAGAATGGGTTTTATGCGGATACGTCAAATGCGTCAAAAGCGAACGCCAGTCCTGGAAGACAATATTACACGTGTTAGTAGCGAGATACCAGCCGATATGCTCGAAAAAATGACTCAAAAATTGACTGTCCGCAGTTAAGCATTGTTGTGCGCAACATTACAGTAATCTTTGGTAAGTAATGGCAAGTATAGGGTGGGCCATTTAGTGGTTTTTTTTTCAAATCATGGGTTATTTTGACACTGCCAGCTGTTTCCCGATCGAAATCTTGACAGAAAGTCAGTAGCATACCTCCGCGGAACGAAGTGAATCGCCTTACGCTTGAACAACGTTGGGAAAAAACTGAAAACTTATTTTCAAAGTGAGTTTTTTGTAAACTGTGCGTTTTTAATTTTTTTTAAATAAGAAGTTTTGGCCAAAATGTGGCTCGCACCGCGACTGATGTACGCAAGTTTGTGCAAAAAGTTAATGAGACTGGTATGCTAGTGGACAACACTCATCATCTCCGTCGTTGTACGATGCGCACTTCTTCGAAAATGAGGCTAGGAACAACGGTGGGTGATACAGAGCCATGTTAACCTACTTTTTTTTTACTGAAATTGAGGACATGGATTTGGACGACCTCTGGTTCATGTGGGATGGCGCGCCATGCCACTCCGCCTACGCCACATCCGATCTTTTTCGCACCAAATTCCCAAATCATGCTTATCACCCGTCTTGGCGATGTCAATTGGCCGCCTCGGAGCTGCGATTTGACCACTTTAGACTTTCTTTTGTGGGGAACCGTGAAAGAAAGATCCGGCAAAGATTCAATCACTTAAGGCGAGTATAATCAGAGCTACAGCCCGAAACCATCAACAAGGTCTTGGAAAATTGGGGTGACAGAGCACACAATACTGCGAAGCCAGCCGAGGTAGCCACTTGAATGACGTTGTATTTTACAATTAATGGGAATGTTTGTTCTTAGTAATAAAGCCATAATACATGGGAAATATTTCATTTTTGTTCATTTTACTGCATATTTTAAAAAGAAACTTGTATTTGGCCCACCCTGTATTAATCAAATTGACAATATGAAGCCATTTGCTGATGCTTTTTTGACAATTAGAAGCCAAGTGTAGACCTACGTGTAGCCCTTCGTCGTGGACCTGGGCCTAGCTTCTATAGCAAACATTCGTGTTATGCGTGAGTTAACTACGCTCGCTTATATTTTCCCAAAACACCGCGAAGCATGTCTTCACACCAACGGCCGATGCACCGACACGCGAATCCACTCTGAAATCCGAGATCAGCACTAACGAACTATGTACCTGCGCTGAATTACGTCTAGAAGAGTTTCAAGGCATTCACTGTAGCAAGATTGGCAAAACGGCGCGGGGAAAAAGTAGGTTTAGAGTTAAGTTTAAGCCAACGCATTTTGGTAATGATTGAATAAAGTTTTTATTTTGAAATTAAGACCCGCGGTGCTCTAGTTAGGGACCTACAATTTTTTATGTCGACTACACACGACGAAGCTCAAGAAAAGAGGCTGTACGTAGAAGTATGAACGCTGTTTGTGCTAGTATTAGAGGCGATCCCACGGCGGATACACTGAATACGGGCCAATAAATGTGGAACATGATGAAGCCACAGGAGTTCTCTATTCTTCTCAAACTGAACAAGTTCAAGAGAAATTTCACAACTAATATTTATGCACGTCGTCGCATACGCAATTAAGATCAAGGAATAGGTGACGGGTAGCTATTTTTTCAGGATCGGCTGTGTAATAGGTCTCAGCCGATCACATCTTGTACACGACTGATGCATCGAAAACCCAATGGATATCACTTCTTGTCACCTAGATCCATTTTAGATCCATTTTTCTTAAAGCAATCCCAGGAAGCTTAGAATACATCTCGGTCTCCTGCTACGCGGATTAGAATTGACCGTTGCACAACCACAATTGAACAATCGAACAACCACTCACACCGTGCAGCAGTAACAAATTGAGGACTGGGTCAATGCGCACAACCACAGCCACATTTATGCAAAGTGCGCAAACTAAGGAGCCCATCTCGATGAGAGCACAAATAGAAAAGTGCATAACTCGTTAATTGCTGTGTTTGCTATCTGAATTGCTGTTTGCTTGCGTTAAATTGACACCCTTCACAACCTTTCAACGATTGTGACAACACTGGAATCGTTAAAGCGCTGCACGAACATCCACTTGCACACGCCTGAAGCGATGAAAAGCAATGCTCCCCGCGCAACAATTGCTTTAACCTGCCGACTCATCCTTGATCACTCGAATTTCCTCTCAAATCAACCGACAAACAGATGAGAACAGAGTCTCAGGGGGAAATTGCACTTACCTTGGAGGCTGAGTAAACAGCCCCGTATGGTCCGGGCTGCGTGGACGTGGCCGACGACACATTCACAATGGCACCTCGGCCGTCCTTCATTTTGTTGATCATCATGCGGCACATTATGGTTACAGCTCCGACGTTTGTGTTCATGACGTTCCACAAGCCCTCTTCCGAGACATCGCCCAAAGCATCCAACTGACCGTAGGTGCAACCGACATTGTTCACTGAAATCGAATCTCGAGAGTTATTCGAACACTTGCACACGCACACTGCTGCTTAAATTCACCTAGAATTCCAACTGGGATGTCCCGCAACTCCTCCTCTATGTGCTTGTACATGGGGGCGCCCTTTGAGAAGTCCGCCTGTATCCACCTGGCTTGCACGCCAAACTCTCTCTCTAAACGACGGACGCAGAAAGCGGTCAGCACTGGAAGTCGCAGCAGATTCGAGGGCACTTACCAATCTCTTCAGCGCATCGCACGAGCTTGTCCTTGGTCCTTGCGATGAGAACCACATTTAGCCGCTTCCGGGCCAACTCCCGCGCGTAGTACTTCCCAATGCCGTCGGTGGAGCCAGTAATAACTGCAGCGAAAGAGGCTTGAGTTCGTACTCACGGAGCTCACGGAGTCCTCAAAACTTACCAGCCCATGATCCATACTTCGAGACGAGGTCCGAATTCTTGCCGCGCACAAGCAGTCCCTTGACCAGTGCCTTGCCAATCAGGAAGGGCGACCTCAGCGTGTTGTACAGGAAGAAGATGAACACGTACAGTCCCAAGATGCTCAGGAAATGCGCGAGATGATCACACCCCTCACTCATTGTTGACAGCGACGAAGGAAAAACCGCAATCGAAACCGAAATCGAAGCAAAACAAAACAGAAAAAAAGTCTAAGTACAACTGGGAGCGGTGAATGCGTATCTTTGAATCTAGAAAGCCGCAAGCGAACTGTTCTATAACACCTACCGATCGTCGACTGACTGAAAGATACTGCTTCTGTTGTCGCTGGTGTCGGGTACGAATGCCCGGCCTGGCCAGCACGTTGCGAACGGCGCTGGAATACGAATCGCCATTTAATTGTGTTTACCTTGGTGAGCCTCGGCCTGTGTTTGCTTTGATAGAGAAGCCTTGCAATTGCCAAAGCTGGACTGGGACTCGGACTCGGACGCTGCTGTTTTGGATGCCAAACACTCAGAGTCGCCAGGCTAATGCGTCGTCTTTGCGAGGGAACGAAACTCTCCGAATTCAAGTGAGCAAATTATGGGATTTCCGTATTGGGGATGGGTTTCGGTCTTTTTTGGTGTAACTGCCGTCGCCTAAAATCGATTGCAAATTAGATTGTTTTGTGGTTATATTGGTCAAGTGGATGGATGATTGCGTTTGTTTGCCCATCAATGCCGCACTGGGGATGGTAGGTGTGTGAGATGAAATGGACCGGTGGACTTGGTTTTATCGTAGGCCTATACCCGTGCAGTTGTACTTTTGCGGAACGAGTGTGGATGGCCTCGGTTGCGTCTTCGGCAAATGGAGATCAAGGGTATAGTTTGTACATATAATCCACAACTAATGCCTTATTGTTATACACTATATCATAGCTGTACAGGATCAATGTGTCCTAAACCGCTAACTTACGTCTTAGCGTAAAATTGTAAAAATTCCATCTATCCCATCATTAATGACAGTGCGCCTAGATGTAGGCAATTGTTTATTTTATTATATTCACAGTAGGGGTCGTAAAAGAAGATTTTTTTTTCGATGAATGCAGAGTGTCATTGTTATTTTATCCGAGTATGGTTGAACTATTTTCTCAGAAGTTTTGACTTGAAGGCGTGTGTCAGGAGGTCGAAGAATACCGAATACTTCAACAAAGACTTAGTAGTGCCTATTCTGTACTTTTGCAGAGCTGATTCTTGGTACCTTCGAAAGAAAAATTCTACGTCGGATATATGGTCCCATATGCGAGGAAGGCGAATGGAGGAGAACACATAACCGCAAACTTTACGAGCTGTACCAGGATGTGGATGTAGTCTGGAAGGCAAAAATCCGTCGACTGCACTGGCTCGGCCACATGGAGCGCATAGACAACAATGCTCCAGCAAAGAGGGTCTTCGAATCCGAGCCTACTGGTTCGACAAGGAGGAGAGGAAGACCGAATCTCCGGTATAAAGAACAAGTAATCGCGGATGCAAGACAGCTTGGTCTTGATGACTGGAAGCAGCGTGCCCAGGCAGCAATTGCTCAGGCTCGGACCCTCCATTGGTCGCCGGCCTGATATGTAAGTAAGTATGTATAGTAGTATGTAAGTATCCTGTATTATTAGAGATCTGCAATGATTTTGCTATATTTGGCGTGGTCCAAGTGGTTGATTGCGAAATTCAACTGGACCTATTATAGTGGAATGTTACTTGTTACTTGTTTACTGCCGTGTAGACTTCTTGTTGCTAATTTAATGGTTCAGTGTGAGTCACAGTGAAACTTGCATTTAGTGCATCCGATAGACTGGTTCTAATAGAGCCGCTGATTATACGTTTAGGCCGCACTTCTTCGTCTATTTTGGACGAAATCTCTCAGAAAAGAGGGGGGAACTGGACTACAAAATGCGGTCTAGGGATGAACTCATGCAAGACGGAACTGATGCTCTTGTTCAAAAAAAATACCCAACTTCCCTCTTTGCCGTGTTAACGATCAATCAGTCTCTCTGTCTTCCAGCACAACGCATTATCCAAAATCCAGCTGGAAGCTTAACGTAGACCAGAGAATTAAGAAAGCATGCATAACTGTCTACGCCTGCAGTCGAACCTTCGGCAACAAGTGGGGTCTCCAACAAAAGTTGATCTTACGCATACATACGGCGTCAGTTCGCCAGATTTTAACATACGGATTACCAGTATGGTATCAATTATATCACAAAACTCAACAGGGTATAAAGAACACAATGTATTGGCACCACAGGCGCTCTACGGTAGACTCCGTCAGACGCTCTGACTGTTATGCTACATCTTCTACCTTTGGAGTCCAAAGTTTGGACTTACATATTAAAAACACTACAGCACACAACGCCATCGGGCTCAGAGAGTCTGGATGCTGGACATCAAAACCCTGTGGTTACAGCACCATCCTAGGCCGCTCACCAAGAGATCTCGTAAAGTCCTCCACAGATATACGGTTCCTAAACTTAAAACGGCATTGAAATTGTAATCCCCGAAAGAACGGAATGGCAAGTGGAATGCAAGCAGATGTGCAGGTATTGTAACTGAACAATCTATACTGACGCCCTTAAGATGGATGGCGGTATCGGTGTGGTCCCTGAATTCCTGAACATTTCCAAATCCTTCAGACTGCCGGACAATTCCAATGTGTTCCAGGCGGAACTACGTACAATTCGGGAAGCGTGTCGTCTACTCAAATTACACCAAAAATGTCTTGTTAAAGCAGAAGGTTGCCATGTGCGTTGGTAGGCAAGCAGCCAGCTGTCAAAGCTATTGCCTCCTTTACTTCATATCTAAACTAGTACAGGAATGCGTCATTAGATTTACATTAGCCAGCTCAAAATGTCCCTTGTTTGGTCACAGTGACATCCCAGGAAATGAGAAGGTCGATGAACTCGCTTGCAGATGAGGTGCACAGCCCACTGCAGGCAGTCAAGGCTACATCTCTACCATCGGCCAGACTGACGATATTGTGCCTCATCAAGAAAAACAGAGCCTGAGTGCAACCGATCCAAAACAAAAGACCTCCTTTGTCGAACTCGACATGATATCGTTAGATTGGCGGCGGTCAGTACGAGACACGGGTTGATGGGAGATCATGCCTTAAAACTAGGCACAAAATTGTCGCAGTTGCAACAACATGGGCGGGCGAGAGAGACTTTAACCCACTTCATCTGTGCCTGCCCTGGTCGTGCTAGTGCCAGGTAGCGAGCACTTAGTAGACCATTCTTCAGGTGAGATCTGCACGAAGGATATTAAGGAACTCCTTCTTTCTTCAATGCCTCAGGTTGGATTTGGAGATGTCTTAAAAGTACACTTAATATATAAGATGCCAGAGCTGTGGCATTTAAATGGCACATTGCTAATTAGACTTTTTACCGCACCACGACATTCCTATCTAGTGAACCACCTTGCATCCCAGTTGTTCCAGTGATCAAAGAATTTCATTGCATACATGGTTCTAAAGAAGAGGGGAATGACACTCCCTAATGGCGTGTTTCTGCTCACGCACCTTGATATATCAATTTTGTGCCTCTTTACGTAGGTATTATTATTACCTCTCCTCCTAGGTAGCTAGTTGATCAATGCAATGAGGTCCTGTCCAATTCCAAGAGAGCGCATTGGTAGTTGTCTACGGGTAGACATTGTTAAGAGCACTCTTGATATCGACAAAAGCTGTCAAAGGCTGCGATCAAGTTGCCTTAAAACTAATATAATATTTATTCGGACCCATTACAGGGTGAAACTATATTCTCCCGCGCCTTTTAAATGCGAAGACTCATGTGTGCAACGTAAATGTAACATCAACATGTACACGTTGTTCTAATGTGTCGTGACAAATGTCTTTATGTACAATATGTCACTTTAAAGAAACGACAACTATAACTGTTGCCGAACCCAGTGAAGAGGGAATCTTGCCACGGAGCAGGCGTGTTTGAATTTATACTACTCTCAGTTTCAAGGAGATGAGGAATTGAAGCCACTAGCAGTCGAGATAAGCTTAGAACTTCTGCAGCCTAGACCACGAAGTGGTTTATGTTTTTTTCGTCCGCAAACTATGCTGACGCTTTGCTTCGAGTAGTTAGTTTTTTAGTTTAGTTGACTATTTATTTCACAAAAAATAATGGATTTTAACAATAAACAAATTCTTAGTCTATATGATTTGGCTTAGGGCCGTCTACCAAGCTTTGCTTCGAGTAAAGTAGAGTGAGCTTCAAGTCAATATAACATGTACCCACAATGAGGTTTATCAGTACCCCGTGTCTTATAAATTCTACAGAATATACGAACAAAATGGAACTGCGACCACTTTGAGTGCAAATATCTGCTCATTCCCAAAATCGATCAATCAGTCTAGAGCACACTCACAAAGTTCACCAGAGGCATCTGGACAGAAGCTGCCAGTCTCCTGCCAAAATGTCGCATCCTTTTATTTCCCTTTCCATCCCAACATCCCAACACTTGCTAATTAGACAAAACCACACGTTCCACAACAACACTTCAAGTCGCTCATTGCCAGCGAAACGATCCAAATTAGCCCCGCACCCGGACTCGGTGCACACACCCAATGCTGCCTTGTTAATTTTCATGGGTCATTTAAAAAGTTGTAAGTCTCCCCACAAAATTGGCTGCCCCACCATCCCCCCCCCCCCCCCCCCACAGAGCATGACACGAAATCAGTCCGGAAATCAAATGAAGTCAAGTTTTTGTTTGCCAACAGCGCGAGACTTCATTTCCCGCAGAGCCTCATCTGCAACAGCGCGCCCCGCCCACGTCAGCAGCAAGCGCCGTCAAAAGTCGTCGTCATCATCATCGTTGTCGTGTATGGAATTTTTCCGCCAAACTACATCACATCAAATGAATTGGCTCGTTTCCTTTTCCCTTTTGTGTGCATCCTCAAGGACTCGCCCGGGATTGATCCACATTCGTACGCTTGTAGGCTTGAAACAATCGTCTTATTCGGAGTAATTCGTATTCAAAGGGGCATGTGTCATTTTTATATTTCCTCCTCGTGTGGTCTTCCTCTCCCACACTAGGGGGACTTCAATAATCATAACGGCGCAACCAGCACAAAGGACCAGTGGGAGGACGAGAAGGCTGCGATATTTTGCAATATTTTAATGTTTACCCTTCGGAATGGTCGCCCGCTATTTTTCTGCCTTTGATTTTCGACTCTCCGCCGCACACGGGGAGGGCCGCGTCTGAGGACTAGACGCGACATGGAGCAACAGACAATGTTGTCTTTATTACATTTCAGCTATTATGGGATAAGTTATGTGCCTAAGAGGCAAATGCACTAGTACATTAATTGGTGGGATTTATATTTGTGTGTCCTAGCCACCAGCGGCGTGGGTGGGTGCTGTGTTAAAGTTGAAGTATAAATTTCTGTCTAAATCCCTGTTTGCAATTAGTCGAAGATACGCGCTCAACAAATCCCCGGGAGAAGTTGAAAAACCGCTTAAAGTTGAGACGCCCTCCAAGCCTCCCTCCCCCGCTGGTGGGAAGTAATTAATTGAATAGGACCTCCACTCAGTGTTCGCTCTCATGTGACTTCCGTGGCAATTCATTTGCCGTTGCGAAGGCGATTATCTGTGCTAGTGGCCACTAGGTGGTACTGAGGAGTGTTTGCGGTAATTTATCCCGATTTTTGGCACCAGAAATTTGCGCAGCAATTCGAAATCCTTTCCGCCCCGGCAGTCGCAGTCGCTTCACGACCGCAGCTTTGAGAAAAATCTATGCATGCGGGCGTAGAAGTGATTTTTCAAGGATCTTCTCGACGAAAAACCACACACTCACTGCAAATGAAAATTCATTTGTGAAGCGAATTACGGACGGGTTTTTGTGTGGTGTCGGGGCTAATTTGTAAAAAGGACATTCACTTGACGAGGATAGTTTTGTGAACGGCAGATGGCTGTTTGAATGAAAGAGGAAGGCTGACGTACGTTGGAGTTTGGCTTATGGCCTGCGATTCTGGAAACAGCTGGTCTTGGCATGACGGTAATTGAGGCGACGTAGAAACAAGTCTTCGAATCTGAACCTGTGGGAAAACGCAACCGAGGATGCCCACGCACAACGTGGCGCAAAAAAGTCGAGGGGGACCTCAGCCAGCTTGGTGTGCAAAACTGGTGACAGCTGGCAAGAGATCGTGCAACCTCGGACTGTAGCCCCCAAAGAAGAAAAAGAAGGAGCAAGACAAGTCATATATGTGAAGAGGCAACTCTGGTTGCATTGTTCGCGAATGGAAGAGAAGGTGTAGAGAGTGAAACTCTGAAGCTGTGCAGGATGACATGGAGCGACAAAACAAAGAAAGTCTGCTGGCAAGAAACAGATGGCGCGGTTTGCTTATGAACAACTGATGCAAGAATGTCACAATTTTAGAGTAGCCGCATACGTAGATGCCACTCTCATACTGTGGCAGCTCCTTTAAACGTTGAACTAGATGCTAGACAGTAACTGGACACAAACTCGAGGTCTGAATATCAATCACGAACTCTTTTTTTTGCATACAATTTGCGACCGCCAAAGGAAGTAGGAATATCCTACAAACGACAGTATTTCGGTGTCCTCGACGGCAGAGCCATTCATGAGTAATGGCTGACTATTAAGGGTTCCCTTAAGTGACAGCAGACGGTTGTAGGTTGGATTCCAATTCATTGTTTTTGTTTTAATTGATTATAGTGTCAACATCGGAATTCGATGAGCCTTAAATACGCTGTCCTTCCAATTCTACAGCCGAAGAACAGGATCGTGAGTCTTGGAACGAATATGAAAAAGAAGCTAAGGGTGCCGTCATCTGCGAAGTAGCGAGTTGAATTAGAAGTAGCAGACATGAGAAAAATAGTATCGGACACGCAACAGAGCCTTGGGGAACACCAGCGTTTGTTTTGTGGACTTGAACCCAACCAAAACTACTTGTTGTTACTTGTTGTTGCGTTGATTAAGAAGCTGCCCCTATTCGTGATATTTCATAAGCTGCGTATTTATAATCATCTCGATGACCTTGCAATGAAGAGACGTTAGTGCTATGTGGTTGAAGGAGTTTGACGAAGATTCACGGACTGGACAAGTTATATTTTCCATCAACTCGGAAAGAAAACGGCAGTGTAGGACAAGTGAAAAAGCCTAGCAGTAGTTTTGGCAGTGAAGAAGAACATCTTTTCAGAAGTATGCAGGTTAGCGGTTTCGTCCACTTTGAGATCTTCAACTGCTTTTGCAACTCCACAAGTGCAAAAAAGGATTTGTCAAATGGTAAAATGAACGACGTCGAATACGGGTGGAGATGAAGTGGGTTATGGCAACGTTAAGCAGGCCGCGGAATGCGCAACAGCTGAATGGCTTTGGCTAAAGAGGTGACAGCTGAAATGTCATTATAAATGAACATGGGAACTGAAGACGTAGCGGAATTAATTATTTGAGGGTTGTTTGACAAGTCTACATATGTAGTCTTCGGTAACCGCCGTATTATTGTCAAGTTTGAAGCAAGCTGCGTCATTTAGTTTGTATTTGACAGCCATTGAAAGCAGACAACGTAGTGATTTTCAAAAGAAAATGGGAAAAGAGTCAATTCGTGTACTGGATCAATAGCACAGGAATCTGTGATGACAATCATCGCGTAAGCGAAGGAAAACGCGTAAGGAAAACGCAGCCATCTTCTCTGATCCAAAAATGCCCCTAAGCTGAAAGAAAGGCTCTACACCGCTATTGTTTGTCCAACGCTCACATACGATTCACAATGTTGGACAGCGTACAAAAAGTATGAGGGCAAACTAACGGCAACCGACCGGCTCAATTTGTATTGTCATGTTCAAAGGAGAGATCTTTCGAACCCCGTTAAAAAGCAATATCTATCAACGTTCCAATGGAAGCCCGAAAGAGAGGGAGGCCTAAAAACTCTTGGATCACAGAAATTCAAAAGCACCAGCATTTGATCGGCATGAGTGATGAAGTGATCCATGACAGCTAGGTCTGCCGATATTTTTTGAGGTCGAATCCAAGAACCCCACAGTCGCGCCAGTAGGGACGTATTAAAGTGAGAGGGTTATGGTCCCCAGTATTCAGATCATTTCAAAAAGAAAAAGAAAACAAGAGAAGAGAACACCAAAGAACTGTGCTGATTTATCGCAAATAAAGCATTACTTTTATGCGTAAATTAACAATCGCAGAAACCAAGGAATAGCTTGATAAACACTATTTGATGACGCGCCACCATCAACTTCAAGTACTAAATTCGAAGTATAAGAGACATCGTACGTTCACGTAGGCCAAAAGGGGTCGTGACACCATGAAGGAACTCCACTGACAATCAAAGAATTAAAATGTTTAAGATATCTGAGACTGAAGCCATCTCAACTGGGTGTGTACATTACATTTGAAAGCCATCCGCGCCACTCACACTCGTTCATAAGCGCAACCAAGGACGTGGTCATTCAAAGGAGTGGCAAAAATGTATAAATTGGGCTAGGAGCTGCTACCACCGATTTTCCAGATTAAGTCCGTTGCGACTATTTCCTGTTTCCAAACCTGAAGGATGGATGGATGGTGAGAGTTTTGGGTTGAATCAAGAGCTCATCACTGAAACAAACGCCTATCTTGAAGACCTGCAGATAACCTATTATTTAGGCGGAATATAAAAATTAGAAATAACACTGGACTAAATCTGTCTAGATAAAAAGAGACCATGTTGAGGAATAGAACGCCTATTAAATGTGAAATGAAATGTCACTGACTAGCAAACACCCCTCGTATGTTTGACAAATGGCCATGTTTGGCTTTTGCTATCCTTGGGGAATTGTACCTCTTTTTGGGTCAACCTTTGCTCACGTTTGCTTATTGCATCGCAATCATATCTAACTCGTTTAAATTGATTCCGGTTTTTCAAACTGATCCCTATTTCCTCTACGTTGTGTACGTCCAGAAATTCAACGCTCTCTCTTCCTCCTGCTTTGAAGTTGATACCCCTCACTCGGTGATGAATGACGGTTTTAATTTCTACCAGAAGGGTGTTTGTGATCATATCTATAAGCTATTAGCTACAGCGGCCACTTAGAATTTCTAAACAACAAAAGTATAGCCATGCTGTTCTTTTAGGAATTTCTTCTCTAGCTGTGGAGCGTGGAAAATGAAAAATTAGCTGACACAATACAGTCGGAAGGTGACGGGTGAGCTTCTCACAAAACCTGACGAAGATTCAATGGTCGGCTTTCATAGAATAACAGACTCACTTCTATCGACACCCGTGCGTTGGCAGCCGTCGAGGCTTATCTACCCTCATCGGCCTTGAAGCTCAGAGAGGCAGGCTTTTGTAAAAGAGGGACTCCCTGGCCCCGCATTGATCCCAGTACAAAATAATGCGAGTGCTTGCATTCTGCCTGCCAAACGAATACCAACCATTTTTTTCAAGAATAAAGTTCAACACTCACCAGAACCTTCTAACCGC
The DNA here is from genome assembly GCA_907269125.1 of Eristalis pertinax. NCBI lineage: Eukaryota > Metazoa > Arthropoda > Insecta > Diptera > Syrphidae > Eristalis > Eristalis pertinax. Next base: position 61,097,953 of record OU026146.1, read on the forward strand.
CATCCTAAGTATTCATTTGCAATAAATTCATAATTCCCAAGTATCTAAGCGTTAAAAATGATTATCGGCTGCCATAAGCGCCAGGCCAGGCCCCAGTGCCGGCAACGACACTCTCTCAAATCGACCAACCGCCCCCTTCCCCTTCTGCCCATATGCCACTAATGCATCTCACTTCCACTTAATTACGACATCGCTTAACGTATGTACGAGGATGAAATATACGGCACGGGAGTCTGCCCTGTTCGTTCATAAATCTGTGATTTTTACTTGCACACATTCGGAAGGATGAATATTTTATAGTTGGCCACGTCGCTGCCTTCGCCGGGCTGAGGGAGAGATGAAATGGAAAAAGGCCGATCGACCTCAGCCGAAGTGCACTTAGACAAGAGATATCTATTATCCGGGCGTTTAGGAGATTCTATCATTTTTTTTGTTTTGCTTTTTTTGTCTCTGGCGACGACTGCTGAGCTGGCGTAGGAAGGGGTTCCCTGGGGGGTTGGTCGTGTCGCTTTGTCGGGGTTTATGTGCGGGTTTTGTGGGAACAATTTGAGTACTATTGTCGCCTAATTTTTGAATTCATCTGGACACTGAGGACTGTTCGGGGATTTGCAGGATTGACTGCAGTGGGCTGGTTGAAAAGGAGGTCAGCAGTGGGACGAGGTGATCGAGTTGTGGGTTACTTAAAGGCCGGGATGACAGTATCCAGATTCTGGGCAAGTGAATGGAAGTTGATTTATCGTTCTTGCAGTTGTTAGGTGAGGCGAGAATTTACATCGATTTCTCTGGCGATGCATTGACTGCGTGCCACCATGTAGCATTGTCTCGTGTAGTCACTTCGACAGAATAATAGGAAGACGGGAGCAGCTCGGAGAACGTGCATTCTTAAGTCTTCACTTTATTCGTTAAATATTTCTGTATCGTCCAACAGTCCATGCCAAGTCTGAGGTATAAGCAAGAAGTCTCTCCAACAAATACAATCTACCGCTTGTTGCGTTTGCTTTGCCAAATCAATCCCAACGCACATTGAAGCCCTATTTTGGTGGGGTGGTGCTTTAATAGCTGTAATGGCTACCTGAACACCGGTATAGACAGCACTCTTAAACCTAGGCAGCATGCTTGAAATTGTGGGCTTCCTCTTGATCAAGTGATTTAGGCCAGGAATTTGTTAATTTGGCTTGAGCTCTTCTGTTGTTGTTACTCTAGGCCAAGCAGTCCTTCATTATTTCAAAGTTAAACCATCAATTATTGCACATTCATCCCAAATCGGTGGTAGCATGCGACCTCCTTTGATGACAGCACCTGCTCCGTTTTTCTCCCATTTCAGCACAACTCTCCATTTCTGTTGTCCAGTTGAAATCGAAAGGAATTCTTCCAAACTGAACGACAATAGAAATTCCTAAACGTTCCTCACCTTGAAACACACTCGCTTGCTCAGTGAAGGCGACTAATCACGTGTAAATGTTTGCCTAAAAAATGGTCTTTAAAAATCGTAATGACTACCATAATTCAAAATGAGGCCAGAATACTTATTCTGTGATTTGATTTGGAATTACTATCCGATTGAAATGCGTGAAATATAAATCTGTCGCGTCCGAAGCGTATAAAAACGCCCACCACACTTTGCGGTCATAACATTTTTTCTCAAATAATAAAAGCAAATTGCGTCAACACACAAAGAACGCTCGTACGTGCATATAGTGGATCTGGGAGAAATTTAAGTCAACTATTTTTACTTATTTGGTGTTCCTCTGGCTTTTATGTAAGATGGAAAATATTTCCTCTGTCCGCTTCGGTCTTTGTTTAAATTTCTATTTTGGATAACGCGGTTGTTTTGAAGATTTCAAATTTCGCGTTTACAATATTGGATGGTTGACCTTCACCATGTTTGGAAAGATTTACACATCTTTCTCGTGATTCATGTGGATTCCACTTTAATGGCTGGCCAAGGAAATGCCATTTTCGATTTATGATGTTAGAGTCGTCAAATGCACATAAACGTGAGACGCAGTCGGTAATGATCTTGAATTTTAAAAGAATTCGTGTATTTTTCTCTTCCTTGAACCAAATTGATTGTCCCAAATTTATCTGTCTGTCTGTAAGTTGGATATTTCCAAAAGTAACGTGTTTTGTCTGAGTACTGCTTTGGCTAGGTTAGGTAGGTGGGCTGCCATCGAAATCACTAGCACACTTAGACCATGTTGGTCCATTGTGATACTCATCGTCAGACTGACTTCTAGCACCGATCGACAACTCCAGTGTTAGTGCCTTTAAATTGAACCCAGCGGCAAATGGTGACTGGACCGGATTTGAAAACCGAATGAAGCGTATTAACTTTACTTTCACTGGGATTCGAACCGAGGGCGCCTCTGATCAAGGGCAGGCACTCACCGTACTGCGCAATCCAGCTGTCAAGGCTAAGGCTTCAGCTAAGTACTAGACTTCTTATTGTTTTCCACATTTGTCGTTGTCCACAAGATGAGTTGATTTTCATGATGATCCAAATTTCCGAGATTTCGCCATACATTATCGGGCCGCCTAAAGCTCGCGGTCTCGGCGAAAGTTAGTTGAAACTCCCTTGAGTTCATCTGTCCGCTAGAGGGTGACAAACCGAACAAGCCTGCAGCGTGAACTAAATGAACTTTAGTTTATTTTGGTGCTAATTTTTAGATGAAAATCTTAGACGTCAAATCAATTGTGGCTTGTGATTAGGCTCGCTCGAACACCGACGTACCGTGTCCTCTTTGTCTCCGTTTTATAGCTATTTTGGCAAAAGATGCTCAAGTAAACTGGCCAATTGCTTTCTCCTCTCCATAAATTCACTCCCAACACACGTCTCGCCAGGAATGTCCATCAGTCTAAGCCTGTTTTCGGACCCACAGTTAAATTTAAAAACTATTTTTTTTTTATTTCAGACCAATGTGCACAGGCACCTTCTCTCCCACTCTCTATCCATACCTTAGGCTCGAGCTGTGTCTTGGGTCTTGACTCCGGACGCTTAAGAATTTCAGTAATCTCCAAGCATGCCCAAATAAAAAAAGATTAAAAATAATCGCGCGATTTCGTTTCGTTGGGAGCATGCATATCGGGTGACATTTGGCTTTTCAGTGGTCTGACAGCTCTACTCTTGACAGCTCAACGCGTGATTAGCGAAATGCTTCAAAATGAAACAAACATTTATCATTGGCGATTTGCGAACTTCGCAACCACTGACAGCTCATTCATTTGGAAAGAACTACGGGAAGAATTTGTGACAATTCATCGCGAATTTTTTTGTCGAAGTCAATGTGGATTGCGTTTCCATCTTTATGTATTGCGATCTCAGCTTGACAGTTCGCAAAGAGAATGACTTTTGTTGAGATTTTTGTAGCTGAAAAAACTCAATACTTCAATCCGCATATTTTTGCATATCAAGATGTATAACTTTTTACTTAAATTTGCTGGAAAATGGTTGTTTCTGAAAGTTCACGGCTCATTTTACACAGATCAGCATTACGCAAGTATTTGGAAGGGAACCCGAGGCAGTCAATGTTTGCTTCCACTTTCACTTTCATGCCGGCCTGCACTCCTTGTCGAACTAGGGGTTTCACTCGGTCTTCATCGAAGGTTTATGCACGGCTCGTTGAACTTACACAGAGTTTCTGTTAAGCTCTACCGTCACAGATCCTAGAAGTCCAATGTGATTGTGCGGTTTCAACATCATACTATTGTGTTCTTCCTCTTACAAGTTCTTTACTTAGCAAGCATATTTTTATCTGTTTCTAAACCCGTCAAACTCACATCGGCCATATCACAAAGTAGTCACATCGGTAAAAAAAAATGTTCGTATTTACTACCAAACCAACGATGTTGACCATGTTATCATGGACTCTCGTCTCTCTGTGTACATCGAAAATCTATTCATTTGCTTCCTTTCTTAGCAACTTGGTAGCAAGGAAATGCCTTCAACTTATCGCCAGTAAATGCCAGTCCATTACATACTCTCGCAAGCGCACATAAACTACAATTGCAACGAACTAGTCTTCTCAGCCTCATCTTCGCACAATTTAGGCGTAATTCTGATCGTGATCTGAACTTTCGTTCCCACAATCCGCACTTGGCTCTGTAAAGCCTCAGACCCACTACCGATCTGCTGTTTACATTCGTCCTATTAAAGCTGTCCAGCCGAGGTTTATACATTTTCCCGTTCGCAGTAACACCTTGTTTGAAGGAAACAATTTTGCCCCCAAATTCTAAACGCCTTAAACGTGACTCCCTCGAAAACCGCTGCCAACCACCGATCTGCACATGCTCCACCAACTTAATACCACTCATAGTCTCGCGATTTTTCAATTGGTTTCTCTCAACTGTAATCCCCACAATCTTAGGTTCACATCTCGCTTCCATTTTAGATCATATCTAATACGTACATACAAAGGATTCAACGCACACATGTCAAGAATGTTCCGCTTGGGCCAATCCATCGCAGCAAAACCTCTCTTTGCAACCATTTCCAGCCCCGTTCTTTTCAACCCTGGTCCAGCCGTTCTCCCTTCTCTAGAATTTAGCATTCGTTTTAGATTGTGAGAGTTTTTTGCTTGCATTGAAGTATATCCTGACTCTTCAGCAGGTTCGTACATCAAGAATATGATCAATCTAATTGACTAGGGGACGCCTATATTAACGTCGTGGAGTGCTAGTAACAGAGAGGTTTGTCCCCGGACAATGTTCACCAACCTAAGCCCGCTTGTGGATGTTTTGGATGCATTGCCGTATGGTCTGTATCTCCTGATAACTCTGTCAAAGATGTTGTCCTTAACCAGCTGTCTGTTAGATTTAGACGGAAGTTTGTATAAAATGTCCAGGAGATCAGAGTTGTCAGGCAAACCAGGTTGCTGTTGACGAATTTAGTCATGATGTGAACTTCTTTGGGCACTTCTATCTGTGACAAACATCGTAGAAATCGACCGATGAGTCTTAAATTTCTAAGAAAATAAAGACAGGCTGATATCATACTTGCACCAGAATTCACATTTGAACCTTCCGATTGATGCATGGGCCGAAATCCTTAAGTAACTCAATTGACTTTAAAAAGCTGACCAGGACAGAGTGGATTTCAAGGACAATTTCCGTGCCCAGTCTCCAGCTGTGCCGGGAACCCGTATGGCTTTAGTGTCTATGACGCACCAATGGAACTCTCCCACTGAGTGCCACTTTCTCTTCGACTGCGTCCACGGCATAACATATTCCACCCCACACCCGGCTGGTTTTTCATTCGCTCGCAACTCATATTCGAGTAGTTTCCCTGCAGTGATTTATAAGTCTCGCAATTGTTTCTTCAAAATAATTTCGGTGCCACTACTGCTCTCCAGCTGCCACCTCGCCGCCTACTCCTGCCCCCTCCCCCCTCAACAGTTGTCGACTTCCAGAGATGAATTTATGTATTGAACAACCGACTGCACACAAGCACACACACGCATAAATGCCGCCGTCTCTCGCACGATTTATTGCCGAGTATCTTTCAAATAAACAAAACATTTTTGATTCTTATCATCGCTAGATACATTTGCAGTTCGCAGCCCCTCCCCCCATCCGCTCATTCGCGTAGACGATATCGTTTTTGCTTGCGATTGTGCCCCTGCCAGAGGAATGTCAAGCGAGTATTGGTCTGTCGCTGGAAGATTGAAGTCCAGCGCTGCGGTGGAATTATGAATGCGAGACGCGCTCGCCCTGTAATTCGCAAATGGGAACACATTGTGTGTGCGCTTGAGTGTGCGATGTGCATTGTGAAAGTCTATTAAAGGCAGATCGGGCCAAAAACTTCAAGTCGGCTAGCGAAACTAACAGCTAACCGAAGACAATCCGTTGAATGCACTTTCGTCTACGTGCACCGCATGCTGTCAGTCGCATTAGATGACATTTCCCAAGCAGGTGTAGACGATCACATTTGATGCGCACAACACGCGGAGCTGTGCCGTGTTTTCCGTTTTTAAATTTAACCCAACTTTTCCAACGGCTACAGTGACGATTGAAAAATACGCACGACGATGGACGTGCTGAGCAGATGCCCGAGCGGATGGCGGATGCAACTGCTTTGGTAGGCAGTCCAGATGACAGGTGCAAATTGATGGTGATCCATCATGACTCTGGGGGATTATGGATGTGTCGTCCGTAAATCGTGTCAATTGGTAGGTGACAGTCGTGAAAGATGGAGGCGGGTTTTGAGTGGGAAATGGGACAAATGACATCATATCTCCCGCGTGTGGCTTTCTCAGACCATGTGAGTGCTGTTAAAAATAGCCTGCATTCGCTAGTGTGGAGGATGCGAGAGCTGCATTTGTGAGTTGTCAATAGAAGGCTTTCCAAGTCGAGAGTTCAATTATTCATCTGTTCGAAGAAACGAACGTGTGCGGCGACCTTTCGAACTGGTGGACATTTAGCATAGCTTTTTAGCGACTATTTTTATGATTGCCGGATGCATGTTGGATGGATGCATTCCACGAATGGAAACCTTAAAAGACTTATGTCGAATCTGGTGATCTCAAGGACTTCAATTGATATTTAAGAGTGTTCGATTTTGGCAGGATTTCTTTTAAAAAGGGTTTGCTTTTGGGTCTCATATCAACGACAAGTATGTGCGGAGAGTGCAAATGGAAACGAATTCGTGTGAAGATTCCATATTATTTGTCTTGTCAGAAAGAAATCGTACGCAGCCATCCCTCTGTAGGTAGATGAGTCGACTCCTACGATAGGTGTCTAGGATCAATTCCCAAACATGAACAACATTCATAACTCATCACTCACCCACTCTGATGAAATTCACCACTCTTGAGTCAATGACAACGCTCACAGTGTATGGCTGTGTAGAAATAGTCGCAAACTTCACCTTACGCTGTCGGCAATAAACATCTGGTCCTCTGCACTTGTGGGAGATTACTGTAGCCCGGAGAAGACTTGTGGGGTTGATACCAATTACAGTGCCACCACAAGCGAGCAAGGAAAAAGAAAGTTTCGCTGACAACATTGTCTTATTCGTCGAATAATTTTCTGTGGAAAAATGAAAATTGCAACAACTTTCATAAAGTCTAGTGGAAAAGCAAATATCAGTATTTATTGTATGATTTTGCAAATACGCATAATAACAATACGAGTGGCGCTACAATCCGGGGTGGACCTAGTTCTAACAACAACCAGTGAAAATTAGAGTGGCGAAGGATCGGGTGAATCAGAGAGGACATGCCATGGGCAACCGTCTTTGGATCGCGAAGGGGTACTGTCGTTGGTTTATACGTGGTAGAAATTCGACTTAATAAGCGGAAAGTGAGTGGAGAAGACATAGGTTGGTAGGTTATAGGGTACCCTGTCGGGCCTTAATGCCGTTACACACTTAGACCAATAGCAGTACCAGCTGTATCAAGGCGGAGTTGTAGTCCTGAAAATCGACTCTGCCACGTCAACACTTATCGCTGACGCAAGCCAACTTTCCAGAACCTCAGACCCTCCATGGGTCACAGCCCTGGTTTCCTTGACGTGTGCAAACATTATTTTGTGATATCACCGAAGGCTTTCTGGAATATTCTGAAGCAGAGATTTCAACCCATAAACAACAGCTCCTTTCTGACCATCAGACGCTAAATTTTTGTATAAAAACCACATGAGTACGTTTGGACAAATATTCAGATTTTCACATGATGACAGTGACAGCACTACCAAACTGACAGAAATATAACCAAGAATCGAAAAGCCCGGGTATCAAAATCGCTATACAACATTGAATTGAGGATTGAGGTGAGGATTGCCAAATGAGAGCAAAGATTTATCTTAAATCTAGGTCCTGCGAATGAAAAGAATATGTATATTCAACACGCGTTGATGAAACATTATGAATGTCGTTTGCTTGCACCTACATACATACATTTCCTTTCAAATTGAACTCCTTGTGTCAACTCAAACCGGGCCACAAACGCATGTCCTACTCCGTTAATCAAAACAAGCTGCCGTCAAACTTTCGACAGCCACTGTGATTATCTGCATTCGACTAAACAGTTCGTAACTGGATAAGATGCAAAGCAAATGCAGAAAAAAAAACCGTATTAATTCGACGTGCTGTTTAATAAACACACTTACAAACTATACATCACAAAACACACACGTATTTGGGCCGCTTTGTCTTCTTTTCTTTTTTTTGCAAGCCTTCTTCTATGCGACACTCTGTCAAATGTGCATTTGGTGCGAGACATTTGTGTGTCGTCGTTTTCGTGGCCGTCTTTGTCGTCTCTGTCGTTGCCTTCATCGCTGTCCAATAGTTTATTCTTTTCATGTCTGCGGGCAGATGTGAAATTAGAAAAGCAAGGCATTTTCTCTGGCCCATGACTGGGGCTGCGACACACGACGACGACGACGACGACGAAGATGCAATGTACTCGCATTCGACGAATATCCACTAGATATTTGCAATGCAACGCAACGGTCTATAAATAAAAATTCGAAATTGCCCGGAACTGGCTGCCGCTGTACCGATTGCCGTTGCTGGTGTTGCATGCACATTAAGTGTAGTGTCTTGCATTAGATGCAAGCCGACTCAACAGATGCCACACAGTCTAATTGAGTTCTTCGATTCCAGGAAAAAAGGAAAACACGATGTTACAAGTGCCTCCGAGCGACTCAAGTGAACCACTGCCGAAAGAGCCGAGCCAGAGAGACGGACGACGGCAGGGAGAAGGTGCACAAAAATATCATCGCCGCAACCCCACCACCACCCACCCGTGTGGCACATTTATCATCTAGTTCGGGTAAACAATGACATAACCTCGATCAAAAAAAAAAAAAAAAACGCCCCAAAATGACCCCAAAACGACAGAGAACAACAAAAAGAGGACACACAACATTCCCGAGCGAGGCCACAACGTCGACAATCATAAGCAAGAAATCGGTTGCGGTATTGCCTTTATTGGTCGTCGTCCTGCCGGATGGAGTGTTCCCAGGATACACGAGGATTTTTCAGTTTGTCATTGCAGCTTAGATGGCCCCGGCTCGGGTTCGGGTTCGGGTTAGTGGAGTTGTGCTGTTTGTTCTGCAGGTGTAGTTAGTCACTTTTTATGGCCCATGGCCCACGGGGTATCGGAACAGTTGCGGTGTATTGGGATCAGCAGACAGGACATTACTTCAATCATAATTTACAAGTGATTGCGATTTTATTGTCTCCATGGCGGCGCAATTTGTGCGAGGGTGGCAGTCATGGGAGGGGGTTGTGTTGAGATTAGCAAGTTGAGGGTGGATGATTTAATGTGTTTTGTTTGTTAGTTCAAGCAACAGGTCGTTTAAAGCGGTGATGGCGAATGCTGAATAATTTGTTAGAGTTTGTGAAATGAATTGGAAAGTGGGTTTCATGGGTGGCTTTGTCAATCGAAGGACTACCGCATTTCTGAACAGGAGTCAACGGGGGGTTTTCGTTTGCTTTGGTTAAATGCTTAATTCAGACGTGTAATCAATGTTGTCAAAGTTTGAGTTGATTTTAAAAAAAAAAACAGAAGTGAGACCTCAACCTCTCTGGGCTTTTGTCCAAAATCCATCTCACGGGGTAGTCTATGGTCTTCCGACTTCAATTGTTGTGCCAGCACAGTCTTATATGGATGTGTCCCTAAATCCAACCGCAAAATAACGCGGGTTGACTCACAAGCGATGCCAATTGACACTTCTGGCTCTTCTTCGATACTGGATGCTACTATGCCAACGTTTTCATCATTTCGCATCAATCTCTGTCTGGTCGGTAGATTAGGGTCCAAAAGAGTATAGTCACGTTCAATCTTTACCGCCGTGCGACGAATTGCCTGCACACTGAAGTCATGATGACGACCAACCTCATGTCTCACGTTTCGTTCTTCGATAATATTTTTAAATAATTTCCGCAAGTTCGGCAAGTGTGAAATGATGCATCATGAAATGGCGAATCTTACTGAATATCTTGACAGCTGGCTGTTACTGTGAGCTTTGATAAGTGCTGAAACATAGTAATTCGAAAAGCTATCAAAGCTATCTGGTCATTTACGTGGTGCACTGACATATTCACAGAAGTGTCGGTCGTCGTTGGACCAATTGGACAATAAGCTGTGAAGTTAGCTATATCTCTAGAACTTGATTTCTGTTTCAGAAACCTTCTGAATGCGCACGACATCAGTTTTCAAAATATTCAGTTAAGTTAGTGACAAGAGATGAATGCATTTTCGAGGGCTTATGCCATCGACTGGCAGTTGTTCTATGATATCTTCCGCTTTCGTAACGCATTCTGGAAAATGGATTTTATGATTGAAAAACACACGACTATGGGATTCTGCAACATGATCCTGAAGTTCCAAGACATCTTAAGTGTTATGCATGCCAATGCAAATGCCACTAGCCAAAAGCATGCCCAAAAGCTATAGAAACGTCCCCCAGGCTCTTCGAACTTGTGAGGGTAATCATGCTATTGACCCGCAGAGAATTGTGGATATATTTAAGCAGCACAACGTTCCTCAACAAGAGGGCGTGATGAGGGGAATTAAGAAATGACAACTCCAGTCGACGAAGTAGTCCTCCCACCTAGCTTTGAAAAAGTCGATAAAGCCATTGAAAAGCTGCAGAATAACAAAGCCGCTGGCTCACAAGATTTGTCATCAGTGCTCTCCAAGGCCGGTGACGATGTTCTGGTAGGGAGCCTGCACCAGATCTTCTGCAGAATCTGGGAAGACGAAAGTATGCACGAGGACTGAAATACCAGCTCTATATGCCTTATCCACAAAAAGGCTATCCTACTTCTTGCACGATAGCACAGGTATATCCCTACTCAACGTCGCCTTTAAGATCGTGTCGTCTAGATGCTGTCGTCAGTGGGGCTTCCGGCTCCCCAAATCGACTATAGTTTATGGACATGAGCAGGAGAGGACCAGCGATTTTCAAATCGATACGAACCATCTTTTTACCGATTTTACACCCGCATACGACAGCATTCATCGCAAGGAGCTATTTGATGCGATGGACGAATTCCGGATCCCGGGAAATTTAGAGATTGGAGAATATAGTGCAGAGGGGAGCTGTAAACACGGAAGGCAATATCTTCTACAAATCAGTGCAACTGTTGGGTTACGCAGATAACATCGACATCGTCGCGCGTTCTCAACGTGCCGTTGTGGAAGCTTTTATGGCGATAAGGCGAAAAGAGCTGGTCTTAAGGTCAATTAGGATAAGACTAAATATATGCTATCGAGCAAGAAACGTTCCGTCGCACAACACATGGGACAAAACATCACAATCGACAGCTGCAATTTTGAGGTAGTGAAAGAGTTTGTCTGCCTCGGGGCAAACGTGAACTCCACAAACGATATCCGACATAGAGCCGTCCTTGGAAACTAATGCTACTTCGGTTTATCGGAACAACTGGGCTCAAAGCTCCTGACTTGAAGGACCAAAATAATTTACTACAAAACTCTTATGGAACCAAAAACTGAACATTAAGCAAAATAGCAGAGCTGATTCTTGGTGCCTTCGCAAGAAAAATTCTACGTCTGCGAGGAAGGTGAATGGAGGAGGAGACAGAACCGAGAACTCTATGAGCTGTACCAAGATGTGGATATAGTCCGGAAGGCAAAAATCCGTCAACTGTACTGGCTCGGCCAAATCGAGCGCATGGACACCAACGTTCGATACAAAAGGGGTTTTGAATCCAATCCTCCTGGTTCGAGAAGGAGAGGAAGACCGAATCTGCGGTATAAAGAAAAAGTCATCGTTGACGCAAAACAGCTTGACCTTGATGACTAAAAACTGCGTGTCCAAGATCGTCATCGATGGAAGGCAGCTGTTGCTCAGACTCATATCGTCCATGAGTGGCATGCCTTGTAAGTAATGTAAGTATGTAAGTACAAATGTGATGTCTTTTGTATCCCCTTTTGAGGAGAATGTCAAACAGAGAGATATCCTGAAACTGCGCGTGAATGCTCGTGCTGCTTACAGATTTGAACACGGAGTTGGTTGAAATCCTTCCGTAGTTGTGTCTGGCTGCTTAAATCGCCGTCGATCGAAATGGGGAGTCGTTGCTCTATTGGCTTGGAAGAATGGTCTACATGGCCTAGTCATCTTAATAGTTGGATCCATAGTCGCCTGTACATCAGCCCAAAGCCTAGGTGCGTTTCCTAAAGCATGCTGCCACACGTTAAAAGGCTCGTACTTCCGGTTTCTCCCAATTGCATAGAATCCTTAGCTGGGAGGCTTTGAGAAGCATTTTTTTAAGCGTGGCAGGTTCATCTGCTCCCATCCTATAGAGTGGTACTCGGCCTTCGCATACTCGGCTTTCCACAGCGCCTTTCGGTATCCCTCGTTTGTTGAATTGTCTGCTTCCACTCGCCATTATCATGTTTCTTATTAGTGGCGACAAATAACCTTATGTCTCGTACTGGTTGGTGCACCCACACGTTGTTGATGTCTGCATTCGACGTAGGTAATCTCTTACTTAGTTCATAGTAGTCGTGCAATGCAAAACTACTCTCTGTTGACTGGTGTAGCATTTTGACAGGGAAGTGATCATAGTCCACAAGTGAAACGAAGGATTTGGAATATATATTTCTAAAAACAACTCTCAAGAGAAACATAGACTAGTAGCAAAAAAAACAGCGACAATGTATCACTTGGAGAGACTGGAAGTAAAAAATGTCCGAAATTACCCCAGAAATTTACAGTAAACGTCTCATTTGTGGCCCCTTGCATGTCCAGCAAATTCACCACACTACTCCCTATTACTGCACTTGCAGACGAAGGACGTCTCGCAACGTTCTTCTCGTCGAAACAACTCCGCATGCATAGATCCAAAAAGGAAATCAAAACCTCTCGTGCACTCATGGCCGTATGCACTCATATTCGATGGCGCCATGTGCAATCAACTTGAGGACCGCATCCCGCTGGCGACACGACAATTCACATATCCTTGCGTAGCATCTTGCCTTACAATCCAATCAAGTGTGCATAAAATTCTTCACGATTCTTGCATTTCCCAGAGCCAGCAGCAGAAACCAACCGAAAAGGTGCACCATGGACCCCTACCCCCGACGACGGGGAGCTCTTAAAATTCCTGTCCTGTCCGTTTGCCTGAAATTGAAATTTACATACAACTCCTATAAGACAGTGCTTCGGGAATTAAGCAATCTGCATGTGTAATTCTTTGTTAATGGGGGGCACCCTGTTCGCCCTCAGATCGGGCTCCTTCGAAGACAGTCGACTTATCGCAATTATCACAAAGGGATTTTTCCAAGGAGCTCCAGTTAATTTACATATTTCTAAACACCACTCAGAGGGATTACCGGGGGACAAGCAGCTTCCTGGAGCTAACCATCACTGTTGACAAACAAAAGGACGAGCGGCGACCGAGAGAGCCCCAGTCTAGCAAGGGACAAGAAAAAGGTGATAATTTGTGATTTGCTAATCCAGGATGCCCACATACACTCTGTCACAAAGGAAGGAGAACCGGGATTACTCGGCATTCATTGTAAGATGCACAACCTTCTGCTATCGACAACTTTTCGGGTCATTAAGTTTTCCGTTCAGCCAGAGCACAAGGAGCACGAAGACACCAGTACGTAGAAGGAAGATGGCTGCAAACAAAAAACTGGAACACATTCTCGCACTGTTTGCGATTGCATCGGGCACGGGGACGCTTTAAGAGATACCCTGTGCGATGTGCTGCTTTAAGTGAGCGCGCTGTTCGTGCACTCTGGTTGCGCCGGTTGGCATGTCCTCAACTCATCTCATCGTTTCTTGGCAGGAGGAAGCAAATTGTTTTGCGAAACGAAATGAGGAAGGCACTGTGGAATGTCCTTTTGGCCTTAAATTGGTAGTTTTTGTCATCTCGTGCGCTCTCAGTCGTTTAAATATTTTTACATCCTCTCGATGGCTTTGGCTGAGAGCTTATCTGAATTGGCCATTGCCGAATGGATACTTGTGAGTTTCGTTGGCGAGAAGATGGATGGAGTGGAGGCACTTGAGGGCCAGCAGAGGCCATGGATTGTCTGATGATGTCAGAGCATACGAACGAGATTTGAATGCAGTCCGTGACGTTGATTAGTCATGGAAATGTCATTGAGGAGGATCTGAGATGCTGTTCTTGAATTGAGTTTGCTTGATATGTCATGTGATGTGTGAAGTCTAGAATTCGTAGCATCACAATGATGGGTGCTACATTAAAAAGGGCTTCATTTTTTTGAACTGAAACTTCTATACACTCGTCTGGGGGTACATCGAATACGCGAGAATTCATATGTTACGAAAACCGACACTATTTTGTTTCCCTTCTCTCCGAGAAGATGTTCGTTGCATACTTTTAGTAGGTGGAGAATTCATTTGGAATTAAGGTTTGTCAGTTTAAATAAATTAACTGAGTGGTCATTGGAAGAGAAATTTTTGAAGCTAAGTAACTTAGCCAGGAATTACGGGAAGGCGAGTACGATATAGAAAGGTAACGGTAATAATTCGGAGCTGTCGGTAATAACGTTAAATTTGCCACGAAGCGGTTTACTTCGCTACTGCTGATGTTGCTCAGCTCGCTTATATTATCCAAGAAGTAAGCCCCAGCTTATTTCCCCACCAGGTGGCGCGGTAGGGGCTGTGGTGTATAGTCTTTTGCACCTCTTCGTCCTTGCAGCTTCTGTGGAAGTTGTTGTGGGCTCTGAGTCGACTGAGGGAATGTTGTATGTCGAGTGTCGCCAACCTTCAGTGTCCTCCAACCAGTCAAGATTGCCTAACCTGATCATGTGAGTTTTTAGAAGACGATAGGCTATTGCGAATGGCCTGTCTGGATAATCTAGAGAGAGAGAGCGGAGGTAGTACTTCGGCTGGAGAGTTCTTAAGGTTCGCAATGAAAAGTCGCAATGTCCGGATACCCACTTGTGGTGAGTGCTAAATGCCATCTCGCCAAGAGGTAGTCGGCAATTAAGGAGAGTCATTGATTTAAATGCCAGTTGAAGTGTTAATTGAGTAATACAGCAGCTCTCGATGGAATAAGCCGACTTTGTATAGCGCCTCGGCCATCCAAGTCCTGCTGCATGGTCCGGACACATGGCCAGTCTCATCAGCAGGTAAAGAAGAATTCAATTTTTGGTTCTGTTGACTGAGAGGAGACGGTTGAACCACGAACTGTACAGCGGCTTGAGTCTAAGATGGCTAAGCCAATACTGATCCAGCCCGAAGAGTCCGCCCCAGTGGGACAAAGCGATAAAGCGAGTATACTTAACTGAAGGCGCACCCAAGTGAAGGAGGACCGCAGCCAACTTGGCTTGTGTAATATCGTGCCCGCTGTAGAGCCTTCCGGACTGTATCCCCATCAGAAGGAGATGAAACCCCGGAACGATTAAAGAGCTGCCATCCATTGTTCGTGGCCTCAGCTCCGTAGACCTAAAATTGTTTCATTCTTGCAAACTTTTAGCTGAACAGTGGGCAGTTTGTGTGGACACTCATAGTTGACCAATGTATCGCTGGTTGTGTTGGTCTCTTCGAATAATTCGTAGCTACAGCCCACATCTTGATTGAGGTATGTTTCTTGATTGATTTCCATTAAAAAAATAAAAGCAGTCGCTACAATTATGTTTAGGCTTCGTCTGGATAAATCGGACATTCTCGCCTTCAGGAGCGCTTGGGTCGAATTAATCTGCTACAGAGATGAAGACGATCACTCCCACGGCGTCGCTTGCAATCATGTACATCACTCATTCCCACAAATTCCGTAAAACAAGCAAAATTAGAAAGAAAACGAAAAAAAGCCATCTCTCCCCGTTAACTGCATCCAGCACTGTCCAACATCCAGCGAGGATACACCTCTTCTAACGCAGCGCCATTACACCGCTTGCAATGTATGTGGTTGCGATATATCAGAGAAACGATTACATCCTTTCGCCTGCGTCTGCACACAACACAGTCCGCTATCAGCCGAAACATCAGCCACATAATTCAAAAGTCCTTAGCCCACCGCCCGCACACGGGCCGGCATTAGAACGTTCCCGCCTCCTCCCCCCCTCCCCGAACAGAGTCGAACCACTGAATTAGAAATAACTCCATCGCTCAGCAGAACAACACCGAATAACCCCGGTGCGACCAGAGAGGACACTTCTCGCAAACGAACTACACAACCACCAGCTGCTCCGACGGTAGGATTTTTCAGCAAAAACCACGTGCTGGTCACGCTACTACAACCCGGCAGAGCCCACTCCGCGCACCACCACCATCAGCAGCATCGTGGTATCGTCATCATCGGCATCGACGTCATCAATGGGAAACAACGTGCACCGCGAACCATGAAACATGCGCGCCGCACCGATGTGGCTCCAAGCGAACATCGGAGAACACAAGGACATCGAGGAGAAGACCTCCCTGTCGGCTGCTCTGTGGTGGTGGGTAATTTGTCCCGACGAAGAAAAAGTCCCGCCAACAAGCATTCGATTGAGATGATGTCCAAGAGATTTGACTTTGCCAACCCCTGGCAAAACCGACAAGAGGCCAGCAGAGGATAAACAAAAGAAGACGCATACGAAATACGAAATCAAGATAAACATCTTGCACGCTCCTTGGATGGGTCTGAAGGTGGTCTCCCGTCACGGAGGGTGTTTTTTTTCCGCAGTTTACATGCCTTGGCAGGACATGACCAACTCAACGGGGCGCACACAACAAACGTGTGCTGGATGGTTAAGGATCTGCTGAGCAGTTCTCTGTGGAGTTTTGGACACGAAGCACGTGGGCTGCTGACTTGCCTGTGAGAAGGAAAGGATTGCAAATTGACGAGTGAATCATTGCGGCTCTTGATTTGTGAAAGCGGCTACGGGCAGAGTTTGTATCCCACTCGGGGGATGCACTGCACTGCTTGAACGTGAATTCGAACGATTGGCTTCTCTCGCGCATTTGAATTTGAATTTGAGAGCGACACTCACTCGCTCACTCACACAGAGGTCGAGTGCATGCGTTGTGAGAGTATTCGTTGAGGGGATACACTGCAAAAAAGAAACGTGTTGAATTTGAAACATTTCCCGAAGTCGAATTATTTACAATGCGACAGTGAAGAAGACCTGGCCAACAGAACTAAATAACATTCCATTGCAACAAGTAGAGCAGGTTGAGGTAAAGAACCATCCAGCAAAGAGTGTCATTTTCACATTTGGAGTCATTGATAGACCGTCACCACGCAACTGCGATTGTTATGAGCATTGATAAATATAAACTAGGAGGTTTTTAAATAAAACTCGAGGCATACTCGTACTTCTTCTTCTTCTTTGCGTGACGTTACCAAGAAGCATCTTCAGCTAGGCGAAATCTGGTTGGCGTTCTTCTTTACTTGCGTGCGCCACCTTAAAATCTTCGCTCGGAATCAAAGACTAAAAAAAAAACAGGGCCAGGGGGCCACAATATATATGCGCGCTCTACATGACCCAGCCACCTCGGCGTTGGATTAGACGCCTGATTAAGGCTTATGTCACAATGCAGCCACTCGAATTTTTGGAAATTCACTAGATAATGTGAAGCCAACCTTCCGGAGCACGAATTGCTTTTAGGCATCAACAAGCGCTTGCTGAACAGGGAGGGGATCGAACAGTGATGAAGACTTTAAATTTAGTTCGTGCGACAAGGTCAGCTGAAAGCGCTGTAGCTTGATTGGAAAAAAGGGGTGTGTCCAAGAAATGCGCTTGCCATCTGGTTAACCAGAAGCCTACGAGAATTAGTAGAACACGCTCTATTTGATGTTAGGTTGCTTCTGCCACATTTGGCTGCAGCGCCGTGTCGTTGTTGGTTTGTTTATCGACTCCTAGGAGAGCACAATTATAGCACGCCCAAAACGAATAGTCATCCGAGAGGGCTTGAGCCTAACAGCGGAAGCCAATGTCATTGTTACGCTACATTGTCATGAATTTTGCCTGCAGTTTGCATTGACGCAATGTAGGACTGCCTGTTCGTCCAAGGGCAGGCACTAAACCAACTGCGCCATCCAGCTGTTCTCAACTTCGATTGCATGCTAGAATTTAAGTCTCTTGGTACGAGTCTTGCCGTAGGAGATCAGCTCATTGCAAATGATTCGCTACCAATCCCAACGAACACACACCAATAACTTCCTGGAAGCAATCCTGGCTTGGCCACCGTTTGCTCCGACTCACCGCTTTTGGAACATGACCGTTTTCACTGGAGGTAGTCGTAAGTTTTCGTCGTTGCGATTGTTGCAGTTGCGGTTCTTTGGCGTTGGCACCCATACATCGAGCCTCGTTTTCACGAGACCAAAACTGCGCATGATTTACTGTTACAGTACCAGGATTCAGAATCAAATTTATTTTCTAACGCCATTTACAACTCCAACTGTTGGAAAACTAATGTATTTTCCCTTTACTACACGTAATATACAGACAAAACTGCGTGCAGACTTACTTTCAAATAGTGAGACAGGCAGAAGCGGCAGGTCTGCGCAAATTTGTATTTTTGGTGCTGTGGTTGCACACGACGAAACTCATCACAAGAGAAAAATATTTCAATTCCAATCGGTTTTCTACGTTTCCCTCAGCCTAAAAATGTTAAGTTGCAACCAGCTTATATTTGCTGCCAGAGTGAACAAATGTTACAGGTAGGCTCCTGCTGGCACTTATTTGACAGTACTCTTGTAAATACATAAATAATAGACAATACATAATGCAACAATAATTGTGATTAAAAATTGCAAGTACACGCGATCAAAAGTTTTGTTCATGATCATTGCATGAATTAAATTTAAACCTCCTCATGGGGGTACACCGATATGAGGCAAAATGATGTATAATTTATTGATGCTGTTTTCTTGATCAGTGCTCACTTGTCGCAGGGGCACATCTGCGCAATGTTGCGGGAAAAAATATTTTTCAAAGTGCCACCACTGCTACCAAAAAGTTCCATTTTAAAGCCATGGGTGCTTGAAACGAAAATGTACCAAAATATGCGATTTTGTGTACCCATACACTTAATTATAAAATAAAGCTCCATTTACAAATATTTAACAAAACAATCTTTCAACTCTTTCGGAAGGTAGATGTAAGCGATACAGCGATTTTATAAACGTTGATGTAGATATGTAAAATTTTCAAATTTTTACCAGAGTGCCATATTCAATCTCAAAGTGCCACTATGCCATTTCAATGAAAAAATGCCATCATGTCACGATCGTGCCACATCAGCAACGTTGCTCCTGTTTGTCTCAAATCATGATTTTATTTTACGATTGACTTTGGGAGAGCGTTCATCAATTGGCCACGGCGCCGCGGTCATGCGACTTGACTCCACTCGAGAATATTCTCTGCGGCTATGTTAAGTTTGGACGAGCTCGAGGCCAACATTCGAGACGCTGTTGCTGAAAGGACGACCAGTCGTCAACAATTTGATCGACCTTGAACCACTGACAACGATGCTGGGTCGGCCATTTGAATAATGCTCCATTCTATACACAATGTCATGAATGTAATTTTATATGTTATTTTAGCAATAGGCAATGCTGGTCAACCTGTAATACTCAAGATCATAGGGCAGCCGCACTTTAGTCTTTCTTTATTTGGTTCCGTAAAATGGTACGTTCCTACTTAAAAGAAGCGATGAGCCGGAACAAAGTTTACCGAATTCATCAGCCCCCCATTTTCTTCCAAAGTCACCGAATTTCGACACCGGCATGGGGTGAGTACTTAAATACTAGGCCATCTCATCAAGGGATTTGTGATGATCGTGGCAGTTGAGAAGAGTCTTTTAGAGAAGAGTGACTGAAACGAGAGATCTTATCGCCGCCTGGCCAAAAGACAGATAGTCACTTTTTGATGTCACGTCGTTCAATCGACAAAACAAGTCGGTCTACGTCAGCCTCGGCCACGGGGTCGCCAGGGCATCCATTTACTTAAGACAGAGCTTCTTTGATCTCTGAAAAAATCGATAATTGAAAGCATATGTCATCTATCCATTGAGTAGGCGCCTATATCCACTGCCTCGTCTGTCATTGAATCATCTGTGATAGTACGCAAAGGAGCATCCAGCGTCTGTGGATGAGACCAGTAAGATCTAGAAGGAAGGTTTGTTCAGAAGTGTAATTGAGGTTGTAGGACGTCGGTGTCTCGAGGAGATTCATACAGTGAAGTGTCCACACCGAGATCACATCCACATAGGAAATGTTTTAAGCCAAAAATATGTCCAATATCAAATTCTTCTTAAAAAGCAAATATATTCTACTTTAGTCCTCACTCTTTCCAGCTGTCTAAGGTCTAGTCCTTTGCGTTCAGCATCAACTTCTATTAATTTTAGAAATTCCCACACACGTCATTTGTTGCGTTTTTTATATGCTTCGAGTCAAGAATTTGTGCGCTGAGTCCATTGTTCACCGTATCTTCATGATCTCTCTATCATCGTACGCTGGCGTGAATCAATAAGCAGTCTGAATTGGTCATAGATCACCTCCAACAGCCTCCAATGCAATCAAAGAGCACATGATCAACTTTGACCGAATCCAAGAACGTCATCTTCTGATTTTGCTTTGATTTATGGCATTTGGCACTAATTTAATCAATTAATACAAGGATTTTGAGAAATTTCACAAGAACTTGCAAGTGGTTGCCTTCTTTGGTTCTACCCAGAATGTTGCATCACTCGATGTCGTTGAGAGATTAACTTGAGATCTGTTGTACACTCAGCGGCAACTCTAGAGTCTCATTTGCAGAGTCGAACCAATTACTTTTACGTCCACCTAATTTTGTAACGACAGCACAGTCAAAGCACCTCCGATTTGATTCTCTCTAAAGAGCTGTCGTAATTAAATCTATTTTTCCAAAACAATAAAATATCCTCAAACACCATCTTTTGAGATTACCACTGTTGGCAATTAACCTGCGACTTGTTAATTACTTTCCACATAAACCGCCAGAACATTCCCCTCAGAGAATGCAAATAATTTCTGCTCGCTCCTCTGGGGCTTAGTATCTCCGCACCGCCACCCCTGGGAGTCTGCGATGAACAAAAACAAACATGTTATGTAAAGGCAAAGAATCACACTCCACCTTCCGGATCGGCTGGCAAGATCGTGGCTGCTTCATCTCTCCCTCTCTCGGAAGGAACTCAAACCTAGAAATGTCACCTTAAAAATAGACACGACAACCCGGCGTGTACCTCAGAGAATAGTTGAAACATGAATTCATCGGGCTAACTGTGCTCGAAATTAAATTTAAATGCCATTCTCGCCGAGATTTATGTATGCGACAACACAGCCTATATGTGTCCACCAACGGAACAAGTATCTAACAAAATCCCATAAACGTTTTAAGAGACACGCGCTGCTCCTTTCCGTGTAGCCACCGCATCAACTGCGACCGAACCGAATCCCATTCACTCCCACACACTCGAGACGCTTGGCGCACGTACCCGAACCGAAGACCGCCGCGCCGTCCATTCGAACGAAAACAATAATAATAACATTGAAAAAGGGAAAACTCGAAAAAGAGAAGAAAAACCGAAAAGAAAACTCTTGCAGCGGGCCCTCGACCGCCCCCGGATGGGCTGGTTGCTGCACAGCGTAGTCCAACAGCAACCACCACTGTGAACACGACCCATACAGCCGCAGCTCGTGTGCTATTTCGGGGGCCAAACCAACACAGCTAGACGCGGAGATTCTCTGGCGGCCAGTCCACACAGAGAGGCGAGGACGTGTTGCTGTGTGATGTG